>CANUEZ040000075.1:8137500-8737500 GCA_948099385.1 Fasciola hepatica | reverse complement strand
ATCAGATGCGAGACAAGTGGTCCACATTTTGTTATCAGTTTTGATCATCCACTGTATTGCAGTTCACATTAAAATAACTAGATGTTTCTTTAGCACGTATTCACAGACTTAGAGCTACACAAGGTGCACTTATATGTTCGCCACAACCCCCTCAGACAGTCGTTCGAAACACGAAGAATGATCGAAATAAGGGAATTAACAACACAGTTTGGCGAACAAGCTCGTTTTCTGTGATTCATACTCATGCCATTACACCACAATATATTACGACAAGTTAAGGGATTGGATCAGTTAGACAAGTAGGAAGTGATAGAGAATCAAGGTGACGAAAAATGGAAAGAAAACAATTGTAATCCAGGCTTAAATTAAACCGGATGTGTATCGTTGTTCTCGTGGTTTGTCGCTGAAAACGAGCTTGTTCGCCAAACTGTGTTCTTCCGATGTGTTCATTGGGAGTTGTCGGACAAGGGAACTAAATTTTAATTGTCACGTTGCACTTGATTACCATCCTGTAATCGCAACCGCTCTAATTAAGTAAAAATTTCTTGGGTCCGTCACCATCCTCAGCTAGATTTGTTCATATGACTAGCACGAATGCACATCATTGCTAGTTCAGTCTGTCTCGCCGGAACTCACTTTCTCATGTCAATCGGTATCCGTACTTCTCGAAAACGATGAGTCTCCAGCAGACTACCATTATTTTTACGCTTCGCGGCATTCAGTTTATCCTGGCATGATACCATGTATTCATTCCGCTGCCCTAAGGGGACCAGTATGTCGTTCTCTAACTGTCAATCAGACTAATAATGTTAGATGTGCTAAGACCCCTCCAATATTGGCAATTTGCACACCCCAACACACTTTTCCTGTCAACGACCTCGTCAGTCAGTGTTAGCTCACTTCACCCCTTCACGCTAAAGCGGCGAGTCGTTTCTGCTGGTCATACACGCACTGTCTGGTGCACTAGGGCCTTCCAATAACTGGTTTCATCCTACCATCCCTAAGATTATCTCATCAGTCTGTGCGTTGTAGTTGGCAAACAAGTGCACACATGTATCGGTAGTTTTCAAAACCGATGAATCCCCACATACCCATTGTTAGTATTTTTTATTTTTCTCAGCCTTTAGTCAAGGAGTCTATTGAGTGTTAGTCACGACGAACAGCGGTTATCTTAGTGCGTCCGAGTAACCTCTTCGCTCTACTGACCATCTCGATCTGACCCTAGATTTTCGTCCCTGTGTCGCGCAGTCAACTCAATTCGCATGTTGTCGCGTGCATGCTTGTAAAATCTTATTGCAAAGGATCCTTGCTTGGAACCATTTTGAACATTACCACCGACGGAGCAAATTAGATACGGTAGCCTCTCTAACCCCAACAAAACTTGCTACATACTCCGGCGCGAATCGGTATCCCACCACTCAGTCGGTCTTTTTCTTACGGCGGTAACTGGATTAGACAGGTCACGCACGTGTTTATTGAGAATAATGGATGTGGACAGTAGCTTGTTCGACAATATCTTTTAACTCCCGATCAGTGTCCTTATTACCAAACATATTCCGTATATTTCTAGATCCCGTACCGTTACCGATATGGTCCGATTAAAAAACCAAATGAAGTTGTCATACAAAAGTTTAGGTGACTACGCGGTTCACTAGAACTACTTGCTTTTAACACCAACAGATCACCACCACTTTTTCAATTTCGTCAAGTATTACTGCAAGGTTTGTCATGCGAAGCTAAGTGCTTCTCTACTAAAAAGCTGACTAGTTTAGGACGGGACACAACTTCAATAAACTCTTACGAAATGACAAAATCTTTCACCAGAAGACCGACAAAAATGATCAAAGAACAGTTAAGCCAAATAGAATTTGCTGACTTGTCCACTGTTCTCCGAAGCCATCAGTTTTACCTTACTGAAACGATCGGAGAAGTGCTCAATTATGGGGTCACACGAACCATGTCCGAAGTTACACTATACGCACAAATGATCACGCACGTTATAATTGCATTTACTATGTATTCCGCCATAGCAAACTAAAGTGATTTACATCCATCCCTATTTGACTGCTTGATAACGCCTTTTAAATGAAGCTATTGCAGTCACGAGACCAAACACTATAAAAATCTAACCCGTTATCAGACTGATGTTTGGTTTGATTAGTAAATAATGGTATACCACTTATCAGAGAATATATTAAACTTTATAAGATAAATGCTATTAGGTGACGAGTCCGTGACCTGAAAGGAGGGCAATAAAAGCCGAACCAGTGCACTTGGTCATTTAGGTTGTGCTGGGCTACGTTGGGTCCACGAGACTCAACCAACCAGTGATTATAGACTGTAACATATGGCTAGGCATGACAACAAGCGAAGTTCTTGTATTAAAACAACTTACTCATCGAACTGTTACTGTTATTTGTGGCTTGCTACGTGCTTTATCATGCTGGTGGTTGCATTGATTTCCCAGTAAAGACTAAAGACAAGCACCCATTATTCATTCAACAACTGCTACCAGACGATGGGCTAATTAATAATGAGAAATAATGCAGGAAGATATAACCACGTGACATTAAAAGTGACACTTGTGGTTACACAACTTAACAGCCAAAATGATACTGTTATTCATATTTTTATCCCTAAGTTTCAATCCTGATGATCGTTTTGATATCCGAGTTAGGTTGCTGCTGAGAACTAGGAATCAGTGAACAGCCGCAACCAATGAACTGTTAATGGTTGTTACAATGGAATAAGCTCAGCTAAATTCTCTCAGATTCAGAAGACTAATGTGAATATACACGATTGAACCGCGAGCAGGTCAGCGATAAATACTGTGCCAGTGAGTGAGATACTGCTGAACGAATACCACTTAAGCTGTAATTTTACTCGGGTTTTCCATGCAAGGCGCTCTAAATCGAACATGACGAGTTTATTCACAATAGGCTTGCCCATATCGGTTGATATGTCACAAGCAGTGCGGTAGGAGTTCGTCGGCAGCTTTGTACGATCACTCCACGGTAGAATGAACCATTTACGAAGCTTGATTAGCAAATCTTGGTGTCGGTCGTCATCATCATCATCTCAAGCGCGCAACCCAGCACATGCTTTTCGCCGGTTATCCAAATCCAACTTCTGCTATCGTTTTCAGTTGCATGTATAGCAGTTCCACCCTTCCAATGATGGATCCACTTCCGATGAACCCGGACATACCCGGTGCATACATTCGTATGTTTAACACTGACCCGAAGACAGGCAATATACACGCACAAAAAAAACAAAGGCAAACGATATGGAATTATTAGAAATCTTCGTATTGATTGGTACACGCTGTTGTACTACTTGACCGCTCAGTCCAGAGTAAGACTGGCGGACATCGTCCGACCTTTTTACTCGAGGATGCGCATGTAAACTTTGCCCAGGCAAAGATAATCCGTGAGGCAGCTAGATTCCACAGGATAAGGTGCTAGATTGGAGTCCATGCATTCTGTGATTCGATGACTGCACCCATTTCAATGCCACTTAATCTCTAAGTACTTATCTTCCGCTGATTCTGTAGAACCAGAAGTCATGTGTTCGAGGCGTACTATCTTGCCGATATTTGAAAGCCTCAGGAATGGCCTATTTAGCTTGAAGCCCACCTGTCGATTGATTTGCCGGCGTATGACCGCCGCCTCGAGAAGCTACGTCTTAGAGTGACAGACGCGAGAGCTGATTGCCCAGTAAGAACGAAAGACTAGAAGGATGCCAGACAAGGGGGCACGATAGACCGCCATTCAGAGCTATCTGTCACTCGTGTCGTCCCCCCCCCTATTGGTCGAATGCACCATATAGTTGTTGTGTTCATAATTCAGTAGGTTGACAGTAGAATAACGTTTGTATTGGACGCAGTAAATACTGACCGCACAGGTGCAAGCCAACGCAGAATTTGAAAGGGATATCGATCAGTTGTCCACGTGACTGTTTAGACCGGAAACAACGATAGTGTAATATTTGAAACATTGGGTCCGCTTGATCCAAGTACTAAGTAAGAGAAGGGTCAGTATTGTGGATTAAAATTGTGTGTAGGAATTAATAGATTAATCCAGTTCATCTTTTCGTTTCGGCATGATTGATGGTACCTATGATCGATATTTTGAAATGATTTAATTCAAAGTTATGGATTGTGAACGGGCGGCCGGTGATGTTTTGCCGTTTCGATCGTAAATGAAATCAGGGACAAAAATTCGGATTGTTTGTTTGTGTGAAGTATTGCTCAACTATCGCGTTCTCCAGAGGTCGATTATGAGATTTACACGCATTTATAGTAGTTAGGTCAGCTGCCAGGGAGTCGCATATGAGACTCGAGTAGCTCTGACACGGTGGTGAAATTTGAGCCCTCTGTCACGATAGCTGATCGTTGGGAACGGGGCTGGAACTCTCGCACTCATATTCCCTAGTAAACCCCGCCAGCCAAACGAGACGACACCGTGCTGTGAGACTCGCCAAATTTAACCTCGAGTTTCTTATTTTATCTTCATTTTCTGTAGTGGTTTAACCGGTGTAAACTATGCTATGACTATACCTTCGTATTCCTAAAGATTGATTCATCACGCGGCATGGGCCTATCAGTTTCTACAATGATGTTCTTCAATCGATATTTAGTTTTTTAATTGGCAGTATCGCCTGATTGTAAGTTATCACAAAGGAGAATAGAGTGGTCTAACGGTGGCGAGTTTCACTGCTGACGATCTGACTACCTATCTTTCATCTTAGTTTAACGATTCCTTTCTTCTCATCACAGTTAAATGTCGCTCATCCTAAGCTGATGATTCCGCTTTGCATCTCCAGTGCTTTTGTTCATCGCTGCGGACGTACTGCGCGATGCGGTGCGGAGGGATGTGCTCTCCTATTCCTCGCTCCGAATGAAGTAGCCTATGTGAATTTCTTGGAAATTAACCAAAAAGTGAGTCCCTCTTTGAAGACAGTTACGGACGATGTATCAGATTCCAATTTTTCCAGCTCGATTTATCATCTCGATTGCTACCGTGAGTAATGATAGAGTGGCACAAATCCTGAACTGTGGGTTCTTGTTTGGATTCGTTCCACTAGTTCCAGTTCGAAGACTCTTCTGCCTTGAAACTATCTCGTGTTATTATCACAAGACGCAGTTTGCTTAAGATCGAAGGTGGTCATAACCAAAACTGCACAAAGACTTATTGCTTCACATGTTATTCACTAACAGTTTTTCTGGCTGGTTAGTCTGGTTTCAACCCGATTGGTTGATTCAGTTCCGGTTGATTCAGACAACTGTTGACCACTGATTGGTTCATCTGTCCGCTTTGCTGATTTCATCATTTCCCTCTATTCTGCACGGGCGAAATCGTGTTGTCTACCAAACGAATCAGGCTGTCTAAAGGTGATGTGTCTGCCAATGCCCTCACCATTCTGTACTGGTTGTGTGAGAAAAATGATAGGTCATTCACCACCGCATCTTATCATTTGTCCCTTTTGTTTGTAAATTGTACCCAACTTTGATCTGTCCGGACAAATTATTTTCTAATTAGCTTCTCAACACCCCCCCCCCCTCGCCTGTGTCGGTGACTGAGGTCACTAATCCAACTTGGTTGCGAGTACTTGGGTGATCGTGGAAACCAAGTTGCTGGGTTTTGAACCGTCAGGCTGTTTGGAATTATACCCACAGTCCTGTGGTTGTAGCCGACTCCGCGTATCATCACATTCATGCACTGCACGCTGTACATTTTGTTCTCATTCGGTAACGTCATTGGACAGTTACAGTAACCTCTTTGCCCACTGATGTATAAATACATCCTGCGTCATTCCTTTCTTACTGTGTCGCCTTTCTGTTTTTGAATTCAGGTGCAGCTGGCCGAATTGTCACCGTACGAATTAGATCAAATGTGTGCCCCAGCGTCAGATACTCACTTGACACCGGAGGCGGTCACTTCACGTACCCGAATCCTATGCAAACGTGACAGGTAATTTTATCCTCCCCTATAGACATTATACCTCACTCTTAGTAATATACCTAATTAATTAGTCAACCCTACAAGCAGTCAATCAAATTAATCGGTCAGCCAATCAAACAGACAGACAGATAGATTGAAAGTGAACGGAAATGATTACCCGTTTTTCAATGCCATCTTTGTCTAGGAGATAATATACCTTTCGAGAGAAAGAAATACTTTCACGAAGAAACAGGTCTGATCCTCACTCGTCAGTGCTATTGTCTCATCAATTTTCTATTGGTTGATTCCTCATCTGTTTTTCACAACTCGATCTCTGTCCGCCCAAACAGTTGAAATCAGGTTTTCATATCTTACTGGTTCGCTATTTGTCCGAATTTTAGACTTCTGTATGAAAAGAGTATACGCGCGTTCGTATCGTACGTTCAGTTCTATCGCAAACACGAGTGTCATTTGTTGTTGAGCCTTAAGGGTGAGTTCCTGTTCGCTTCTGCCTTTATCATATGATCTAATTTCCAAAAAAGTGTTGTATATGGTCTGCTCATTTTTGAGATTCTAATATCCGTCGAGTAAATTTAGTTTTCGTGCAAGGCAAAAATGGGACTGGTGTGGTATCATGTGAAGGCCATGAACCATTGGAGCAAAGGGTATACCTCTGTCGGGTGATTTCAGATATTTCTCCGGTAGGCCTAATTCTCGTGCATCTCGGTAGATTGTGGTTTTCGCTGCTAGTATTAGAGATTTTCGCGTTGTTGGTCGATGAGAAACTGAATTAACCAGGAAACCACGAACCCTGGTACAATCGCTCATCTTTAGGGAGAGACATATGCACTTCACCACGACTCAGTATCACACATGGCCCATTGGAGCCCTGTGTGCTTGCTGCGTTGCATGTGCATGGCGATTCTATCAATGCGCTCTGGGCCGAGAGCTCAATTCCGTGGAAAGAGTTCAGCGGCATGTGCATTAGATTCTGGACTATGCACATTGCGACATTAAAACACGTTTTCAAAGTCAAACAGTTGTGTTCAGTGATTCATTCTCGAGTCTGTGCAAATCGTGGGGAATGGACGTGTTGAAAGAGTCAGAGGTGATTCGGATTGGACAATTTGTGGGGGGATTGAGGGTTTAGGTCGACGTGTTGATTTGCTCGACTGGGCGGTGACAATCACATTATTCGGATCGGAGTCACTGAGATGAGTGTGGTCTACTTCCGACCAGGGTACGTGCTGGGCTTGGACGAATTTTTCTGTGTGCACAGAGCAGATTTGGAAAGACATATACTAATCGCGTCTGCGGTAGCTAGTGTGTGTAAACGGATGTGTTTGTGGGAATTGGGTGGCATTCGATAAACTATTTGGAATGCCGAATCTACGTGCATGTGCATTAGTTTAGATAATATTCTTCTTAGTCTATCCTCTATGATCAAGATGATGAAAATCAGGGACACGAGACAGCCTTTTGTTCCACTAGAGATAGTAGTCAGCGACAAAAGTGGATTTTATACTCCGAACCAGTCCTATGGTTATGGGAATATCACTCATTTAGGGGTCATTCAGACTTTTGAGGTACTCCATTTCTCAGTAAGTAGTCCCACAGTTGCAGTCCTGTCGACGGAATCTTTTATGAACTTACCTCCTGTTTATCAATTCGCGTTTCGGCCTCAACTTTCTTGTCCAACTTCGTCATCTTCTTTTATCATGTTGAATAAAACTGGGCTAACAGTATCAGTTTGAAATTTCGACTCTTGATCAATTTAGTAGCAATCCGGTAAATTGAGACTCAACATCGTCATCATCGTACAGCGTTGAAGAGTAGAGCAAGCCCCACTGACCACTACTCTTCTCACCATTTTGCACGTTGAATTAGAAAGTATGAATATACAAGATGGACAGGGAGTGGACCTACACGGGTGGGAAAAGGAAAGAATGCCCTAGTAGCCAACACACGGAATACACAGTCTAGCTGTAGAAACGCACATCGATCAGTCATTCTGATTCGACAGAAAGTGACAACACGATCGCCATTGTTCGCGGTTCGCTGTCATATCCTTCAGTGTCTCCAGCCAACTGGTAGACGGATCTTTTAGACCCCAACCACGAAGATGTGAAGCATCTACATTTCCTAAGTTTGCTGTACATTTTCTCATTCCTCGCTGCCACGTCATCTGTTGACCTCCCCGTGGTTTTTTCCACTCCTGAGGAGGATCCTAGAATAGGACACGATACGGTAGACGTGTTTTTGCCATACGTAACACGTGCCCCAACCAACGAAGTCTACTAAGCTGGATACGCTGTGACAGAACGTTCTCTGAATTAGTAACCAATACTCGCTTTCTGACCTCATCGTTGCTTACTCGGCTATTCCACCCAATCCTAGCGATACTACGTAAACATCGGTGGTCGAAAACCTCAAGACGACGAATATCTTCAGCACGCAGACTCCAAGTTTCGCAACCATACAACAAAACTGAACGCACTGCAGCACAGTATACACGACCTTTCAACTTCAATGAAATGTCAGCTCGGCGCCACAAGTGCTTCAGTCCAGCGTATGCCGCTCGAGCCTTCGATATCCGCATACTCACCTCCACTACTGTGCTCCCATCAGTCATCACATTGCTGACGAAGTAGGTGAAGTGGTGGATAACTGAGAGCACCTCCCCATCGAGCATCAAGCTCGGAATCGTTGACGTCCAGTCTTGTAACATCACTTTACACTTTGAAGGTGCGAAGCGCATGCCGAATGAAGCTACAGCTCTTGAGAGTCTACCTAGTGCACGTTGAGCATGTTCCGTAGATTCGAACAAGCAGACAACGTCGTCCGCGTAATCTAGGTCACATAACTTTCCACTATTTCGTAGTTCGATTCCTACATCCTGAAGATCTCCCAAGGCACTCTCCATTATTTGGTCTATGACGAAGTTGAACAGGAATGGACACATGGGACATCCTTGTCGAACGCCGCTGGTCGTTTCGAACTGGCCGAATAGTTCACCGTAAACTCTAACGCGGCCAGAAGTATGAGAATACAATGATCTCAGTAGATTCGCGAACTTCTGGGGCATAGCTTTTCGATGATGAGCACTGAAAAGCGCTGTTCGATCAACTGGATCGAAATCGCTTTTCAAGTCTAAGAAAACCATTATTGTCGGTCGGCGATGCGTGTGACGCGTTTTAAGTAGTCGGCGAAGAGTAAAAATCTGGTCGATGCATCCTCGACCTAGGCGGAATCCAGCCTGCTGTTCGCGGACATTCCTCTCGCGAGCCGGTGTTAGACAGTGCAGCAGAATCGAGGCTAATACTTTGGTGACTATCGGAATTAGCTAATCCCACAATGGTTACTACAGTAATTGCGTATTCCCTTCTTGAAGATGGGAACAATCAATGATTCGCTCCATATTAACGGAATATGCTCCGCTTCCAAATGTCACGGAGCAAGATGGTAAGTGATTTTATCAAAGCATCTCCACTGAGTTTGAAAAGAACTGGGGGACGTTCGTCGGGACCTGCCGCTTTCCCTCGCTTTAGTAATCGAATGCATGACTCTAGTTCTATTTTCGATGGGGGTTCAAGTGATACCACCCAAGGAGTCGCAGTTCTTGACACAGGAGTAACTACACTAGCGTGCGGCCAACTAGACTGTTTATTTAAGTATTCGGTCCAACGGTCAAGCCTTTGCTGTTTGCTATGGATGGGTTCTCCATTTCTATTCCAAATCGTTTCACTGACCTGAGTTCGCCGTCCACTGGTGTCACAAATAAGTTTGAACAGTCATTGACTGGTACCCGAAGCAGCTGCTATTTTTATTTCTTCGGCTACCTTGACCCACCAATTTTCGCGATCAATCTTAAGGCTTTTTGTAACTTGCTACTGTATATATCTTTGTATCTCATTCGACTCCTTACAGTTCAAGAGCTGACGCTTTTGCTCCATTATAATCAGTGACTCTTGCGAGATCCAGTGTCTTTGATGGACAACGGATCTAGGACCACAGGCGAAACCTGCTGCCACGTGTATCGCCTGTTTGATATGAGCCCAATGCTCATCTACATTACTGTTCGTCGTAGATCCTAGCTCATGTGCTAACTTCTGCTCACTTCTGCGTACTTCTGGATCACACATTCGTTGCACGGCTAACCGGGTTTGCGGTTTGCGACGATGACCATGGAGCTGGAAAGATAATCGCAATAAAACTAATGCATGGTCCGACTCTACGTAGGCGGACTAGTAAGATCTGCAGTTCTGAACAGAACTGCGCCACCGGTAGCTGCGGCGATAATGATCAATCTGGCTTAGAGTACCTGTAGAGTTAGAGCGCCATGTCGTTGTGCGACGTGAGTTGTGGCGGAAATTGGTGCTAGACAAGAACAATCGATTGTCTGCACAAAACCAGAGAAGCCTATCCTCGTTATCTGTACACTCAGCCGGTAAGGCACGACGCCACATAAACAGGCTTCTGACATACTAAGTTTACCAACTTGTGCATTGAATTCGCCAGCTAGCACTACAATGTCAGAACCCTTGCTACTGCGAGTTCATCGTAGAACTCATCTTTCTGCAAGTTTGAGCTGCAGTCCGTTGGGGGCGTACACCGAGATCACAAACCAGTTGCGCTTAACACAACTATGCTTTCGAACGGCAACTGACCCCTGGAGTCTCACAGCACATAAACGACTGTTAATCGGGATCCAGTCTAAGAGGGCAGTCTCAGGTTTGTCGCTCAAGACTATTCCTACACTACGTTGACCCGCAGCTCGAGCTACTTCGGCTCCTGAAGTGCGTGGAAAGTACCTCGATGAGATACCAGGAGCGGTTAGTTGAATTACACTGCTCGAATCCTGGATACGCGTTTCACTTAAGGAGCATACATCAATCTTCAGAGAGTTCATTGTGAGGGCTAGGCACGCCTGTTGACCGACCTGCATGAGTGTACGCACGTTGAAGGAGCCGAGATTCAGAGGATTGAAGGAGCCGAGACAAATGCCTGGATTTGAATGAATCGTTAACTGTCATGAGCAGTAATCCTCCAATCGCTGTGAATGTTCTGTCGAACTGCACATTTCATGTGATTCTTCTATCTGGTGCTTCCCCCGTGTTGTGTAGATTTGAATTTCGGTGTGCTCGGAAACGCCTTCGGACTACTCAGATTACCCCGGATGCCGGAACTACGTGATGCGAACACAAGTGCTTTCAGTGCACCCGCGGTAGATTTGGATAAAATCAAGTACCGGTAAGTTACTAACATCTCCACAGCGTTGTTACGTCATTGGAAGTCCTGAATTGGGTGTGGAAACAATTATACTCATACGAAGGTCGAATTTATTCGATCGACTCGGACTCTAAGACTACAGAAAACGGTGTCGTATGAATTTTATTCCATCTTTTTCTATTCAAATGATGATGATTTGAGTTTCCTTTTCGAAGGACCAGGTCTCAAATGTTCACCAACTTCCACGAAGGAAATAAATTCTGGTGAGGCTACTCATGTTGTTTGCTATTGTGTGAGCAGAACCAAGGTGTGGACACTATGCTGATTTTAGCTTTCAACGTAATCTACTGATTTGTCATCCAGTAGTTAAATTGTAACCGTGAGAGATTGGGAATAACCACGAGGCAAATCGTTAGCCCTGGGAGTATTGTTAAGTGAAAGGCTTTCTCGTATTCTTAGAGTGTAGATTCAACGATCGTTTGAGCGCCCAATATTTGGAGCGTATATTTACGAATACGCTCTTGTGTGGACACCCCACGGAGCGTATTGGACGTGGCAGAGTGTGCACGGCAACCAATGACCGAAGTTGCAATGCCATGGGTTCACCATACTTTAGTATTGCGACAATTATTTTCGTGTTGAAGAACCACGTAAGTTTCAAACAGGGGGCTGTGAATTGCTGTTTACTACCGATGTGACCTCGTATCTCCGATGCGATGAATGCTCAAACTACTCGGCTACTCAAGTAAACGACTGGGATGTGTTTAGTGACCAAAGTTGAACTCAACGACCCAGAATTCACTGTAACGGGAATCCTGAAAATCAGTTTCCAGAAGACGGGCGACAGAAAAGCTACTTACCAGGAAATGCTATTTGCTGAAATTGTCTAGTCATTTTTAACCCCTTGTATACTTTTCATCTGTCTCCATATGCTCGGTTTTTGGATGAAGGGAACGAGTGTGATCAGTTAGCAGAAAACCGGCTTTGTGTGTCGTCCGTGCGCAAAGTCACAAGTCAGTACACCTAAACGCTTTTAACAATTCCAAGGCGATACGTGCAGCGTCTGCCAGCTTCAATAATGGGTGATTTAGAGGTAAGATATTCCCTGACACTTCAAAGACACTGCTCTTACCTAGAGAACCAACGACATTCTGTCTGTAAAAGGGACAATATTTACTCAACACGGCACGTCACCATTGTTCACGCGTCCGTTTTGCATTGTTTCAGGATCTTGTAATCGACAAATAAAGAAAATTCACCGAATAATCCCATTTCATCATATATAGAAAACACGAATAGCGAACAAGCTCGTTTTCGGTAACATCACGTTCTAAAATGGGCGATTTAATGATTGTGCTGAGAATTGACCGGGTCTAATCATCATCATTTTTTTCTTCCTCTAATCAGCTTAGTTTTATTAGTTACCGATTAAATTACATACTTTGATGTTCTACCCGCACCGTCTTTCTTCCCCAGGGAGAAAAGCGTGGCCAAGCAACGAGAATTGATGAAAGCGAATGAACAGTCACAACCGAAGTTCCACAAAAATGTAATTGATGTGCAGTATCATTATAAAGATCAACGTTATGTTTTATTGCTACCTTATTCCTTCCACTGTTATCATTCAATCATTGTCTATTTCTAATTCAAAGGTCAGCCACCAGTTTCACTGACTGTCAAGTGTTTGTAACCTTCGTGATATCATGAGTCCATTTTAAACCCCATTGAATCACCGGAATTTCTTGTCGCAAAGTCGCCTTTGATATGGTGTCATACCAAGAACACATGTCAGCCAGGGTCCGTGGGGCGAGATAAGGACGGTAGCATGCATCGTTTGCAATTAATCTTCTCAACGGTCTCTCAGTCGATCCCGTATTCGTTGTTAGCACCATAGCGCTTACTTTTGCGTCTTGCACCTCTCATACCTATCCGCTGTTGTAAAATATCGGGATAATTGTCAGAGTTCTTCGGTTGCGATAGGCTGGTAAGCTATTCGTGCTCAGTGTACACAAGATAGCAGTAGTAGGTAAATGCGCTCAACGTCGCATTATTTGATTGTGTTCCAGAACCGTTGTTGACAACACAGGGAATTCCTATATTACATGCTTGCGACGGAGCATTGCTGTCTGCCACCGAAGTGATCGGCTGTGGTGGTTCGTCTTATCTCCGGGATGATTCATGTTTAGTCTAATGAACCATCACAGGCCATTTCATTTTACTGGTGCTTGTGCATGGTGGATGAGTTGGGCGCGCCGGTGTCCCATAGCCTTTGATCGAAGAGCCAAATGCGGAGGGGAATGAAACGGAGTAAGCACTTCACACTTTAGGGTATTGCGTCCACTGATAGATTACAAACCTGTTGACTGGAACTCCACCAACACACAGGCGGTGAATAGCCAATGGTAGTGGTCAGGCTTTTAGTCCATATCGATTCCAAGTGTTTCAGGAAATGAATGTGTACGTGGCTAGGGTGTATTCTTTATGACCAAATTGAAGATGCTGACAACTTGTCCCTTTTCATATATATATATATATATATATATATATATATATATATATATATATATATGGCATGAACGTTTATCACCAAGGAGATAAGAGGTTCGAACTCCGTTACCACCGATCCCATTGATGGTAGACAGTACTGCGCTATCACCCGTCTCGCTACCACTTTTGTCTGTTTGCAATCTTAAGTGTGTCCGCACCCATAATCTCAGGGTTTGGATTGCCGCTTCTATTAGAGATTTTGTGGTAATGAAGCATCCTCATCTCAATGTGTACGGTAAGAAATGCTATAGACTTTGGGAGTCGTCGATGCAACGAGAACGAAATAAGAATGCAGATGGTTACCGAGCATTGTATTCTTCCTTTCTCACATTTGTCTACATTTGGTTGTCTGTTCACTTTGCGCATTTGTTTACAATCTCAGAACAAACCTTGGTCAAAAGCGAAAGAGGCACGTCAAAAGAAGCATGATAAGCGACAAAAGCGCTCGCGAAAATTCACCAATGCAACCGCGGATCAAAGCAAACAGTCGATCACTGGTAGCCACCAGCCAACCATTCATGATGACACCAAGGACATTGAAGAATTGAATGTGGACTATCGTCTGTTGAAACGTGCTCGCAAACGAAAGGTATCTGCACCGTCTTCTGAAATACTAATATGCCTACTAGACAATCTACTATTTATTTGTCGAGTGGAATTTTTTTTTTCCGGGTAATTTTCGATTCACCCCGAGCAGGTTGGCGTAACCTGTTTGCCTAAACAGTTTATCCTGTCGGGACTGGCCAGGCTCTTTGTGCACGACTGTATTCTCGGCCCGCATGTGAGTATGAGAAACACGGTTGATCAAATTGCGCAGCCGTCTTCGAAGTGTGTGTGTGTGTGTGTGTGTGTGTGTGTGTGTGTGTGTGTGTGTGTGTGTGTGTGTGCATGTATGTATGTAAGTTTGTGACGAAAAGAGACAGAGAATTGCAGATAGTTTCTACCACCAACGTCCCTCTGCATTTGGTCTTCTCTGTCTCTTTTTTGAGTAGTAAAAAAATTTTGAATTGATAAGATGATTGGTTTGAAAAGGTAGATAACACCCCTCCGAACATATGGTTTAACTGACTTCTACAGAGTGGTTGGGAAACAGAAAGAGTGGTGGTGTTATTTTCATAACAGGAACACATTGGTGTGTTGTGGATTAAGCCACTTATCCACATACCCGGGTACGCCACCGATCACACGAGAAGATTTGCATCCTGCTTGTTGGCCAATTTCGATTCTAGGTATGCGGCCTACCACCAACATGTGAACCGATGTTAGCGAGGTTCAGTCCTCCTACTCAGGTTCGTCAATCAATGACTCACGTCGTGACAACCACTATCGGTCAGTCGTGCACTCTGTCACAAGTATCAGAACAGAAAATTTGATTGGGACCGTCTGGTGCATTTAGGAGCGGTTTTCTTCACAGCTCTACTCGTCTATATTGGTACTTGGACCTATTTCAACTCAGCCTTTTCCTTTCTTTCCAGGCAGCCGAAGCCGAGTTTGATTGTGATTAATTCTCATCCAAGAAGGGCTCTTTCGACGACGCGGATTAGCTGACCGTCTATTGCTGTCTTGTGTGTATATAGATATCGCGTGAACAGGAAATATACAATGTGATCGCTAGATACGCTTGTTGTTCTTTATCCTATCGCATCGTTTGAATTCGATCGCAATATCCTATATCCCACGATTCTGTCACCAATGCTCTCATTAGGGTGAAGACAAAGCATAACTACACGCAATCATATGTCTGAAAGAAAAATGAAGTGAAATTGATTTTATAATACAAGTTTGGCAGATCGAAATTAACACATCTATTCAGGTGTGTTTGAACTGACTGTGTTCGGGCCAATAGTGAATTTGGTTCTGGCACTCACGAACATGTTAACGAGCCTTAACGGCTAGACACTTGAATGCGCGTTTATTGTCGGTGTCATATCGTGAGACACGCGTTCTGGAATTGCCATTTTTAGAGTAGCTCATAAGGCACCCTAACATACCTCAATATATGTGTAAAGACAATGGCACTGTTTTCCTTTGGACCATTTAAAAGTGGTTCTCCAAGGTAGCAATAAATGGGCCAATTTTACTGGTTTGAGACCAGCATTCATATTCAGATGCTCCATCATCAGTCACAGTCGTTTCCGAAGTCCGATTTTGAAACAGCACAGGACAACAAAGAGCTTCGTAAATGCACTTAAATTCGAGATTCCATAAAACAATTGTGTACGGGACCTTCGAACGACCCATAATTTTGCACGTTCAAAAACCAATGGCAGTCTAAGAAGCGCTGGTACATTCTCATAATAATAGCCATCCATGGAAACGTCACACAATGCATGATCCCATTAAGCATTTATCGATCGTACGGCTCACATTTGTAAGAGCAGAAGTGCGCACTGTTCAGTATGTTTTACGCAGAATACTGTGGATAGAGCGATTATTTCTGAGATTGCGCAAATTTTTCTGGACGTGAATGTAATGAGTGCTTGAAGAGGTGCTCTCGGGGATCAGTTATTGACCGATCCTCCGGAGTCCATCACACTGCAGGCATGTTCGAGACCGCTGACCCAGCTTCGAAATCGGAAAACGACTTAATCGGATGCGTCGATAAAACCACTGGGCAGCTTGGTTTCCTGTTCGCATCATGGAACATGCATTGTGGCCGAACTGTGGACACAATTTGATCCGGTCCCCTCGAATTCCTAATTGAAATCGGAATGTATCCCGGAAACTACATGCCGGATAAAGTCAATACTCTTATGAAGTCCTTTTCTGCATGTTTTTCGACCCACTAGGTGACATTTTCCCGAGTTATTCACGTAAGTAGCTTCACTAAATCTTGTCTTTGTTCATATGACAAAACTGAGTCAGAAGCAGATTTGAACAATGTATCCTGGACCATTTCGCTGCATCTGTACACGTGCATACTGCAATTAGTGTGATTTTATGTATTCGGTAAAATAGCCATTGGAAATTGAGACGAGATTGAAGACTGTCTCAGTTTCATTGGTTACTTTGCGGACTATATAAAATCATATCAACTGGGCTATGCACGTTTACAGGTTCAGCAAAATGGTCTAGAATATCTTGTAGAAACCCATGATTCTGCCCTCTCTTTTCAAACTTTGTTTCCAAAACTATAAGTAACGTTTTTGTGGATGCATCTTAAAGGGAATATGTCCCTGTTATACGATATTGTTTGTCTTTGCTGAGAAAATATCTTTTATTTCGGTCTTTAGGCCTCTAACTTCAATTTCATGATAGTAACATAAATGCTCAGACGATCGTCACTCGGAAAATATTCGAGTGCGAATTGTTACCTTTCCTTGCTGACGAGTCCATCCGTTTGAAAGAAGTTGACGCATATGGAGTAGTATTTGATTACAGATAATCTATAATTGTCCCTCGTGGAACAGTTTTGTTTCCTCCTGTTTTTCGAAGGAATCATGATGGTTGAAACATTGACTTGGCACGATTTTTGTGCTCTGCTCGGAGTCAGCTATTCCGTTTCGGATACATATACCTTGACAACGAAGATCATACGTGATTAACGAACTAAGGACCAAACCAGATTTATCTTATCAAGAGAACTGAGGTCAGTGAGCAGAAAGACCGCTTTACATTATATCTAGTGGTTTGCCTTACAGCAAGCATCACAGTAGTATGTCTCGAATTTCGACTTCGCATTGAGACTCAAATGATTCATCGAACCAAGAAGTCACAACTGGTTCGGAGTTACCCCGTAAATTAGGACGTCTGCGTATGGGATATTTTCATCATTTTTTACGAGCTTGATGTTTGATCCCCAAACCAGCCGATATGACATTATCACTTCGGTTCGGTAACGACGTCACCGGTATCGTATTGGGCTCACCGGTCCCTTGCCACTCAAATCTCAGTGGGGAAGAGCACCGTTACTGCATTCACCGTACATGTAATCTATCGTCACTGTATCGTGCGCAGGGGAGGTCCGATTGATTTGTGGCATTTACCTAATTTATTTTTTAATTGTGCGTGGTAAAACAAATCGAGACCACTCTCTCCGATACCCTAGTAGCCTCTGTTCCCCTGTGTCCGTGGAGTATTTGGTATTTTGATCAATGAATAATGCACAAAATATTCGCGGTACATGATTCTTGTAATTGATTGTTCATGTCTAATCAGAGAGAGGGACCGAGAATTGGGTTAGATGGGAAGACATGCAAGATCGCATTGTCCAGCAGTGTCGAAGTCAAAAACCAAACTGGGTCAATTCATTGTGGTGGGAGAACCGGGTGTAAGACGAGTGAATATACGAAGGTGTACGTTGCTAGTTGGATTTCGATTCAACTTTGTTCAAGTTATGGTGAAATCGAAACTTCGCGATGTGGGCGTCCGGGTACCAACGGACATAAGAAAGAACAATACCAAGAGGCCCGATTTTAAGTATGAATAACCAGTAGGGTTGAGTGAGTGAGTGAGCTAGTGGAAGACGGATAAGGATGCGAAAGACAGTTGGGGTTTGGCGTTGTGTGTGTGCGTGCGTGCTCGCGCCGTTAATACCGTTCAACGGGACATTTGAAGAGGGTTATACCTGCTTGAGTTTATTCTAGGCCGACGGGGTGGGTTGGTAGGTCGATAGGGAAAGCCACTGACCTTGTGTTTCGCCGAAAGACGTGGTGGTGAAACTAAAGCGGACGAAAATGAGGTTGTCTTGTTAAGGTTAAAAGGTGAACTTACAGTAGTCTTGTTGTTTCACTGTGATACCGTGGAGTGGTGGGGAGAGGGGGGGGGGAGGTGAGGGTGAGTCGAGCGCGGTGTGTGTGTGGGTTTGTGTGTCTCCTGGGGATGGCTGCGTCGTTGGAAGAAGGCGGAAAAGAAGTGGATCGAATCGGAACACCGGTACTCCGAACCCACGCTCAACGTCTTCAAACTCGGGTCTCAAAGGTGTGAGCTTGTGCCCTCGGTTGACGGGTATCAATACACCTGATACCGTTGACCGGCCTCATTTGTGTGGACTGTGGAAAACAATAGAATTGGAGGAGAAATTTCGGATTGGAAGCAATTAATTTGAGGCTAAGCCATTAATCTGACCGGTTGGTAACGTTTCGATTAGTAGGGAATTTGGATTTGTATCGAGTGCCTCACCGCGCAACAATGAGTGCTTTATTATATGATTAACATGAGGGCAGTGGAAGGAGTAATCTACCCCATAGCCTCAAAGGTCCACTGCACTACTAGGGATAACCAGCAACCAGACCCCAAAACTTGGAATGGTGAAACTCATAAGGTCCCAATCGGTCAGGTGCGGTAACGAGCCGGACGGCAGTGGTATACCGCCTACCACCAAAGTAGCCGGTGATGGTGGGGATCCGAACCCCTGACTTCTGACGTGGAAATCAAACGCCTTAAACCACTGGACCTCCGCTGTTACCCATCGTGTGGCACCCCACCAGTCACCGGTTGTGCATGCTAACAGTTCATCACCCTTACAGCGATCGACTCCTAAGATGTACATCTCAGTAGGAACCCAAGTAACCGCTGTCAACAGTTTTAACTGCAGCAGATTTCTCTTTTACGCAATTGTGTTACTCTATGTCGGCTAATACGCTGAATATCAATGAATGCGAGCGTGTCAACCGCCCTTCCAATTGAAACTTCCATGCTTGTACCGCAACTACCGAACAGTTCCGCGCGTCACAACGCCGGAAAAAAACAACACTGTTGAGTGATTTCATGTTAGGATGTCTCTTTGGAGGGTTTCTTCAAGACTGTAGGTCCGTAAAAACCAATACAAGTGCTTGGAAGTCATTGCCAGAAATAAATCCAGACCCCACTGGTGGCCGGTCATTCACGGGTACGGCCTAATCGGTCTTTGGGAATTAACATGTGGCACTCTGAAATCCGATTTATGAAATGCCCAACAGTGCGGACTTATGGTTTGCTCTTTGTTGCCCTACTATTTCGTTAGGGCCTGTTTATACCCACAGTATGTTAAAATAGCGGTCTTCGGAAGAGTTCATCCCCCACTCGTTCTGTAGCATTGATTTGTCATTCAGTTGATGCATTTCAGTGCCAGTGATAACCAGACTGTTTTGCGTTGTCAAGATGCCAGATCATGTTTACTGGACATTGGACCTATCATGAAATGTGTCAGTCTGCGAGTGAATGGAAGCATTCGGTAAAACATAAGGATATTTTAAATTCGGCGCTTGTCCATCAAGTGAGACGGGGATAAAAGATACTTTCACTGGACCAGTATTGTGCTTTCTTTACAAAGACTTACCTTTCTTTGTTGATAAAGACTGTCACGCTCGTAGAACAGTAAATAGGCGGAGGATTTGTGCACCTCATCGGGTCTCATTTCCTTGACACTGTGGATGATAAATCGGAAGATTATTTGTCTCTTTTTTGGCTACTCGTGAGTGAATGATTGGTGAGTAAAAAATACGACATACATACCTAGATTTCTTAGAATCACTGTGGTTCATTTGCTCAAGGGGATACTCTCATTATATTGAGTTCCGGATTTCACAAACCGGTTACTGTCGTACTTCGATTTTTTAGAATATGAAACAAGCTAACTTTACTGAATCGGTTCGGTGGGTGGAGCCACATTAGGTATTTCTACGTTGTCTTATTACTAACCGGTACAGACAAATGCTTTCCACGTTTATAGGATAAATGTATACACTCAGTTATCACAACCAAATCTGCTGATGTACTAATAATGAGCTGGAACTCTAGGGTTTGAATCCTGCTTAGGCTAGTCGCGTGTAGCGTTAGACAGCATCGCTGTCAATCGTGCTAATTGTCAAATCTGTCCGGATTGTCGGCTTGTGATTTGCGAGTAGTTCACAATCTTAGAATCACAAAGTTGCCGACATTCCTTCAGAATGAAATATGCTCTTGTATGAATACAGTTTGTTTCTTCCATTGTCCCCATGGAATGTAAGTTGGGAAATAGATAGGTTGAAACTGTGCTGTAGAGTAATGGGCTGACCCGTCCTCGTCAGTCGGTCAATTCTCATTGGCAGTCAGCACGCCAGTGCTTGCCCAGAATCCAGGTCAATGCTTGAGCCATCGGATGCGCAAGCGACAATGCTGCGGATCGATAAGACAAGAGCGGATTACCCTTAAGTGGTAGCTGGCCGTATTACCAATCAGCCAAGTTTGAACCGATTCGTCTGTGTTGCAACGATTGGTGACAATGACTGTTTCTTCCCGTATACACAATGTGTTCTTGATTAATAAACTGAGATCGTTTGAGGGCAGAAAGTCTTCTCATTAGAGTTAGTGGGTTAATCAAAACACGTCCCAGTCTTCTGTTGGGGCCATATTTAGTGGAGTGACTCCATACTGCTTCAAGTCCGAGTAAAGCCGTTTATAAATTCACGCCGACAGCTCTTTAAATACCGATACGTTACTGATCGGACTCAGATCAGTCACTCCTGTCCTCTACCCCTGGGAATTCCTCCACCCCGTCATGGTCTGCAATCAGAATGGTGTGCGCTTCCACAACAGTTGAGCTGATTATAATAAACAAACTCCTGATCGATGAACTTGGCGTTTAGATCAGAAATGTTTTTGTACACGGCCGAGGTGACATTAACTACGCACGGA
The DNA here is from genome assembly GCA_948099385.1 of Fasciola hepatica. Lineage (NCBI taxonomy): Eukaryota > Metazoa > Platyhelminthes > Trematoda > Plagiorchiida > Fasciolidae > Fasciola > Fasciola hepatica. The sequence goes on along the minus strand of CANUEZ040000075.1, from coordinate 8,716,186 downwards.
TTACAGTATCTCAGCTGGTGATGAAGAGTTGAATTTCCGTTGAAGAGCCTACACTCGGTTGTACGTGTGTTTGGGGGAGGGATGCTTGTGGTGATCATTCACGTCGATCATTGCAGGAACGGTGACACGTACTGAAAATATGATCGATGAACAGATCAATCGACAGTTTGGCTTTTTAAAACAAAACGTGGCCGCCAAGTTGACCGCGTTATCGAAGGATGGAAGACTAAGGAAAAACCACTATGGCTGGGACCGTGACTGCATTAGTTGATCTCGTACGTCAGAAAACTACGACAGACACTACCGGTTGTGAGTAACAGTTAGTATACTTCATGACTGAAGCAAAACGAAAGCAAAGATCACTTTCGTCTCTATGCGCTTCGCGGTACTACGAGGATAAACCATACAGAGTGCACAGATAAAGTGACAGTATTGGCTGTATTGTGAGATATACTAAGAAAGAAAATGCCTAATTAGAGCTTGGTCCCACTGTCTGACCTGTAGAATGGTTATTACTGCTTATGGTAAATCGCCATAAGTCTCGAATAGCTCGATAAGAAAAAGTCGAACTGAGTTCATTACCGTAGATGAGACTACATTCAAGCGTTTGTAATGACCACTCCCTAACAGCTCCTTCTCCGGCCCCATCAAGAATGTCGGTTAGTGCAGCTCCTTATTTTAAGAGGGGTCTCATTTAGATGATAACCAATTAGCGCAGTCGTGGGTGACAAAATGAGCATGGTTGACTTGTGAAAGCCGTTCAATTTTCAGCTTTTGTGGAAAACAAAGGTAGCTTTAAATGCATTGTCCTACTCATCATGCGCCGCCACGTTTCTTCCAGATGTGTATGATAGGGTTTCGTGAAGTTTAATTCCTGTCAGACGACTAAATTCAGCATCAAAATCGGGAACTGGAATAATAAAAACAATTTCATTCAACGGGCCTTTTATTTCTGGTGGGAAGGTTTCCGGCTTTCTTTTATATATTATAGTGGTAATCGTATCTATCCGTACCACTAATCATGCCCACTGTTATTCTACAAAAAAATAACCCTCACAAAAACGTCGCGAAATGTCCATGGGAGGATTGCCATTGTTCACCGAGCAAGCATTCTAGTGGATTTGTCCATGCAAGCATATGCGGGTGCGCATTGACTCAGGTGCTCCGTGCCCGTGATCACCAACTTGACCAAAATGGCCAGTTTACTCACCATTAACGGGTTCATATTTGTAGAAATACCGCTAGCAATGCCGTCGGAACTTATCGGTACCATATGTGAAACTCAACAACTAACTACTACCATCAATATCAGTAACAAAAGTGAAAATTCGATACTCTGGGGGTTGAGCCAGGATTGTTGACAAACTGTACCCCGAAAAATCATGATCCACAAACACTAGCATAGCGAACATTACTATGACTAAGAATTGTTTCGGTCAGAAAGGATCACCTGTAAGATTTCAAGGTGAATCTGCTTGATGTCTGCTTTTAGTAAGCCAGTTATGTGAAAACATCCAACCTGGGTGATGTTTTATGGTTCCACCTGACTTCGTTAGATCTTAGCGACGTGCCAGCTGTCAATACAATGCCACACGACTGACAGTCGTACCTCTACACGATTTTCCGTAGTCGATGACAACAGACTCACGCCTAAAAGGGACTATGCAACAGGAATAAGTAGGTATTTCTTATGACGAGAATGACATAAGAACTGCTGGCTGACCGTCCGATGGCGTCAGCGATTCCGGATTGCAGGCACCCGTCGTTGGTGCCTCACACATGCAATACGGAAAATGTTTGCTGCCATAAGTCACTGGGGGTTTCAGGGTAATTTAGAGTATTTGTTCTCGTTGCTGCGTTTTACGCAGCCAATACAAAGCTAACTTTTCGAAATTCCATCGTCCCAATGCTGCGAAAATAAGTAAGACCGTACCGTAACTAAACAGGATATTGGGTATCACATATTTAGGTAAAAGTACGACCAATTGTTCACCAGAAGTGCCAGATTACTTTGAATGATAATGAAACATTCAAAATCGAGTCTCTAGGGTACTAGGGGAAGCCAGACACAATCTTTGTCAACTTACATGTGCACGTGAATATAAGAAATGTAAAAGTTTCATCCGACTAAGCAGTCAGCTGAACGATGAAATAGCCAACCACCAAGAAAAGTTTTCTCTTAAAAATAAATAACGTCCCTGTCGGTAGCAATTGTTCACTTGATGGAACTAACGTCGTCGAAGTGAATATGGGTCACATGATACACCACTTCGCAGGCCCGTACCAATTTACATTCCATCACAAATACCTACAATAAAACTTTTGAACTGTAATTCTATGAGAAATACATCACATTCCTAGACCAGATACGGCATAAAAGTGACGAGAGAACGGAGCTATCAATATGTCTGTGTCTGGTGTGAAACAGGTTGGATCTGTCTGGTTTACATTCGAAATTGGATAGTCTGGTATTCCCCACCGTTTATGTGGCGCATTTGCCAAGCCTTTTTCCGTGAAAAATTAATCAAAACTTTGTGGCACGTCAGTCCATAAGCTGGTGTAGCTGTGTAGCCGGGGTACAAAGTGCTCGGATAGGGAGACACGAACAAAGCTATCTAGAATTCAGTTTCAAAGAAAAATAAAACGTCAAGTTGACTTTCTAAAGTGGGCGATCCTTGCATTGGAATCGTGGATTCACGTTTTAATTTCTTTCTCTCTGTATTGCCACGCTCTCCCGCGAACATTTTATCAATAAAGCGCTCAGAATCTGCCCTTACTAGTCTGTGGTTTCGTGCAGACAGCCCCGTAGCCACCTAGTCGAGTAGAGCGCGAGACACACTGAATGAGACCCCGTGTGGTTCACCAACGGAATTCCCGAGGGACAATATGCTCTTGTAATAATGTTTGTTGCCCCGTTTATTGGACCTCGTAGAGATCCTGGATTAAAAAAAGCGTTGTCTTCATGCGGTAAGAACCCGTCATGTGACAAGAGTTATTGATTACGGTGGAATTGAAATGCTTGCTTTGTAGGGAAAAAAGAAGCGCGTGTGAATCAACTCCAACTTCTACTTGTTCATCACATGATTAGTGTAGGAGATGAGAAAGTTTCGGCGACATTTAATAAAGATCAATCATAGACTGACTGAATATTGAGTCCCGTTTATTCATACTCATTTGATTCTATATTCGTTTGCAATCCGACCGGAAATTGTTTCGTTAATACCAACCACATGTCATGCTTCCATCTAAGCCCAACCGATTTCAGAACGCCGCCAAGTCACACACGGTAGTGAACATGTTTGTTTTCAGCGCTTCTGTGACACGCTCAGGCATAGATCGCCACTCTCATCTTTATCGATGTAAGGGCTGATGCTTGCTTATGCATTTGCTGAACTCGGGTTCACTTCCTGTCTTCTCAGATCGTGTACATGCAACCCCAACGAAAACAACATCACGTTTAGAATACTACACTTCACAAACGGTCAAATTCAGCATATCTTAGAGGTATTCGAGTCGGGATGGTAGAAGAACGTCAAGAAAACCGGTCCTGGTCAAACTGCCATCATGGCAGGCCTCTGTCCTGGGTTCGAATCCTGCTTGCGCCGCCGACCATCCAATTGGTAGCCTCTAACTGGCAGCAACCCTCTTTCTGAAATGTTGTACCACTGTTGCTTAAAAAAAGGAAGTGAATCAAGAGATTAAAATAATTATGATGACGAAAATCGGGACTTATGATGTCATGGGTTTCACGAAAGAGATGATGAGTGTTCATAATTCAAGTCGGTAAAGTGGGGCTGATGATTACGTAACGGTATCATGCGACGATGGCTAGGATAGATTCAAAGACCTTATATGTTCTGTCTGGGCCCATTGAGAGGCTGTTGATACGGATCGCGATCGCCGCGGTGATAAGAAATTCAACACACTATGTGGACACGTAATTTTCCACTGTCGTCATCATGGTTATCAACTGCTTTGTTGTTCTTTTATCATCCTGACTCTTATACCTCTGAAAACGTGCATAATTTAACCAGCTGTGAAGCCCCGAAAACACGTTTGTTTGATGCCGTGTGTTCTTAAGTCCCAACCTTGTATTTCAAATTATTCATTGATTCAACAACACCGTTGACGCAATCGGTACACGTATTGTGTATATATTTTAAATAATTGCGATTCTCTGGCATCACTGCTTATGGATTTGACAGGCAGCAAACCTAGTGATCAAATCAAAAAAGATGTAATAGTTCGGTTTATTCTGAAAGCATCGGATTTCGAATTTATATGGTCGAACAAATCCGATTCGAAATTCGGAGAGAGGGCTATGGTAGTATTATCAACTTTCTTTTGTATATAAGCTAAGATCTTCAATACATTATTTGTAGAATACTTTAATTTAGCAACGTTAGTGTGATAAGGTTTCGTTGTTTCTCAGTGACAAGTGTTGTGCATATCCCCGGATAAGATTCCTTGGTGCGTAGTGTTCGATGAAGTGAGTATTGGTTGGAAGATGAGCAAGGATGGTGAGTCCATGACATGGAAGAAAGGTTTTCAAAGGCCTAACCAGTGAACGTGGTCATGCAGGGCGTGCTAAGCTTCTTGGGTAGGGTCCAAAAGTTCCCTTCCGTTTGTGGTTAAGTGTATGGGACGATATGGCTCGTTGTCGGAACCAGTGGCACTCGTGTATTCGCACACTTTCTTACTGGAACTGGTATCTGCTATCTGTAGTCCTCTTCTTACTTTAATGTGTCAGAACCGAAATCGGTTCGGAGTGTGTGTGTTTCATTCGGTTGTAAAACCAGTCTTGAAAAAGGTTACCCGTGGTGACCGAAACGTCGACAACCTACCAACGATCCCGACTACGCTGTGTTATTGAGCAATAAAATTCTACCATATCTTCTTACTTTCCTCATATTTCTGACTGAGGCTGTTGCCGAGAGATAGCAACCAAAGCCACCGAACTCAGTGCATGGTTAAAGTTTATCCAATCTGATCTGAACTGAACTGAATTCGCTCTCAGTGGACCAATCAGTGTCTCGTTTCTAATAAAATGTGGAGTACGTCAGTAGATTGAAACTCGACAGTACTGTCTGGTTCTCTTTCATCCACAAGTACTCGGCACCGACCATATTTTCCTTTGGTCTCGCAATCAATTTGCCAACTCGGGTAGAGGTGTTGATTTTATCATGTTATCCAGAGGTTTTCGGAACTAAATATTAGATTTAACCGTGAGACTGAAATGACCGAGGCATCCGTCAGTCCTAAAGTTTCCTATACCAACATGGGCAAGCTTACGTCAAGTCGAATATGAATGCAAAGGAAGATTTCCGATTCGGTTTTGTTTGTTCTCACGGTCTCCTGACTCCGTCTTAACGAATGCTGGTAAAATACACCACTATGTGTGGGTGTGTGTGTGTGCCGAGGGCAATCGATAAACGGAGAAAGTCAAGCCCGCATTCATGTGTGTGTACACATCAAAGAACTTGGTGTTGTTCAGCAGCATGCAAAAAGGGTACGGTGCGTGAAAAATCTAGATATCTTAAAATGTTTATAAGAAAATCGAACGGCGTAGGAAACTCCGTCACAGCGATTTTCGTATGAAACACACCAGCTGTGATCCCCGGATCGGTGCTCTGTGATAATGATACTGACATATCGATTTTCCTGATCCGCACTGTGCTATCAACGCTCAACTCTCCATTGAAAACCAATGTAGGCATCACGGATAAAATCAATGGGTTGAACCAAGCGTAACATGCGGAATCACAATACAGAACTTGAAAGACGGTGGATGTGTATACTAGTTCAGACCCAGCTTTGCCAGATATTAACTTTACACTTAAGTGTTTCGATTTTGTTTGGTTGCTATTTGTCGAAGCCATACAGTAGGAAAAGAAATAAGACAAGCTGCAATTGAGTAAAAAAGGATAGCGTTGTGCAGACCAGAAAAGAGGTTCAGTGTAGATGTGTTTTCAGAGGTGGCAAATTATCCGTGTGGCACGTAGTCCAATACTCAGACTTACGGATGGTAGTGCTCGGAAAACACAAACTCGCTTCGAAATAGCAACAGCCCATCTACATCGGATGGTCCTTTATTGGTAATCAGCCACTTCTAATCCTGGTGAGATGGGTTAAAACGGCCATTCAAAGAGTGCACCATGAATCAAACTCGTGCTGAATTTGAGCCATACGGAAAAGTTTTGTCCCACGCGAACTGGTTAATATCAGAACATATTTTGGACACCAGTCTTCACACGGTTACGTAAGCCTAACTGATCAGTGTCTCAGAAGAGGGTTTCAACGAAAGATTGCGAGCGGCACCACAAATAGAGCGGTTGACACCTCAATGGTGAAACATCTGCTGACAAGTTTCACGCGGCGGACACTGACTAAACATTCCAAGTGCAAAACTTTTTCTCGTTTCGTTGGGACTGTATACGTCCGGTGATTGACAGGACCTCCCTGAAGCAAAAACGCTGGTCAGCGTGAATATGTCCCACTGGATCGCCCAACCGACCCCCCTTCCCCACCACCACCACCACCACCAGCGAAACATATGTTGACTCGAGTCCAACACACGGTCTAGCATGTGCGGGCAGTTCAGAAAAAGGGGAAGAAACAACCCACCAATCATGTTAGCCGGCACCTTTGAACCTCTACGCGACTGGATATATCACGTGTGAGCCATTCTGGATAGTTTCTTTTGCACCTGAGTGCACCGTGTTGTTAAGTCATACGATAAACGGACAATTGTTTCGCACACTGTGCTGGCACGTTCTGCCTTGCACTAAAGAGTTTTGGTTCGCATTCGGACGTTCAATACTAAGCCTATCCGTGGAAAATAGCAAATCGATTGCGGGAGTTACAAAAGTGTGTACCAATTCGAAAAACAGTGCCATATTTAGGTTCAGAAACATCTAGTAACTATGACTGGCTGGCGCTAACATCACGTTCATGACAAAGAGGGATTGGTTACGTCACTCTCATAATACCGACCAATCAACATTGTAATTGTGCCATAATATATATGTATATGATATTGTATTATACATACTATTTATTTGCGGTTGAAAAAACAAGACGAAAGGGAACCACACTTTTATATTCTGATGACCCCATTCAAGATGTTGCCAAGACTACAATGACCTGGACTTAATTACAAATGAAAAGCCCGAATCATGGGAATCTGTTCGTTAAGTCGTAACAAATGATGGAATTGTTTCATGCCGAATACTCCCGGTGCCAGGGGATGCAAACAGTTTGATTCGTGGCTGAGCACAAGCTGATTACGCACTCTTCGAAAATGGCAATCCCAAAATCGGTAAACCTGTCCCATTAAGACCGGTCGAATGATACGAAGTGTCACATCACCCATGAGGGAATGGTTTGGCACATCGTCAACAGACGGCTTGGTTCTTTTAGCAGATAGCGTGATAGTATAGCGAACAGCGATCAGGTCTTCGACTGTTTTAAATCGAGGACAAGATTGGAGTGAACGCAGCGGACCGAAGAACCAATCGAATGGTAATTGTCATCCGCGCCGAACAAATCAACTGAATTTGTTCCAAGACTAACTAGTCAGAAGGGCTGGCTGAGAATAACAGATGAACTAATAAGTGTGCTGGCCAAAGTATAGTTATGATCACTATTTATCACATGAAAACCGTTTTTTTGTACAAATAAACCGAGGTGATTCGAAGACAGAGTAGTCTTCTCACTAGAGTTAGTGGAACAGTTGAGAACATCACCGTTGAAGAATAAACCAAAATTCACAGTCCTCGACGAAATACACATGCAACGTTTAATAGGTTACCTTTGAGAGAAAACGCTGGCTAACAAAAACTACTTTGTTTAGTTTTTTTAATTTTTATAAATCAGTTCCGCTAAAAGTACTTTTTGAATAATAAACTTACAACTCATCGTCAAAATGATGCCACTGATCCGAACTGGGATCGGCGCCGGTTGTGGTTCGACATGCTGTGGTATAATGACCGTAGCTCATAGATCCATCATGATAGACCACCGCATATAACCAGTAAATGTGATCGTTGGCGTTTTGGTTCGGTGAGGTGAATTTGTGACGCCTCTCGTATTCTGGGAATAGTACAACCATGTGGGGACGTGAGTGCGTCATTTATGCAAAATGAGTTTTACTAGTGATCGAAATTTGAACAAAGCCTAAAACCAAGATATGCCGCACTAAGTAATCACGTGACACTATCAATGACTATGTCTCGTGTGATGTGTGCGTTATCCGGTGAACAACGAAGTGGAAATAGTATAGCATAGTATTATAGATAGTGTTCCGTAGACAAAGTCCTTTGAGACTGATTGGCTGAACAATCCTTTTGAATCCAAGAGAGAAAAGACACAATAAAGAACAAGCTCATTTTCCTCATTATCTCTATCATCTGGTTTTTGAAGTTATATCAGTCAATGAAATGAGCACTCGCCGGGAGAATGGCACGTGCGGGTGCTGTTCCAACCAATAGGCTCACAACTGGAAACAAAACTGAATACGGTGCATTCGTAGTGCACCCTGAAGATACAAGGAACCTAGTGAACGACATGTTCTAATGGTGATCTACACAGTGCATGGAAGACTGTTTGTCAAAACCGCTAGGAAACCGCAGATGTTTCATCCATTAGACTGTTGAAGCACTTCGCTTTTAGTTCTTAGAAATTCACGAAATCACCGTAATTACTTTGGCACTGGAATCCAATGCGGCCCAGTCGTGATCTCCCGGCCGAAACCAGAAGTAGATCATCCTCTAACCTACACTACTTCATACTGCGACCATAAACAACGCAAATCTACTGAAATTGATTGAACAAGTTATCAATCTCCGTAGATTGTTTTTAAATCCTTCGTTTCATCTAACCCTCTACTGAAAAGATATCCGGGAGGGCAGTCGATCACTGTACGACCAATGTCCAAGACCAGTGACGGATAGACATATGTCCGGATGCAAACCAACCCTTTTTGAGAACCAGTCCGAATAGCTTGAAGAACGATTTGATTGACTTCCAGTCACACACTCCGGGTTTGAGCCCCATACAGAACTCGGTGGTAAGTTGATCGTCAATACTGCAAAATGAAAGCCATGTCAAATCCCTTATCACTGAAAAGTTCTCACTGCGCAGAAAACAGACCGGAATAGGAAATTCAGAGTCTAATTAACCGGGAGGATGTCACTTTACCTACCGGATTGGGTATATTCCGTCATGTTGATCATGTTCGGGAAATCCACGGGCACATCGATTTTTTGTCGAAGGTCACCACAGCAAAATCGTAACAGATCTACAATCTCATGAGGTTAAGTAGATAGGCCGATCACATGAATGTCAAAAGAGGCCATAAATGTACACGTTCGCCCTGATTATTTCTCTTAACGTTAGCTGTTGTAAATAATGTGAAATATCCGTCGGACTGGTCCTGCTTGTCTAAGCAATATAAACAGAAACCGGGTACTTACGGAATTCACTTTTATTGTGTTGTCCCTCCTCCCATGCACGGAAGAAATTTTTCAGGAATAAAATCCCGAAATCCTTCCTAAACATAACGACTAAAAGGCTTCAAATAAGTTAATTCTAGGAAATTGTTTAGTGTTCGATAACAGCGCCGTCGGAAAGATGGTTGTCAGTTGACGTTTCGGTTACTGCAGGTAGCCTCTGTCAGGACCATTTTATAATCGAATGATCATTCGATTGTAAACTGGTCTGGAGACAGGTTATCCTCGGTAACCAAAACTTCGACTGGCTAACCTCTTTTCCAGCAACTCTGTGTTACCGAACAATAAACACTCATCTACAACACACTTTCCTATGACAAACATGGCTCTTCGTTTTTCGATACAACCCGAACTGATCTCGGCTCTGACACACTTAATTTTCATGGCAATTAGAAAAACAGGTAAGTTGGTAGCGAACGAAAATCTTATTTAGTTGGTTTTGATACATTGATCGAACGAAAATGATCATAAATATCTCATTTAAATCATCATCATCATTATCACCACCATCATCATTCAAGTAAAATGAGAATAGCAGTCATCATCATCACCACCATCACAACGACAACAAAAACAACCGACATCGTCGTCAACAACGTCATGAGGGAAGAAAGACTGGCAATCCAGTGTCCACAAAACAATGCAGATGTGCATTTCGCACGAGCTAATTCGGACGCAGTTCGATAATTCTCACCCTTCTCGTTCTAGCACTTGTGTGACTTTATCCCAGGTGTGCGAAGGATTACTTGAATCCAAACCGCCTTCAATTATAAGTATCTGGAACTACGGCGCAATACTATCCCATGAATATTATCTTTAATAAGGAAAAGAACAGGCAATCAAGCGCTCAGACGGAAGTCACCAGCTGCACGTTGACGTACGTCTTAGACCTTGACTGGTTTTGTCACAAACAACCGAAACTATTTTACCTTCAAAACACCGTACGCCAAGAAAGTTTATCAGTGAGCATGCCTACTATATGGATATATATATATATATATATATATATATATATATATATATATATATAAGCTTTTGTGCAAATTTTTGGTTATGATCACCGCCCATCTTATATAAACTGTTAGTTTTGTGTCAATAGAACGGGAAGGCAGAAGAGTTCGCTTAGTGAAGCTGGTGGTGGGACGGATCAAAACACCAAGTAAATTCCGTTATGGATGAACCTGCTAGCGGAACCTATTTCTTGGAACAAAGAAGCAGTCACAATAATGAAAACCATCAGGGTAGGAGACAGATGAAAGTTGCGAATTGTCCCCGATAAATATCCAACATGATTCTGTGGGTTGACATGGATTTAGCTGAATTCATGGAACATTTTTGTATGAACCACGCACATTCAATGAACGACCGATTTTTGCATCAAATACGGTGAAATCCACAAAAAAGACCTCGCGATTCCTGAATTCCCTTTCCAAAGAAAAAAGGATACGGATGATGAGGATATCGGGAAGCCTTGTTATACTGTGATGCAATTCACAAGCGGTCTTCTTTCCACAATTAGCGCACATCTGAGAATCGGTGATGGGAAAAAATGAAGACGAACGGGAGAATAATGGGAAAGTTGAGTGAGGTTCGAGGGATTGATGGAAACTTTTGACCCTAAAAATACTGTCCCAATACCAGAATAATTGGACATGTAGGAGCAAATTTTTATTTATCAGATTATCAAAACGGTATGCCCGTTTTATTTCGCATTTCTGACCATATTGATCAAGATATATCAAAGTTAAGTTAACCATTTGAAACCATGGAAGAAAAGTTCAGATGTTTCATCCGTCTTGCTTGGAACCATCAGCGATACATATCTGCCGAATCCCCAAATGGGATTCCAACCCTCAGTGGATGAATGTGAGGCGCATATGTCTTATCACCAGACCATCGAAGAAGGCTCTCACCATTTTGTTTCACGTCAGTACTACCTTGTGCGACAGTGGCCACCACACGATCGCCAGTGCTTGATAAACGACAGGAAAGCATGTAGCTTCAAGGCTTAGAGCCCTTCATTGTCAAAGGCCGGATGTTACCCGTATGCTGAATTACTGGGTAATGAAAAAAGAGCTTGTTCGAAAGCCGCAAACGTTTCAATTCACTGGTCGGGCACAAATCAAGTTCCAAAACAAGGTACAAAAGAGGACAATAAGCGTGTGCTCGTCTAGCGCCGGTATTGTACCACACTGTTTCAAGAGAATGACTACTGCGGATGTCTACTGCAATCGTCGACGAGATAGGTAGTATGCAATGAAAGTCCCCTCGGTCGTCACCCACGAGGCACGACTTGATCCCCTCCACCGCACCTTGCGAGCACTGGATCATTTTCTGCGCGGAGAAGCACCCAAAGCCAAAGAAACTGTGATAAAGTGTATTTATTTGTCCGTCTTTCTTTGTTTCTGCTATAAATCCAGTTTTTCATCACATACGTTCGCATGAGTGCAACGGAGGGAGTCATCCCGTAGTCCCGAAGGCCCAATGCATTGTTCGGAATAACCGAAGAACTGATCTCCAGACTTGGAACAGAGAGTCGCATAAGGTTTCAATCAGTTCGGTGTGGTGGCGATCCGGTCGATAGTGGACCAGGGCCCGCCATCGAAAATAGCCACGAAAATGATCAAACCGAGTCTACATTGTCAGCTCACATTTCCATACGAAACAATGGTTCCTAATGGAGATAAAATGGAATAAACTCTTGAACCTAAGTCATTCATTTCATGCTTGGACTGTTCATATCAATTGCATACTCCTCGACTATTTCACTGACTAGGGATTTGAAAGTCGCTTAGGGAACCAGCGGTATCTCGATGGATTGCGTATCTAGTTAGAGACAGGAGACTGTAACCATATAACTGTTGGGCAAATTCGGTAATAGGCAGCCGTTATCTTTAGTAGAGTTGGCTGCTATTCCTGACCAGTTGGAGTCACATGTGGCCAACTGCACTACGAATCGCGGTGTCATCATTGTCAATTCGCCCTAAAGATAAACTGAATCTTGCGGATATGATTGTAATTCCTTTACTGCACTCGGAGATAAGCATGAAATAAAAATGGCCGGAAGAGTTCTAGTTGTTTTGAAGAAAAAAGGATTTTTAGTGAACCCCTCTGTTCAACTGCTCGACCCATATGGGAGAGTAGACACAAAGGGGAACAGAATACGAAGATTTGTTCAAACAGTATGACTAAGTGTGTTTTCCTCCCTCATTTTCTTTCGTTCGATCATTCCATTGCATACCAATTGAGGATACAAACAGTTGGATGTTTTTTTAATCAAATTACGCTTAGAATTTGTTTTCTTTTCTAATTCCACACAAAATTTCAGACGCCGAGGTTAAAAAAATCCAAACTCACTCAGTAATCATGCGCCACAAAGGAAAAAGCCTAAACATGTACTTACTGGCCGATCAGCACCGTCCAGAACTTCGGTGAGCATGAACGCGTCCAGACAATCGTTGAGCGAAACGGCGGGTACCGATCGGCGAGCTGTAGCTGTGTAGCTATACGGCGGTGGAGGGGATCCGGTTGGCGGAGTTTGCAATCTGTTAGGTGCCAAAGAATACGCAGTGGTCACGACTGCGCTGGAGGTACAGTTTGTCGATGAACTGGAGGTGGCTACACTGGGCGGAGCGTTTGAATCGTCAAACAGAACAAAACTTTTGTTCTTTGGCCAAGTGTTTAGTGGGTTGGGTCCGCTCTGAAAATTTTAGCGAAACACAATAGGCCTACTTTCATGCTATGGTCACCTGGAGCTGGTTTAGAGTGAATAATATGGGATATGATTCTAAAAGGCAATTGTGTAAAATTAAGAGTCACTTACAGGTGCAAAACAGAGAATAACTTTACCTCATTTCGTAGTTGGGTTGCATGAATGAATCATTCGACTCGCTTTCAAGCAAAACGGACAGTTGTTAGTACTCTGCTAGTGAAAACCGATGGGGATCAGCAGAGTTTTTAGCATTTCGAGACTCGAAGACAGTGGTCGTAATTTCCGTCTGTTCTACTCATTACTACAAGGCTTTGCTACAGTGCACCGAATCGATTTCATTCCCGTCCAAGTACCTCCATCACCTCTTAATCGCTGCGCCTGTCGTTTAGGGAGCTAATATTTTGGCATTCGGCATCGAACCAATGAACCTTAGACTGCAGACAAAACGCTTGTGACCAGTAGTCAGTGGCCAACAAAGTGCCTTTCATTTGCCATCAAGAAACATTGCTTCTTGATATACACGTGTTTCTTCTGTAATCGTGGGATAATCAGAGATTGGGCGATTTGATGGCTAGCGTGTCCCACTAGCAACTGGCGGGAATGATAAAAACGATACCGCGCACACTACGTGATGAATCACAATATGGTAAAATCTAATCTCCTGCTACTCAAATTCACAGCAATAAAAGCAAGAATCTTATTGCCCCTTATATTTCACACAGAAATGCTACTATAAATTGACCCGAGGATTGCGGTTAGCCGAACGCTCCCGAACGTGAAGTGATCAACCGTGACAAGATTGAGACCCGAGGTTGCAAAGTTCAATGTTTGTCATATCGCTTTCTTTTTCTATCCTAGCTACGCTCGATTTCGTACGCTTAAACAGGCGCTTTGGATATCTTATGCGATTTTATGACTTGAATCCCCTCAAAGTAATAACTATCACATACCCTTTCGTACGGCAAGCCCGTGGGAACATGGGTGTATCTCTTTGACTACATTGCATGTTTATACTTGTAAGAAAATAGAGAACTACTGAAGCTGGTTATGGACAAGAAGTCAACCAGGCAACTGTGTGACATCAGAACTAAAGCCAATTTCTGGTAGACATCTGTTTCTGTAATATTCATTGTTAGACCTGGACTGCGATAGCCCAGTGACACCGTGAAGAGATAGTCACCGATGCGTTTTCAATCGGTGATCTGGACACTCGAGCGTGAAATGGGACTGAACGTTCAGAAAAATACAAAGTCAAATTGAGTAAGAAACAACACTGCTCTCGAAAATTATTACAGTAATGGAGATTGTCGTGACATCCAGGGTCGAGGTCTATTATACCAACCGACAAATAATCGCTTGCAGAAGCATGAGAGCAGTGCTACAGAACGACAAAACAAACAGGACGATGACGGCAGAGCCTTTGAAGAAGGACGTATCAAAACATTGAGGGTTCTAGCTCAACACGTGAATTGCGTCAGTTGGATCAACTCAGGAAGACTGGTGCACAGAAGGGCAAACTCAATGCCCGCGGATACGAGACCAAAAAGAACCAAAATACGCATGTAGCTTGATGGAAGGATTGCGGCAAAGTGCGGATTTGAAATCAGTCTGTTTATGCGTCCGCACAAATCCTGCCATTCTGAATTCTCCGGCTTGATCAAGGCAGCAATATGCCCCACGGTGTGCTTTCTAATCACTACAATATCATCCATCCCCCCACAAGTGAGAACAATGGATGTACCTGCCGTAGCGTTCCCAAAAATCACAGAGCGTGCTGCCCATGTTTTGTGACCCAATAATTTTGTTTCTCATCTACTGTATACACATTTTTTGAAGAAAACATATAAGACAGACTACCAAAGACGTCGTTATGTAATCTCGTTCTACTCTGCTTTGCGGCACCTGTGCTTGGTCTTGCGAGCGCATGTTGAAAAAACCGAATATCCGTACGTCACACCATGCCGACTTTCTCGTATGTCGTCAGAGTACTGGGTCTCCTTCGCTGCTCGCATGTGTCCCTGTCTTGGTGAGACGAGAGAGAGAGAGAGAGAGAGAGAGAGAGAGAGAGAGAGAGAGGAGAAGGAGAGAGAGCGAGGGAGAGGGAGGGAGGGGGGGGGAGAGAGCAACCGAAACGCGTGTGTCATGGCTGTCACAGCGGTTTCAATTTTCACCGCGAAATCGAAGCCACAAATGCTGTTACTGGGCTGACCAAGGCAAGCGCATACGAGGACCAAAAGTGACACAACGCTTATCGTCACCACCACCATCACCACCACCACCAAGGCTTCTCTCTCTCTCTATCCATTTACCGAAGCCAGTCGATGACTACAGCGAAACAATTCAGCAACGGACAGATGCCTCATCACGTAGGGTTCATGTGAAGCACAGCGTTGACTGCCTATGCGGTTCGATTAGTCCAGTACGTTGACTGGGTTCACGTTTAGGTTGGGATTCACTGCACTTGACAACTCCTAATAAGACCAGATGAAATAGCTTCACAATTGTTACGTCATTGTGGAAGCGTATTTTCCCACTATACCGTGAAAAGATTCAACCTTACATCACTTGAGAGCTTTCACAACCGCCTAACGAACGAGCGCTTTAACAGATGATAGCAACACCAGAAACGAGGGCAGAATTAATCACTTCAACACTTCTTATTGTTACATTTTCAATTTACGAGCAATTGCCAAACACCCGCTAACCGATAGGTCTACTGGTTTCAAATATATCAGTTTATGAACAAATTCCCAGTTGACCTAAGGCTGAACGTTGGTTCCACCCACCTGACTCGTTGATCCATCGTACAGTATGTTTGCTTTTGAGCCATCACCTATCTGTCCGGTTACGGACGGGGATCCACCGTAGCGTGTACCTTGTTCCAAAACTGATTGGAGGTTGGTTTGGGAGCCAGCGGTGCTTGTCGTTGACGGTTCTGATGAGTTGGTATCACCCGAATTCTGAAATAAACACCGGAGAAAATAATGTAGATCTGAAGAAACGTCCACAGAAATACGGGCTAAGGTCAGAAACTTTATCCGCTTTTGTTCTGTCGATTAGTTAGTTGGTTGGTCAACTACCTGACTGATTATATGACTGATTGATTGATTGTCTGATGAATTCTTTACGAGTGCGTCCCTATTGATTTGCCTTAACTGCAAAGTGAATAACCACATAAGACAATGATTAAACGGATTTTTAAGAGTGAAAGGTTCACATACTTGGTTTTGGAAGCAAAGATGATAAACCGCTAACGTATAGACGTAAGAATGAATCGCAAGGATAATAATATTAATGACAATAATAATATCACCTCGGCTGATAATGAAACGACTGTGACCTAAACACCAAGCTCAGCAATGAAGAATTTATGAACAACCTTACTAATCAATAAGTAATCAGGAATTATCTGACAGAAAAGAAAACTAATCAGAGATTTATCAAGTTTATTGGAATTTTTCTCTGCTGTGCATAATCACTAGCGGATAAATAACATGTTAGAACTGATATCATCTATGTTTTTTGTCAGATTTGATGTCAGTTGACGCTGGATTTGCGGTACACCGGTTTGTCAAACAGTATACAATGTAGGATCGGATGAAAGAGTTTAAAGAAGCAAACTCACTTGGGGAATAGGCACGCCCAGATTCCAGACCACACTGTAGCAAAGCTTCTCGGTACTGCATTGAGGACACTTCCGATAGGACTGAAGCAGACTCATGAAAGTGTCTGCAAGCAAGATATGGAATCACTAAGGATCATATAAAACCGAGAACCATTAGAACACTTTTAAAAACAAGCAATAGAAATTACCTTTTCGGTGCACTCTGAACCTCGGCCGGCCCTGACATACTGAAAATTCCCTATATTTGATTCCCATTTCCAACTCTGTTTCAAAAAATATAGGAAATTTTCCCTATTCGTAAAAGAAACTAACTACCGCCCGAATTCTGACTAGTTCAAATAAGAGAGCACGGTGCACCGTTTTTAGCGTACAAACCTATTCAAACTCTTGATCAACGATTCCGGAATGCTTCAACGTGCTGCTTTTCAACCCATACTTATATGCAACTGACGTTATTGAGCGGTCATTCATTTCTGCTACTTATACAAGCATACAAAATCATTTTCCTTCTGCATCAAACCATCCTACATTCTTTTTCCTTCAATATACTGCTACATAGTTCGACAAATACTTTACTCGCCTCCACAATCTGGACTACGTATATGTAAATCCACCTAAATAGGTGCTCTTTCATGCTGCCGCTGAAAATATGATCCATAACGAAAGCACCATCTCTACAATGATCCTTCTAGAAAATACTTAAGTGCCAATATAGACTGCAATCTCCGACGGTCTCCTCACTTTCAGTTTTGTGTTGAGAAACTGTGCAACTTGCGTTTCCCATATGCAAGCTCAAACAATTCCAGACACCAGTGTAGCACCGTTAAATGCTCAAGATCCAATCTGAACACACGTGCCCGCCGGTGTATTCTCCTGTGTTGTTTTATTGCTCTCTGCGCTATACATTCCGACTTCTTTCAAACAGAATTTCAAGATTTAACGACAAAATCGCATGATAATAGAGGGTCATGTTTCCTGATTCCCTAGTGGGGAAATGATCAATAGGTGTAGTAACTGAAGCACAGACTCCCGGCAAAAATGAGTCCAGAAGTTGCTTTCAAACAATAATCACCCGCGGCAGACCAAGCTGTCTTCCTCCCATTGTAACCCGGGCAAAATCTAAATTCGACGTATACGTGGATGGATACGTGGTGATGCAATTCTCTTTGTTCCGCATCTGGTTCGAAAATTGACTAAGAAAAATGGACTGGTGGAAGAAGTTTAATCTAATCTTGCTTCCATTTTCAAATTTAGGTAAGTAATAGATTTGATATGATTGATCATGAAGTATCAACGTTCAGTTCACCATTGACGGTGATTTAGATGTTCGACTCTTGATCGTTTACACCGGGGTCAAGTTACAGTGGGGACTCCGTGGATGTGCACTGTGGTTAGTGAATCCTAACACGGATGGAACAGTTGTACAGTGGCTTCAACGGTTTTCAATCGTGAGTTGGGCGTCGTTTCTGCATGATGAATCATGATTCTTGGACCGTATCTCCAACCATTTTCAATCAACGTGTCGACGGCAATGCAAGCTTAAGCGCCTTCAAAATTGATGCAAATAAAACCAAAGGACAATTTGGCAGTGGTAGATAAGATTTTACGCATTAGAATAGACTCATGTTTATAAAAATGCCAAAAAGGTGTTCAAATTGAACGCATGGATCAACGACAAAATCGACTGCCCGTAGCAGCCCATATTGTCCGTGTGTTCATTCCCCACACACTTACCCTATCGTTCACTGACGCACGCACACACACACCCATTCAATCTAGTCGCTGATCTACGATTCACAATCGACCCAGACTACTCGGCTTACTCAACAAAACAAATATGATCCGACGTGACAGATGACCATAATATTTCCAGCTGCCCGAGCGTTTCAATGCAACGAAGGTGAACTGTCAGCAGAAGAGTGGCACACCGGACTGAACGTACTTGAACATGCTCACACATCCGGGCTAACTCTAACAATGTGAGGTCACTGGCCACAGATAAAACACGACACACAAACGAACAGTCTGTCGTTCGGCGTGAGTACGGAATGCTTTCCAAGAGCATACGGTCATAGCACTGGATACGTGTTTGTTCGTGATTTACCGGTAATTGGTAGAAAGTCGCTAAGCGCAGAAGAATCGGAACAAATGTCATCTGGTTGTGTTAAACAAGAACAATAGTCTTCGATCACTTTCAACCCAGACATCTGACGACATTTCACGTGGCAAAGATCAAATTAGATTCACAATTGAGTTATTTATTTACAACTGAATGTTGCTGAATAGCACTACTCGCTGTGGAAGTTGTTGCCAGTTTTGTCCTGGGTATCTTGAACCTAATTATGATCAACAAACTTGTGCTCAGTGACTTTACTGTGACGAGATCATTGACTGTTCACCCTGAGTAGCACGGGATTTGTGATTGCGTTCGGACAAACTTAAAACGCAGTATCAACGCCGAACTCCTCACTGAAAACCACGGAAGCAGCCTTTACACAACTGTTTTATCTGGCTTGGTCGGAATCAGTATACATTCGCTGGATCGAAACTAGGACCAGAATCTGGTCGGCTTATCTGATTGTGAGTCTGACACATAGATCATCAGGTTATCCGAATGAACTGGGTGCACAGATTGCTTTATCTCAAACCTACACACCCATTATTACCAATTGATTTGATCGTCCACATCTCTTCCCTCACAGAGTGAATGATCGAACCCTGAGACTGGCGTGTTCCGAATGGAGATTAGACGAGGCGGCGTTCTCACCGGCTTTTCTCATCGACCTCATCCAGATCTATTGGAAACCATTCACGTTCACGTATTTCCACAATTAACCTCGTACTGCTTCGTTCTGGTTTGGATTGCTATCGCGCAGCATCTTCTATTGGAGAGCAAAATGAACGGGAACATAAACAGCCTATGAGCAGAACAGAAAGTTAGAAATGGAATTTATGAAGACAAAGAAATGGCTCAATTTTGCCATGTACCAATGCGGTGGTGCGAATCATGGGGACAACTCACCACGAACTGGGCTTGCTTCGGACTTGTTCTCCTGTTCCCAGAATCTGCATTGGAAGATGGACAGTGGAGTAGATAGGGACAAGCGAACGGTAGTAGAACAGCCGAGAAATGGGGCAGTCTGGGTTATATTCGAATTTTTGTGAAGAAACTTTAAGGTCGATGGAAGTTAACCATGGACACACTCACACGCATGCTAGTGGTTCAATACAAACTAACAAACACGAGAATCATATTTTTAAAAGGTGAAAATGACCAAAATCATTGAAAGTGATTGGCTCTATCATATTTTCCACTATTAGATGTTAACTTATGATACTTTCGGATTTCCATTAGTAGCAATGTACTCGGAAGCTCGCATAGGTGACCGTACGATACGCATAGCTTATGAATGAAAAAGAAAAAAAGACAATGAGTAGTAAGGTACCAAGAACTCGTTGCTCATAACTGAATGAAAATTGCCTTCATCCGTTTCAGATCATATTGTCCTGCCTGACCGGGGTGGCCAATTTTTGCTCGTTTTTTCACGAACAAAGGAATGGACGGGACGAACTTCCCCACCGCCAGGGACCACCGTATCATCGGTGAAAACTGGCGACCAAAATCCTGAGACTTCGAATGGGATTGAAGCCCAACAAGTCACGTGTGCCAACGACTGGGATAAAAAAAGGCTAACACCACACGAGTGAACTGGATTTGAGGAGGTACGGAACACTCGGCCTCCGACGTGATAGGCGAACATGTTTACCACTCGACCATGAACGCGGTTCACTTAAATCAGCGATACCGATTTGTCTATGCACTCTGAAACATTTAGGACAGTCTTATCAACTGCCGTTTTTCTACCGTTGGAAAATCTGATACTCTGTGCCCAGGCTTTGGTTCACACGAAACACAATCAAAGATCAGTAATGCATTTATGCAGAGTGTAGCAGAGACTGTTGACTGTGATGACAGAAAGTAATGGTCATCAATACGAATTGTTTCAACCAACCAAGTGCCACAAACCAAAGGAGAAGAAATGGTGACTAAATTGAGGGCAGCCGCGGACAGACAAAGAAAAATCTTTCCAAGAAGTTGACGGACCTCAGGACGACCTCATGTTAGCAGCAAGATTGCTCAAGTTGAGAGCTACAGATCAAGACGTCACAGCTGGGGCAGCTAGGTCGACAAAGCGAGAAGGGTCTGCGCAAAAGTAAGCTGAACAGCCGCAGACATACGGCCGAAGAGAAGCCATACGACGCAGGTAGCCGGATCAATGACCTTGGTGTAGTAGAAATGAACTAACTAAACGGCTGTACGCGCTTTGCCGTTCTGAATTATCAGAATGAGTAAATGCATTTGTATCTTATCAATTTCACCTTCTTATTACAATAGGAGCGCAACTAAGAACTGAGGCTGATCTACCTCGGCGACCGATGAGTAGAAAACCAGGAAAAAATTGGCCAGATGCATTCAAGCCATCCGCATCCCACCTTGATTGCGAATAAAACAAGTCGGTTAATTTACCTAAAACCCGATAACTGGTTTTCGTTCGAGGTAATGATACCTTCATTACCGTGGGTAGTAAAACAACCCTCGTCATGGTTACTAAGTAAAGTTATTCGGTTCAATGAACGCAGTGAAAAAACTTGAACTGTTATGATTTATTTGGTTCTATGTTACTTGTTAGGTTTAACAAGGAAAAATGCATTTCTCGCCATCGTTCAGGATGGATTATTCGTCTGTAAATTTACCGTCTGTGTAGGTACACGAAGGATGTAATCTGATAGCGCTGCAATGGACAAAAAATTGGTTCACTGTTAGCAAGGTAATGAAGCAATACACAATTTGTTATTCCAATGTAATTGCAAGAATGCAGAAGATGCAACTTGGGATTCTTTCACTCAAAATCGCACATTTGGATAACACTAAACTGATTAGCCCACAACTAAACCGCTCATTAGCATCAACGATTTAGGATCAACCATAATTAAGTACCATTTCGGTTAGAGGATGCAATCACAAAGTGCGTATGCCTTGCTTTAGGTCATTACTCTGTTGAATGCAATTTTATTTCACCACGTCAATGGTTATCTTTGATTGGCCAGCAAGAGACTTTTGTTTGGTACATTCGAAATCGAGCAATTTGATGGGTACAAAAGGCTTTATAAACAACCAAAGAATTGGCAACGATTGACGTCTCTTTGTTGCACGCTCAATAACTGACTGTTGACATGACGGCAGCAGAAGTTGATGTCAAAATGTCGATATCGAAGACGCAACCGCACAACCGCCTGTGGATCCATCCACCGGCGCACCTGGTCACGGAAGACACGGGTCGACTGGCTGAAAGCTGGAGGCTATGGCGAACGCGGTATGAAGATTTTCGGATACCATCTACAGTAGAGCACGAAGCAAAGGCCATTCAGCTTGCACCATTTCGTCACACCATTGGACCCGAGGCGCTCCGCATCATCAGTGGCTTTTCGTATGATTCCGATGAGGAGACAGCGGTGACTGGAAGACGGCTTTGCCTAAATCCTAACGATATTGTCTGGCTGAGTGCAAAGAAACATAAGACCGTTTTGTTTTCAACTAGTGAACATAGAAACCCGATGAATCCTTTGACTTTTTGTGTTGTCATTAGGAGCACTGGCACGATCATGCAATCTTCTCACTTGCCTAGCAGACAGCCTCGTCCGGTATGGGATAGTGATTGGGTTACGTGGCCGATCAGTGATTAAAGCGTTGTTGAAGATTACGAAATAACCACTCTAACGGTGCGTCGACAACTGCCGAGACGAGAAAGTAACCGAGAAACGCATGAAGACGTTGAATGTGTCAGAATCTCGCATTCTGTATGGAACAACATCAGGGATACGCATGGGGCCAAAGACGGAGTGTCGGTTTTGTAGCAGACTACACGTCGCGAAAAGAGACAGCTGTCCGGCGTGATAACTACAAGAAGCGCAACCATTTTGCGCCAAAATGTCTCCTCGAGGAAAAAGCGGACAAAGTACAAAAAAACCACAACACAGATCAAGTGAATGGAGTGCAGATGCCGGCAAAGCGAACGGGTGGTTTTGCTAAACGAAGAGAAAATATATTTCCAGTTAGACACGGGAAAATCAGAGAAGATCAAACCTTTGGACGCTCTGTCTAATAACACATCGACACCAGCACAAAAACAGACTCATTATATGAAACGGTGACAGGTTTCATCCAAAGGGTGAGGCGATGCTGCAATGCGTCCGTCCAAGGATGGACGTTCATCGCTCATAAACTTTGTTGTGGTCTACCAGGGTGATGTTCCCATCCTCGAATGTGAATCTATCGGAAACTTGGGTTTAGTGTCATTCCACTATGATTCGTTCATTCGGCACACATCCGATAGTGTTGAATATTACTTGGAAAAGTCTGCCTCTGTTTTCGATGAGAAATTGGGAGAGCTTCCAGAAATGGCGACATCACGCTTATATAAATCCGCAGAACCAGCGGCACTGCCAATGAGGCAAGTCCCATACGCAGTAATAGAATGATTGGAACGCGAGTTGAACATGCTTATCATGAAAGACGTCTTGTTTGAGGCTGAAGGATCGACAGACTGGGTGAGTCAAATAGTGACTGTGACGTAAGCATTCGAAGAAATATATATATATATATATATATATATATGCATAGGTCACAAACCACTCAACAAAGTGTTCAGGTGAAGGCACTTTTCGTTGCCTGTTTTTGACAATATTCTACCCGGGTTATCAAAAGCACGGTGCTCTAAGAAAGTTGATCTGGTTCAGCGTTCTGGCATTTATACTCCAAGTTTAATGAATCCTCGAGTTACTTGACAATGTTTGGCACACCGTATGGTTGGTAGCGCTGGAAGCGACTACTGTTCGGACTGAAGATATCCAGCGAAATATTCGAGAAGAGGATTCTCCAAGCAGTGGATGGCTCACCTGGAGAACTCTAAGTAGCACATGACATTCTAATTTTTGGGAAAGTGTCTAGGAGCACAACAAAAGGTCCGATTCTTCTCTACAACGCGGTGTCAGCGATGGGATTAGGCTGAAACGAGAGAAGCTGACATTTTGTTAAACGCAGTAAAGTTCCATGATCACATGATCACATTCTCACAGGCCAAACCGGATCCGGGAAAGATAAACGTGGATGTCGGTATGCATGAACCAACCGATGGGAAAGATGTCTTACGTTTTAACGGAATAATCAACAACCTCAGCAAATCCGATTGAGATCTCTTTGTTGCACTCTGTAAAAGTATACTGATTGATTTTCCTGAAGAACTGACGTTTTGCGTTTCTTGTTGCTCCGTGGTCCATAACTGTTCACCATCAAGAATGCTACTAACTTCAGTAGTATTTGCACACTGCCGACCGAAGTTCAGGTCAACTAGCTTGGACACGTCAAAGCAGCCGATCAGATACACCAGATGATCTATGAACCACGTGTGAGTAAGCCGACCAAGTTCATAAATCAGCATGCACCTTTGTGTGTGCTTCCGTGATTCCTGTTATGTGGTCCATATCCTGGATGGGTATGTTATCTAAATAGCCTTGATATCAGTACACATTAGCTTTCGGTGTGTTTTGTACCTAACTGCATTGAGGTATAACAACGACAGGCGTTAGGCTTCCGGTTTCTGACTGAAATGAATTCTGTGTAACCAACAAAATCGACAACATACACTAGGATTACTAATTTGGTAAATTACACGGAATACGCCCAAGCAATGGCCCTCAGGAAATGCTACTCAGATTTGACATTGGTGACACTGGTTGTGCGAAATCGTTGATTTCATATCTAACTGAAATATACGACGGCTAAGCGGTGTTCTATTCTCTATCGACTACCTCAGCGGTCACAATTCGGTCGTTCTATCCCAATGAGAGTGAATCAGGAACGACATGAATCAAGGCATTCAGGTCGAATAAGCAGGGCGAAGAAGCACAAAATAGTAAGTGATTCAAGAATGAAGAAAGTTTCCGAACGTAAATGTGGTACTAATCACGGCAATTTATCTTACCGCCTTAAGCCGACAAAAACACATTGCTCTACAAGAGTCCAGTGCACTGGTCCAGACTTGTACCCATTTTAGGTGCGGCATGCGCCGACAACCCAGTCTGTCTGCTGAAAGACGCTCACCTTCATACGGTAGGAATGTTTGCCGGAAATGCTACTCAATGCTGTTCTCCACAAATGTCATCTATTCAGACTGGTTTTCTGATCTGTTATCCCTGATCAGATTTGCAGTACTGTATAATCAAAATCAGAATTGCTGACGTGGCTACTTCGCCGGACTCAAATTGTTCGGAATGCAGATTGTAGTGACAGAAAGCATTCCATTGTCAATCAAATGGTTACCAAGTCAGGTTATTTTGACCCCTGTGTCCAGGCAACTCAGGTTTGCCGATGAAGATTTCTCGTTTTTTTCGTCTAGCACAAGTAGCTGGTTCCATTGCAGTATTGCGACCAGTAGTCATGCGAAAATCAGATTTTTTAAATAAATGCATGCACTTTAGTGCAATGGAAGGGGCATATCACAGTCCCAAAACCCCATCGCTATATTAGGTTCAAACGGCAACCAGATCCTGAGACTTGAATCGGCAGAGAACCACACAAGGCCCCAATGGGTCAGAAGTGGTAAAGATTGGGATGACCGCAGAGATTACTGTCTACCAGCAAAACGACCGGCGATGGTGGGAGTCGAACCTGTGACCCCGAGGTGGTTATCAAGCGCTGTAACCAATCAGTCAAGAAATGGCTGAGACCGTAGGGTTTACCAGCAGTCATACGGAACGCGAGTTACCAGTTTCCTTCACGAAGTATGTTTTCAAATCATTTCCAAGAAAAGCCAAAAAGATCCGCGATGAAACGTTTTTCTCATATACCACATCACCGATATTTGTGGGCACTTGAATGTGGAGCTCTAGAACTGAGACCGCGAATAGTCCAAAGCGATGTCATCTGTGCACATTCGACACGCTTCACGCTAGTCCTCATTTTAGGGAATTTTTTGATCTTTGGTGCACCAGTGAGAGAACAAAGCGACTGAGACGGATCAGTATTTACTGAGTCAGATAGCATAGAATAGCAGGGCTTTTGCGGCCGATTTTTAATAGCCCGCTTTTTCCCTCCTACTCCGTCAAGCTTGATCGATCTCCCTGCTACTCGCGCATTCCAATCGGCGGTGATTGAGTGGTTCAGAGCATTTACCTATGACCTTGGAGGTCCAAGGTTCGAGTCCCCGCCACCGCCGGCCACTAGAGTGGGAGAGAGTAATCCACTGTCGCCAGGCTTGAAAACAGGCTTGACCTAATGGTGATTCTCTGTCATTCCATGTCGCAGGCTCAGGTTGCCGGTTATTCCTGACAGTGAAGTGGGTCTTTGAGGTTATGGAGTATGCCCCTTGCACTACAGTAATGCACAAGCATGTAATTAAAAGAAGACCAATTGGCTCCATATCGGCCACCTCTTGACCTGATTGTTGTCCTTCGCTCATTGAGGCGAAAAATTTCGTACTCGCCTCTTTCAGCTGCCATAGCAAACCCCACTTCAGTATAACCTTAAATTCACAAATGAGGCACTGAAGATTCACGCTTATAAGTAATAATGGGAACCAGAAATTTCGATCTTATTACAGTTGCTTGCCATTTTATAAAATTGATTTTCCAACTGTCGAAGTTTGGTGTTGGTAAGCTGATTTATTGTCGATAGGCTGCCGAAGTCCCCTTATCAGTCAGCACGTCAGTGCCTGTCCGGAATCCAGATCAACGCTTGAGCCAACGGATACTCGAGTGACAGGGCAGCGGACCGATTAGACGACAACGGATTACCCCCAAGCGGTAGCTAGCCATATTACCAACCAAAAAATCAGAAGAGGTGCTACCTCATGCAAGTATGAGCCAATTCGTCTGTGTTGAACTGAGTGGTGACAATGACTGTTTTTTCCCGCATAAACAATGTTCTTTACCAATGAAGGGAGATAGTTTGAGTACAGAAATGTCTTCTCCCTGGAGTGAGTGAAGTAGTCTATTTCAGTGGGTCTCGATAAGATCCATCGGGACGGAATTTACCAATCTCTATCAAAGACCTGAAAGATTTTGAAATCAGTTTAATTATGAACCTCGTAAAACTCACAGGAGCTGTTTAATGATGCATAGGTAAAACAGTAAAACTGAAGTGGTCGTAAAAGTTTTCCGGACAATTCCAAGAGCAAAAGTTTCCACAGATAAAAACAAGTGGGACTGATAATCGATCTCGCCTTGACAAGCGATGAAGCGTGAGTGTTCCGGAGTTCGAGCCCAGCAACCAAGATCCCATGATCGCCATCGAACTGAGTTTTAACAACAACCAGTTCAAAAGCTGTTGCAAGCTTTGATATGAAAGTGAGTAGTAGGAGATTAAATTTGTATAATATGATTCATCAGGTAGTTTCAACGCTCAACTGAACATTGAAAATCATGGAAGCACTGTACAATTGCCTCATTCTTGTTAGGGATCATCAGCAGTGCAAGCCCACCGAGTCCCCACTCGAACCCGGGGTGAACGACTGTGAGTCGAACAACTTAACCACCAGACAATCTGGGTTGCTTCTCAACGGTTTGTTGAACACCTAAATTACATGATATAGAAACCCTCCATAACTGGCACTGAACGGTAACAACCCGCTTCCTGCACAGCGATCGACTCCTATGATGGATGACTTTTCTGTAGGGGGCCTGAGTACAACCAACTTTGATGTGTTTATGCTGAGGGTCTACTTAAAGCGCCCACTTATACCTAAAGTCGTGAGCAAAATAAATTCTTGTAAATCAGCTGATAGTTGCTTTCGGTTATCTATATCCGATCTAGGAACAAATTCATTGCACTTGGAAGGTTAGCTTCTATACAATGCGTAATTATTTTGAAAACAAAAAGACTGTCAACGTGTCAGTTTTTTTTATCCAAGAATCATTTCGTTTGTTTTATAGTTCTAAAATGGTGACGAGTGTTCGAATACTCACTGGATTGCCGGGTGCATTCGATCTAATTTGATGACGCTTTTATCCTCTGATTCGGGCGGATCAATGCAGATCAGAGCACACGGCCGTCTTAATGTGGATTTTTTCTTCCCCCTAAGGGGTTTGTTCCATGGGGTTGGAAAACGTCTCAGTGATTCCGGAGGGGTATCAGATTTGCCGGTGTGACGAACTGGTGATAGAGATTTTTGTGCAGCTTGTTCTTTCCTGTCTCGTGGATGCGATTCGGAGTTACTCCCTTGGCTGCTGCTGTTCTGTTTGTGACCGTTTTGTTCGTGACTTTTGTGGACGGTCGCTGATCGCTCAATGCCTTCCGGGGTAGAACTGGGCACACCAAGGATTCCCTGAGTGGGACTGTTGTTGGGTGTTGAATTGGACGCGTTGTCACGTTTTGTTTTGATTTCCGAATGCAACATGTCCAAAAGACATGTTAGGAATTCGGTTGCATCTTGTTGGCTAAGTGAATAAAAAGATTCGAGGTCAAATGTTAGACAAAACTGAGTTTTCCGTTGTTTTTGCATACAATCTATGCAATAAAAGACGAAATTACCAATCGGCAATACTTCTGCATAGATTGATTTCAGCCTCAGAAAAGCTTTAGGATAACGGACAGGTGTTGCACATATTCCGTTTGTGGAAAAAGAATAAATCAGTGTTAATTCTTCAAGAATCTTAGCGCTATGAGAGCGCCATTATTTCTTCTGAACCATTCTCTAAATATGATTAAAACAGTGGTAGATTATGTCTGTGTATGTGGTAGATTATTCTGATTGTTGTCTTTGGTGTACATTTTCGGAACCTGTGACGAAGGGGCCGTGTTGTGGTGACCTGGAACAGGTTATTGAGAACACTGCTGGGCACCCTAATGGAGACACACATGTGAAACACAAAACCCTGCTTGTCTCGGGCGGAGCTCGGGTACACGTTGGAGGGTTTGCACGGAAGCTGACAACCAATGAGGATACAAACAGCTGTACAATAGGTGCTTCCATCCAAGGAGTCTATCGCTGTGCGGTCAACGGGCTGTCATCCTTGAAAAATCTACTGGCGGAAGATCGCTATATTGTGTAGTAGTAAGGATAAAGAAATCACTGGGATCCAACTCAGATATTCTGGTGGTTAGGTGTTCGACTCACAGCCGTCCATCCCGGGTTCGAGTCCCCGTGGGGACTCGGTGGGTTTGCACTGCTGATGATTTCTAACAATAATGAAACAGCTGCCAAGTGCTTCCATGATTTTCAGTTGCTGTTTAAGTTTTTCTCCTGCATGATAAATAATTTGATAATCAAATAAACTATCCTACTACTCGAATTTTCTAGTTAGCCCCAATTAAAGGCTTGCAACCCGGTCCCCGTTTACATCCAGGAAACTTAACCGGGGACCATTGTGTTTCCCCGTCTCCCTGAGCCATGGTCCGTGTAACAAACAACGATTTTTGTCCCTGCCACTGAAATAAAATTTACTGTCATTGTCACAGTTAGAAATCCACCGCTCGGGTGGATAAGGAACGATAATACCGAAAGACGTTGGCTGGGGTATCCAGCTGAATGGCTAACCATTCCGGCTGTTGCCCTATATAGTGCCATTTTCGTATTTCATCTTCCCTCTGATATGCCCGGATCGAGCTCTGCAGCTGAAATTTAGCGCCAGTGTCTCAAAATACTAGTGTCCCCGAATCAAAGAAATGCGCTCTGCAACTCGTTCATCGATAAACAGAGCACTCCACTGCCATCAATTTGGTCACCGTGCTGGACAGATTCTGAAATTTCAAGCTCTTGATTTCCTGTTCTCCTCGCTGGTGTGATGATCCTCTGTAGCTAGTGGAAAATGATCCTTCTACTGCACGTCAAGAGACTATTGTAAGAAAAAACAAATCGCGGTCATTCGGCTAAAAAGTGTCGAAATTGATGTTCTCATTCGCGCTAATCTACCATGATCGCATCACTATCAATACTCACTCCGATCCGGAATACTGTGATGCATTGCTTCCCATACTGGCCCGTACGTTCTCCACGTTTTTATACAATTCTCGATGTGGGGCTTGTTTGGCCATGTTTTGGAACAATTCCGACATACCTGATGAGCAGAGAAAGTTGGCAAACATATGAATAGCTTTCAGAAATGCGCAGTCACAATTATCAGTACGGATATTATTTTGCGTTTAAGTGGTATGAGTTTTGATTCTTTGATAAGTGAATCGGACACCGAAGCAGTCTGAATGAAGTTATAGCGTAGCTGTCGGGAAGTGTTATGATATACTGAAAAACGGCCAATCTACATGCAAGCAAGCATTCATCCGCTTTCCTATCCCAGTCATGTATGCACTACGGAATAATACTAGTTAGTTCATCAGATTGTGTTAAACCGTGCTGGATCCATGGATTCACGGAAAGACCACTTCTACCGATTTTATCATGTTGAGGTTGGAATTTCGAACGAAAGATGGCATCTATAAGAACCATCTGATTGAACCAATGAAGAAGTATTCCACAGGAAGTAAGTAATACACTGATGCACGAACAAATTTTCTCGCAAGAGCACGACTGATATTTGAGAATGAAACACCTAATTAGTTGTAGTTAGCTACTACTAACCAGCAAAGAACTATCAGTGAATCATATTGCGATTCCTCAGCGAACTTTTCGACGAGGAGCGTTCACTCACACTCCTGGAGTGCAGATGAGATCATGACGCATAAAATATGTACTCCTTGAGGCTCTAGTCTTTCTGCGTGACCGGTATCACAATAAAGCCTTGCTAAAATTTAAATGCTGCTAGTTCGCACGACGTCTGAGAATGTCCCTGAGATTCACGTGGTGTCTTCTGGCAAAACAGCGGATGTTCAACTGAATGAAGACCATTTGATAGAAGTAATTGCGTCACAGTATGTATACTGTCCGATGTACTGATTTTAACATCTATTTACGCTGCACAGTGCGGTCGTTATAGCTTCACAGTCAACAGTCGGAGTGTAACAAGGAGAACAACACCGGGTAGGATACTTGTATTCCAACAGCCAAACCAGTCCAGTCATGAAACACATACAATCGTTTATATAGGCCCTTTTCCAGACCGCGAAGCACCAACATTGCTCTCGCGACTGCTTGAGTGCTTTGGCTGAGTTCTGGTCAGTTGCCCGTGGCCGATAGCTTGCTCCTCTTGGGCATCATTTCTATTCGGTTGGTCCGATTGTCTCAGCTGACGGTTTGATCGGCAGGCCCTCACCTGGGCTATCTTGCTGGGTGCCGGAGATCCCACTGCTTTCCCTCTATTAGTCCGTATGCTGCTTCGGGAAGCCCCCGAGATACTCGCCGTCTGTTCTTTTGTCTGTGGCCCTCGTTTGGTTCGTCCGTTCGCCGTGATATTCACGTCGTTCCCTTGCCCCAGCATTCACCATTACATGAACGGTATTCAACAAACTGATTGTTATCGGAACAAAGTTTTAAGCTTGTCGTGAATAGACCAAATCACTGTGTGATGGTTACTACAACTATGATTAGGTCAATGTTTTATGATAAAATAGCCCTAATATGACCGAATTCAGTGTGAAAAATGTGTGAAATTGATGCCTCTTTAGGTCCAATGAACCTGAATCTGAGTGTGCACAATTTTAGGCTTTCTCCATTTCATTCCACTCTCGCACATGGCTGTAGTGGAAGGGGTAAAGCCATAGCTTCAAAGGTCCACTGCGCGAATATGGATAACTGGCAACCTGACCCTGCGACTTGAAACGGAGTATCACATAGGATGTGGTGGCGAGTCGAGTGGCAGTGGGTTGCTGTCTACCATCAATGTGACCGGCATTTTGGGAGTTCGGATGTTTCACGTCCGAGGTGATATACGCTTTTGTCATCCGATCGCCATCGGTTTGTTGATGGAACTGATCTGAGTATCACACCAGGACTCATTCTAAGTCTACCATCCCATTGCCCACCATACGTTGTATGTTACATTCCCCTTCTTGGAAGAGGTACCCGGACGGTTTCACAAATGTAAACGGCATTGGTGCCGAACATGTTGCGGTCAGCTGGAGCTCACCGAATTATATGTATCTTCTGTATAACTACCCGCTTTGTCTGAGGAGTAAGTCAGATCAGTAAAGTACACTTTAGTGATGAAGTACGGGGAACCAGTAGGATTTCAGTGAAATGGATTCACACGAAACTGGCGTTAACGACTAGGAGCGACGCACTCAGTGAGCAATTTCCGGATAGATATTCCCAGCTCTTGGTGTTTTACGCAACTGTTGTCGTTAGAAAATCGAAAATAACGATCATCTCACTTCGCGAAAAACGTCGCGCTACATGGGTCACACTATGGAGTCATTTGTCTCGAAAATGGTTCCCAGAAGGAAAGCTACACACTGGAATGCCACTTTTGAGCCGGGAGAAAATGATTGGAGTTTCGAAAGAGAAGTACTTTCTGCAGCCTGGATGACCGCGATTTACTTCCGAAACGCTAGGCGTACTCTTGGAAAACTTCCCTTCCTTGTTTTCTGTTCCGCAATTATATCCTACTGACGGTTCTAACTGAATGGAAGGAGTCGCACGTAGCCGTAACCGGGACAGTATTAGTCGTATTGAGAACATCAACTTGAAGGCAGGCGTGGAAGAAAAGTACGAAAAAGTCTGACCGGTGAACTTGACCATATTAGGACGTATAAAGCCTTTCAGGTGAGATCCAAGAGAACCACCAACCCAGTTGGTTAAAGACTGGAACGTATGACTAGGTTTTGCAATCAGTGGGGTTCTTGTATCCACAAATCCTGTGGACCTGTTAATACTATCATTAATTTTAGTCCTTATATTTCTGTTCTACTCCGTTGGTTTTTTATTATTTCCAACCAGGGTTTCGTCTGAGGGATAACAACCAGAACCGGCGCACCCAGTGCAGGGTCATTTGTTATTTGAATTGAAATGAACTGCGCAGATTTGAATTCAAATCTACCACATACACTCGAGTTCCCGTTGGTGTGGTCTTATCCGCACCTTTCGTTATTCTTGGTCTACACCGGTTGACTCGGATCTCAATCTCATTCATGTAGAAATTTGTCTTCTTCACTCTGGCGTATGTACTAAGTCCCCAGTCAACCGTTGTGCTACTTTATTCAATAAATCTACGCGTAAAAAGCCGCGGTCACGTTCGTGATGGGCATAAAACTGTATTTTACGCCACGGTTGAACCTTATCTCCGTTTTTGCTTATCTTCACATTGGCAATGTGTTTGGTGTGAGAGAACGTACCAATTCGGTGCTGGTCGACAGCCAAGTCACGTTGGCAATCCGTACTGGCGCGGTACCAAGCCCGATGCTTGAGATAACGGAAACCCCGGGTGACAGGATGGTCGATCGATGGAGTGGATTGATAGACGATAGATGAATCGTGTCAGCGCCCGTTAAGCCTCGGGGTGTAGTCACCCCCACCAGTCGAACCAATGCGTTTCGCGCAACGAGAAGGCGCATGTGACAACACCCCGTATACTTTTTGCTTTTCGCTAATAGAACGAGATAATTCCAAGACGGGAGAGTTTTATCACGGGAGCTGGTGGGACGGCATAGATTATCCAGAGATCGTTTTTTCTCTGTATCGAAAGTGTCAGCTTTTGGACACGGGGACGGCAGTGTTCCCAAGACAAGATGCGTGTGAGTTCCACGCTTCTCTGAATTACCGGGCGGCATTGTTGGCAAAGCATTTTGGTTCTTCACAGTGTCAAATACTGCTGTAAGATTGGATTAAATTACCACTGACCCTTACAGTTTGATGGGAGAAAACTGATCAAGATGGATAACTTAGGTTATCTAGGCCGGTGAATTTCACTCGGGGTGTTGAATTTCAACCGGAGCGTCACCGTGTATGCAAAAGGCACTTTTGGCTTATGCCAGTCTCAGTCATCTGTGATTTGGACCTCGTTGTCCACCAAAGATGGAGAGCATGTTCTGCAGCATTTAGACCATTGTTGCTCCGTAAAACCCGCAAATTTGGCCACCGTAATTGGAAGAAAGAAATGTTGTCAGTGCTTTGAACACCGATATCTTCAACGCACTGCCGGAATCCGGTGGAGACATCGGGTGAGTAACGCTGGGGTTGGGCGTATAATTTTGGATACACGAAGTAAATCATCAGGTGAGACACTGAATTTGGCCAGACGAAAACGATAGATACAAGTGTTGCCCATGTTCCCAAATAAGCTTTCTTGGAGTATCATAATCACAGATGGGCGTTGGTGAACATTCCACACTGGCACGCGGTCTGGAATTCATCGAAATCAATTGAAAAAAAAACTGAAATGCACCCCCTTTATATAATGGTTCATCATGCAGCTTCAACGCTCAACTCATTATTGAAAACCATGGGAGCACTGTACTTAGGCGCCTACAGAGAAGTCATCCATCATAGAAGTCGATCGCTGTGCGGGAAGCGGGTCGTTACCGTTCAAAGCCAGTGACGAAATGGTGCTATATCATGTAGTGTAGATGTTCAACAAACCGTCGAGAGCAATCCCGGATAGCCTTGTGGTTAAGGTGTTCGATTCACAATCGTTCACCCCGGGTTCGAGTCCCCGTGGGGGCTCGGTGGATGTGCACTGCTGATGATTCCCAACAAGGATGAAACAGCTGTACAGTGCTTCCATGGTTTTCAATGTTCGGTTGAGCGTTGAAACTGCCTGATGGATCATATTATACAAATCTAATCTCCTACTACTCAATCGCACCCCCTTTAATAAATATACCGTTAACTGTCCGCCCGTGTTGCACCAAAATTATGTACAATCACGAGGAACTATATCAGAACATTCGAAAAATAGGTCCACCACTTACTCGTAAACAATTTTCCACCTTGGCTTGAATCAACGTTGCTCGTGAGAAGGGAGTAGATGGACGGTGTGAAGCGAAGGCACTGAAATATTACGGACATATAGCACTGTGGAAAAAAGACCAACCGAGGGGAAAGAAGGCAATGAGTAGTAGAACCGGAGGGAACAGGTCGTGTTCAACCTCGTTCAAAGTTGGTGAGCAATCAATGAATCGAACACCGTTTCGTCATATAGTTTATCAGTGAAGTATGGAACTGCGGAACTGGACAGTTTAGCGAATATATATCGTCGGACAGACTCTTTTCCGGTTGACCGGATTCGGAGCAGCTGTCCTACAATTCAGAAGATGACCCTTAAACAGGTAACCAACATGAAGCTAGAAATTCTAACGAACAAATCAATCAATTGAATCAAAGAGGTCTACTTTCGAGGACCAAATTCAAATCGAAACCTGATTAGGAAAAAAAGCAGATTCGATAAAACGAGCACGTTTTGAATCGGCTGTAAACTAATCAGTTTGCAGCACATGTTTGTTCCGTGTATTCCTGTCGGACATCAAAAGTGTAAACAAGTACTTGATCAACTGAAATGAATGGTAACCGCTGAATCATGGCCAATACACGGGTCAATGAGCTAATCAACACAAGCAAGTTCCCTGCCGTACAACGTTCGTCATTCTCCCATAAACAAACGTGTTGTATAAGCGTAGACGAACATCCGATTGAGGCCGGTCACCGCTAGCTTGGGTCGCAGCTACGGTTGACTACACTGGGTAAAAGTCGGTAACCGCAGAATGAAACCTAGTCCAATGGAACGGTTGCTAAGTTGAAGATAACACAGGATTAGTATGAACAATCAATCGGAATTTCAGCCTATGTTGAAATACCGCTTTTTTCGTCAAGTGCAGTTTCGATCATTCTGAAATAACCAATCTCTACCAGTCACAGATTGGTCAATCAATTAGTCGCTCG
Organism: Fasciola hepatica; assembly: GCA_948099385.1. Lineage (NCBI taxonomy): Eukaryota > Metazoa > Platyhelminthes > Trematoda > Plagiorchiida > Fasciolidae > Fasciola > Fasciola hepatica. Next base: position 8,680,519 of record CANUEZ040000075.1, on the reverse strand, counting down.
CATAACTTTTTTATGAATCATATTATAAACAACCGTCTGAATGAGTTCTGTCTCCTGTCCATCAAAAAAAAACAGAAAAGCACATCTTAAACACGGCGAAAGTAACCAGGTGACGCAACAACCGGCTGTATTTTGAGAACTTCCGACCTGACGGAAATCGAATATCAGCTGTTACCAATCGTCCTCAGTACGTTAATTGGCTTCTGCTTACGAATGGAAACTCCCGATGCGGCTTTCTAACATGTGATTGGACGCCAGCACGCAGTACTACGGCGTAAATGGAGTTTAGGTTGGGTTTCGAAATCTGTCGATGCTGAGAGCATTTACTAGTGGTATCATCTACATGCAACTGCTCAGATTTAACATCTCGACACCTACCTGCATGGATTTATTTGAGTAATAAGAGATTTATTATGCATCTTCTGTGGAGAAATTCAGGATGTGGAATCGACTCTTCACTTACAAGTGGGAAGCCCCTGCAAACGGTTTCTGTAGCGACTGATCCATCCTCGTTGGAATTGAATGTGCAATGAGAATCATCATTTACACTGGGGATTGGTACATTCCGCAGTGTTACACAGTCTAGTGCCATACCAGACGGGTACCCGCTCTGAACCTTCTGATCCAACACTTAAAGTTCTATTTCTTTGAAGGGTGGCTTTAATGGCGGGCAATATTCGTCATCCACTTGTGAACGTTGCTTACAAGGTGGGCCGAGATAAAGGAAACGGTTAGCGAGCGAAGAACAACGAAAATCTTGATTTTTTAACCTTCAACGTAAACACGCTCGGACGCTGACCTTGTTTGTTTGTCGCACACTTAGACTCGGCAGTGAAACCCATGACTCAGTCAGGATTTTACATCATCATGTGCAAACTGACGAAGGCCCAGTTGAATCTAGAAAAACAGAGTGGTTTGAAGTTTTGTCGGGTCTCTCACATTGTGTTATTCGTCCATTCGTAAATGTCACGGCTTTGTTGGCTCCATGAGTGGAACACAGTGGAACACTCACATCTCCGTGGGAGCATGCTCAGCCCATAACCCAAAGGCCCGTGGATCGTGACCACGCTCTGGTACGAATTCCTCGGCGGGCGGCGGTGAGAAGGTTATCACAGTGGACCTCGGCCAGTAACGAACCGGGTTCGTATCCCGACTACGGCGCTCACCTTTCCATTTGACAGTCTCTAACTGGCCGCAGCCCTCATCCTGAATTCTTGAACTTCATTGTATGATAAATAGAAGTAAGAAGAGCCTTTCTCTTGCATCGCTACGTAGTCAACCCATAAACGTGGTTTCAGCGAGTTCCTTCACGTGAGGTCAATTCTGAGAGTTCAATTCAGCAGAAATTCATGCTGAATGTACTTATACTGACTGAGAATTATCATACAGGGTTGATAAAACACATAACGAGGCTTTAGTTACTATCTGATATCAGTACGATTGTGCAACTAATTCTTGGAAGATCTGAACATTGCATACATCGGTAAACCTGCGGAACGACTGCATTCATTCAGTGCTTTGATTTGCCTTCAATAACTGTAACATTTGATCCCACATTTCTTCGGACGCGGTGATTAGGTCAGAGTGGAGGTTACCATCAGATTAACCAGTGAGATAAAATAGGAATAAGATATGGACACGATTTTAGTTTCAAGAATATTCTCCCGCGCGGGGCATTCTTCTGTAGGTATGAGATTCATTGAGAATGATCAACCGCAGTCGTCCATCAGAAAATATGTGCTTTATGAACGCCGTGTTGATGATCCGATGCGCATGACAGATTACACTATCAACATAGAATTTCTACTAAACGCGCTCAACACAGCCTATCAAAATGTTCTTTTCACAAGGGTAAAGAAGGTGAACCACAAAATAGCCCTTCCAGATGTGTGCCCAACCGGGAGGGTGGATAGTTCTTCTCAATTATCAATGCCCCGGAAAGCAACGTGGAATGGACAGTATACTCCCGCTGAAAGTGCCATAACACTTTGTGCCACTGAACATGAAACGCAGCCTAATTTGTTGCTTGGTTAATAGAACGCGCAAAATCTGTACGAACTTCGATTTCTGCGCAAACTGTTCTTGCAAGATGGATATCCGGAACGTTTCATTGGTAGTGAAATGTGACAAATGAAAGGAAGAAGCAAGACAATAGGTGCCCAGAAAAAGTCAGTATACATCCGTTTGCCTTTCGGAGGTGATATCCCGAATGGATATCATACATCGCAGACTATCAAGAGCGGCTTGTAAAACATATCATGCGGCAAAGCTCCACATTTTCTCCACATCAGGACCATTTATGTGTTTACGACTAAATGAGAGGATGTCAGATCAAACTGCCTTATTCAGTATGTACTCCTTTACCTGTTCCTGTGGAACCACGTACATCGGCCATACGGTCAGGTGCTTATCCGAACGTGTCCATGAGCACCATCCGGCCTGGGTGAAAATTGGACCAATTAAAGCGTTCAAACCCTTGTTTCCTCTAATTACTCGGCGAATAGCGACTGAAGCATTCCGGCCAGTGTATGAAGTTCGAAGTTGGCAATCGGGACTGGTGAAGTGTTGCGTCCTACCCGCAGCGGAAGCCGCCAAAAGCAGTTCGTACAAGCACCGAAGCTTCCTTGGTCGACCTCCTACCCGAAAACAAAGCACAGATCCATTGATCAGACTAATGACACCAACAACACCCGGCCAAGGTGCAGAGATGGAGCTGGGTCACGTGTATAACTTGGTCTCCCTTTTGTCTTTATTTTTAACTCGTCGCGCTATCTTCAATTTTGTTTTGTGCAGCTAATACTGTTCATATAAAATATGACGTAATGGCACAACTATGAACCACCGGGAACGAGCTTGTTCATCACCGTGTGTTGTTCTTCATGTGTTCTGTGGGATTATTCGAACAATTAAACCCTTTTGTTTAAATCACACTCTCGTTTGTGCACGACGCCGATTAAGCGACCGGCTTCAAAACAACTGGGTTTACCTAAACGTGTTCAGGCCAAACGGCCCTCATAACTTTGGTTTGAACTTCGTACTGACCAGTTTTACACGTGTGCATTTATTGATGCAAGATCGGATTCCGGCAGCACTACGATCAATCCAGTCGATCGACCAATGGTCATAATGTCGATAAATAATTGTTTTTTCTAATCACGGGATACAACTTCAACTGTCTCGAAAAATACGATTCCGTATCAATCGATGTTTCACTGAACTGAAAGTATATGCTGAAAAAGCGCACTTTGGTTGAACTCTGGAAGGTATTCGTGTTGATTGAATAATCCGACTCAATACAATAAAGTTACAGTACTGTTATTGCGCAACCAAAATTACAGCACGGATGTTGCGCGTTAATGTTGGTTTACAGAAAAGTTAGAAACCGAGTCATTTTTATGTAACAAGCACGTATCGCTGTATTCTTTCTCCTTGTGTGTGTGCGGAAGTGTGTGTGTGTGTGTGTGTGTGTGTGTGTGTGTGTGTGTGTGTGTGTGTATGTGTTGGATCCGGCCATAAGAGTAAGCAATAGGAATACAAGCTATTTCTTGTGCTGGGTTTTTTTCTATGATATCAATAAGATTTTTCTGCTCTAGTCAACGTACCCTTGGTTTACATGGTTTCGCTACAGTATTTCAACAATAGTGTAATCCACATTTCACTTGTATATCAACTCAACCCTTGTTCGTGTGACCGGTTAATATCTTACGTAGTACAAACGTTATATTCGTTTGTAAAATGATACGAAAACAGTCCACACGAGTTCCATCTGAATGCCTGCTAGTTCACTTGCACGAGGTGTCGAACTGTAGGATGATGCAGCATGAAATTGCTACATTTGTTTCTGAAACTGTTCAATAAAATGCTGCAAAATAACTTCTGATCTTTCTTTACCCTCTCGTTTTTATAAGTCACTCCATCTCCCAACCTTGGGGTATGGATCGATTCTAACTTTATATTGATTGATATTTGATCTCGCACTGAATACTGATCGTTACAAGTCACAGTTTTGTCCGTCGTATCCCTCAATCTATTTAGTGATCGATACTAACAACGAGGTCGTAACCTGTTATTAATTGGTCGTAAAGAAGTCATAACAGAATCTGCGGTCACTTAACAGGCCTATAGCTTACTTGTTCAGTGACCTTTCTGTATGTCTAGTGTTTTCCATAACTAACCTCAAACGATCGCCAAAATGATAACAATCACTAATTCATTCGCCTCGGTGCTTCCCACTGAATATCGTTCATAGTTGGAAGTCAAATACAAATTATAATCAGACTCACACACCACGAACTTGAGTAAACCGACAGTCGCAGTGGAAGGGGCATACCTATAGCTTCGAAAGCCCACAGCATGAACTAAATTAACCGAGAATCTAGCTCCAAGACTAGAAGTGAATGAAACCTACTTAAGGTCATACTCAGTCAGACGCGGTCACAAGCCGGGGGCCACTGTAGTTTGCTGTCTACCACCAAAGTAACCAGGATATGGCGGCGTTCGAACCTCTCACCTCCGAGACCGTGGATGAACGCCCTAAACCTCTGGATCACCAACACAGATCTGTTTTGTCAAACCATCTCAGTATGCCTCATTTGCCAGTGCTGAGAGTAGTCTGCTCTGTTTTTATCATCTAGGGTAATTTCTTCAATAAACCACATATAAGAATTGGGGGAAAACAACCATTTCTGGCTACCTATGGGTTAGAACAACATAGTCATGAGCGACTGATTTGTTGAAATCTTGTCCGGATTGGTCACAGAGCTGTGTTTCGTTGTTCCATTACCTCATCAGTTTAGCTGAATTCCTATTCGCGTTTTTGAGCCTCGTGATCAGTCTGACTGTGTTGGTTTCTTGTGTATGGGCTGACGAAGCAATTTTCGGGGGCATTTAGATGACCAAAAAAGCGCGCGAATGTGCTGGTGCGCCGACCAAAGACGACCGGTTATGGGCTCTAGTGTAGTTCTTAACTAAAGAAATTGAAGCAAACTGAGTTCCTTTTGCACTTTTCACCAGAAAAAAACTTTTAAAATAGATTTTGAGAATCATCCTTCTTATAAGATCCAGGTGGTTTGACTTCGTCTTTGAGGAACGTATATGAACGAAAGAGATTCCGAACTTTTGCCTGTATACTGGATCTAACCCACGGAAAGCCGGAGGACGTGATGAAAGGAAATGCGTCCGGTTTTGCATGTATGTTCTTCATCGTCTTGATTGTAAGAGGGCACGTGAGGGCCAATTGTCTTCGTTTTGCTTGTAAACGTGCAGAATGTGCATTTTTGCTGTACTTGTAGCACGCGTGGTGAATGATTAGTAAGACCTAAATGGACGAACGGGAACAGGCAACTTTCAGACGGTGGAAGGTGGACTAGCACCTCTAGTTCGATTTGCAACCAGTTTTTGGGACACTCACGTTTAGCTGAGTTTTCTATAACCGCTTTATGAAGGATTGGTTACTTTACCAAACATAGTCGTGATGAACATAACTCAGGAAATTCCGAAAACAATTTGGCAAGATTTGACCTTCACAGTGAAACTTTACCATCGGTCGTTGCACGATAAAGCCCGACTAACAATTCACCATAGATTTTAATGATTAGGCACAGTCACATCAAATTCGATCGATGTCCCGGTGATCGAAGTTGGCATGTGCAGGTGAAACTTGAACCTCAGTATTTGCACAGACGAGCTTCATGGTTTTGGGACCGTTATAAGAAGTGGATCTCTGATGGCAGGTGAGTTGATTGTCATCTAGAGCAGACTCACGATAGCATGCATAATTTTCTGGTTCTACAAACTGGACATCGATTCTTCACCAAATTAACTTGATGAAGTAGCATTGTAATAATGGAATCAGCAGGCTGGTATTGATGTGAACGTTCCCAACAAACTCCTCCCACAGTATGTTTACGAAATGAGGTTATTCCTTTTACTGTAATTCACTTTGTGTTCAATAAAAATTAAAGTAAATATGTGCAACGAGAACGCTGTTCAGCAAATTCCTATGCACCATTGCGAAAAGACTTAAACATAGTACGCTACGTTAACGTTCGCCGGATCTGAAGCCTGCAATATATGTGCCAAACAAAGGTGACCACGTGGTTCAATCCTGAAGGAACTGAAATTGCATCGAAAATCGTTTTGGGTACCAATAATATTATGGTGTCCGGGTTAAACATTCCCGCATACTGTCGGGAAAATCAATGAATACCCCTCTCATGCTCTGACAGACGCTTGCCGGTTGTTGATATTTAGTCATGCTTCAACCCGGTCAGCATTCAATTATCGATCTTGACACGCATCCATTGAGCTTACCAGCTTTCTCATGAAAGCCCATGTAATTCCGTTAACTTACTCACTTACGTACCTCCGTGCTTGTATACTGGCTACGGGCCAGATTGTGTTTGCACTGTTGCAAATAAACCGAGTACAAGCATTGCGTTACGTACACAACAGATATACTTCTTATACTTCATAGTGAGAACGAGAGGGCTCGTAAAAGTGTAACTCAATTTAAGAATTGCCACAGGAACTCATTCCAATGAATTTGATATTGCAACACACACGATGACTGAGCAGTAGGAGATACAAGCGGAAATAAAATTTGCAGAATATGATGCAGCATGCAATTTCAACGTACAATCATGGAATCATTGCATAGCTGTTCCATCCTTGTTAGAAATCATCAACAGCGTAGATCCACGGAACTCCAGCGGGGACTCGAACCCCGAAGTGAACGATTGTAAGTCAAACATCCATTAACTAGGCTATGCGGGCCGGCTCTCAACGGCTCGCTGAACCTACACGCTACATGATTTGACACCATTCCTTCACCGGTATTGAATGCTGGCAACCCGATGACCGCACAGCGATCGACTCCTGTGATGGACGTTTTCTTTGTGGGCTGGGTTTTCGATTCACACTCGTTCATCTCGGGTTCGAGTCTCCGCTGTGGGTCGGTGGATGTGCACTGCTGTTGATCGGTCAAAAGAATATAATAGCTGTACAGTGATTCCCTTATTTTCCATGTTTAGTTAAGCGTTGAAACTGCACGATGAGTCATATTGTACGCATGATGCCTTTTGATATCGGTTGTATTGAAACACGGTCCTCCTTGTCGAGAGAGTGTAATTAACGACACCTCAAACAATGCGGAGTTCATCAAACTCATACAGCAAATATTTTTCAGTCCGTCAGACCAGAAGCTGTTCAGGGTAACTGCTTTCCCGCCAGATAATTTGCCATTTCATGAACCACAACATACTGAATGCACCCCAGCCCTGAACGTGCCTACTCCTTCGCTATGAGCTTTTACGATAAAAAAAGATGAAAAATTAAGGGGATCAATTTTTCCAGTTGCCTGATTGCAGTCCCGATTAGACTGTTACGAAAGACTTTTTTCGTGTGTTGGAGAAAGAAGATAATGCACTCAGTTCGCATTTGACTTCGGAGTTCCGGGCCTTAAGTTGACAAATTCCGAAAAACAGTAACGGTACACAAATTTAGAAAATACTAGTAGTTTGGATCGAAGTGCACCAATAAACTTTACAAAACTCAGTGTAAGCCATAAGTCCTCAATAATATATATATATATATATATATATATATATATATATATATATATATATATATGCACTCAGCTGTATGTACATGAACGCACACATACATGCCCACATGCATATCTTCAGAGGAATAGAGAAACAGACAAACGAACAGATAGACAGACAGAGAGATTAGCTCAATTGTGACATCAATCTTTCATATTGGATAATTTAATGATTCAAGAAAATAAAAATATTCACGGTGGAATGCTGAGAGATGGTATCCTCAGAATGTAACAACCAAGAGCACGGTGTTTTCCTAAATTTCCATGTTTTGTGCGACCACTTCTTTGATTTTCCTTGGCGTCACAGTTCTACGTAGAACCCTAATGCCCAGAAGTTACGCTTGATCTTCCGAATATTTGGAACATTGCATCGAATAGAAAAGAGTTTATTCATGTTCGATATCGGACCGTGAAACCCAAATCTACATGCGTAACTGAATCGCACGCTCTCATCGTACCATGGCTTTCTTCGCCAACGGCAAACGACGAAACGCATCCGCCCTCCTCCAACACAGGTTGAGCAGTTCCACGGTCAAATTAGAATAACAACACTGGAGACCGAACCATTGTTTTACAAGGATTGCTAATCCTTACGTAGATCTGACAACGATGCCTTTGATTGGCCGACAGTCGGGGCGACAAGCGGGAGAACTTGAAATCTTGGCTGTAAAACTTACCAGCACGCGGCATGATGCACGGCGATAACGTTGACGACCAAAATACTACCTGGCGCTGTTACATCGTAATGGTGTGACAAACTCTGGCAGAGTGTTTTAGTAGCCCCAAGAGCGAGCAAATCCTGTCAACTGTCATATGGTACACTCATAACCAACTGCGTGGACCTCTAATAGTTTACGAGCCGATTACTCTGAATTCATTTTTGAATTTGACAGAGATATAATGCACAGCTTCAACACAAAAGCATCTTACTACATCGATGTTAAAGTCATTCCGTGATGTTGAAACTCTATGGCCTTACCGAACAGGAAGCTGCCTAATGTTTGGTCCCGATTCCGTCAACTGGTATCGTTTGCTAACAGTCAAGCGTGTGGCGAGCGGTAGGTGGCAGCTAGAATGACATACACAGTGTCATCGTACGTGTTTTTTTTTTACTCAGAATTCACCTATCCGCAGGTAATACATTCACTCCATCAAAGCTGATCGATTATTTAGCTACAAAGTTACTGGAGAACCTGAAAGAACCATTCGACTATGATGTGATTCAACCGGCTATCGCAACAGGCATGTGGGTGACAGAATCACTAGTTGATAGATAATTAGGGATCGCATAAACATTGGTGACAGGGACCGGTCAATCAATCTAATTGATCAAAACTAGTGATTCGAATAAAAGGTCGTTTAGTTAGAAATTGAGATATCAACTTATTACGTATACTGGCCTAAAATCATGTACGATACCAGCACCAGCAAATGTAGACCAAACGAGAAGTAATACAATATAGGTAGCAAAAATGTAAAGAAACTTTTGCATCGGATGCATTTTGCTCTTTTGTGTTTTTAAACACTCCCTTAAACATATATGGAACTCGAGAGTTTCGTAAGCAAACATTGCATCAGTCATTCTAGTGAATTTGATTCGGAGAATAATTGGCAATTGCCTGTCGATAGTATCACAGTCGTCAGCTGAACACATCACGACTTCAAGATACGACGCTAGGGTCGAACATAATCAATATTTGAGAGAAAATGGCCACAAAAAAGTGAGGTCACTCTAGGGGCTTGCGCTTCGGTCGGGCACCACAACCTGGAAATGTTACCGCCTGACGAAACAGGACAACACACCCGTGAACAATAGAAATAAGGAGATCGATTAGAGCAAACTTCCGGTGTTCTCAATTGTTCCGCAGACCAACTAATAAGTTCACAATCACAAGCCCATCCAGAATCATATTACAATAATCGCGGACGTTTAGGCCAAGCAGAGGCTGCTTTGACCACCCGTCAGGCGAGCAGAAAAGGGAAGCACACTACAAGCAGGCTACTTGATTTCGCTACTGACAGTCAGTGGTTGGCAGTTTGTACACATTGTTGTGCTCTACACAAAAGAATAACTCTACATTCGGGCCGATGGGCGTTCATCTAGACTCTTATTTGAAAAATGGTAGGAAGGATAGTGGTGAGAACCACGGTAGCATTACCTTTAATAACACGGTTTCGTAAATCATGTGATACTGCTGCCTGGCGGGTTATGTTTTACAAGAAACGAAAACAATGATGAACCGTCTAAATACGAGAGTTCCTATCGTTGGAACAGTCAGTGTTGATCAAACCTTTGCCCCAAACCAAAGTTGGTACTCCCAGCAATCCATCTTTAAAATTCTATTTAGTGACTTCCTGGACGCTTGTGATCAGGCTGATTAGGACGCTTTTAGATTTGCAATAGCTAGTGAGAGTTTATATTGTTCCCTCTCCCCCCGCCCACCTACTCGCCCGCCCGCCCTCGTACACACTCGCATTGGAGAATGAACATATTTCCCGTTTATCAATGGATGGAGCTCCGCTAAAGGTGCTGTGGTCGTGAAGAACACAAACCGAACCAAAGTCTCCTCAGTCTCTCGGCTGACCATCAGTACACACACACACACACACACACACACACACACAATTTAACAGGTTTCAGCTTGCGTAAATTTGCATTCGGCTTATTTGCAGCTGAAAAACCTGTGAAAATATCGGGAGCATTTGATTACTTTCATTTATGTCAGATTGGAAAACATAAGTGAAGACTCCAGACTGAAGAAAAATCGTGATAAAAAGGTGATACATCAAAAGTGACTATATTTTCGTCTTTTTCTACGGTTTTCCATCATAGTGACTTAATTATAGCATTCGAGAATAAGACGAGGATTTGTCAAATTAAGCTTACTACTATCCTCTCTCTTTCCTGTGGCGGTGCCTTCATCGTGATCGGTCCAAGATCTGCGTTGATCCCAGTTCGACAGACAGATTGCTTTGAACTTTCTCATGTCTATGCTTCTTGCCACGGAAATGGGGAGGAATTGTCGGTTAGGCGGGAGGGAGACCTCCCGTCAATTGTCGTGAATAATCAGCGCTGATTCGTGACATTAGTTTTTCTCTAAGATTATTAGGTATTAGTTCCATATGACTTTTATTCTGAGTTCCTTCACCCGTTGCTCGAAAGCATTCAATGCTCTTGACATATCAAGGCCTGTTATTTGCCAAGTAGAACCGGTTATCTATGAATGGTGCACTCCTGTGTGAAATGCCAGAATCAGATACGTGCGGATCCTAGTCCCACTACAGAACTCACCGTCTGAAATCGTGTGCGAAAACAATAACGATCAATTAATTATTTATTGAAAGACGCACTCACCGTATTCCCGTGATTCAGCAAACCCACATGAGGGCCCCGATGCGGAGCATCAAATCCGCTCACGGCTTCCGGTGGTTTTTCCGTACTCGTCGTACCGTTTCTGTTGCACACGGGGCCATAGATCCCCGTGCTGGATTGATTCAGACTCTTTTCCGCCCCGTTCGCGATAGCAGAGTACGGTGGAGGTGGAGGATAGTTCGTGTTTCGCGATTGTAATCGTTCATTCGAGTTTTTCACTCCGTACGGTACAATGGAAGTGGAAGTTGCATTTGAAGCAGCAGGAGGTACGGGAATGTATGTCTCCGGAGGCCTATCAGATCGAACCTTTATAGGCTCAGCCAAATGTGCATCTGAGGAATGCTTGCGCTCCATCCAATCGACTCGCGCAGGACTCGATGGACGATCGGGACCAACTGTACCGGAACCGTTCAATCTCATCTGATCGTACATTTTGTCCAAATTCTTCGGCAGTGTTGTATGGCTATACTTTTGTGGAACTGCCACCGGGTTTGAGCTGACAAGTGCGGGTTGATTTTGTGGAGATAATGGGCGTGAAGTGTGCGTCTCGGATACCATTCGTCTTGCATAGACCAGTTCACCATGATTCGGGTCTACGTCATTAGAACAGCGCGAACCTTGACCGACGGACCAGCCACGTGGGTCCGGGCTCATCCCTTTGGAAGTAACTGAACCCGAGTACGAATTGACTGTTTGGAGGACAGGTGAGTAGATACGAACTGGTGGCTTATTTGTGTTTGAACTAATCAGCTGGGTCGTTGGTGGTTCATCCATGTAAGATCGTCTTGCGGTCTCCGACAGTTGCAAGCCAGTCACTTGGAGATCACGCACCGGAGTTCCCACACGATTGGGTGAATTTGGTTGTGGATAGTATGGAACACTGGGATTCGACAGATTTCGGTAGTGCTCCCGGATTCGTACAGTTCCGAACAGTTCGCGTGCGCGCTAAAACATACACGCGATAGGGTAAGTGTTCGTGGTTGGTCATTAAGTGAATAAGACTAATGTTGCTGATAAAAGTATCCGAGAAGTTTCGTAACTTACCGCATTGCTGAAAGAGTTCTGCTCTGGTGATGCAAGGCCATCGTAGACCAGTGTTCTGCTAGTTCTGTTGTGAACAGTAAGAGGGCTTAGGTTTTCCCCGTACCGTGGTGGGGCGCGATCACGGTAATCTGTGGGCAGATCATTGGGCAATTTTCGTGTATTCTGAGAAGAAGCCATGGGCATTGTTGATGAATACATGAGGTTTTCAGACAGATTCCACACGGACTGAAGCTGGAAAATAAAGCCGAGAGAAAATCGTTTGAGATAGGGACAATCAGAGATTGTGCTTTCAATATAGTGGACCGGAGAGAAAATAAAAATTTTTAACTTTTCAAGTCCCTCTCTTCTTATCTAATTCAATCAACAATGGGTTTCAGAACAATTCAATCCATACATTTGTACACAGGTTTAATTCATTTTATCCGCAATAAATTAAACCCTCGATTTGCCTATGGTGCTTTATACCTGGCCTCAGTCAAGCAGTTTTTTGTTGAGGAAGGTTTTAGTGCTTTGTTTTATGTGCCAATTAGTACTTATTTCGGCAATATTTAAATTGACCATATAAACAATTTACCATCACAACACAGCCTACGTTATGATAATTGGTCGGATCTCGCTCAGCGAATTTTATCTGAACTCCAGTCACTACGGTATCGCGGAATGACAGTCACAATTCTCCAGTGCATGATACAATCGTTCTTATTACTGGTCGACTCAACTCCAAACATATTTTCTGTAAAAGAAAACTGTAATAAGATTTGAGTAGTAAGAATTAAATCTATAGAAATGAAAGCTGGGGTTGTAACAACACAGTATCATCTGCGAATTGCGGTCGGCAAACTGGAGAACAATCTGCAGCTAAAAGTGATGCGATTCGAGCGCGGATAGTGGAATAACTCTCAGCTTCATTTTTGTCAACCATAATGCTTGGCACCGAAATGGTCTCGTTGATCTGGTTTCCATTTTTATGTACTGATCAACGAGAAATGATGAAGAAAGGAGGATGTCCTGATTAGGGGCCCAAAGAAACAATATTTCAATAAGAAAAGTCTCTATCTAGTCGCTTATTGCGTCTAACTGGCAGTTTGGCATTGTTTTTGTGACCAAAATTAGAAGTGGAACAAGTCATTTTCCTCCTAACCGCTGCTGCTCATCAACGAACATTGCGCGTCAAGGAATGCTTCTCCCTTCCAAAAAATGCCCCAAACCATATCACGCACGTTCATTCCGAGTCGCGGATCTAGCAACCGTGGTCTAGAGCATGCTAGTCAACAGCTGAAAATGGGAGTACCGATTCGGCTACCCCACCAGATTGGAGGAAAAATAAGTAGTCACTAATACTTGATGACTGCAGCGGCAGGGGCGTGTCCCATATCCTCAAAGGTCTACTGCGCGAACAGAGACAACCGGCAACTGTGATTATGGATTGACGGAGAATCACCACAAAAGGTTTCCATAGTCCAGGAGTGCGGACGAGTCGGAGACATCGGATTGCTGCGTAACCCTGATTGACTTCTTTGCGTATTCCAATAGCTGCACCACTTCTACAACGAGTTTTTCTTCCACTTCTTAGGTGCAATACGAATCCGGAACGAAATTGTTCCAGTCGGATTACAAAACTACTCACACAGGAGCCTGAGCAAACTGCTATCTGGCGGGCCATTCGTAACCGATTGGCTCAGGAGGAACAGTTCACGTGGTTGGTTGTTGTTGCACCTTTTGTACCATGATAGAGATGGAATTTTGGAGGTTAGCTGAGAGAGAAAAAGAGATACGATGTAACTGTCTACTAGCAAGCAGAGTAGAGGGAATTATAATTTCCACTTAGCAGACATCAAGCACAGCCCAGTTCAGCTCGTTCAATCGTTGGCCTAGCCATTCAGTGTCCTGGCTTCGGTAGCTAATTGGTAACATTTTCGAAAGCGTAATAAATCGAAGCATACACACTAAGCAGACACAAAATAAAGGTTTGTGCGGACGGAGAAAGAATGCGGATGCAACTACGCCATCGACCGTGACACCTGGAAATATCACATTGTGTCTCTCAGACTGCTACAGGCGGCTATCTTGATGCCACACGGGGGAAGCTTAACGGGTCTTACTCGACCAAGCCCAGTAGTCAAAGTTTTCATTACCTTGTGCCATGTCATGGACGGACCAACTCCTCCTCTTCCATCCATATCTCAACGGCTAACCACCACGTGGAACAATGAACACTGAAGAGATCTATACGTGGGCGTGTGCAACACATCCCAACCACCCTAACCTGTTAATATTTGCCGCTTGCCTCAGAAACGGGCCTTTGCTCCCCCAAGTTCTACGCCCAACCTCACCAAATACTGATACGGTATTCCTATGGTATTTCACTAATGCCACAGTAATATCAATGCTCAAACACCAAATGTCTTTGTGCATCTTTTATCCGTGATGGTCATATTTCTCATCTATCTAAAAAGACGGATCTAACCTCCGCAGTGTCCACTCGAACCCTAATGGACAAAATGATATTGATGCAGTGCCACAGGCGGCTGAAATCGACAAAAATCGAACGTGCCTTCGGTATATACTCGCTGTCACTTCATCCGATATCCGAATAACTGGTGAAATGTAACTTATCTACTTCAGCCAATGCTTCTCTGATTAGGATAAAGTTTGCTATAAACCCGACCAAATACTGCAGCAGCCTGTTATACTTTGAAGGTGCAAAATGCACTCCAAACAACGCTACATTAGCGCCAAGATCGTATAAAATCCGTAAAACCACTAATGACCTGAACAATGAGCCCCCGTATCAACCCTGCAGTAGTGCCACAATTTCGGGTCCATTGCGAGGCCAACGAAATGCGACAGAGCTATTGAGCCTGTTGGATCATCAATTTTTCGAGTTGGTCGTCTTAAGCGGAAATGAGTTCCGGACCATGTTAAGCTGACCGAACATCAACCGAACAAAGGAGCCCATCTGAAATTATGACAACTGCGTGTGTGTGTGTGTGTGTGTGTGTGTGTACTTGACCGATTGTGTGTTCGTGTGTGCATTCGTTTATGTGTACTGGTATATACTTGAGCAGAATACCGATGAATGTGTCATTTTTGTAGTTTAACCAATTCATACGCATCCACCTGTAATACGATAGCGTCACTATACCGTAACCTGATCGGAGATGGAAAAAGAATTGAGAAACAAGTGATCCACGAGCTGAACATCAACCGGTCCATGTTACCAGACCACATACATTTTTCATGCCTGTGTACTGGGTTCTGCTCGTGTGACAAAAATATCCACGAGTATTCGGATTTGGTGAGAAGGAGACACAGACTGAGATTTTTGCATGCAGGCGCAGTTTAAAAAACCGCGGAAAAGGAGAAACTATGGCGGATTTTTTGGGTAGACGAAATTCGAGCATGTATACCTCAGATTACATTGAAGGGATCTTGAAGTGCGGTGATCATTGGGGCTTCCAAAGTGCGAAACTCTGATACCGCAAGTCGGTCGACAAAGGACTACTCCATTGGTCTGGGGTTCAGGATTTTGCATGCAGTTCGCAAAAACCAGCATGACCGTGTCAACCAGACTGTAGCGTTTAGTTATCTTGCTGAAATTAGGGCCATTTACAGCGTGTACCGCTTGATTTAAGAGTTGTGACTTGCTGGGCTATCTGCTCGCTAGTAGAACGTGAACTGCTGGTTTGTTTGGGATGGTTGAAAACCAGCACAAAACCTGAGAATTATACTATTTGTCGTTCGATAATCTAGATACCACCCCTGACATTGAACGTATCACAGCATATGGTAGACGCTGAATACTACGACGTTCTGAGATTCAAGTGGAACACATGAATATGCATTCCTCTTGAAAGCAGTTGTTACTAAGGAAAAAAAACCTAAGTCTTGAGCGGTTTCACGTGTGGTTCATTGTCGTCAATGTTTGCCCCCATGTGAAAAATATTTTGTATACCATGATAGGCCTTTGCGGAGCATGCCAACCATCTGGTCCACGAGAGAATGAGTCGACTGAAAGAATGACAGAGGCCATTCCGGATAGTTTTCTTGGTGGAGGCCAGTCTAAAGTGGCTTTGTTTCTGCCACTAGGGGCGAACGGGGAGAAAAACAGCACTCTATCCACTTTTTTGGATGTCTTGAATAGCGTAAGAAACAAATGATTTGTGAATGAAGAAAATTACGCGAGGCACGATAATGTGGTTGTACAACCACGGAGATTTGCACGGTTTAGACCAGTTGGTAGCTGCTATCCGAATTGGCTCTGTTCACAATGGAACTGACTGATTCAGGAACAAGTTTGAATATTCATCAAAAACTATCCCATCCAGTTGACAGCACTGAACCAAAATAAAACAAAAAATGCATAGGGTGAAACAGTTAGAAGTTTCCTTTCTTGTTACCGGTTAGTGTTCGCGGTTTTCGCCTCATGTCTGACTCCAGGCTCTACGCATAATACCACTCATTAATAATGCAGCAATGCTGATGTGTAGTGAAGTGGGAGTGGTTTATCCTAGTAACCATTGATCAGACAATGAAATGAGATACACACTGATTATAAAATTACTAAATATTTCGTCGTGCAGTAACAAAGCTTAACTCATCATTGAAAACTATGGAAATATTGTACAATTGTTTTATCCTTGTCAGAAATCATCAGCGATGCACATCTACCGAATCTTCACTAGGGCTGGAGCCCGCGGTGAACGACTCCCAGTGGAACACCTTAACCACCAGGCTCTCCGGGCTGGGTTTCAGAGACTTATTGAAATTATACGCCACATGATATAGAGCCCTTCCGTTAATGGCTTTTCAAGAGTGACAATTCGCTGATTGCGCAGTAGTCGACTCCTATGATGGAAGGATTCCATATTAACACTGTTGCTACCAATTATTTCCTTATTAAATCAAGGTAACTCGGTCCAACCAACTTCCAGACTTTTATCACTAAAACGTTTTCTGTCAGTGTAGTGGTATACTTGAAAAAAAACCAAGAATATGGTTATCAGGTACGTGCTCGGAATCTCTTTTCATTGATCGAACACGCTGCGTTATCCGAAACAAATAGTTGGGAGTTGAGTTAATTCAGAAGAATCCGTTATTCAGTGACCACCTATGACCACAATTAATGGGGTGAATGAATAAGGCTCGTTTCAGAGAATCTAACAATGACAACGAGTCGAGGTTGATAAGCGAGTTGAAAGTCATATTGTGGCATTCAGATCATCCCGATGAGTCAGGCATAGTGTACTATCTTACACCCGAAACTGCGCGTCCTCAGAATTAAAAGATAGAAAATAAGGATACAGGCATCTCCAATGTGTATTTGCAATGCTAACACTCAAGTGTGAGTCTGTATGTGTTACTATTCCCGCACAATCACCATGCGATCCGCTTACTATATTGGGTTGATCAAATTACCCGGTTCTGGCTACAACATCTGATTTACTGAGACCCCTATTCTGATCGAAGGATTTAAAGCAATCTGACCATTTGCAGACAGACGTATGTCAACCGCCGCACTATCTCCTGATTATGTCCGGGATTTCTGAACGAATGAAAGGACGCTTTGCGTTGCCATCATTTTATCCCTTATTATTTACTTCCCAATTGTATAATTAAACAATATTTCAGGAAGCAGTTCACGGCCAATTAGAGGCTACCCAATGAGGAAAGTGGCCGGCCACTGCGACGGAAATCGAGATTGAATGGTTTAAAGTTCACCATGATGAGCGTATGACTTGTGTCGAACGGGCGATCGCGAAACCCTTCTGAACTAAAAAGATACTATAGCATGTCCACAGCGTGTCACGCAACTGGTCGTCCAACTAATCCGCTAGACAGCAATACATGTTGACTTAGGTTCAACACGCGGTCGATCATGTGTAGGCAGTCCATGGTGTCGGGCCCAACCCGAACTCGAAGCACGTTTCATTACCGCCGGAGTTCCCCATTTGCATTGTTGTCTAGTCATCAATGTACTTTTCGCACGCTGTATGTTAGCATGTTCTGGTTTTACACACGACAGGCTTGATGTGATGGAAGTAGCTTAACGGAAATTCTGTACAAAAACCATCCCATAAAAGGGGGAAAGAGCAAACGGCACTCGAGGGTGGTGTGCAGCACCAAATGGTTTGGGGATTTTTAGTTTTCGAACTGTGCAGTGGATAGAAACTGCCGATAATGTCAGGAATCCACTTTGTATCACTCAACTGACCACATTGCTAAAATACAGCTGTGAGATTGTGAAGGTTTGAGGTAGGCAACGGAATTTGCTTTCTTGTTTTATGTAACTTCAGAGATGTGAAAGTGTTCATAGTGCGTGATAATTCCATACTCCTTTTGCAGAATTTTTTGTTTTCATGTCTACAGTAGTGAAATTCTGGTTTACTCAAGACTGGCTCATTTTCTTTCTAAGAAAAATTGTTTTCTGTCCATGACTTGGTCTCGCTGAAAATTCAACTGCTTTCTCATCAATATGGAACAAAACGGACACGAACCATACCCCGATAAACCAAAAAGGGGCCCAGAATAATACACATGATACACGGACTTCAACATTTGCTTCATCACCACGAGCAATAGGATGGTTCATAACCGACTAATAAGGTCGATAAACCAGAAAGAAAGCTATCGCAGAAAACACTGACCGACGCAGGAATATGGGCAACAAATGTGGATAAACCAAAGATGTGCGTCCAAACATCAAATCAGAGCTAAGGAATAACGAACCAAACATGAAAAGTGGTCAGGTCCATTTAGAAAGTTAACCGAACGGATTCTGTATTCTATTTGAATGCTGTGATTTGTACCAATAAACTTATATGATTCAGAAACAAAGGTTTGTTCTAACAGGGACTGATGACCGCGGAACAAACGAACACTAGGCTGTGGCACTAGATATACAAGCGAAAAAGGAGTATTTGTGAATCCAGTCGCAGCTCTCGCTGTACTGCATTCTAGAGGCTCGCATTCAAGGATTCAGTTATATCATCCGGCTGATACCCCATCTAATTCCTCTGCGGAGTTTCATTTACGCCTTTCTAGGGACGCTTAGATTACGGCTTCTGTTCTTGCTGGGTTTCGCATTGGTCTCAATGAAAGGACTGAAGCAGCGCTACTTGACTGGATCCCAGTCGACAGTCCGGTGTGCGCAGTGAGACTGAGGGGTTCGCGCAAAGTGAGCAACCGCCACCACGCTAGACGTAGTGCGTTTGTCGTTTCGGCGTATGCACCCACCAACTGCAGCTTAGATACAACCAAAATAAAACTTCGTCAAGAAAGTTACTCATTCTCTTGCTCAAAGTGAACCTGACAGATGTCGTAACTTTGGTAGAAGATATGAATATCAGAGTTGATCGGTCGTCAAAGAACGAGGTGCATTTAGGAGGTAACTTTGGACTAGAATACTGTCGTTCGAAAATGGGGAACGGTCAGTGGCACTGTGCTTTAACCATCGCTTGATCCTTGTCAATACGAAGTTGAGACGATCTAACCGCCGATCCGCCACGTTTACGTCCGCCCTGGTGGAGTCAGCGATGAACTCAGATCGACCACATACATCGCTATTAACCGAAAATAGTGAAGCTACATACGGGACTGCCCATCTTACTAAGCAGCCCTTTAACTCCGATCATTTACCAGTTTGAACTAGGCATTGGCTTCGGTGGACTTTCAAACGTTCGCGGCAACGATGATTAGATTACGATAAGCTTTCCGATCCACCTCGCCTATCTGTCCATGGAAACACGCTAGCTGGAAAGCTCGATGTATCCCTACCTGATAAAATTAACCATCGCTTGTCACTTATCGAGAATGCTTTGCATTCGGCTAGCCCGGTAATTTGTGTTTTGTCTTGTTGTACCGTGAGACTCCGGATTACTGCTGAATCTCTGCAAATTCTTGACTCAGGCCCCGGGTTCCAGTCCCCATGGGGGGCTCGGTGGATGTACATTGCTGATGATTCCTAACAAGGTTAAAACAGCTATCCAGTGTTCCCATGGTTTTCAATGGTTTGAAAGTTCTCACTAAATCATAAAACACTATATCTCACTTTACTAACTGCTTTTCCTACTCCATCAAACCCTTTCCTGTTTTTTTTTATTGTTATAATTACATTGATCATCAAATCCTTGATTTCGATTTTGTCTAAACATATAATGCATATACGTATATGTAATCGCAGGCCCACTGGGCGCAATGCATAATCAATTTATGTAAATAAGTTATAGGTGAATAAATCGGACCACTTTAGTAAGAACACAAAAAAGGAAATCGTGAGGATAGTTGTAGGAAGTGTTTAATCCGTCTCACTAGCTCTAGTTAGAATTTCCGCTTTCGAACCATCTAAATTTGTTGGTACCAAAAGAGCATTTATATGAAGTGCGCGGTGACAACAACCAGATCTTTGCAAGCAAACTAGTTGGCTTAACTGTTGTTGGCTGGCAACTCTTCTGGCTGGCTGGTCTGATTGCAACCCGATTGACTGCTTCGGCTACGGCCGATTCAGACAACTGCTGGTCACTGATTAGTCCATCAATCGGCTTCGCTAGTTCCAATCTTCTCGATTCCGAGCGAGCGAATGCGTGCTATCTGACCACCGAACCAAGGTGTCTACAGGTGTGTCTGCCAGTATCCTCAGTTTTCAGGTCCATAATGACCATTTTGAAGTTCCAAACGAGCATAGTAAGATAGGCAGTCCCACAAGAAGCGGATGCCACAAATGAAACCGGGTTAGGAAACGTTAGTAGAATGGACGTAGTGACTCGTTCCTGTAGCAGACTTTTTTTATCCGATTAGTGTTGCAGTTTGGTACTCTGTGATAGAAACTGAGGTAGTGATGATTAGGATCGACCAAAAGGTAATTCAGACTGCGAACGGGCTTTTATTCTACATCAGAAGCAAATGTGTTGTATACTTCTGAAATCGTCAGCTGTATCAGTCACTCATTAGACGATCCGTTTGTTAACCGGAAGATCGGAAGGCCCCACAAAGGCCTGCCCAGGCTGACGCCGTTTCAGTGTGGTGGGTTTCACAGACGTGAATAACAATGGGTGACACGTGGGCTCACCTTTCCTGGTCACGCAGTCATAGGTGCACTCCATCATACACAAGAAACACATTTAAGTTACTTGGTGAAAAGGAACGAATGACCCATTGGCCCACTGTGTTAGCACTGCTCCAACTCTGTCGGTAGAAACTAATCATTTGACAGGAGTAACCGGTCAACTATCTAAAGCGGAACAACACGATTGGATTGGACTGGGTCTATTCATCCTGACGTTTCCAGACCAGTGATCCGCTTTTGATAATGGAACTCCTTAGTTTAGTAACAACAGGTAAAGGAACAAGCAGACAAATATTTGGGTCGAATGATGATCTCGCGGATTCCCCAAAGAAGTGATAGAGCTGCTCGTGAAAAGCACACATTCAAATTTCGAAATACTGCTTTGGGATCGGGGTTGCTCTAAGGTAGAAGCAATCAATTACGTAGACAAGCATTGCCACTTAGGCTGCCTAGTTGAACCAAGAGACCGGAAACATGATAAACCCTAGTCATGTTCACAAGGGGCTTGTTTGACTTTTGTCCATTTTAACCACATATGAGATCGACATGTGATTCGTCAGTCTGCTTTAAATTAAATCTATGCTGCGATAGTTTGCTTGTGTAAGATGTTTGGAAAACAGATCAAGGGTTTCCCATGACCAGCCACAAAGTTTCTCAAAGCAGTGCTCGAATTCGTTAAGAGTACTGAATCAGAAATACCGAATTACTTACACGGTAATAAATACCGAGCATCATTACTGGGCAAACACCAAATCCGACTGATTATTAGCTGGGACAAGTGTGACTCGTGTTGTTCAATATATTTCCTCAAACTGCATTATTTATCAAGGTCACCAGTTTGTCATATGTCAAAGAAATATGATATTCAACCAGTACACATAGTCTTGTGGGCTATGCTTACTCACGAAGGCCTAGTGTTTTAAGACAACATGTACAGACATTGCAACAAGTGCCACTCTAGCATTCATTGTCCGTCGTCATCCTGTGATTTTTTTCAGTCATTGTTATTCTATTTCTTTTACTGAGTTTTACCAAAAGACAATGGTAAAAACCCACATCTGGCTTTGTAAACTGAATCGAACTGGAACGAAACCGGACAAGCGAAGTAAAACTAAGGTTAGATAATGGAAACTTGACTTGCATTTCTCTATTGTCTAAAATCAAGACTCCTCGTGCCAGTAATACATTCTGTGAAGACTGACGTTGTTTCAGAACAATACATTACTGTTTTTGGTGAGGTATGATGGACCCCTCAATTACCACGCAAAATGTTGGATTTGAACTGGGGTGTTTTATCCACTTAGCTCACGTATTTTCTCGGATACGCACCAAACTGAATAAGCTTTATGAGTCAGAAGACCAAAATCGTGTGCTCTCATCGATCGCATATATGTAGCATCAGACGAAAGAACGAACCGATATAAGTAGAAAACTAGTTCCGTCGGACTTGAAGTTAACTATGCGTTTGTCTGTTTGTTTGTGTGACCGGCTAAAGCCATGCTGGGTTAACGGTAATATCATACATTCTTGGATAAAGAGTAGTTTTAGCGAAGGCGATCGATAGCATTTCCAGAGCTTTGATTGATGTTTGTCGCGGCGAACAAGCAAAACGTAGAACTCGATCGCTGGGTCCACTTTGTGCTCTCTTTCACCCAAGGCGTGAGCGGTGCTGGGGTTGATTCCCATGATATGGTCCAATTTCTTGACGTCATCACATCAATCATGTCGTGTATTGGGATATTCTTAGACATTTTATAATTTGCAGTACTTGGTTTCATCTTTCCAACTGCAATAGAAGGCGTTGAGGAAATGAACCGTACGGTCGGCAGACATTTTATCTTTCACTGAAGGCATTGAGAGATGCCGGTTGAAAGAGAGTGAGAACTGAAGGTAGCGGCATCGTACGTTCTTTGTAAACCATCATTGATTCATTGTACGATCATTTACATGATTCCTTCTCCTTCGTACGGAATTTTCCTGGTTTATTGTATTTAAGGATTTCGATTCATTTATCCAGTCCATAAGTAGATTTGTGAGCACACGTTCGTACGGTTAAAACTTACTCCTGCTCTATTTATACCCGGAAGTTCGTCTTGAGTAGATTTGAAAAAAATCGAACGGTCAAAGAGTTTTATCGGATGATTCACTACACAACAACAATGCTCAGTTCATCCCACAAAACCATGGAAGTGGTATACGTCCGCTTTTTCTGGCTCGTTAGAAATAAGCGGGAGCACTGCACCACCAAGCGTCAGTTGGGACTCAGTGGATAACTCGGTGTATGAACATTCGACTTTGTTCAAGATTTAGGAATCCTACTTTAGACTTATGAAAGCCTTAAACACTTCAAATGACCCTAGCTTTAACGGCGCCTAGGAGAGCGGGACAGAGAGATCAGTTTTGCCTACCCAAATCCTGTCGGGATCAACAAACTTTAACAATTGAATCAGTTAAACATTTGTCAAAGCTGCCGTGCCCGCACTTTTTAAATGAGGAACCTTTTGAGGAACTTCCATTTCAATCCTTTATACGTCCCCAACTTAACATACAACGATGGTACAGTATTTCTGGGAAAAGGACGAGATTCATCAGATGCTATCGAATCGAGAAGAAAACCGGCGGCCTAGAGAAGATTATTTGACCACTGTTGCGGTTTCGGTGTAGGCAGCCCTTTTCGTGTTCGACTTACGTAAGCCTCGGTTCCCGATGATACACTTACTGAGCTTTGAGCTTGTGGAGTTTTTTCGTGTCTTTTGTGTATGGAAGATGGAACATGTTCAACCCTCGACGCAATGCCACTGGTATTTGTATACTTGTAGTGATTTGAATGCCTCCACACGCGTTCTCTAGCTTATAGCTTCGTTTCCAGTACCCAGACAATCAGGTGAAGCCGGACCTTGCCGGTCAGATTGTGTAGATACACCAGAATCACTTACTGATTGGTCAGTACATTATCTGATGGTTAGTGCGTACCTCCTTTTGTATATAAAAAGTTTGTACCAACCAAATTCGACAGAATTAATTCTCCCTATTCCCGTCTGACCATGTCGTTTCCTAGTGCACGTAGTCCGGGTACGAACCGTCCCATTAAGTACGACCGTCTGGATACATATAATGCTTACTGATGAAAAATCATCAGCATCGATGCGAAACAAACCCGATGAATTTGATCCGACCTGCGGCATTTGCCAACCAACTTGAAAAAGCAAGGCAGAAAACAAATTCTGTGAGAGAAACTCTTTTCGCATTCTCTTATCTATCATGAACGGATAACATTACATAACAAAATATGAAATGAGTCACATAAAAATGTGTCATTTATTGATAGTATGCGTGTGCATGTATTTTGGAAATTCGAGTTACATTGTAGTTCATGGAATTAATCTCAAACGGCTAGGTCATGTGCACTCAGTACTTGGTGACTAATCAAAACAGACGCATTCTGGATTATCTATACTCACTGTGAAGAATATAGCATGATAAATTTAACGAATTTTCTATTTTATATATGGCTTCGGTCAACGAACATGTGACCGTGTGTACTACAATTGGAAAGGCAAGGGATATTATACTGCACTCAAACTTCCGCCATAATGTATGATGTGCATATTATCTGGACAACCAACCATTTAATGAGTGAGTAGGGATTTTACGTGCTCATGGATCGGTTTGTGGGTAGAACGGACATGGGTTTTGGGACACAGTGGTACCATTGACTGCTCCCACCCTACATCCTGACTTGTATCCAAATTAGTTTAGCTTTTTCGACTCAGAGTTTACCAACATAACAATGATACCACCAGCTGTCCCGCATTATATTCGCCTTTGTAGTCCGATGTGGAGAACGTATGTATTTTTCTTTGCATTTAGTCAAACTTCTGCGTAGATACACGTCCGCATTTCAGTCGTGCATGATTGGTTAAGGTCACGGCAGCTTCCACGTGAAGTTCAAACGTTTGTGAATGCACAAGAGCTAAGCTGGCTTATCTTTCCTACCTCTAGTATTCTAAAACGGTGTGCATCATGATGGTTTCGGATTGACCTCGAGCCCACTATCGATCGGCTGGTGAGTAACAGCCGAAGACTAACTTGAATAAACAAGACCGAGGACAAACGCTGTAAGAGAAATTCTCTTTGTATACTTGCGGCGTTTGTCTTCTGTCATGTTTGATCAGGTTTATTACGGGATCCAATTGCTTTAGCCAACTTCGTCCTTGCTATTCGGCTTCCCCGGCTAGATTTAAGGGTTTAGTGCACAGACTGTACTGAAATCCGCTAGAAACAAGTAAATTTACATATCTGTTGAAACTCTCTTAGTCCAAATTCCATTCTCCAAGGATGGCCGGATGGCACACGGGCTCCGCTTCACAACTTCAATCGCAAAAGTCCAGACAACACGGTCTTTACAGTGCAAATGGAAAACTCCAGCAATACTAACATGTGCTTCGACTTCGAGTTGGGCCCGAACTCGGGAACTGCTCACGCGAGACCAATCGCGTGTTGAACTTAGACCAACATGTATTGCTGAGTTGAACCCGTTAGCTGGGCCGGCGCGACACATCCTGAGTAAACTATGGTGAGTTGAGCGCTGATACTTCCCGATGAATCATATTATACAAATCTAATCTCCAACCACACGTATGTAGGTAGTAACCTTGTCTCACAAGGATTTTTGTGACCCGGGTACAGATGATTGATAACTCATTCTTAAGTCTCATCTTTGCCAGTCACCTGTTCCTCCCCGTAGTCCGTAGTTATGTGGGATTGATAAAAGTGGTGGAAGTTGTCTACCTCAGTGGGCCAGCGAACCCCAGCGTGGACGCCATCAACACTCCTCGCACCTAGTGTGCCCTGACAGTTGAACTGGAGGTCACTCATGGAACTTTAGCGATTTAGTGAATGCATCAGTAGGTGAACATATCTCTTCCCCGCTTCGAAAACATAGCGCGGTCGATTTATGATAAATTAAAAAGGAATTCAAAAGGTGTGACGTTGGAACAGAAAAAAGTGATTTATAAAACGTCGGTTTTGTAAACGTAGTGAAAGGAGTTCAGCTGGTCGAGATGTGATACACCTTCAAACTTGGTTCTTTCAAGGTGACTACTCCTGATCCATGAAATGGCGTACAATTTTTTATCATACAAACTAGCTTTTACTTCAATTACATGTTCACAGAATGAAGTGGTTATATTCTGATCAAGTGACAATAAACATAGTGCCCAAGATGAGAAGAGATTTTACTGACTGCTCTTTGGTAACTCTCGTTGAATGTGCCTGCCTTTGTCTGCCTTTGTGTTTGCTTGTTTGTATGCTTACAGTACGGATGTGAGAATATGGAAGCGGAATATTTCACATTGTTCTATAAATACCCTCATCCACATCATTTCCCATGTCGTGTGACAGATGTTTGCAACTTAAAAGCTTCTGTTTCCAGGATAGTAAAACATAAACGTGAAATGGGCATCTGTTCACGCTTTCCGTGCGGGTTTATTGCATACAATATGACTTGGATATCGCTTAAACCAGTTGCAAAATTCACAAATCTTGTCAAACGCACACAAGCACGAATACAGATCCGAATGATGCCGCAGTTGACTGGCATCCAGATCATGTGATCATACATATGAACTGACTTTTATGCATATCGATCTGCATATAGATCAGATCATGCCATCTATTAGAACGAGAGTGCTTGTAAGCTAGGCAGCGAGAGTTCGGCTATTGGGATCGCGAGGACAAGAGATTCCCACATCAAACAGCTAACTGATCAATCGAGTCTGATAGATGAGGAAGCACAAGCAACCAGCAGCAACAACAACTACTACGACAACCACAACTGCAAACTTCCTTGACTAAAGTGAGGTAACAAATATAGAACAATGAAAGATCTCTAATAACTGAAATAGCACTCGCACTGGATGACCATTCGAGCTAATTTGATCTGTTTCAGTTGATTTCGGCGGACTATTTGTCTGAGCTAACAGTGGATCGGAGGCCGAGCCATACTAATGTGGACAGAGCCGGTCATTGGACTATGCCCACGTGTGAATTACAGCATTTGTTGGGCTAGGCCTACATGTGAATGGGGCTAGATATGCATGCCGAACAATGTTGGATGCACGTTCATTGCCGGAAGCACACCTGTTGTCAAGTAATTGGTCTTAGGGATGCGCTCGTGACATCACAACAGGTCTAAACTTATCATTTCTGCCCATATGGATTTTGCGTTAGTGAAAACTGTTCAATGGTCTCACTTTCTTTCATTACTGTTCTCTTATAATAATCACTGGCCTTTTGAAACAAGATTTCGAAGTCCTAAGACGTGGTTCCTTTATAACAGATTATGCCCACCTAATTCCTGATGAATGATTAATGAATTAACTTGGTAACAGAAACTTCCGGTGCTGCATGAAGTCTTTGCCAAAGATACTTCGGGGTAATGCATGTTCTTTGCTCGTAGACATCTAAAAACGCCTTCAAATTCTTGCTGCTTCCCGGCACGTATAAGCACTTATAGGAATTTTTCAATTCCGTTATCGAATCAAATTTAAATTAACAAAGAGCGGTAGACAGAGAGAGAATTGCGACCGAATAATGTTCTAATCCCAGTGCCTAAGTCTCGGTTGCTGTTCTCCAGAGAATTCTAAGAAGAATTTCGTTCTATGTGAGGATTTTGAATGAATAGTTGAGCCGAAACAAATTATGCAAATATCCTAACATGAGAGTTGCGATGTCAATGATAATGAATCGTGGGAATTTTTCGGAGCTTTTTCTAACCACTCACATTTCAGGCGTTATTTGGAATGCACTGACTGCGACATAGAATACCCCATACATCCAAATCAGCCTGTTACACATCATCTACCGTTAAATGGTGAAGCTTATCAACGGATAAAAAGCCTCACGGAGAAACCTTGGTGCCAGATCGAACAAACCCAGTTAGCCAATCAGGATAATCACACGTAACCACCCGATCCCGTATGAGACCGCTGTCTCCACTGATACAACTTTATCGAGGACTTTCAGACGGGTGTGAACTGAAGATTTTCCTGCTGTTTTGTAGCAGTTGGCGATCATTCAGTAACCACTGACGATCGAGTTGTAGGGACTGGCGATCATTAAGTAGGCACCGGTGATTGTTTATTGGTCAATAAAGATTGTAATAACTACTGGTGGTCGTTTAGCGACCGCAGTCTAGCAAACAGTAACCAAACCTTTCGGGTTCGCCCATACAGTACAAGGTCACATCGTGTGTAAACGTTACGGGGTTTGTTAGCCTTGTGCGAGTCACGCGAACATCTACTTACTCGGGTATACAGCGACCGCAGGGGGAACATTCTAGATTTAATAGTTTATCAAATTATTGACCAGTAGAATTCAGGTTTAAAAGTCCGATTTAATTTTAGAAGGTTTGATATAGCTGAATTCGTATCTATCAAATACTACACATGAAGAGGATAAAATCCGATCCATGATCTGTTTGC
The DNA here is from genome assembly GCA_948099385.1 of Fasciola hepatica. Classification (NCBI taxonomy): domain Eukaryota; kingdom Metazoa; phylum Platyhelminthes; class Trematoda; order Plagiorchiida; family Fasciolidae; genus Fasciola; species Fasciola hepatica. The sequence goes on along the minus strand of CANUEZ040000075.1, from coordinate 8,651,951 downwards.
ATAAATACACCAACATCCTGAATCTATGTCCTTTGGGGATTTGACCTTCAGAAAAACTGAGAATCTGATTCTTACTTTCCTCAGAAAGTATTTCGGTTTTCCCTTTCAACACGGTGAACGCCTCTTTGGTCAGATTAATCAACGAACTATGATGAGGAAGACAACGAACACGATGTTCGTTTGTCAGAATTGCTTCACCCATCCGTCGGTTGACTCGAGTGTTGTTGAGCAGAAATACAACATGCATATTTGGTTGTTCAGCTACCCCTTTTCCAAGAACATCATTCCTGAAAGCTGGCAAAAATATCAGTGTTCATTTCTAAGTGGTATCTATAGTGTAGCATACCTGGTGCGGAACAGCAAATAACGACAATTAGGTTTTGCTGTTTTGTATGATGGCAAAGTTCTGATGCCCGATTTGGCCTTCGTTCATTAACCTCGTGTCCGCGAATATCCTCTATTTTAACTGGCTTAATCTATACAGACACGTAAGACGAAGCTACCGTGCTCTTGATTAACCGTGTCGCCCGCTGAGCTCGTCTCCTTTCGACACCAGTCCCATTTCGCCCGACCGGTTGAACACACAGTTTCCTTGCACTTCACCCGTAACCACCAAGAAAACGATCATTGCAGGACAAACTGGCCGATGGACTCGGACGATTTAGTCCCATCTTTCTCTTCGTTTCAGTCAAGGCGATGAAGGCGTTTCCCCTCTACCAGTAAGCAGAGTTCCATGATGAATTCCGTTTAGAATGTGCGTTTGACTCTCGCATTTTGTGATGGCTCTGCAGGTCTTATTTTGATTCCAAAATGGTTGGAAAGAGTTTCTTATTCACTGTCTTTTTTGCATACTGGCCAATTCTTCATCAGTCTTCACCGATTATCTTTCGTTTACGATGCGAAGCTATACCTATTCATTTGTCCAGGACGATTGTCTACATTTTCTCCGCCGAGATTTCTGTGGACAGTGATGTACTTATTCAGTAGGTGGCTCGGAAAGTGATGGCGATTAGTTCCTCATCGAGCATAAAGCTGTTATCGTGCGTCGCACAATGCAACCAAGCCTCATTACTGCACCCGGAAATCCATTTTTGACGTGATATTATGGGTTATGTCTGAGCCAGAAAGGTTTGGTTTCTTGTTTCCTAGACCACGGTCGGTAAACAACCGCCAGTGGCTACTCATTAATGGTTAGTCTCTACTAAACAAAGAGAAAAACCTGTTATTTTGGGCTCCTCCTCCGTTCAGATCAACTGATTGTGACCACAATAATATTGCCCATTCTCTGAGTTCCTTTTGTGTCTTTGAGGAACCAACGGATCCAAAACAATGCAGAAAACGCACCGATCCGCTGGCTGATTGGATGCACAGCGCGCTAATTGCTTGGATGCCAGTCAAATGATCAAAGTGTGTTCGAGAGCTCAGACGGCATTAGCCAAAAAATTGGGTAATAGGGGACGGGTTGACGTGAAGATTGAGCAGATAGAAGAACGGAAAAATGGACAGGAGTTACGTAAACAATCCGCCGGAAAATGGGATTCGTACTAGTGCAGTAGTGATCAGAGTGCAAATACTTGGAATACGATCTAGAGATGCAAAAAACAAGCGTCGTTCTTTGCAAATGTGCAAAACAACAACGGTTTTGACTCAGAAATTAAAGTTTCAATGACACGTGCAACAGTCACGCCGACTGATGGAACTCTGGAACGTATTACTAGTTAAATGGCGACTCGCTAAACCACACACTTTGTTCTTTGACATATCGTAATACTATAGTCTGGCTTTTGAATAATTTCGATTGATTACCCCATAGTTGGCTCGACATTACACATTACCCGAGATATTACAAAGGAATCAACAAGTTAGGATGTGGAACTAGACCAATTTTCATTAGGCTTTGGTACTGATTAGAAAAAGGTTAACTGTCGGCTTTTAAAGGAGCTTTCATTGAAACAGTTTGAAATTTGTACTCAGCTGAGTTTGTAGTGTAAGTCTGAGGCGTTGTCCTCTTGTTTAGGTGTCATCCTGTACACGCTCGGAAAAATGAGCAACACGCCTACCGGATAACGAAACGTTTCAACCTCAAACCTCCGGCCATACACCTCCGGTTAACAGATACACCGGGCCTAACCCAAGTACCCCTAACTCGAGAACGTCCAATCCCCGTGCTCATCCAGCGCATCAGAGAAATCAGTCGTCCGACACGTACAGTCAACCCTACGCTCGACCGCGAAGTGACCAAGTAACCCAGATAAACATGCAACTGATCTGTGTCTTCAGTACTGTGATGAGATGAGGACGCTGAACGAGTAGCAGCGATGGTACAACTATTTTAATAAATCCAATGAAATTGTGATTTACAGAATTAACGTTTCCCTGACATGAAACGTTGCACCCTGGCACGAACGCTTTTATGTCACGTACACTTACCACTTGGTGACTTATAAATAAAAGAGCATTCTGGGTTATCCGTTCGACCCGCGAAGAATATAACACGATAAATTCCCCCAATTCGCCGACGTCGATCCACGAACTTGTGAGATTGTGAACCACAGCTTAGAAAATCCAGGGTATTTAACTACATGCAACCCTATACCATAGTGTTTGTTGTGCCCAGTTAGTGATATGTTGGCTTGTCTCCCATGCCAATGATTTGTCTTCCACCTTTTAGTCGGAGAGTTCACCAACAGAGCCATGATACCACTAGGTAATCTGTGCTAGTTTGAGCGTGATACTTTCGCCTCCATAATCCAGTGTGAAGAAAGTGCACTAACGTATTTGTCCGACGTTGGGAATAAGTACAACATCATAATCAAATCAGAGCTGTTATGAGACAATGGTGGTAAGCAAAACTTCAACGTGCCCATAGTTTGGCTATTATAAATGGATCCAAAAAACGAATAGACGTGCCTACGGGTATGAAGTGAGCATCCCCAAGCGGGGGGGGGGGGGGGGGGGTGACCTGGTGCATTACCCAGCGGCTGAGTAGTTTTCCGAGAAGAAATTCTAATCTGACAGACTGAAAACATTCATTTTCCGACCCCAATGAATTCTGCATTGTTCTCAGTGCCGTGGATCATACTGCGCTAAAAAGGTTGATCATGATTTAACATAGCCAATAATATCAAGTGGTGTAATGAGCTTCAAAGTCATCGCGCTGAGTTCCCCTGTGAATTTCTTATCGTGGGACACATTTTTCTCAGTCCTCATTCTCAATATAACGGAAGGAAAGTAAATCGATATCCCAACAAAATAACGATGAAATGTGATTTAAGTGGTGTCTACAGATGGATGTGCAAAGATTCTCGAAAGCACACGACCGGTTTCGCGGTTACCGTCGCTCGTGTGCTTTCGAGAATCTTTGTCCACTTAACTGTAAACACTACTAAAATCAGAAATGCCAACTCGCGACCACAGTGTCGTCGTTCTTGAGGTTAGCTGCATCTAAGCCACATAGAACTATCAGCGAACCATCGTTGTGGTTCCTCAGTGGACTTTCCAAATAGGAGCTTCCAGTCACACTCTAGAAACGTAAATTAGATTGTTGTGAAGAAATAATGGAACGCATACTTCTTCGCAACAAGTGACCACCTTTGCCGGGCTTATGATGCAGGCTTTGGAACGGTCGAAAGACGAAGCAGCTTATTTCGCCTTAGCATTCATCGTAATAACACGGGAATTTATTGAGAAATCTTGTCCGAATATATTTTTGCTCTCTGGGCGCACGTAATAACCGCGTGAAATATCTTGGTGTTAAGCTGTGGCATAATCTGCACTGGTCTTCGCACATTGAAATCACGATAGGAAAAATGTGTGGCTTGTAGTATCGAATAAGAAACTACGGCAATTTAGTACCGCACAGTCTGTTATCTCTGCTTTTGTAAAACTATATATATTACCTATTATTCTTCATTGTTCCTCTGTCATTTTCCCAGGATTACTAAAATAGGATATCATCACTCTTGGCAGAGGCTTACGCATCATTAGTCCTGTTTCTGGTATAACTTTAAACGACCTAGCCTTGGAGCTATGCACTTGCCGCATAACAGTACCCATTGCGTTTGCACTGAAAATCTTTTCTGATGTCTCGCGCCCATTGCATTTTGATCTCACTTATTGACCCGGTCTAGATATAAACGGCTTCCTTGCAGATTGTCTTTGTACAGGAATTCCGTTGTTCCGTTTCTAGCACGTGTCCTAACAAACAAGGATGTCTGAAATGAAATCCTGTTTGGCTATGTAACTTAATTTGGCGGTATTTTTTGTACAAAAACACCCAAGCTGGTATATATACAATATATATATGTACGAAATCTCTCTATCAAAATGTGATCAGCATCACTATCGAAGTCGAATGTGCTTGACTGCGTTTTATTCATTGCAACTTGATTTGACTCCATGTTTTCCAGGCATAATGGGAAAAAACAATTACTCAATCACGGAGATGGATCCGTACAATTTTTACCATAGAAATACGTGAAAAATGTCCCTTCATAACTCGGTCTTTCTCAAACACTAAGGTAGTGAAATTTACCACTGTGAAGTGTTCAGTTTTCCATCATCACGGTAACGTAATGAGTGTTTAACGGAGAAGACCAATGTTACCTTGATCTCAAGACTATGCATTCAAGATAAACGACGAATTTTTCTCTCGCGAGCCTACTAGCAACCGAGAATTGGCTGTTGAACCGCGTGATGATGATGAATACAAACATAATCTATACTATTGCAAAAAATAACTGCTCTCGGCGGAATTGGCATTTATTTATCATTGACTCGAACCATTTTCTGGTGAATTTCGCCTTTGCAGTTTTAAAACGTATCCATATTTGACCGTTTCCTGAATTCGATTTTTCAAGCTTTAGATAAATTCACATGATAACCGAGATTACGCAAGTTCCACCTCCCAGAAAACATTAGAGCCAGTGTAAACCATATTAAGTCATACAAAATTTTACACTCTCAACCTTTGTCTGCTACACTATAAAAATATGGGAACGAAAAACCCATAGGGAATAAAAATAAATTTTGCAAATGAACTTTGACACTGGTACGTGCCCAACTACATAAGAAAAACGGCCAAAAAGTAGCAGCTCAAAAATTGAAACCTGAGCTGTGTAGGCAACGCAACCTTGTCCAACCGTGGTCGTGATACGCGATGCCTGACTAATCCCTAATATACGAATTGATTTCCTTAGAATACCCCCAGCAGGTGATTTTTTCGATTTTGCAGAAACTATAGGAACTAGTTTAGTCCCGGTTTTCATAGAATGAGGGGTTTTTGTTGTTGTGAGATACAATTTTTGATGCAAAGGGTTATTACCATGACGGGAACATCGAGGGCAATTAGGCAGCCCGAAATTTCCGCAATTGTGAAAGTTGCAAATGGCGAAGAACCTCCATTGTTTATAATTCATATTTTCAGATGGGCTATCAGTGGTCAGTTATATCCCAAAGAAGAACAAACTAGTTCGTGTACGTTCACCTCGATTTCTTGATGAATCAGTAATTACCGAAAGTCCCAAGAAGCCTGACATGATTCATGAGTAAAATCGCACCAAATACGGTGTGGAAAGTGTGGACCAGTTGACGTACCTTATGATGGTCTATGAGACCTTTCATTAACATGCTTGATACTGGAGCTCTAAATGAATTCTCAATGTGAATATTAAAACAAACAAGGGCTGAAACCGAAGTGAGCCTAATCGCAGCTACCAGCTTTTTCTGCTAGAGTTAGGCAAGAAAATGACAAACCCTAAAATTCTGTCAAGGGCCGGCACCTCAAACAAATTCGCAACTTCCCCATTGTCAGAGCTGTTCAAGTTTCGGGGGAATAGCTGAATCGCACAACGCTACGAGCTAACCACACAACATCAGCACCAGGGCAGCCGCGACGGAGTCGTCGGAGCGAATGCCGGGCATCCTGTCCCAGAAAACTGCAAACTAAAAATCACCACACAGCCTAAGCGAATTGCAATCGTCTTGTATGTGAGAAACACAGGTTGACGAGTACAACTGTGACGTGCTAACGATTTAGGCATTGGCCATACATACAAATGTACTATTACTATAATGTTTGGAGATAACGCGCTTACATGTTTATTGTGTTTGTAATCGGATTCGGAAACATACGACATATATTATTTAAAGAAAAATTGATTTCGAATGGAAAAATGTGCAAACTTTGACGATAGAAAATATATCCATTTCATTGCCTTTGTTTCTCCTGGAATAAATAAACATGAAATAGTTCAAGCAAATCTTTTTTGGTTCCAGGTGACATACGCACAAAAAATTAGTACATTTCTGCATGACAAGTGGATAAATTACGCGAACACGGCGTCATCAGGGGATCCCAGCCTAGTGAACAACGTTGAGAAAATTGGCTTGGCCTATTGAGGGTTGACTTCTTTGTACGGATTCTCACCATCCCACCTCGTGTGGTTCACGCTGGTCCTTTTCTTCTGTATGTAACTCTATCTCACAAAGTACGTGATACGCGACACAGGTGACAAATTCTGAAGTCGTGCTCCCGTTGTCAGCATACATTGTTTACAAAAGTGAAAATCTACTGGAGATGGAAAACAGTTGTCGCGGAAATCACCGGACGATAATATGACCAAACGGCGGTTGTTGTATAGCGTTTACACGTTGTGTGCTCGCTATCGGAATCTGCTTCGTTGTAAACAGTTTACATTTTCGTTTCGACTCACACGCACACCCACGTTTCACGCAGTAATCCGCATTCGGTGTCCAGTTTTTTGTTGCGCGAATGCAAAAAAATAATTCCACCGGCTGTCGAGTCGACTTTATGCCTACGCTCAGTAGGACAAACAGGCCATTGTAATTGGAAACAGAACACAGCATTCGGTGGCCCTAAACAAACAACACAACTGCAATACGGCCTAGCACCACTGTCTAAAGTTTACATCCCTGTGAACATCCCCTTGCAAGCCTACATGGATCGTCTCAGTCTGTATTGCCTTGTTTATATCACGTACCGACTGAAAGAGTTCAGATTATCAACAGCTGTTGCATTTTGCATTTCAACTCGAGGATCTCGATGAACGTCACCGGAGATGAACTGACGAAATACGTGTCAGTATGTTACTTGAAGCAAATAGTTCAGAGACCTTCAAGACCACTTTTGAAGCAGTCACAAGGCTACTAAAGACAAATAATCCCCACATAAAATCGATTTCTATCCATTAATTGGACTCCATTCTGGGGTTTAGTCACAGACTAAACCAGGTAACTCTGAAGACGAAGCTATTTTCAGGGTTCTGCCTATTTCGGCGTATCATCCTGTGAGCATGAAAAGCACGTACTACTTAAATTGTGAAATGATGAGCATTAGTCTTGGAAAACGGACTGTACGATAAACATATTGCTACGTTATCAAGTCGTGTAACGCATAAAATGATTGGCCACATTCGCCATTGCATTAAGTACATTTACTGTCAAAAGCAGTTTGACAAAACAAATTAGCAAATTGGTCTGTCATACAGATCGAGACACACTGGGTAGCATTGTGTTGCAACAGTTTAAAGACGTCAGTTTCATTTTCGTATCCAGTGTCTGATAACTGTGGCACATTTTCTGAATCCAACAATTGCTTTGATGCATCCGGTACACTTAGTCCCCATAAGCGATGAAAATGAGCCAAGTTCCATTGCGCTATCACCCATAGCTCTTTGTGGCTCCCATTTGCGCCCATATTACAATTGACTATACACCGACCTTGTGAGGGGTTGCCCGCGGTAACCGAAAGGTCGACCTGTTAAAAACATTTCCGACAACACTGTGTTACCGAATGCGAGCTATTTTATACACTGCGCGACTCCCCTACCCACCCTCCCCTCTCGTTTTGCCGCATATTTCCGCTTCTGTATTCTCTTATGAAACTGAATCTGGTCAAAACGACAGAATACCCATTGTGGGGCAGAATACAGAATTTCCGAACAAAAAATAATCTTATGTTGAGCTAATTAAGTCAGAATATGCGGAAAAGGAGGTGATGAAAATACAGGACCGTCCTCAGCTCGACCTCTGTAGTTGTCACTTGAAATCGTGTGGAACATCGATACATCTTCTCGGTATACTTCTTACGTGATCGGCAATTGTCCTTTGGTCAATACTCACTCTTTCTCGCCTAAGGGCGGTTATCTATTCACTTTCTGGCCACTGAGCCACTGAGTCTTTGTACACCTTGGTGAGCACGTATGCCCTATAGGTTCTCAATCGGGTTTGCATCCGGACTGCAGACTGACTACTGTATGAGGTTGGTCTCACGCAACAACAGACAACATTTTGTAGTGTATGAGCAGTGGACAAAAGCATTATGACGCCTCAATATGATGCCATCTTATAATTTGCTGGTCACTGGCGGCAGCAAACCCTGTTTCCACGCGCGAACGTATGCAACGGAATCTTGTATAAACTCTAGTAAAACAAGATCACTTTGGACTTTGGCTGAGAAGTCTTGATGCTTTGTAAGGTCACAAGGGGCAGCACGTGCTCCCGGGTACATGAATCACATGATTCCGGTTCTCACGGCCATGCCAATCGGCAAATCCACTGACCACCGGAATGATCCGTCTGGCTCCGCGAAATTTTCCATGGGACAGCGCACCGCACTAGGGGAGTCCCATACTTCTGACACCCTCGACCTTTACGTTTTCTATTCCAATTCGCGCTTGGAGCATGGTATAGTTTTTCAATTTGGTATGCCGTATTGTACCGTGCATTCAGTTGTTCTGACAAGTGATGATTTCGTTGAAGAGAACCGGAAGGGAAAATATGCGGGAAAATGAGGGGATCTTATACTTTTGTCACGCAATGTATAACAAGGCGCATCTTTTTCCCGCACAATCCAAACAATACTCGGTCCCGAAACACTAACTACAATATGGAAGCTTCACTCACAATGGCAAACCCAAGGAGGATTTTTGTACGGTTGCTTTATTTTGTTTCTCAAAGATCATCAGCAGTGCGCCTGCTGCATGTCTCATTTGTGGGCTCAAACCACAGACCAGTGCAGTGCAGTGATTATCATCCGTTATTCGTCAGGTCATCCAAGCGGGTTCAATGGAGACATGCTTTATGCTGACACCACATGACATAGCGCGCATTCATTTGTCATTTTTTTTTGGTGTATGAACACGTAACTCACAGGGCGATTGACCCGCAATCCTGCGTACTCTGGGCTCGACTCCAGTTGGGGCTCTATAGATACGGAATGCCAATGATCCGCAGGACAAGACAACTATACCGTGCTTCCATGGCTTTGCTAGGATGGGTTGAGCGTTTACGATTCAGTGTGAATCATTCCAAAATAAGGAAGCACCTGTTCCTCAGGCTTTGGTGACAGTCATAGTTTGCGGGGAATTCACAAGGTGTTCTATACGCTAGTAGCATGCTACGAATCGGTAATACTGACGTTAAGTAGATTGCGGAGACGATTTGTAATGCTATGGCCAATGATACTTGAACTGCACTCGACATACTCCACGGTAGATTCCATTCCACTCCATTCGATGATAATGAGTGACTGATAAGAATGGTCGGCGAGTGACTTGGTAAAAAACGTAAGTACACTGACGGCTGGAACAGGCGGCTGAAAACGTATCAGATACCGGGGAAATAACATGACTCCGGTATCGAGGGCAAGAGTTTACTTATCACTTACTTGTGATTCCAACTACTCTGCGTTTCTCTACTCACCCAATTAGGATAACGATAACGAGAGACAATCAATCCGCGAACGATTCATGAAAAGCAATAAGCAATCTATGCTGATGAATGAATGTTTGCAAGTGTTCGTGCCGCGCTATTGTATTGATCAGGTCAGCTCCGCTGATGGTGAAGTGTTCAAGTAGGCTGAAGACACGACGAAATGGTGCTGAGACACATATTTCATCTCTACTCAAAAGTATACTGTTGGTGCCTATAATTTTTGTATGTCATTTTTAGCCCGGAGATGGAAAATAAAGCTAAGATACTGGTTTTTTGGTTGATTCAAAACAGCACAGCAACTAAACGTGACACGTGCTCAGTTCCCTGAAAACTTATGAAGTCATATTTACACACTGACTGTACAAATTATTCAGTTCCTTAAGGGATTAGTAAAGGATGAAGATAGTAAAATGAACATCTAATGCAATGGATACCAACCAGTCCGTAGTACGAACTGAATTGAAAAGAATGGAAACCCAGGCTACCATTCTCTTTCTAGCGAATGAAATCAACAGATAAAAGACACGCACACCACTATATAGTACTCCTAAGATACTGGATGGTACGTGGGTTTTTTGAGAGCATTATTCAGCCTAATCAGGTGAATTCAAACAGATAATCATTGAAGAGAAAGCAAACATACATAGCACGCTAATGACGAATCCTTTTATCAACTAGTCAAGAAACCAGTGTGTAAAAGATTAAGCCAGTCATATGAGGTAAGAGCCCAAGTGGAACTTATCGCAGTATAGCAGACAACGGATAAAGTCAGGTGGGCCGGTGCCTGATCAGTCAGCCCGAACGGAATGGCTTGGATGATCCCTTCTAATATCGAGTCATTGTTTACAACACGAGTAGTATAACCAGTTGATGGTACACCATCGTATTCGTTTCAACTTTACCTGCAGGTATATGTGACAAAAAGCTACAGGGATTGCAGAATCGGTAAAGGACAGAAACCTAACCGGAGGTAACAGTGCATCGTCAGAAGCTATCTGTCACCTAACGAATTTTGTCTGCAAGTTTTCAGGCTGTTGCATGCCTTCAACGTTGTTAATATCATCAACCGCGTACTGATACTATAGCACTGATTGGTAATGAAACGTTTGCGATCTCAACGCCAAGCTAGCTATTCAACAGAATACACTATACTTCATTCCTCTAGTTACATAATATTTAGAATGACCGGTAAAAATCTTGTATGTTGAGTCGGACGTGCTGGGGTGCCATGAAACGATTTGTTGTAATTTCAACAAACTGAAATCATCTGAAAAGCTTCAAAATTAACGAATAGTTCTCACGTCACCTTGGTTAGCAGCCGTCATCGAGAGGCACATCTCGCGAGTTGCAACGAGACTCAGACTTTGGATTACTGTAACAAAAAATTCAGCGACTAAGCCAGTAGGCTGAGCTTTCCATCAGCGGTTCACCCTAGGCCAAAAATGGTATAGGGTAGATATGTTTGTAAACTCCTGCAAGCCTTTTTTATTACATGTTCACGCATGAGTGTAGTGGAAGGGATGTTTATACCGCATTGCCACAAAGACCCATTTCACTAATAGGGGTAACCGGCAACCAGCCCCTAAGAGTTGAAGGGGATAACCACATAAGGTCCCAATAGGTCAGGTGTGGCAATGAGTTCGACGACAGGGGAATACTGTCTGCCTTCTAAGTAACCGGGGATGGCGGGGATTCGAATCGCCAACCTCCGAGGTGGTAATCAAACGCTCTTACTCACTGGACCATGACCGGTAAGCGTAAGTGGATACACGTTTTGGGGTCCTTTGTGAGGCAGCATGCCACAAATTATTGTCTAACGAATCATTTGGTCGTATTCAAACGTGTAAACCACCCAACTCTTTGCTAAAAACTAAAATGTATAATCCCCGAATTGTAGAAAAATACGCGCTTTTTGGTTGCACGCGATCGCGATGTAGTTCGTAAGCAACAGAACACCAGGGGACCGGAACGTTACGTTCACTGAACAGCAGATAGAGGTGATCCAATTAGAATTGGTTCATATATCAGACAGATTAGTAAACCGATGAAATAGCGCATAATCAACAAATGAGAACATGGGGTGATCAGGCAGTTGCTCTAATAGAACGTTAGTGGAAGGAGCAGACGGAAGACTAAAATAAATGCCAGATGAATCAAAGAAACAAGTCATACCACCGCGAAAATAGATACCGTTCAAGTTATTCAAGCAGAGTACAACCAGCAGAATAAATAAATCAGTTGGAAATGTGGAAGCCAAAAGTTCAGTTGACGCCGGTATGTGGGCTAAAAAAGCGAGCAGTTAGTCAGCCTAGTTGCGCAACAGAGTGCAGCATGATGAGCCCACATAACCCGAACTATTAACAGGCTCTCACGGGCGGCGGACAGTCGAAGGAAAATTGAACCAACCAAAGAAGGATGGCACCCAGCACACAAAAACGCACCAATCAAGCTCTAGGTTGGACGGGCTCACGTGAGCAAATAAAACGCTCGAGCGAAGAAAATGCAAATAGCCGAGCCAACTGGGAACGAGAATAGGCACACGAAATCGGACGGACCTAGTCATCGGCAGATCGATAAAGTAAATGGACTGGAATAGCACAAGTAACGGCGCAGAATTGCAGATGTGTGTGCGCGCATGTATGTGTAACGGCCGTCAGTGGCCAGGAGACGATCAACCGTTGATCCCCAAGAAGGGAAGTCAACACTCTTCCGACGTTGAAGCCGCACCGTTGCTCGAGTGTCTTTCGACTCTGGCTCCGCAGAGGTCATAGTCGATGATTTTGAGGGATTCCAACAACCACCGCAGAATTAAACACGTAGTCGACCGACAAGAACCACATTAGAAACTGTCCTTTAGTGTCATTTTCCACTAACGTATCAGATGAAACGCGATAACATGATGTCAGTCGTAGTTTTTCCACGTTCTGAAATGAGAACAGCACTTGAAATATGTCGGTGGCGCTTTCTGGCAAGCTGAAACGTAAATCTAGCTATTTCGAACGAAATATTCTGTTTTTGTAGTTCTGACAAATTGAAGGATTCGCCTTTCCTTCCGAGAGCACCTTCGGTGTGAATCTCCGGTTTGTAAACATCCAATGCTGTCAGGCGTAGCTCATGAGACCGAACATTCCTTCCCAGACGAAGTCTGAGAGACGGTAATCGTCGTTCATTGACACAGAGGTTAGACGGAAGATAATGACTGTCATCGTTGCACGGTAAAACAAACTGATAGCCACCAACAGACCTGCAGGTAGTGAAGGTGGAAACCGCAATTGGATATTCTTCGTCGTGGGATTTTTCTCGCCCATCCGTAGGGTACTCGATGTACTTCATCTGGTTATTTTCATCCATCCTCTTTAAATAGTTGTCGTTCACTTGGCTCAACACACAGGGCATTGAGTCAGCGCAGGTGTACTCATGCTGACAAGGACCAATAATGACCCAATCAACCGCTCTCACGCAGAGTAGGGTTCACCTGTTTCGCCTATGAGACATTTTGAGACCCAATGCGTCAATTTCGATCAGAAGTTGAGTAGCTGAACACCTTTGCTTTTCGTGGTAACGAATGGTACGCCGTGTAGGTGACTCCATTTGGCTAGCATCTCTTCTGTAGGAAGCGTTCGGTTGACCAAAAGAAGTATCGGTTTCACCAACTCACTGAGATTTCTTTTTCCAGAAGTCTCGAAATCCATTTGAAATTTGGTCCCGGGCTCCTGCCCGGTAGATCAACCATCAGCCACTGTAACCATGGCAATTCAAGGGCTGTCCTGTTAAACCATTTTTTTCAGAAACCACATTTTCTATCAAGGTAGAATTAGAGCGGCTCTCGAGAAAGGCTTGGGCGTTGCATTCTCCCGTTCGGCCTCAGACCGTCCCTGGGACGACTCCTCATGTCACGCCAGACTGTGCGAAGTTTGGCTTAGCGATCAGCGTTCGCTCATCGGTGCTGACTGTGCAGCTTGAACTGCTTTTCTGTTCAGACCTTCGGGTTCATTGACGTTGAAGGGGAACTGATCTGTCGGTGTTTGACCCGTGTGAAACAGAGTATGGGCGTGGGTGCACCCACGAAGTCCGCGTTTGTTTCAGGAACGGCACTGCTTTTCTGTAAGTCATGGCTCCAGGCCTAACCCTCATTATTGCGCTGACTGGACAAAACCCCTTCGACGCTCAAGATTATTGTTGATGAATGCTGAACACTGATCTAAGTTATGCATCGCAGAGAATTTGGGACACGGCGGCCACTGGATCATTTAAGATCTGTTCTTTTTGCTTTGTGACGCTGAAAATCAGATTTGGTGTGCAAAGTTCACTGCCGGTAGTTTGACAGTTTAGACCGCCGCGATGAATTTTATTTGACACGTTTAAAAGCTGATACTTTACACAGACGGCTGTAATCGTTGACTGTCCTACCACCACGCAGGAAGGTTCAAAAAATTGGATTCCTTTTCTGGTTTGATAATCCTTACGGGACGCCTGTACCACAAGGTATGTATCTGTGTGTATTCAATTCAGATGCTAGTTAAAGCTGTCGGAGAGTTCGCTCGTACACCATCATTTTATCGACCGGTTTCATCAGAGACTTTTCATCATTTTATGAGGTGAGTTTGGTCATGAACTCGTGCGCAGTGATGGAAAGGTCACCAAAAATCCGTCGGGGAATATTCCACGCGTCAGCGCACTGTTCCGTCGCATTCAGAATGAGACAGGGCTTGATCGTATCCTAATTTTCGTTTCTGCAATAATCGATTAGGCGCGAAAGACGGTTTATCAGGTCCGTGACGTACTGCTCAACATCATAAGTGAAACTTTCGTAGAATTTATAAAAATTCTTCGGATTACCGTTAGACTTTGGAGCACTGCTTTGTGGCAAGACCGCGCGGAAATTCAAAAGTTCTGGCAGCCGATACCATAGCCGTGACTCATCGAAGCGAGACTTTTGGACTGGTATGGTAGTGCTGAACCGTCTATCAGAAGATACGTTTCGCTGTCAAGGTGTTTCTGATGTATATGCGTCGACAGTCTTCATGGCTTTTGGTGATACTTCAAATTCTGATTGACATTTTGACAGTCGAGGAAGATTCATCGAAAGACCGTTCTTCATAAGACGATCGACCTTCTTCAGTTCAACCTTCATTTTTTCAGGCTAGCAAGCCAATCGGACGACCCATATCTTTCTTTCATCGAGAAGTAAACATCCAGTCTGGAGGCAGATGCGTAGTCACTGAAACACCCGGACATTGTGTCAAAGAACCGAGCAGAATTGTTGGATAACTTGTAGAGTCTCGAAATTCCAGACTAAGCATAACTAGCTTTATCCTCGTGCGACACTCACCAATCGATGAATTCTGGTACGAACCTAGCACATGACTGAGAGCGAAAACCAAATCTACTCGTGACTTGGTCATCCAGTTCGTGATCATTCATTATAACTTAGTCACAGAGTAAAACTAATTGCTTCCGCAATGCTAATACCGACTTTTTAATTTATTTTGACGCTGTAACGCTGAGACGCTGTTTTTCGTTCACGCACACAAGACGCACCACTTTGCAAAGCAAAGTAACGTCACACATGCGAACAAACGATCAACGACTGACTGACTGACTGATCTTTAGAAACGTTTTGATAATAACACTATGTCTCGTTCCATAGTTTCTGAAAAACTGTTGTTGTCATCAGGATGGTTCTAACGATCATGAAGCAAACGTAACAACCCAGGAAACTGCAAAACAACGAAAATCGGACTCCGCCTAGACAATCCTCACCCGCTTATTTTGACTGTAGGTAAGATTGTTTCACTCAGACAGCTTGCTGTATTATGTCTCAAAAATTCTAACTGACCTCCATCTAATTGCAAATATTTCCCCTCTCATTTTCAGACGCGTGAATCCTAGCCAGTCCGCGGATGCCCACTCGCATAGGTGAAGACACCAATGGTCAGAATTGAACCCTTTTACTCCTATACGTTTGTAACCGAACAGAGATACTTTTTTCGACAACACGGTTTGCAGCACGCCAGTGTGTATTCTGATTCCAACTCTGAACAACGTACAATCTTTCCACTATCAAGCCTTCTATTCTGCGGAATTTACGAACGCTTCTGTGCCGTTGCGTTGTCTTATAAGGATATTATTTATAGAAAACACGAATAGCGAACAAGCTCGTTTTCGGTAACATCATCCTCATGGCTAATACAGTTACATTTATAAGTTAGAAATGCACAAATTATGAACAAGGTCTGTGTGCTTATTGTTTCACGGGCCCCTTTCCCAACCACGAAACAACAACATTTCCCCTCCTATCCTTCCTAACTACGCAACACCAACTTTGATGACCATCCAATCAAACTTTAGCACACAGACCTTGTTCATAATTTATGCATTTCTAACTTATAAATGTAACTGTATTAGCCACGAGGATGATGTTACCGAAAACGAGCTTGTTCGCTATTCGTGTTTTCAATATATAAGGATATTATTGTCAATCAGCCCGTTTCAGATCATATCCGTCGTGAGGCGACTTCGTGAGAAGACATTCTGTTCACCTTCGTTGTGCATCCACTAAATTTCCAATTGGAAGTTATCTGGGATTTTTATCAATACAAACGGTTTATACCTGATAAGGTGATTTTTGATATAATCAAAGAGCTGAATAGACTTCCTATTGAGGTCTTCAAGATGTTGAAAAAGTATTACTTCCAAATCGCTAAAACCATTTCGGTACAGCATCGTGTGCTCCTAACAGCGGTTTTCCTAACTTTCATTTGAGGTTTGACTAGAACAGCAAATTCTCGAACAAGGTTTGAAACCGCATACTTAAACAAGTGCAAAATTAACATAATTTCCCTGCCATCTGCATAAACAACTTAAAACCATCAAACATTTTTTAAAATACTGGTAACCAAAGAAATTTGCGTACGGATAAATAATTGTAAAATTGTGAACAATAAGTAAACGAATTATTCCCAAGTGAATGTGATGAAGTTACTTTCTGAAAGCTGTTGGTAATACCTTCGTTCAAAATGTCTATGGAAAATACATGATCAACTATTTTACATAAAAGTAACAGTACTGTGATCTTTCTGTACATCTATTGGGGTATTATTGAAGAAATAATGAGAAGCATGGGATTTCCAACAAATAATTTTGACATCGAAAAGTCGGGCGCAGCTAGCCGGAATCGAACCGGCGGCCCTTAGCATACCGGGCAGATGCTCTATTAGTTGAGCTATCGCGGTCCGTACCGTCAGTTGTGAATAACGCAAGTGAATAATCGATAAGGCGCGAACCACTATTCAAATGATACACAGAATCTGTCCTGGTTTTAGTCATTGGGCTAGCCTCGTCGGTCACTTCCCAATGGGACGAATGGCACACAGATGATGTGAAAAACGCAAGTGGATTTTCCATTACATACGATTAAGTCTCCTCGTGCCAAAAATACATCCTCTGTATATATTTCAATGCCCGGTGGATCACGTTCATCCGTGTGCTGTTCGTCCCATTGGGAAGTGACCGATGAGGCTAGCCCAATGATTAAACCAGGACAGATACTGTGTATCGTTGGAACGGTGGTTCGCGCCTTATTGATTATTCACTTGCGCTATTCGCAGCTGACGGTCCGGACCGCGATATCTCTGCTGGTAGAGCATCAGCCCGGTATGCGGAGGTTCGCCGGTTCGATTCCGGCCAGTGGCGTTCGACTTTTAGATGTGAAAAATGCAAGAGGATTTTCCATTACATACGATTCAGGCTCCTTGTGACAACAATACATTCTCTGAAAATAATTTTAGTTTGAAAATCTGACGAGAATTTAAGTGTTACTCCCATAAATCGACACTGAAAGCCTATTGTAAATATCCAGTGAGCAAAATTCACGGAAACGTAGACACCTCCAATCCATAATCCCTATGAAATCACATGCATTCGCTTAATATTTCAGTTAGAAAGAGGATAAACCACACAACGTTCATGGTAAAATCTTATTGTTCAGTAACAGAGTGTAGTCGAAATCGTTAGTAGGTTGTTAACGTTTCGTTCGCCACGGGTAACCTTTTTCAAGACTGACTTGTAAGATCAGTCCTGAAAAAGGTAACCCGCGGTGACCGAAACGCCGACAAACTACCAACAATTTCGACCACGCTGTTTTATTGAACAATACAATTTTACCGTAACATTTCACATGGCGCATCGATTCTTCGATACACTCAGAACCGATCTCGGTTCTGACGCATTATTACATACAACACTCATTTCGAGGGCATTATTTTTTTATTCAATAATTCCAACCGTGAGCGGATCGACATTCTGAGAACAAACACACATTTATTCAGAAAAGGTTTATCTGAATCAAAGCAGAATAGTTACAAACAGTCCCGTCTGTCTTCGTTCTGATTAATCTTTATGTTATGTAGAACATTTCTATAGACTATTAAGGACTTTGATAAAAATCTGCCATAGTTATGGTAGAAAACTGTTTGAGCAGCAACGGGATCCTTGAAAAATGCGATAAAATTCACCGAAGTTTTTCTCAGATACGCCTGATCGCGCCGAGCTCGGCCTTTGGGTCGCAAACATTCCATCACCAACCGGAGTGAAACGATCAGTGCGCAGGTGACGAAAGCCCGTGAAACTATTCAACCGCGGCTACAAACTACATCAGTTTTCAAATGTCACTGGGCACTGGAGACTATTGACTACTATCAAATATAATTCACTATCATAATATTTATCAAGTTAGACCTCAGGCTTGAAATAAAAGTGACTTTGCGTTGAAATGAACCAATAGACTGACATCCTAAATGGGTCCTTGATAAACATTTGACTAAAATGGCTGCCGTCAAAGTGCCCCCAAATTTTCGCGTGCGATCCCTCCGTCCCTCTTTGCTACTGAACTACAGCAATGTTGAAGCATATGACCCACTTTTGGGGCATGTGCTAGTCGCACATCAGCGAGGTGAATGAATCTGGGAGATCGCAGAATGCCTACTTGAATGAACAGCCTCACAAATCTTCGGTTTAAATGATGACAAATTAGAGCATCAAATAAAGCTAATGTGTAAATTGTTTCGGCAACAGCAAATGCTGAAGTTCGAAATGTTGATATACACGTGCACTCACCGAACTGTTTCGAGGATAACGGGATCAGGCCAGCCGATTGCAAAAAACCCCACTTGTTGTCCTACTCGGCTTCCGATACGTCATAACTGATTACACTAGATGACCGTAACGACTCAAGGTCAATGTGACGATTGTCTTTTCCTCATTGGTTGTGCACAAACCTCGCGTATCAGCATGCCAACAAGCATATAACGAGACACACGCATATGGTGTGATTCCACGCACGCGTGAGTGCTTCCTCCACGAGAAGCTACGTGGTCGACCAATCATAACTGAGTAGAGCAGTACTGCCGCCGAACAGCCGATCGATTAGACCATGAGTGCTCACGAGCGCGCGGAAATAAGCCTACACAGAGAGCAATCACACGCGCGTTTCAGTATTTTATTGTTGCACATTTTCAGAGTAGTTCAATGTAACAGTTCATCAGGTATTTGGGTGTGCGCGTATCCAGCACTAAGCGCACATGTATACAGTAAGTCCGACCTGATTTTTCAACCATGATTGCGGTTGCCTTTATCATCATCATCATCATCACCACCACCATCAAATAATCGACTTTGTTGGCATGTTCAGCGGTATTGTACGTGCGCAAATGCATAAGATTAGATAAACACCTTGTATATGGAAGAACATGCCGGAAAACTCCTGTGAGCTTAACATGACAACTGGGTGGGTAGCGGTTCCGTGGCAAGGATCTCAAAACGCGAAAAATCTAAAGGACAGGCTATATTGACAACGTTCAACTGTAGATGATATTGGCACCCTCAAACCGAGCCCAGTTCTGCATCATATTGCTCTAATGGAGCTTGAAGATCAACACTTACGAAGTGTTTCAGTTAGTCTCTGCCCGGTCACCTAACACGTGGATTTTTGTGTTTTTCAGCTTCCCTAGACAGTGCAAGTCTTACGGTACCAAATGAAGATCTGGCCGAGACTCATTTCCCAAGTGACCTGGCTAACGGTAAAACGATGATTAGGCATCGAACCAGTCGCACACACACACACACACACACACACACACACACACACACACACGTGACATAAAAGTGGCTAACTGTGGTGATTCGAACGTTTCTGTGCACGTCATGGAGCACCGCAGGCTGGTGTCAGTCAACGAGGAAATGAATCAATCAAACAAACAATAAAAACCAACCAGGTCGTATCGCGATTGGCCAGTACACTGTCTAACAGATTTTACTGCATGCAAACCAATGCATTGTAAGTCAACATTAGCAATTATGCTGTACTTTAATGGCCGTATATTGATCATCCTACTGATTTTGGTGGATGTAAGGGTAGGAATCCGTGGATACACTCACTGAGCTTCCGCCTACCGAGTTTTCTACCCTTCCCTGTCTTGTAGATCGAACACGTAAAACCCTCGCGGAAGATCATTGTTGCAACATAGTACAACTACTAGCAAGTTTGGTCTTCTCAATTCCGAGTACGTATAGTTCCCAACTTGAGCTGGTTCGGTTTGTACGGTGTTCCATTTTGACATGAGTAGTCAGTACACGAACGGCTGAATTTGCAAAACGATTACTTGAACATGACTGATTGGTTTACATAGCGATAATTTTAGCGGTAGATATGGTCGACAGCAGTAGTAAGTATTTTCAGAATTTGTGATTAGAAAAATCGAATTCAAATAGAGTGGAACTCCCTGTGCGCTAGATTCTCAGTGTCTATCTTCATCTCAGTCGCCTACAATCAGCGAATTGTTCGGATAGCACTATGTGAATAGAGGAGTTTTTGGAAAATGGCGGCCCGAAAACGATACGATTTTGAGAAACAACATTTGCACAGCCTTCTATGAAATGGGTTTCAATCGTCAGGCGTCATTGGTGTTTTGTGATTAGTTAAAGTGCTGGACCGATTTCATCCCTATTCGTTCTCATCTGCAAGGCATTTCAGTTTGTTTCTTGTTATGCAGTTGGAAAATTATTATCTTTCATTTTTCCGAAAATTGTTAAAAAACCGTAAATCCAGTGCCAAAAGTCGTATATACCATTGGAATTCCGGGGACCTTTTCGCTAATGTCCGCAGGAATTCAGAGACCAGGTCCACAATGTGAATTTCGGACAAGTCCCCGTAGTTTTGCGCAAAGGTCACGGTTCACTTTCGCTGGATCACTTTGACCCTCAGCGAACGCGTGTAATCTGTGTTCGATCAGTCGAACACGAACGTCATCGCATTATTGTATACTGTCGTGAACCAGATGCAAGTTGATGCAGTGAACCTAATACTCTTTTGTACTTCGGTATCCATGTGGATGGGTGGATTGGAATCACTGAGAGTATCAGATTGGTGACTAATTGTGGTTGAAGTCTCAGAATTCAGCGGCCATAACAGAAACGAAAAAAAAAAAATCTTTTCCGCGAATGGAATTGTGCTTGAGGCTCTTCTGAAGAACAAAAGAGACAATTTTTTCAATGAATATCTAATTCTTCTCTTAGATTGATGTGAAGAAGATCCGGTTGAAAATGTGGCCAGGCGAAACAACAAATTTGTCACCTTTGACCAAATTAGGTCATGGCAGATTACTGTTTGAGACTCACCTATGGCAATTGACAGGGGTTGTTTCGTCTACAACTGATTGCGGATCGATAACACTGTCATCTGTTGCACACGAGATTATCCCTTGATTAGTCTAATCCCGTTTTTTGTTGGTTTCGGAAAGGAGTTTGCCTGATCTCACATTAAAAAGGTGACCTTATCAGCAGGAATTAGACGAAGTATTATCACAATACAGTAGCTGGAATCAACCATAAATTTTTTTTGAGAGATTGGACTTTTGTTCACTTGCCTTTTTCTGGACACGAAGTCATTGAACCAGTGCGCGCGAGTGTGCATGTGACGATCGATGCGATGCTTGGACCAGTGCGCACATGAGGGAAATTCAATACCAGAAATCGTACTCGGATGAAGGAAGACAATAATGATTTGAGTAACTACCGCATCACCGCAATACGATGTGAGATTGGGTTTGCCGTATGAAAGTTTGAGACGAAGCATCGAAATAAGTGAGCAGCCGAACTAAGTTGTGTGTCAGTTAGTTTACACTCGTTTCACATATCCTCAGATGAAATTCACCCACGGCATACATTACTCACTGAACAGGCAGTGGTTTATGTGTGAGTATGAAAGAAAACGAAATTATGCGAGGTACAAGAAAGACAGACTGGTTTTTACGAGCAAATATGTCCGCAGTGTACACGAGAAAGTGCAAAACACTGGCCAATTCAATGACTAGAGACACCGAAGACGTGAATCAGTGTTTAAGAGCAAAGAAGTTACCAAGTTAAGTCGCTGAGCATTTTTACGTAACCGATGAAGAAGTAACTTTCAGCACTTGCGTGATTTACAGAGGTTCCCCAAGGTAAACAGTACGAAGAGTTGATTGGAATGTGGACAGGAAGTTAAGAAAGTTAAATGAGGCGGGAAAATACATTTGGACTAATGAAGAAGGCGAATATTAAGATTTTTTAAAGCCTATTTGCAATCCACAAGCAGGTGATCAAGGAGAAGGATGACTCCATTTCCGTGCGCTGACATGTGTTTGGGGGGGGGGGGAGGATTCTGAATTTTGAGCCGGTGGAAGAATAGGTAACCATTTTGGAGAACATTGGGTAAATGCTGTCACTTTTATCAGACAATAGCCCATTAGTAAACCTGCCTCTGGCAACAAAACGCCTCCAAACGACAAGGTCAGTGAGGCCATCTTCGTTTATGCGGCTTCAACGATAAAGTAGCTTCAGTTATTTGGTGTGACCGAACATGGAACGCTTGCATATCTTCTTCTTTTAAACCAGAAAAGATTACGCTTGAGGTTAGGGAGCGTTAGTACGGCTGGTGAGTGAACATGTGTGAAGTTACCAAGTGAAGTACAAGACGGTAGTGAGCTTTCACTCCATGAGTTCAAACAACAGCAAGGAAAGGTTTCAGACTTTGGTAAACACGATTTCAACATCATCTGTCCAAAATAGGTTGTATCATAATAAATCCTAGATACCGAATTGATGGATCTTTGGAAAGAAGTTAGTTGTCAGAAGAAAGATCTGTAAGGTTACTGAGCGAAACATTCACACAGTTGAAGATCTTGAGGGAGAGAGAATGAGAATCAGACCAGTTGCGAAGTACGATTTTTTGTTTGTGAGCGTTGGTTTTGACGAACAGTCTAAGAGCTGCTTTTAATTTGCAATTTGTTTTTTTTCTTCCGTCTAGACTTTAATGACAGAAAGCGTACAGAAAGTTGATACTTCTTTGCCGGACGAATATCTGTTCTAATCGAAGCAAATTGATCGGGCCTTTCGGGCCTCCAAATTTCCACACTCCCCCCCCCTCCCGTGTCAAGACTGTTAGAAAAAGCTGGTTTCCAAATTAAAATCCATTCCACGCTGATTGGCGATCACTGACACTTTCGTATACGGATTCAGTCTTTGCTATCTACAACGGTCAACACGAATCTCGTGTTTGAAAGTGACAGGGGGAAAAAATCAAATAAATGAACAAGTAGAGTTTATTTTCCTCATGGCTATGTTGTTTATTTGGTTACTGGATTTCTACTAACTCAGTGTTCACCATACTACGGAAATCTAGACGTGCGGAGATCCTATTAACGTTTGTCAAACCGTTCAGAACTGCTAAATAAACAGTTTGCAAATTTTTTTTCATGATGACAGGGTTTATCATGTCAACATGTGATGCCCCAATACACACTCAGTAGCCCGCGTCGTATCCCACACGCCCAATAACATCCACACATCTCTCTGGGATAGTAGACGAAACGTGGATACACGACCAAATTTTACACAAACCGTAAATTCACGCCCAATAGTTTTTCTGGGCCGATACGATAACAACTAAGACTATAAAGGTGTGGTTGACTGATAGCGGGCCGGTTGAATCGCAACCATTTGCACGATTGACGAAGATACAGATAGAAAACTCGGTGAGCCGGAGCTCCGTACGTGCATGAGCAGGTATAAACTTTTACACCGATAAAGAAGGGCGCGAAAACCCGTGCCGAAGGGCGTTATACCTTGACCCCGTTGCTCCAGCGATCTCATCCGATCAACCTCAACACCACAAATGGTCACTGGTCAGGACGAAGTTACCTGGGTTTGCTTTAAGGCTTTGTGATGTGGAGTGCTTCAGAATGAGAGCGAAGCTTTATCTCTAAGACTGAAATGTTACATGCGAATCTCGAATTCGTCGAACGGACTGATTGAGATTTGTTTTACAGCCCCATAAATTGAAGAAACTGGTTTTCAAACAAAAACGAAAATGGCGATTAGGGGCACAACACCGATGTTGGAACTCGTGTTGAAAATTCGATAAGCCTTGTTCGACGTACCTTTGACCATCTTCTCCGGTCAGTATTACTCACTCTCATTGTACAAACCAATGGTTCTGCCATGTGGCTTGGCTCGTGGTCGACTGATGGAGCTATATGTCGACTGGCGAAAACCCCATCAGCTAGACCATGGATGGGCCTAATACACGAAGATGGAACATTAGTATTGGTAATCTTTCTTCGTTTATTATACAAACAAGGTACAATATTTCTGGAAGTGAGCCGTGGTCTACGTAAGACTACCGATTAGGGAAATTATCAACCAGAGAAGGATTCGAACTCGAGAAGTCTTAGTTTAAGGGCCACCATGATGACTTTTTAACGGGAGATCTATGGGAGAGGCGGATCACTGAGTGCACGTTGGAGCAGGTTTTACATGAGTGTGCAATATTGGAACGCTAGAGCTGACCCTGTGCTGAACTTAGGACAAACTGCTTTGTTAAACTGAAACGCTGTTAAGTAAGTATTTTCTAAGTTGACCACTATCTAAGGCAGTACAAAATATGGAAATTGTGGGTGAATGTGGAAAATACTTTTGATTAATGCGTCAGAACCGAGATAAGTTCGGAGTGTATGGAAAAATCGATACGCCCTATGAAATGTTATGGTAAAATTTTATTGTTTAATAACACAGCGTAGTCCAAATCGTTGTGTTATTAAACAATGAAATTTTAAGAAAGTAATTTCGGTTCCCTTTTTCATGTGAAGTGTCACGCACAAACATTTTTATCTGAACTTAATAAGCCGATTTTTCTTAGTTGCACCGTTACAAATGATGGATCTAAACCTATGAAGCTCCACGTGCTTTGTTCTTGTTATTCGCAAATCAGAACATCATCAACACTACCATAAACGAACTTCTTTTTAGTTTATTGACTGCTTGCATCGTTACTTGTCTGTTTAATTGAACAGGTAGTAAGTGAATTGAATTCAATGGGCTATCCAGAATCTTCGTTTACCAGACGAGGGTCACGCTGCCGACACATCTCGACGTCCCATTCAATGCTGAAAAGTATTGAAATGATAACAACAATAGCCACGACTAACTCAATTATCTTGCTAAGGGTCACTAATCGTGTGGCTAATACATTACCTTTGTTGGAGCTCTTGAAAAGGAATCCAAAATATCAGACAGGTTGTACTTAGAATACCCATGCAGAAAACCAGTTGTAATTCCGACTGGAAAGATGTCCACGAAGAAGTCAGTTGCTGTTTCTCTTGCACAGGTATGGGAAGTGAGAAAAAAGGGCAAAGATTTCACGATTTCTTGTCTGTGTGTGAAACCATGAGCTAGTGACCGGGAGAGAGATAGTAAATTTTGTACATGTTTTCCGATGCGAATGTACGAGTGTTTTCGAAATGTAAGTTACAAATTATGTTCATCGTGATGCACTTCCAAATCTCCCACATCTATTCCACCATATCAAACAAAAGGTGAAAATAATATATTCTACATAACTTAGTATTAATGAACTCATTCATCTATTGGCAGTCGAATTTGTTTAGATTTGGTTGCCATGATAATGTCCCTTGAAAATAAGTAAGTCACCGGCTGTGACGAAACTTCACAATCATGAAGTTAGAATTCGCCACAGGTGATTTTCATCACTGTTGAGCAAATTCTGATCCTACGGGAAGCAGTTATTTCGCTGAAGTGTCCACGATACGTGCACAGTTCAGACACAATCCAGAACAGTGTAAGTATACGTGGAGAATAGCATATTTCCTCGCATCTCAACAGTAGACTGGTGGTTGGTGTTAACCTAAACGTATAAAAATTCCATCCATTTTTGTATGAAACATTCATATCAAGGTCATGCGAGCCATTTCCGCTAAATATTTATTTTTTTCGCTAACTTGGAGAACGGTTCACTAAAAACGATTATTTCATCACTTTGTTAAAAATGAATGAGAAGAAACTCCGGGAACTAATTAGTCACTTATTTCACTGATAGACATTGCGTAATTCCTGCTAAACACGGTAACAACAAAACGTGGTGGACAAAAGACTGACACATTCGACTCGAATGTTGATACTATCTGTTTTGTGATGAGATAAAATGTTCAAAGAGATTTAAACCGCCTCACCAACTAGCGAAAAGTTTATTCCGCCCACGAAGCATCTCAAATTTATCAGCACAAAAACTTTGTTTACATAGGAAGAAGTAGTCACTGACACCAATCGTTGCAACACAAACAAACGGGTTCATATTTGCGTCAAGTAGCCTGTCTTCCAATTGGTTGATTGGTCACAGGACCAGCTACCACTTGACGGGAATCCGTTCCCGTCTCATCGATCCGCTGCCTTGTCACCTGCGCATCCGCTGACACAAACGCCGACCTGGATTCCGGACAGGCGCTGACATGCTCATTGCTGACGGGACACGGCCAACTGTCAACCATGAATCAGCGCATACCCTCGCACAATGAGCAGCAAATTGGTCCTACGAGGTGATTTCACTATGAGTTCTCATATATCATGGAGATGAAAGACAGCGAAGTGAGCTTCCTCAAACTTCGGCCGATCTAAAGCCGATACGATGCACCCGACCGTGAGAATTGGATCTACCCAGTTAACCGTACGTAACAGAACAGCTCATACCCGGACTATGCGCTTCAGGAACTGACAAAACTAGACAGGAATAGCAGGAATGTCCCGAACAGCACAATACCTAACGCTGTTGGACGAACGTTGGGCTAAGTTTGGGCTAAAATGACTCGTAACATGTGCTTTCAAAGATTGCACAGTAGTTCGTGAAATTTTACATGAAATATAATAATAAAAGTACCACAATATTTAATAAAATATCTGCGTTACAGAAACGGCATATTTTGTTTCACAAGTTTTCAGTATACCATCTTTATAATAAATCAGCTGATGTTCACAAAAAACGTTTTTTTTTCAGTGGTGAGTTAGTGGTTTCGATCGAAAGGATGGGTAATGGGTAAATAGACCAGGAAACCGGCAGTTAAGATAGATTAGGAGAAGAAAAGGTACCCATTTGCAGTGACTATTCCCAAAGTTGGGTTAGCCCAACGCGCTCCCAATTGGGCGCAGGTAGCACTGTCCAACGTCCCTAATGACGTAGCCGAACGTTATTCCACCGTGGCTCAACGCCCAGCCATCTGGGAGCGCGTTGGGCGTGCTGCTAGGGTAGTTTCCATAATACTCTTATTCTTAAAATTCCCGGTCGGTATGAATTTATAAATGAAAGAAAACTCACAACTATTGTCAACCAATGTACTGACCAGACATAAAAAGACCCCGCTGTACCTGCACGACCTGATTGTCAAGGTTTGGTCTCATCTTTTGAGTGGGATACCGGAAATGAAGCTATAGCCCACCGAACCGCGTGCGGAAGCGTTTGAATCGCCACACCAACCCAGATGGTCACGTGTTACAACTGCGGGGAAACTCTGACTACATCGTAAATCTCTTGGGCTATTAATTTACTCTGTACGCTTTGTGATGTTACATAAAAGCTTCTTAAGAAGAAAATCCTAAAGAGACTGCCTT
Organism: Fasciola hepatica; assembly: GCA_948099385.1. Classification (NCBI taxonomy): domain Eukaryota; kingdom Metazoa; phylum Platyhelminthes; class Trematoda; order Plagiorchiida; family Fasciolidae; genus Fasciola; species Fasciola hepatica. The sequence goes on along the minus strand of CANUEZ040000075.1, from coordinate 8,624,225 downwards.
CAGTAACTTCGAGATCGCAGAATGCATTTAACCCGTTGATATGGTATGAAATAATTCATGATCACTTTTTTTCGGTGAAGTGTTATCAGAGATGCCCTAAAAAGTGAAGTATTCACGAGACTCAAAAAAAAAGCTTTTCCATACTTTAGGATCAGGATTCCTTCTGGGAAAAACTGCCTTACTGTTGTATGATGCTCCAAGTTGTCTATCGTGTGGGGTTTTATATCTTAAAACCATGGAGATATCTGTAGGCTGTCACAGTAGTGAATCCATACTGACACTTTAAATAGTCAATTTTCGGAATTTCTTACTACCAGCCCCGAATCAATCGTTCTTGGGAATATATTACTATTTTTGGGAGAAGAGGTTATAGTATTGTCTCCAAGTAACAAAAATTTGCGCCAGAGTATATGCAGGGGATAGAATTCCGAAGTTTGCGATAGTGTGCGAATTTTGGACAAAATCACACCCCGAAGCTCATACCAGAGCACCGTGAGCACTGTTAAGGACTGTTTTAAGTGAGTAATAATCGCGTTCTGACGCCGTAATAGGTCAACTGCTATCGCAGTGAGGCAGCATTTATACATCGCACTTTTCATCCCGTTTATATTTTCATCGTCAAACTTGTCTACTTGGAGCAACTGCAGTAGTGGGATTACATTTTTACTTCTTCAGCATGCCCATGTACTCGCCGAAAACATTGCTGGATCACCACCACATGTGTGTCTGTACCGTTAGCCAATAGATCAAAACAGAATGAAGACTAACCGAAAAATTAAATCAATAGGAACGGTAAATTATCACATATACCACTGAATTCGGGGCAGTGGATGGCCGTGAGTGTTTGACATCCAAAAGTCACTTCCATATTCATTTTCACAAGAGACGGGATGTCAGGCATCCGAGGGAAGGATCTGTACCACTCTGTTTTCAGAACAATTGTATTCATTATTCATATTTTCTATCGGTCGAGTACTTCATGTGCGTCCAGTTAGTCGTGTAATACGTATAAATGGCAAGTGCAGACAAACATTCGTTTTCGAAAATTCGCGTGTATTGAAAGTAAACAGTATATTAATGAGGAATAAAGATTCTCGTAATCATTCAACCGGTTTCGCGGTTATTGCCATTCATCAAGTATGCGCACCCAATACTCCTCTGTCCACTCATCCTCAAACTTGTGCACTTTGTGAGAGTTGTACTAACATTTATTTTATTTGTGTATCAGGAATGTAAGTAGACGCACCTCGATGAAGAGTCCACAATCATTCCGCTGTGATTTTTATGACGTGTAACCCAAGGAATTAAGAAAGGATGAACGACAGTAAATCGATGTGTGTATGTGTGTGGTCGCATGTGCACTGGTCGTTTTCATGCTCAAGGTTCAGCTTTAGTTAGTTATCTTATTCCGGTAACCTCAAATCGTATTGATAGTGGCAGTTTGATTGCGAATTTTCGTAACATCTGTTCATGCGAACGTCAGTTTTTAATGTGACTTTGCCCTTTCCTTCGATAAGTCAATGATTCTCCGGATTCGGAGATTTATCTAAGTGACCAGTAGACAGATTGACGAGGACAATGGATGAGCAGCCTTGGTTTGGAACGCTCATGAAGAGCATGGTGTGGGAGTATGGGCGGGCACGTTGTCGATCGATGGTCTACTCTGGAAAGCAGACAATATCACATCATCTATCAAGAAGCGATAACAAAGCCGGAGTCAGCAAATCGGATCGGTGGCCCAATCTGTTCGGGACAAAGCGGAACTAAAGCATCTAACAAGCCGCCACTAGTCATTCTCACCAAACCGAACGGAATTAACCAATCATTGGCCAAGAGTTGTTTTAACCGAAGGGAAGAAATCGACCAATTGGGTTTATAGCCAAAACACCCACTCAGAGGACCCGGTTATGGACCAATGCGCGGTCACCTGACATGACATACAAACGGTTTGTTTTGTATTAATAAAACGAAATGGTTCGGAAGCAGAGAAGTCTTCTTACTAGAGTTCCGGGTCGAACGGGAACGCTTAGCAATGGGAGAAATGCACGCAAACATTTGCAAACATTTGTTCGCCGCACAGAGTGATTGGAATGCAAACGTATGATTCCCCACAGAGATGAAATCAACATTGTCAGGGAGGTACGGTGTAGGCTTGAGTGTCTTCGTCGACTTATCATCGTAGCTTGTTGTTTGACTTTGGTCGTTGATTGGTTGCTTGTCGTTCGCACCGCCGACAGGAGTGGATGCAGTGATATCTAGCCAGCTACTTTATTCGCCGTTGTCTGTTTATGATGCGCTTTCTACCAGATAGGTTTCACAGACTGAAACAGGCATTACGTTGGAGAAACGGGAAGAAATCTTACTTCATGGATCTCTAAACGCCACCTGGATACGGGAAGACACGATCAGTTATCCATACCATCGGCCGGTGAAGACCAAAGTAGACACGTTGAACTTTGATTAGATGAAGGTGATCATCCAGGTCAAAATAAAACGCTCGGGAGAGTTTCTCCAGGCCCGGCACTCCACAGACAGATTGCTGGATTGACACAGCGACTTAGATCACGTGTGTGTTCACAGATTGAATGGGAAAACCAACAAGCGAGCACTATTAGGAATGGGGTCAGGCAATCCCACAATATGTTGTAGCGACCTTGATCCTTCGGGGAAAAACAACATCTTGTATATATCATTTTGGATCTCTTTTCTCCACGATCTGTTCTGACGCTCAATTTTCGCTTTCGCCCACATTCGATTTTCGCCGTTGTATAAGCGCACGGTTAGCCTGTTCCTCGCCGCCGCTTTTGGTTTCTCCTTTGTGTATTGCCCGTACGGATAGTATTTCGGGTTTCGTTAGGCTGACCCAAAGTTCACTGACTTTCCAATCAAAATTATGGATAATTGTGCATCTTTCAACACTGAATTCCAATCATTTTTCTAAGACAATAACCGTCCAGCCATCATATCATCCTCTAACGAAGCTCAAGCACGGTCGGCACATCAGTCAGTGATCGCATAACTAACTGTTATTGTTCTTGTTCCGTCCCATTAAATCTAATGAGAGGACTTCTCTGCCTTCTAACCGTCTGGATTTATTATTCCAAAAAAAAAACAGTTTATATACGATGTATGGTGGTCATAGTCAAACCCTGAACCGCAGACTTATGGGTTCACCGGCTATTCACAATCAGCTCTTCTGAGTGAGTAGTCTGGTTACAAGCCTAAGTTGTTGATACTTTCTCCTGCAATGGTGTTGACTGTGTGGTTGTTAAGTGTCAACCTAGATTTTCGTCTTTTCGAGGCATTGTGATCAGTAATCTGTACACAGCTCCCTTTTGCTCCCAAAGGGGACATCGATCTCATTTTTGACGGTTTTATACACCTTCTGGTTCCATTACCATATGACTGTTTGTGCACTGTCGTCGGTGATTTTAATCATGCACCCATGTATCCCTTACTTGCTTTTGGTTGAAGTGACCTCTGTCATGTGCCAACTATAGAGAGTGCTGTTTTAGAATTATCACCCCCCCCCAGCCCAACTTTTCCGCCTATAACTTTAATCTCCTGTTTCAACAAGTGATCACGCACCCATTGTTATCAGACTCGAAATTTAATCACGTTCAGCGCACTGTTCACTCGTCAGGACAAAACAAATAAAGGTCACCTCTAGAAACCGGGTAACCACCAACGTTACTCTTCTTCAGATACCTCTTTTCCATTGTTACTTCGTGTTTTTTCCTTCGATTGCCCGCTTTGCCCGGTAGACTTGTTTACGAGAACACTGTATGCAGTGTTTGATTTGTGTTGTCTTATGGGGACTGCATCTTTTAAAAACAGCAGTATAGCTTCTCCATTGCTAAAATCTCTGAGGAGGCAAAAAGAACGTGCCTACAAACTACGCAATCAGGCTTCGGTGAAACGACACTCCGCCCTGACCAAACAAGAGATTCAACGGCCAAACACGACATTTGCTCACCAGTTTTTCCGTACCACCAAAAGACAAACTTCTATGGCACGGAATACGGATTCTATGCGCAAAGCGGGCCTGGTCAAAAAACGGCGACATAGATGCTGACAGCCTAAACGCCGCGTTTATTCATCTTTCACCGGACGCCCTACCACCCTACCCTCCTCCTGTTCCCTCAGATATAGAGCTGTTTTCCTCAGAAGAAGTCTTCAAGTTTCTTCAAACCTCAAAATCCTTTTCTTCTGTGCGTCCAGGTGGTTTATTTACCACTGTTCTCAAATTTGGAACAAGCCAACTATCTGGAATTACGATTTCGCTAATCAGTAAATCTGTTGATGCTGGTGCTGGTACTATCCCTGCCTCCTGAAAACCTGTGACAATAGAACCTATTCCAAAACACTACTTCCCACATTTTGCCAGGGATTTTTTCGCTCCTTCGTCATCACTTCTCCTGCGTTCGAATCGACCGCGTGTGCTATCCTAAGTCGATTGCCTTCCTCTCTTGCTGTTCCAAATGACCCCCATCAGTTTGCGTACAAACCACCACATGCACTCTGGATGCAGTTGCTTCAGTTTGGCATTTCTTTTCAAACAACTTTATTAGTTTCGTGAAATCCGTTAGGTGTATTTTCCCCTACCATTCTTCCGCATTCGATTTGGTTCCGCGTTCTCTACTTCTTCAGAAGTTAGAGTCCTCTGGCTGTCCCACTTCTTTACTCTCGTGACTGAAAGATTACTTTTCCAACAGAACTCAACGTACTAGAACCGCAAAAGGCTTATCGAATCCTTTGATTAACAACGCAGGTGTTCTTTAGGGTGTCCTTCTCTCCTCCATTGTCATCGCCACATACATCAGCGACTTGATCACTGCACCACCTGCACAACCTTTTAAGTACGCTGATGACGTCGTACTCTGCCAACCTATCTCCAACCGACAAGACTTTAACTCATGTTCCGAGAACTTACATAATATTCGGAATTTTTCGTCCCGTTCTGGACTACATCTCAACACTTCCAAACATTTTGAGTGTACTTTCTCCCTTTCTCGTTCCTCTTATCCAAATGAGCAATCAGCCATCGACAGTGTCCCCGTTTCCGGGGCTGACTCGGTCAAATACTTAGGCGTTACAATGAGCACTAATTTGCAGTGGTCTTTTTATATTCTTGATTGTGTTGAAAAACTACGTAGACTGTCTGTCACACAAGCTGTCATTCTTTCTTTCGTCCATCAATGTGTTCTTCCAGTCTTACTCTGCTGCTCTCCGGAAATCTTAAGGAACATTTTATCACTCTACGCCGCGGCCTACCGATTATCAGTCGTGTCTCTTTGATTTTCATGGGCTGTCTTATCTCCAAAGTTTGCGATTTGCACAATATAGCCTGTGAAAAATTCGCCAAAGAGATTCTTGTGGACCTCACCCATTCGCTGTTCTATGGCCTATCTGCATTCCGTTCGTATCCCTCCACACGTTCCAAATCCAGACTTACCCCCTCGCGCATAAATGTCTATCGCAACTCTACAGTCCATTGCTTAACACGTGTTCCGGTTGGCAAGTTTAAAACCACAGAGGAACTTCGCATGAACCTCGGTGGTTGAGACAGTTTCACTTCTGCAGTATTTGCTGTTTTGCTTGTTTTAAAGTGTCATCGATCAGTTTCCTTCCATTTGGCTCAAATGTGAGTTTGTCAACTTTCTGAAGTCCTCAGCACAATGCAATACAATTGGTTTGTTTGATTTAGTCAACAGCCGGCACTTTATTGGTTTCTCTGTCCTCTTCGGTGACCCCAGTCTTGTCCTCGATTCAATACGGATGAAGACGTGCTTGCTGCTTGCCAAACCATCGTGCTGTCTGCTAAACAAACCGAGCCAACTATTAGCAATGAGACAGCCCATTCCCTTACAGTTACGGTGAGTTTCCAACCGACTATGAGTTCAGCTGTTCCCACTAGCGATATTCTTGTTCACTCTTATCTTTTTGTTCCACCCTTGTTCATCTTTACTAACTCATTATAACCATTTCGAAGAGGATTTCGTTTCTCCTTTGATTACGCTCGCTCGAGCCCCAAGATTCCTCATGGTCTGCGGTCTGCCTAGGAAGGACCACGTTCAAGCTTGACTGCACGATTTGCTACTCAATGGTGCACTTCCACACACCGCACAAAATTTGATTCCTCAGTAAAGTGGTGTTTTCTCTGTTCATGTTCTGGGTCGATGTTTATGAATCATCTATTGGACTATATTCGGAACTCGTGGAATTCGGGATCGTGAAATTGTACGGTTGAACGATGCGTGTAATGACATTCTCATTCTGGGTGGCCATTACAGACTCGAATGCTGGCGCGCGAAATTTGTTGGTGCATGTTCTATAAATTACCGTGTTGCATGAGATTAATCTGCATTCTTTGCTGTTTCCATCTCTTCTAAATATTACTTATCACCACCGTTTGTCGATAATTCTGTACGTAACCGGAATTGAAAAAGGCACTTTTAGGGAGAATACCTCTCCACGAAGAAGCATGTACGTACCTGTACATTTCCGACTTTTCCCATGATTCTCTACGTTCCTTGGTGCAACACTCCTTTGTTGTGCCGACGTTTTAATGTAAAAACACACACACCTTTTTGAACATCACCACCGCGCAATACAAAAAGGCTATCAATAAACCTGTCATTCTGGCACGGTCTAACCTTCTGATTTGGAGTGTTTTGGAATTATATCGGTCGGAACTAACATTTTAGAAGCTTCCACGGCGTCACTTGGCACTTCTCTCAATACCATCATGTTCTGTTCAGCGAATAGCTGTCAGACAGAACTGAACTGAAGATATTGGCGGATATCGGCTCTTTGGCACTCATTTCCTGATCATAAGAACAGCGAACAACTGTGAGTTTGTGTCACACCTTCTGTTTCATTTTATTTCCTAATGTACATACCATTTTGGCCTTTTGTCACAACGCGCTGCTCCGCCCATCTTAGTTTGCAAGTGTCGTCTTAGATATTGTTGACATTAATCTAGTGTACCATATAGACAGAGTAGTACGCTACAAGCAATAAGTCATCTCGAACAGCTCATTCCCAGTTATTTATTCTATCAATAACTTCGGGCTACTCAACTGCGCTGGAACCTTAGCCACTCACTGATAAAACGCGGTGTAAGTCACTTATCATTTTCGCCGTGCCTTGGGGCAGAACAGTACCCAGACCCACCTGGCTTTACCTAGTAATGTAAATACTAAAGCTGTTCAAAATTCATTTCCTTTTAAAGTCTGTTTTTAGTCCAAGTACAGTCACAAGAGTTAATACCTCGCTTTAAAAGCAAAAGACAATAGACACGAGCAGAGGCCATTGTATCGTGAACCTGCAGAGTATATTAGTACACCGAATGCAAATGGTCGGAGGAACCTAAAAGTGCAAATGTCACGTCAACGGTCCACCATGGGACATCTTGGTTCAGTGTGATCAAAAACATTTACCGCACTCGACACACAAAGCCAACGTACGCCAGTAATGGATGTGGCTTTGCTACACACATACGCTGGGCAAAGATACTGGTGATCACAAAACTTAATTTGTTGTCTACTCTTGTGGGGGAATCCTCTACCTAATTTGTATATACGGAACACTTTCGGAGTTCGATATTGGAGAGGACTTAAAAGGATGCAGTTTTCTACCAAACCCTTGGTAACTTTGTTTTACCAAAGATAACTTGGTTTTCCTAGAACTTATCTTCCCTTATGTGGCGGCGTACTGGCAGCTTCTATGGAACCATAGTCAAAGTGGGTCTTCGGAACACCTTGGTAATTGGTCCTAACCCAATACGGACAGTAGCCTAAGGAATTGGAAGGTTGCAGAACTGATTTTTACTCCAAGAAGGACTGCCTCAGTTGGGATGGTTGAACAGTTTGAATATCGTCTCATCTTTGCTGCATCCCTCATGCACGCTTGTCTTGTATGCACATTGATCCGTGGTCAGCTGACTCTACTAACGCTTATACGCACACGTGTACGGTCCTGTCGTGTGCATGCTAGATAGTTCACTTTCCAGATAAACGTGTTTGCAGTCACATCACATTTATCTTTTTCTACAGGGATGCCTAAAAGACATGGGAAAGCCTCAAAATAATTTGGTCCATTTTGTTGTTCGGGTCTTAGGGCTAGCGCGACTTCTTAACTTCAGTTCGCCAAGGAAGTTAAGGCCTAACCGCCAGCAAGCATAACAGTCAAAACGCTTTTTCCAGTCGGTGGAAACCACCTGTCTTTGGTGTGGTTAGAAGCACAACGAACGATGTCCTGTGGCATGGAACAACATACAAAATATTGGAAACACGTCATGATTGATGATGCGTTTAATTAACTTTTAAATATTGAGCTTACACATGCAAACTCATTTATTTCATGGCTGCAACAATATTAATCTCGAAAATCTGCAGTTTCATTGTTTAGCTTCCTGAACCAGCCTATTTAATTTTGAGCCTATTTGTATTATGATCGGATTTTACGATTTAGGCCATCAACATATGGACTGATTAGCTGAGAGAGCAATTCTCAAGCACATCAGAAACTTTCTGGTTAATGAACTATGGGTTTATTCCATAGCCATTCCTGGAACGGAACTGGTTGGATTTCACCTTGAGATTCACACGAATTAATCATTCGGCAAATGATGTTATCATTTTTCTGCCTCATTCTTCCTCACTTTCGCTCATGTAGATGATCATTAATTTTACAGTTCATTGCCCTTTTTGCTCTACGATTACCTGAAGAGCAGCGTTTCACTGGTCTGCGACATACTACTCATGAGTAAAACGAAAATGCATCTGCAAATAGCCAGGGCAATGCGTTACCAGTACCTTCGGCTCATCAGTATGACGGGCTTCATTGTCGTTCAGTACCAAATAGCGATCGATGGTGGCTTCTGCATACTGCTTAGCTACCTTCAGTGATCTTTCAGTGGACTGATATTCAGTAACTAAACCGATACTGCAAGAGGTCTGGTCACGTCAATGTCTGTGCACGAGTCACGTGAATCTCTGCCTCTTCCGACAAGTGACTGAGGTTGCTTGCGTAAATTTGCTAGTTTGAAATAAACTAAATAAATAAATATTGATAGCTTAGTTCTAGACCGTGTGTATGTTGTTTGGTGCCACAGGGCTGTGTATGTTGCTTTTACGCTTGCTTTGCATGACTACAATTGCACCACAGCCTCATTAGCGAATCTGGTTTGAGGTCGCACTAGCAATAATACGTGATCGACAAAATACGGTCTTTCAATAAAAATAGTCGTTCAGGTAACCTACTTACCACCTAACGTGCTCTGATAACCATTGGAACATTTGGTCTGTTACCGCTTCTTGGGCTTATTTAGTACCTTCGCTTTCAAAAGTGCTTGACGGAAACGAAGCTCTCAACCAGTTTGATACTCCTCATTCATAAGGCCAGTTACGAACGTGATATAGATGTGTTCACCAATCTAGTAAATAAGTGCCACGATAACTATCACAAAGTGGTGGACCTCAATAGGCCAAGGAAAAATCGATCATAGTGACTTTGGGTCTATAGGACAGAATGAATTCGTCGCATTGTCTTTTTGAAAATCTGTACATGCAGTTAGAACAGGTCAATGCTTGCACTTCGACAGCTTTGTGCCCGGTGGCCCGGTACGGATATCATTTCAGATAGCAGCACGTATTTTCACAGAAGTCATGGCCGACAACGAACTATGACAGCTGAAAGAGGCCTTGACCGAAAACGCTTATCCCGATGCATTCGTCGAAAGGCACAGCAAGCGTAATGTCATCAGACGAACGACTTGTTCGGCAGCGAAATTACTAGCCACCCCTTGTCTTCCATTCAAAAGTGATAATGTTAACTGCTTGCTGAATGGACGACTTGGATCAGCGATTACTCAATCATATTATGCAGGTGACCTCAGAATTGTCCATCGAACGATTAGGGTCCCACACTCCCGGCGAAACAACGTCTACCTCTGTACACCAAGTCTAATCTGATTTGCCAATTTTATTGAAGTTGCGGAGCAACCTACGTGGGTCGAACAGAGCGACAGTTATGTAACCGAGGGATTGAACATATTTGAAATTGCGTCCAAGGTTTTGTGATGCAATCAAGGTTAGACTAAACGCATAATGAAAACGTTCAAAACCCTAACATCCCGTTATCGGCCGTCGCTCGTCATTTGATGACGCAATATCCAGTTGACCGAAATACTGCGCTTCGGATCATATACATGGCAGAGAATGTCAGGCTATTGAGCATTGTCTAGGCCATTTCCATACAACGATGGAAACCAGTATTGTGGCAGCAGAAACAGCTGTTTGTTAATGTTTCTTAACCATGGTGACGTAACTTGACTATTGTAATTTCTCCATATTTGCCGAACATTACTGTTTTACATGAACTCAAATGAACACTGTTATTCGGCAGTATCCACCATGTTGAGATGCAACAAAATCGTCCCGAACATAAATCCGGTTATTTTGCAACTCTGGCTTTTCTGTTCACATTTTTTTCGGTAATTCACCACTCTCCGAATGAACTGTGAACTGATGGTGAAATTTGTTGTCCATGTTGCGATTCCTGCATAAATCAAATCAAACAGATCACAAGATTCTCCTATTCTACTGGTCATGAATGCATAAGGAATGGATCCGACAACTTGCATCCTGACGCTCCTTTGTACACAGTAAACTCTTTTATTTTCAGTACTACTACTATTCGGTTTTGATACGATTAGGGAAGTGAAGTAATTTTAGAGCATGATGCTTTCTGTTCCACTGAACGAGCCAGCATCCATTTTCTTTTTGGGGGTTCAAATTCGCAAGCCTATTTTAGGTCAGCTGGAAAGTGAACGGGACTGGTCATTTGTTGAATGGCGAACTTTCCACGTGATTCACTCACGAATGCTGAGTCGAGTAGTAAGTAGTTTTGGTCACAGACATGGTGCTCTTGCAAGGTACGGTAGCATATTTGTGCATGTGTGTGTGATACGCTTTTTGCTGGAGATTTGTTAAGGCGAGCCTCTAGACGATCACCATTGACCACTGTGCTGAATTGAATCACATCACTCATTAGTTTTGGTCGCGGTGAATATGTGTACATCAAATCAGATTGCATCCCAAAAGTTTTTGAAGTACATTATGCGGTAGATTCACTGAGAATTCTGACCACCGTCATTTGACAGCAGTGTCGGTGGTCTTTGAATCTCCGCTATCTATATCTGATGCTAAAAACTGTCCAGCATTACCTGTTAAAAGACTGCTTATCTCTCTGCTCGCAGACTTTCACTAGGCTGAACTGAATGTATGATTCATGCAGGCAAACTATGCTAAGCCGCTGGCTAATAAAGCCCAGGGACAAAGCTCATCTATGAAATATGGTAACATGTGTTGCAATTCAAATTCAAATTCGTGACAAGGAACCTGAAATTACACATAGTTTCGCGTAGCGTAGGGAGGTTCTTCAGTTACAGATAAGGAAACAATAGGTAGCCTTCAGAAGATCATGAAACGAAAAGTTTCCAGTTTTGCATTGCTTCACTGATGGAATTCTTTGTCGTGGAAATCATCAAGTCCGTTACATCAAGGGTTTCCAAAAGTTGGCGAAAAGTTAGTTGGTACTCTAGGCCCCGGTAGTTAGATTATATTCCTCCCTTTCGAGCTTTAATGGTTACTGTTTACGTCGAACACGCGTATGCTCCGACCATAAAATTGAAATGGACGTCAAACATCAACCTATTGGCCTCTTCTTCTATCACTCATTTATGACTTATGTTTCTTACTGCTCTTTACGACGTACGGTTATTTTTATCCTGTTTACCAGCTACCCACATTACATCATCACATGACTTGCTTTCCAGCCTTTTCTCACTAAGTACTGCTTTTTGTTAACTGCTCACTGGGATAACACGATGATGGTGATGAATTTACCACCGAGAGTTGGTTTTCTGCGTTGTCAGGAGTCGTTTGGTTTCAGAAACTGCAACAACCTTCAGAGATATTGTCCTGTAGCGGTTGCCAACTTCGTTCATACTTTTACCACGTTTATTGTTTAACTGAACGCCGACTGCCAAGCGCGGTTGCCATTTGACCGTTGCTCTTGCGCACGCTCTCACGCACGCTCCCAAATACACGCTAACCACTATCTCTCCCAATCGCCTTCTCGTTCTCACGGGTCGTGGAGAATACTGTTCTGGTTAACATATTTGTGCAGTGCCGCACATTAGAGTAACGTGCAGGTGGTCCACGCAGTACGAAAGACCGAAGCACGCATTTACTAAGGAAACCGCGAAGTAAGATCTAATCAACCTTACAATTGGTGAGCCCAACGTGATCCTCAGGTCACGTGAGTTTCCTTGTTTTCTACCGTTGAAGGTCCCGTTTGCGTACGTTTTTGTGTTTTATCGTTTCCCTATCTGTTGATTTCTTTTGGTCGGTTTACCAAATAATTTTTTTTGTCCATACATATTTTTGGTGTCTAGTTCGTCGTGATTTTTGTTCTTTTCTCGCGAAGATTATAGTGCCCCATTGATCGTTGCGACGACGTTTCGTCGGTTCTTCAAAAGAAGGGTATTGTAAATACCACAGTCGCTTCGGTGAGGGAGCCAAACGATGCGAGCCAGGGTGTACGTTTCCCGGTGCTCATCAGGGAAACTAAACCCCCGGCCCGTGGTGGCGACCCACGAAGCCGGGTATCACACCAATAGTCGTCTTTTGAACGTAAGGGACATCATTTCAAATAACCTATTCCTTGTAGATACCGGTGCCGAAGTGAGCGTCCTCCCCCGAGCGAAAGACGACAATAGCACACCGCAGGCCCAAACACTACGCGCTGCCAATGGCACGGCCATCCCAACGTTTGGCCAGCGGTCGCTCACCTTAAACTTGGGTTTAAAGCGTAATTTTCGTTGGGTATTCATCATCGCCTATGTCCAGTACCCAATTCTAGGCATTGACTTCATGCAGCACTTTGACTTGTTAGTTGATGCACGGCGCCGCAGAGTGATGGATCGTCAGACCACTCTCGCTGTTGCGGGTCATAATTCGCGAGTGAATCATGTCACGCCCTTTTACGTTCAACCACCGGCACACCAACCTTATGGCGAACTCATCGCCGCCTACCCGGCCATGTTTCGGCAGGCCGGGCCTCTCCCAACAGTGACGACCAGTGTCACTCACCATATCGATACCAAGGGCCCCCCAGTGTTCAGTAGGCCGCGTCGGTTAGCGCCAGACAAGCTTCGTGTTGCACAGGCCGAATTCGAACATATGCTGGAACTGGGTATAATACGCCCTTCTAGTAGCCCTTGGGCTTCCCCCCTTCATATGGTTCCTAAGTCTAGTGGCGACTGGCGACCCTGTAGTGATTACCGAGCACTTAACAAAGTCACCGTCCCGGACCGATACCCGATTCCCCATATACAGGATCTTACTTCGTCTTTATCAGGTTGCTCCGTCTTCAGCCGTATCGATTTGGATCGGGCGTACAACCAGATCCCGGTAGCAGAGGCCGATATCCCTAAAACTGCCGTCACTACACCTTTCGGGCTGTTTGGACTCAGCAATGCAGCCCAGACCTTTCAACGGTTCATGCACGAGGCAACTCGTGGTTTGGAAAATGTCCACGTATACCTGGATGATATTTTGGTGGCGAGTTCTTCAGAGCAAGAGCACGCTATACACTTACGAGCACTTTTCGAACGCCTTAGCCAGCACGGCGTTACGATCAATATCGCGAAATGCGAATTAGGCCGGTCTGATATCACTTTCATAGGACATTCTATTTCATCCTCGGGTATTCGCCCTCTATCAGATAAAGTTTCCGCTATTCGCGACTACCCTGAACCCCAATCTTTTCGCCAGTTGCGTCAGTTTGCCGGCCTGGTGAATTTCTACCGCCGATTTATTCCTCACTGTGCGGAAATGATGCAACCCCTCACCGACCTGTTGCGCGGAGGTAAGCGGAAGTTCGTGTTTCCCGACACGGCACAAGCCGCATTCGCCTTGGTCAAAGATGCTGTCGCCAACACAGCACTCCTTACACACCCAGACCCTTTGGCTCCTATTTCGGTAGTGACGGATGCCTCGGACACAGCAGTTGGAGCAGTACTGCAACAGTTCGTAGATGACTCTTGGCAACCTTTAGCATTCTTCTCCAAGCGTCTACAACCCGCGGAATCAAGGTACAGCACGTTCGGTAGAGAGTTATTAGCCATCTACTTGGGAATCCGTCATTTTTGACATGCACTCGAAGGCCGTTCGTTCACTGTGTTTACAGACCACAAGCCTTTGGTTTACGCACTGAAGTCAGCTTCCGATCGATACTCACCACGCGAGACTCGCCACTTAGACTTTGCCTCACAGTTTACTGTGGACATACGACACGTCTCTGGGGTACTTAATCCCGTCGCAGACGCCTTATCGCGCGTATATCAACTAAGTCTGTCACAAACGCCTAACATCAACTTGGACGCAATGGCACAGGCTCAAACTATGGACCCTGACATCGAACAACTTCGGCAAAACGGTTCTTTGAGTTTAATCACAGTGCCTATCCCAGCTTCCCAGAATACCATCGTGTGCGATGTGTCGCAGGGTCGCCCTAGGCCAGTAGTTCCTGCTGCCCACCGTTATCCTACGTTCCTGACACTCCATAATCTGGCTCATCCGGGTGTGACTGCCTCGGTGAAACTGATAACTGAGCGTTTTGTTTGGCACAATGTCAAACGAGATGTCCGTCAATGGGCTCGTGCTTGTCTGCAGTGTCAACGTGTTAAGACCCATAGGCACACTAAGGCAGCGTTAGCCAGGTTCCCAGAACCTGAAACACGTTTTCATCATGTGCACGTCGATCTCGTAGGACCACTCCCACCTTCGCTCGGGTACGTTTACATACTCACATGCGTGGATCGTTTTACTCGCTGGCCGCAGGCCATTCCTATCCCTCGTCTCACGTCGGAAGAGGCCGCGAAAGCTTTTCTAACCGGTTGGGTTAGTCATTTCGGTTGCCCGGCAATAGTGACCACCGATCGCGGTCCACACCTTGACGGCACTTTCGGCAGCCTACTCGCTACGCTCGGTTGCCAACACGTTAAAACGACAGCTTACCACCCTCAGGCCAATGGTATGGTTGAGCGTTTCCACCGGCAAATAAAAGCCGCCCTTCGAGCAAACGGTAACCCCCTTTGGAGTGAAACACTACCATTAGCACTCTTAAGCCTGCGTAGTACCGTTAAAGAGGAGTTACACACAACACCAGCCGTACTAGTATATGGCTGTACACTTCGTTTGCCTGGGGAGTTGGTATCCCCCTCACCAACCGTGACTTTCGACTATGGTGACTATGCTCAGCGCCTTACGCAGCACATGCGAGTGCTCAGGGCCAGTCCGCCGCGTGAACAACAGTCTACAAGTTATGTCCCAACTGCGTTAGGAACCGCTACTCATGTATTCCTTCGCGTCGATGGCGTTCGATCACCACTACAAGCGCCATACACTGGCCCGTTTCGGGTGATAAAACGTAGGGCAAAAACATCTGTCATAGACATCAACGGACGACACGACACCGTATCTATCGACCGTCTCAAGCCTGCCGTCATTGAGTGCAAGCCGCTCGGCCAATTTACACCCGCTCAAGTCGCTCAGTCACCTGCATCGAGCGAGTTATTACTCGAACCACCCCCAATTACGCCTAGTGAGGACTCGGCAGCCAGTCCATCAGATTCTCCAACCGTACCCGCAACGCGAAGTAGCCGTCGCGGTCGCCAACTACGAAATCCCGTCCGCTTCGCCGATTTCTTGACGATTTTTACAACCGACTGTTTGCAATAAGTTGGGAAGTTCGCCATGGATTTACCAAAAAAACATACCCGTGAAATTGCAATCGGGAGTTATGGTTTCATTTTCTTCTGGTCTCCTAGCGACTCCAACAACACCGCACATCGTTTGTGTGTTGTTATCACGGTCCAACATCCGCCGGCGCCCTCAGGCGCTATTTTGTTCCAGTTTACCTTGCCCTCTCTCAGACGGATCTACAGTCACATTGGCTTCATCCGTAGCCTGGCTGACTCCCGTGCACGTTCAAGGAGCCAACCGCTCGCTGGACAACGGGACGATTGGTCAGCCTGGCACTGGAGACGGCAACTGGACGCCCTTTTGGATGGACCTGACGAGGCATTTTTCGGCTTGCATTCGTATGAGACCCGTGGGCGCCAAAACGCAGTTGGACCTACGCACATCGGACCTCGAGAGTGCAGGCACCGGTAAACTCGTCAGCAGTCGTTCGACGTCAACAACGATATAACGGACAAGCTATGAGGAGTTCCTGGACAACCAATAACTCCGGCTTACCATCACGATCGAAGCCCAACTCCGTCGGACTTCTAGGAGGAGGCCCCTGTGGCGGTTGCCATCTTCGTTCATACTTTTACCACGTTTATTGTTTAACTGAACGCCGACTGCCAAGCGCGGTTGCCATTTGACCGTTGCTCTTGCGCACGCTCTCACGCACGCTCCCAAATACACGCTAACCACTATCTCTCCCAATCGACTTCTCGTTCTCACGGGTCGTGGAGAATACTGTTCTGGTTAACATATTTGTGCAGTGCCGCACATTAGAGTAACGTGCAGGTGGTCCACGCAGTACGAAAGACCGAAGCACGCATTTACTAAGGAAACCGCGAAGTAAGATCTAATCAACCTTACAATTGGTGAGCCCAACGTGATCCTCAGGTCACGTGAGTTTCCTTGTTTTCTACCGTTGAAGGTCCCGTTTGCGTACGTTTTTGTGTTTTATCGTTTCCCTATCTGTTGATTTCTTTTGGTCGGTTTACCAAATAATTTTTTTTGTCCATACATATTTTTGGTGTCTAGTTCGTCGTGATTTTTGTTCTTTTCTCGCGAAGATTATAGTGCCCCATTGATCGTTGCGACGACGTTTCGTCGGTTCTTCAAAAGAAGGGTATTGTAAATACCACAGTCGCTTCGGTGAGGGAGCCAAACGATGCAAGTCAGGGTGTACGTTTCCCGGTGCATTTACTAAAATGACCCAAAAGGTAAGTCGTTGGCCCCGGCGGGACTCAATCCCACGCACTTAGATCACTTCCAATTGTCAAATCTGCCAAACCTTACTTCATAATTATACTCATCCAGTTCCCTTGGATGCACAACACATCGTTAGATTACTTAGCATTCCGGGGTTTTCGTCTCTTTACCCTATGACTTATAGCACATACTGGAGCTATTTTTCAGACCTTTTAAACTTTCCATGGGCCGCATAAAAATACTTTTTTCTAATTTCGACCTTTTCATAAGTCCTACACTCCTGATGCGGAATAACGCTAGGCGCAGTGATTCCGTTGATACACAATAATAATAATAATAATAATAATAATGGTATATTTCTGGACCGTGGTCAAGAAGCACGCATGTAAGCATGATCAGAGTTTACAATATCACTGAATGAAATGGAAAATTTCACAAAATTGAAGGAGAGATTAGCAAATCACGGTAACAATGGAATAAGGCTGCCGAGAGTTTTAATGAATCAAAACGAGCAAAGAACACACGGCGAACACTAATTGATTTCAAGTCAACGGCGGCAATAGTAGTGAATCAGCCGGATATAGGAAGGTTCAGACGGACATTGGCTTAGGACGCAGGAAATACGATATTTACAAGAATAATGCGAGGAAAAGGTCGGCACTGCATATTCATGTTCACTTAAAAATGTAATTGACGTTGAGACAAAGGAGGCAGGGAAGAATTTCACGAAGGTTCGCAGAGGAATACTAATTTTCATAGACTTGCGGATGTGAAAAGGAATAGTACCCCTTGAAAAGGTGAGACAATTTTCGTGAGAGGTGATGTGTGTCATCTGGTGTCAGCAGTTCGCCGCTGGTGGAGGATGGATGGAGTTCCAGGAAGGAATAAGCAACAATCGGAATGTCGTGTCCATGCGGAACAAAATAAGGCAAGACAAGAGTAAAGACCTTTGCAATAGGCAGGTTATGCTGGTAAATTGGCAAATACATCATTTTGTTGAGTTTCTTGTGGGTTTTCTGTGTCCATGTTGGGCTTTTTGGGCAAGGGTTGACTGCGGTTTTGTTCGCTTTCTCATGGAAAAGAGGCGGGCATCGCCGAATCTGGACCGATCACAGTATAATTAGAAGTCCTCGCACGGCAGCTTCGACATCGGGAGGGTCTTGTAGTGAGAATTCTTCAGTAAGCCTCAGAGTAACGTATGCAGTGATACCAGGACTTGTTTTGGGTGAACCCCGTTGCTAGATCGTATTCGCGGTAGCCAGCCTTTGGTGTGGTTGTAGACGGGCAGAGAAAAAGACAAGCTGTCTGCACGATATATTACAGCCAGGCAACGTGATGGCCGGGTGGTTCTGAAACTGAAAAAGGGAGGATCGCAGTCTGGGAGATGTTCCAGCTGAGGGTTAGCGTGAGCAAAATAACGAGAGTACGGATGTTGGAAATGAGGCACAATGGTCTTAGTTAAATGTGGGGTCGTTGGTATTGTGGTTCGGTGTTCGTGAGGGCTAACTGGTATTATACTACTAGGCAAAGTTATTGGTTACCGAATCGGCCGTTCACCGGGAAGTCTTATCTTTATGAGTTAATAAAGTCGTGGAAGTGCATTTGGACTAGGGTCTGAGGGCTACGTGAGAAAGCTGCTGGGCAACACGAAGAACCTCGAATGGCATGTTTGCATAATAGGTCTAGGGGATATATGACGAATCCCACAGTGGTGTTTTACAGGTCACAAAGAAGCAGCTAGGACACACCAGAACCTGAATGGCTAGCTTATATGATAGATCCGGAAGATGTATGACAAGTCCTATCGTGGGGTATCTACAGGTCTAATGCTGCAGGTTGCTGTTCGTTAAGGCTGAAAACTGGAGAGTAGGCCGGATTCTAGGACAAGAGGAATGCCGCTTTCTTACGAAAAGGGGGGAAAACATACTTGGGCGAAGAATACGGGCGCTTTTCTCTACGTTCTTACATATATGTTTATATATAAAATAATATCTACATGCGAATTACGGCCAGGCAAGGAAGCTGAGAGGAGCGGAAGCCAGAATAAATAAGAGAAGAGTCGAAGGATCAAGGAGCGAAGTATTGGGTGGTGGGGCTTAATATCTTAGGACCCAGCACCACTGAACAATTTGGTGCTAGGGGAAAACATCAATGACTAAAAACCTTCGGTTAGAGGAAAGTTGTTTTACATGGCAGCCCTAGTGCTATATAGCGAAAGAGGCAGTAATCGTTTAGACAAAGTTGTGAAGACCGGCTACTGAATTGGATGAGGCAGGGTTGTAAAGGGGTCAGGTGATAGTAGGTGAACGTGGGTGAGTAGCGAGAACCGGCAGGCATCTAGCTACCTATAGTTGTAAACGACAAAACTGTATCCTTCTGCAATGTAGGTTGTACGTAAAAAATGATAATGAATGTTACGTCTGGCGTCTGTCGTTAGACAGAAAATGGTAGGCTTGAGGTATGGTGCCATGATCCTAGTAGTGGAACCCGTTTTTGAAGGCCAGCTCGACGGATAGCAGAAAGCGGGAGGAGAGGCTGAAGCTAGGGTTCTAAAGTTCGATGCCTTCTTCATAGGCTCGATCCTCAGATATGCTGGCGTTAGTCAAAGATATCATATGACTAACGGTAAGTTGTGATTTAAGGGCATGGCTAAACTGGGTTATTGACGTACATTTGCGAATGGTCAGGGGTAGCTTATTCCAAAGCTTTGAATATTTAATGAGAAAGAAGTTGGATCTTATTGCCAGCCTGGACTGTGGGATGGTCAGACTGAAGTCTCTGTGGCGCAGAGGATAAGATGAGGGTAGTGAAAATTGTACAGAGTTGGTAGAGGTGAACGCAGAGCGATGAATAAGTCTATATAGAAAACACAAATTAAGCCTGACATGTCTAAGCCATACGGGGTCAAGTTTTAATAGAGTGCATCGCTCTTTATAGCTCAGTGGAGAAGAGTATCCTATGAGATTCTTGGTGAAGGTGCGCTGAACTTTCTCCAGGCGTATTCTATCAGATTTAGATATTCCGGAGAAGATTATAGGGCAATATTCGAGGTGGGGTCTAGCATGGGATTGGTATGTAAGAAGAATACTATGTTTCATTTTGAATGATCTGAGGACTAGTCCTATTATCTGTCTGGCCCTGGCCGTCTGAAATGAGACATGTTCCGAGAATTGTAGATTGTTAGTGTAATAGATACAGTGACATTGCAATCAAACAACAGAGCTCAGAAAATCGGTCGAGGAGACTCGACAGAGTTTGAAACAGGGTCCGTTGGTTTTAGCAACTACCTATATATAATAGTAGCAACCTGCGAAATGCGCTCAATAGGTCGCCGGGATGCTAAACAGTCCAAAAAGGAAGCTAATAACTATAGTATCAACAATGCGTACCACAAAAACTGTCATGCAAGTATACCGTAGCCGCTTCGTAGACACCAAACTCACTGAAAAGCCATTGCGAGCTTAGATCTTAGGCGCGCCTTGTTACGAATAGGTATTTTCACTTAGGTTTACTTGGGAATGACAACCGCTCTTCAGGAGCGGCCATTTCCGGTGCCAGGTCCTCCTTTAGCTACAGGCAATCTTCCCTTTCGAATCTTTCTTCTCAGTCACATAAAGTGGCCTATAGTCAGGATAAAAGTACTTCAGCCTACTTTCATTCATCCAGACCCGATTTAGCCAGTGCGGAGTTATAATCTTCTTCGGTCGGACACATGAACTTACCTTAAAAGTCCCGCAGGAAATTTGGGTGATCCTCATCAGTCATTCATTGAGGTACACAACCGGCTTGACAAACATTGACCAGGCTTTTCGATAGGTCAGCCTCGGTTCCTTCAACCGACTGGTTGCTTGAAGTCTGTTTTGTTTAAGTCCACCCGGTACCGGAAAAGTCGACAGCATCGCCAACTTACGTCACGCTATGCAAGCGGCAAGGTGCGCTTCAGCTCGTCAGCTCTGGCCATTAGCTCGTTCAGTCTCCCATCTCCTGTCATTTATACAGCGTAACCAATATAATCACTAAAACCTATCAAGTGCTATGGTTCTGCGTCTCCATTCGCTGGACGGAATTCGAGTCCGCAAATCATGCGCGCGTCTAAAATGGTGAGCCCGTTCCAAGTTATTTTTAATTTTTTTGTCGTCTGTGCATTACAGCGTTCCTTTTGTTTTCGTTGTGCACATACGTATTAAAGTTTCAGTGGAGTTGATTTTGGTCGGCCACCGTATATTTATTTTATTGTCTTTTTTGTTATGGATGACTCTAAGTTAACTATATCCGAGCCTGCGGTGCCTAAAACGCTCACTATTGGGCGCTCAATAAAGGCGTTGCCGTTTATCCCGGGTAATCCCTTTCTGTGGCTGACTCATCTGGAAGCACAGCTTGCTGCTTCCAGAATCACCTCGCAACAACAGAAGTATGTGCATCTCGCTGCCGAACTTCCTTTAGATGTTCTTGAAGCTGTCGGGGATATCATCCCAAACCCATCCACGGACAAGACTTATAATGTGCTTAGCCAGACTACTCTAGAACGCACCGGGGTCTCCGACTCAAACCGTCTTCATCAGCCGCTTAGTAGCATTGCCCTCGGTGACCAGAAGCCTTCAAAGCTTCTGCGTCGTATTGGATAACTGGCTAAGGGCATCCAAATTGGCGACATGATGTTGCGAGAATTGTGAATGCAGCAGCTAGCCGAGCAAGCACAATGCACTCTGGTCCTTCTCGTAGATGAAGTGTCACTAGACAGACCGGCTTCAGAGGCTGACCGTTTCATGGAAACCGCCTCTGCCCAAAGTAGTCAGTGCGTTTTTCCCTCCACGACCACAATGGAGGCAACTCTTACAGATATAGCTGCACAATTTAGTACCCTTCAGGCAGAAGTGACCGCTGCTCAGTCGTAAAGTTCGGCGCGTCGGAGCCTCTCCCCGACTCGCACTCGCCGGCTTATTTCCGCTCGTAGTCCTCCCAGGCCAGCCTCTTTCGATGCGCACACTTGGATATGGTGTTGGTTTTACCGCCAGTATCGTGCCAGAGCTCGAAAGTGCAGGCCCCAGAGCACGTTCCACGACAACCAGGGCGTAAAGACCAGTCGTGGAAAATCACCCAAAAACCACTGCAATTTCCGTGCTTCCTTAACATCACTCACTTATTCACACTAATGACTTGCTTTATGCACTGTTTGCTTTTACGGAAAACGCTTGTTTGTTCGCGCCCAGCGCGTTGCACTTTCATATCCTTGTTCTGGACCTGTGTGACGCACGTGCTCCTTTGTCGCACGCCGTAATTCGGTTCCCGTTTTTTGAGTCCTTGTGATTGCAAAATTGAGGTTTGTATCTGTTTTGTGTCATTGTCCATCTGATAGTCTAGTATGGTAAAATTTGACGGATGATCGCCCTTTGATTTCGAGATCCGTTGTGAATTTGGCTAAGCACTGTTCAGGCGTGTTTTACAATATTCCATCGATCAACATGGAATGAGAAAATACGCAACATTCCAAGAAAAGGATCAAAGCAATTGGAATTTGGACAGGAAGTTATAAGGCAAGCCACTCTGAAGGTTTTGGGTACTTTTGATTCTTTAGTTAGTTAGTTATGCCACCTAGTCCTGTCACTGCTAGCTCATGTGATGCTGAGGGCGATAAAGATTGTAAGAAAGTCGATCTATTTAGGTTAAGAATATTGAACCTAGAACAACAACCAGTATCAGATAGACAACAGGCCTAGGAAGCAGAAGAGAAGTACAGACAGAACGGGCGTGAGCAGAAGGTCAGCGACTTTGGCCAATCCGACAGATCGGGGCAGATTAAAATAGGGAACTCTGCGCCGGCCGTCGAATGTAAAACATCGACGCCATCAACGATCGATCTGCCAGGAATAGAACTGACAGTTTTTGACGGACGATCTGAACACTACTGCAAGTTCATCAGGCAGTTCGAAACTTACGTCGAAAACAAGATAACCGACCCTGGGCAAAGGCTTCTCTACCTGACTCATTACTGTCGAGGCCGAGCAAGCGAAGCCATCGATGGGTGTACCATGTTTGACCCGGAACAAGGCCGCACACGGGCAAAGAAGGTTTTGAGCAACCTGTTCGGCCAGCCATTCAAGGTAGCCCGTAACCTAATAGAGGGCGTGATGGTAGAGGCGAAAAGAACGAAGGACGATATCTATACAATGGCCGACCCGGTGATCAAATTGCAGAACTGTTCGATAGCCCCCGATCATTTAGGTTACAGGGCTGGCCTTGATGCAATGTATACGTTGGAGGGCACAGTCCGTCACCTCTCTCTCGAACTACAGGGTCGGCGGGCGGAGGAGCCGGAACGTGTAAGCCGAGGCGACTGTGAGGCTAACTTTGAAGACTTGACCGAATACTTGGACAGGCAAACGAAGATACCCGACAGTAGATTTGGCCGACTCATCCGGGACAGTAACCGAGTAAGCAAATCTAGCATTATCCAGGCTCAGACCACTTCACGGGAACACCTGAAATACCAGCCTTGGACCAATGCACATCCCATTTTACGTGAGGTTATAGTGAATCCAAGTTGCAGGTCCCGTGAGGCTAGCCATTGGCTGCCGGAATGCCCCAAGGTCATCAATGCCACGCTAGACGAAAGTTGAGGAATGGCGAGGTCTACAAAAGCATGTTTTATATACCTCAACACCAAGCACCGGGTGGCAGTTTGTCGAACGAAAACCAGCGTGGTCATGAGGGCTGCGCGGGCGGACGCTGTTGATTATTACACCAGGCAAGAGAAGCGACACCAGAGACGAACACCAAGCCCAGTGTTATTTGTTCAAGGTAGCGGTCCTCGAGTAAACCAGTGATTCTGGGAGAAGTTGCCGTGGAGGTGATGACCCCAACTGGGGAGGTCAAAGCTTTGGCGTTCGTTGACAGTGGATTAAACACTGCCCTGGTGAAGGAGTGGTTTGCCGATAAACACCGGCGTTAGCAGTGAGCACGGTGGGCGGAACACAAGTAATGACTGCCGGCCGGTTGAGGTCACAGCTCATCTCCTTAGACACCAACGAGCAAATCGGGTCACCGGAGGCATATACATAGGCTGATCTCCCCATGCGAGCACCACGGTCGGTGAACGCCATTTTAACTGGGTGGTCCCACCTGCAGGATGTTACCGCCGTAGATTGGGAGGAAGACGAAGTGGACCTCCTTATCGGCTGCGACGTGCCAGAGGCACACTGTGTACTTGACCAGAGAGTGGGCAACCGTGGGGCACCCCATGCTGTACGCACGGCACTGAGATGGATATTATATGGTCCAGTAGGGGGACACCGTTTCGTGAGATACGTATCAGCCGGGAGGGACCACACAGAATATCAAATGCAGCGACTGTACGAAAAAGAGTTTCACGACATCGGAGACGATAGGCGATCGTTGTCTGAAAAGGACCACTTCGTTCTGCAAACAGGGCGGCAAGGAACTAGTGGCCTTAAAAAACAGTTCGAGGTTCCCTCCAATGGCGCACACCAGCTGACCCTCGGGTTGATAACAGAAACTACGCTGTGCAAAGACCACTAAGACTAAAAAAATGCTTCGTTCGTGACCAGGATCTGTGGGAACGATACGCGGAAGTAATGAGGCGAAACGAGGCACTCAGCTACGTTGAAAAGGTGCCCGCTGCCACCGACGGCCGGAACGGGGTCTGGTTTTCACCTCATCACCTGGTTATCAATCCCAAGAAACCCGAAATTCTGTGGGTGGTTTGCGACTGTGCAGCTAAGTTCCAAGTCAAGTCGGTAAACGATCGTTCACAAGGGTCTGACTGGACCACGCCAGTGATTGGAGTTTTACGCTGTTTTAAGGTAGGTAGAGTGGCCTTGTCCGCCGATATCAGGGAAATGTTTCATCAGGCGAAAATACCGGTAGAAGAACGAGATGCGTTGCGTTTCCCGTGGTGGGAAGGGAAAAACTGGGACAAAGCAGTGATAAATCATAGAATGACCGTCCACCCCTCCGGAACGATATCATCACAGTTTTGAGCGAAATACACCCTTCAAGAGTCAGCGAAGAAACATGGAGCTCCGGTTTACCGGTTGGTAGTAGATAGCATCGGCAGAAGCTTCCACGTCGACGACTACCTCGGGTCATTCGATGATGTAGACCCGGCCCTAGAGCAGTTCAGGAGCCTAACGAGATTGCTAGGAGAGGGCGGTTTCCATCTCACGAAATTGATGTCGAATGCTTCAGAAGTGCTTGAGGTCATCCCGTACCACGAGAGAGCCGAAACGGTTAGAGGTTTGGACGGCTCTCCATTCCCTACCGAAAGCACTCTAGGGATGCAATGGAACGCGAAAAACGGACGACTTTGTTTTCGCTGCCAGTAACCCGTCGTGACATACCTTCGGTCGTCTCTAGCTTGTTCGATCTGCTCGGTTTCGCCTTTACCTGGCTATTGCCCGGAAAGATCCTGCTGCGGCAGCTCTGTCGTAAGAAAGTCGATTGGGACCATCCACTGGACAGAGAAGACCGGCTGGACTAGGAAGAATTTCTGAACACCTTCAAGAAGCTGGGGAACATACGGATTCCACGGTGTTTGCCCCCTGGTCTTGCAACACGGACAGGAGAACTGCAAGCCTTTTCCGACTCATCCGAGGTCAGTTACAAAGCTGTGGCATACGGACGATGTTGCACGGGAGGTGGACAGCACACCCAGGGGATCCTATTCGCCAAAGTCCGCGTTGCCTCACTAGAGACGGTTTCGATTTCGCTCCTTGAAATCAGCGCAGCCGTGTTGGTGGTCAGGGCGGTGCAAGCAGTCAATAGATGCTTCGAATTCTACATATGGTCAGCTAGTTTCTGAACAGACTCGTCGACAGTACTGTACCACATTAACAACTTTAGGAGCCGTTTTGGTACTTTCGTGGCAAACCGTGTCACGATCGTTCACGACGAATCAGCCATGAACCAGTGGAAACATGTCAGGTCTGGCGATAACCCAGCAGATCAGTGCCCTAGAGGTGCGACTTACTTCCAACAACTCAACACGTGGACGAGAGGGCCAAACTTCCTGCAAATGCCTAAACAGGATTGGCCTTTGTATGGAACAAAACACCCTCCGGAATTGGAACTGGATGTAAAGGCGTGGTGATAACGGCCACGGTCGTCCAAGCTATATTCATTTTGTCACGATTGGTCAGGTTTTCTTCCTGGTTGAAGACACTTCGTCCATTAGCTTGGTTGGCCAGGTCCAAGAGACTTATTTATTGAAGGAAGGGATCTGCCCCTCCAGCCGGGTACGAGTAGGTCCCATAAGTTCCGATGATCTACGAGCCGCAGAAGACGGTATATTGAAGATGGTACAACGAGAGGCTCTCACTCAGGAACTTGGGATGGCGGAAGAAGTGGGACCAAGCGGCAAAAGACTATCATCTGTGAGAGGCGACTTTAAGCATTTAAATCCTAAACTCATTAATGGTCTACTACGAGTAGATGGTAGGCTGACCAACTCTCACCTGAGCCTTGACACGAAATACCCCATAATGCTACCCACTGGACAATCTGTGATACGGCTAAAGATTCAACACATTCACGCTGTGGAGGGACATGCCGGGGAACGTCACGTGACGAGCGTCATTAGAAAGCGCCTTTGGTTGCTGAGAGGAAGAGCGACTGTACGTTGTGGGAGACGCGATGCCGCAGCGGGCAAGCAAAACATAGCCCCGCTGCCAGAATGCAGAGTGACCCCGGGTTTGCGATCGTTCATCGAAACCGGGTTGGACTATTTCGGGCCCTTGTGGATCGAGTGAAGGAGGAGGCTGGAAAACCGATATGGGTGTATCATGTCGTGCATGGAGTCACGTGCGGTGCACCTAGGAGTCGAGCATTCAGTGACAAACGACTCTTTCCTACGGGTCTTGCAAAGCTTTGTCAACCGAAGAGGCGCACCGGCAGATATATATTCCAACAATGGGTCGAACTTCGTGGGCACTCATCGGGAACTGTAGCGCTGGCATAAAAACATGAACAGGGACGAAAGGCAGAATCGAACCGTCGCCTATGGAGTACGACGGCACTTCATTCTCCAACAGGCAGGTCATCGCGACGGCGTACGGGAACGCCTGATTCGGTCTACCAGGCGAATATTGCTGTCGATCATCGAACAACAGCCATCCGACGACGAAACGCGTCACACGCCCCGCCAACCGACAACAATGGCTTTCTTAGACTTGAAAAGCGCCTTTGATCCAGTTGATGGAGCAGCGCTTTTCAGTGTTCTTCATCGAAAAGGTATGCCCCAGAAGTTCGTGATCCTAATGAGGTCACTGTATTCTCATACTTCTGGCCGCGTTAGAGTTTACGTTGAACTATTCGGTCAGTTCGAAACGACCAGCGGCGTTCGACAAGGATGTCCCATGTCTCCATCCCTGTTCAACTTTGTCATAGACGAAATAATGGAGAGTGCCTTGGGAGATCTTTAGGATGTAGGCATCGAACTGCGAAATAGTGGAAAGCTATGTGACCTAGATTACGCAGACGACGTTGTCTGCTTGTTCGAATCCACGGAACATGCTCAGCGTGCACTAGATAATCTCGCAAGAGCTGTAGCTCCATTCGACATGCGTTTCGCACCTTCAAAGTGTAAGGTGATGTTACAAGACTGGACGTCGACGATTCCGATCTTGATGCTCGATGGGGAGGTGCTGTCAGTTATCCACCACTTCACCTACCTCGTCAGCAGTGTGACGATTGATGGGAGCACAGTAGTGGAGGTGAGTATGCGGATATCCAAGGCTCGAGCGGCGTACGCTGGACTGAAGCACTTGTGGCGCCGAGCTGACATTTCACTGAAGTTGAAAGGTCGTGTATACTGTGCCACAGTGCGTTCAGTTTTGTTGTATGGTTGCGAAACTTGGAGTCTGCGTGCTGAAGATATTCGTCGTCTTGAGGTTTTCGACCACCGATGTTTACGTAGTATCGCTAAGATTGGATGGAATGACAGAGTAAACAATGCTGAGGTCAGAAAGCGAGTATTGGGTATTGATTCGGAGAATGTTCTGTCACAGCGTATCCAGATTAGTGGACTTCGTTGATTGAGGCACGTGTTACGTATGGCAAACACACGCCTACCGTACCGCGCCCTGTTTTCTGTTCCTCCTAAGGAGTGGAAGAAACCACGGGGAGGTCAACAGATGGTTTGGCAACGGAGAATGAGGAAATGCACAGCGAACTTGGGAAAAGTAGGTGCCTCACGTCTTCGCAGTTCGGATCCAAAAGATGCCTCAACCAGTTGGCTAGAGACAATGAAGTATATGGCAGCGAACCGCGAACAGTGGCGATCGTGTTGTCACTTTCTATCGAATCAGAATGACTGATCGACGTGTGTTTGTACAATTGGACTGTGTATTCCGTGTGTTGGCTACTAGGACATTCTCTCCCTTTCCCACCAGTGTAGGTCCACTCCCTGTCCATCTTGTACATACGTGCTTTGTAGTACGGCGTGCAACATGGTGAGAAAAGCAGTGGTCAGTGGGGCTTGCCCTACCGTTTAACGCTGTACGATGATGATAATGATGATGACGAAAAGTTGAGCACCGTTATGACTGAGGTAGAGAGAATTCTGAACAACCGCCCGCTTGTTCCACTAACCAACAGCTTCCTTATCCATCAAGCACTCACCCCGAACGGCTTACTGATGTTCAGACCGAACGAGGGTTTCCAAGGACCGATAAACCTTCGTGGGGGCTACCTTCACTGATGGAAGCAGGCCAACTATCTTGCCAAGGTTTCTTGGAGGCCATGGCTTCGGGAGTACCTACCGGCTCTGCAAGCTCGACAGAAGCTGTTGGTCAAAACAAGACCATTCTAGGTTGGGGATGTAGTGATGATTGCAGACGAACGCGCGCATTTCGGCTCCTGGCCTTTGGGCGTGGTTATGGAAACCATGGAAAAGCTGCGACGAGATTATAAAAACTGTGGAGGTGTAGACCGCCCAAGGAACGTTTCTTCGCGACGTACGCGGTATCAGCCTCCTCGATAGTAAAGACGGAGAAGCCGATAAAAAGGAAACGCAGTAGACCATCCCTCATTCGTCTTCGAGATAGTTAAAGGAACCCCCAAGTGTGGGGGCATTCACGACATACCGACGTAATAAACTACCATTAACCGTGAGGCATACGCGCTTACATAATACACGTTTATACTTCATGGCCTTCGTCAAACACGTTGCGTGCTCGCCGCTTTTCGAAGACGTTACAGGAGGCCTTTGGCATATGTAGTAGTGGCTCTGACTCCATCATATGCCCAGACACACACCAATCAAACTCACATAGTACACGTTTATACTTCGTGACCTCCATCAAATTACGCCGTAGGGCTGATGGGTCCTCGTTTATCACTGACAGTATGGAAGATCTCCCCACGTACTGATGGTTGCTACTATTCGCCCATGTATCAGAGTGCTCACCCATGACACCCATTCCCACCCACCGACCCACCCACACACACAAACACAAGCGGCCTAGGGGCAACGGCTCACTCGAGGACGGCACCTATGTTTCGCCCCCACGCCGGCCATTGACCGGTCGTTTTCATGGATGGAGTAGAGTAACCGAGCTTCGGTGTAGCCCCTGGACCGAGTGCGATTGTGAGTAGAACGCTGACTACAAGATATTAGGTGCTCGCACTGACAGCAGGGTCTAGGTAGTT
Source organism: Fasciola hepatica (assembly GCA_948099385.1). Taxonomy (NCBI): domain Eukaryota; kingdom Metazoa; phylum Platyhelminthes; class Trematoda; order Plagiorchiida; family Fasciolidae; genus Fasciola; species Fasciola hepatica. Next base: position 8,594,538 of record CANUEZ040000075.1, on the reverse strand, counting down.
AGGAAGAATCATAACCGTTATTCCGAAACTTTGATTCTCCTAAGATTCGGGAGGATTTTGGTGGGCGGTGTAACGACCAGTCGTGGAAAATCACCCAAAAACCACTGCAATTTCCGTGCTTCCTTAACATCACTCACTTATTCACACTAATGACTTGCTTTATGCACTGTTTGCTTTTACGGAAAACGCTTGTTTGTTCGCGCCCAGCGCGTTGCACTTTCATATCCTTGTTCTGGACCTGTGTGACGCACGTGCTCCTTTCTCGCACGCCGTAATTCGGTTCTCGTTTTTTGAGTCCTTGTGATTTCAAAATTGAGGTTTGTATCTGTTTTGTGTCATTGTCCATCTGATAGTCTAGTATGGTAAAATTTGACGGATGATCGCTCTTTGATTTCGAGATCCGTTGTGAATTTGGCTAAGCACTGTTCAGGCGTGTTTTACACAGGGAAACTCATCGACCAAAGTGTAGGTACGGCAGCTCTCGTTGGCCTCCCGCCGCCCTGCCGTCTCCTCTTTATCTGGAACCTCCTCTCAACGACAGTTTCTGATCGACAGTGGAACATAGATCAGTGTCATTCCTACTAACCCTTCTGACCGTCAGCATCGAAATACTTTAGAGCTTCTGGCTGACAATGAGTCCCGCATATCTACCTTTGGTGCCGAGCCTCTCAAATTAGATCTGGGTTTGCTTTGGCTTTTTCAGTGGACTGTTGTAATGGCTGATGCTTCCCAGTCCATCTTAGGTGTTGATTTTCTGCATCGCTTTATCCCTTCGTTGCATCCAGCTTCTTGTCATTTAGCCGACCCTGTGACTCATCTTGCTGTTGTTGGATCTGTTTGTTTGCTCAACGCTGTTCGACCGTCCGTAGCTCCCGAAGCCAGCGAACTTCCGTCTTAGCGGGCCGGCAAAGCTTACCCGCGGTGCGCTTGGCGGTTGTTCATCACATCAGTACCGCGGGACCTCCTTTTTTGCCCATCCTCGTCGCCTAGCCCCAGACAAACTAGCAATCGCCCGTCATGAATTCCAGCAAATGATAGACCCTGGCATCATTCGTCCTTCAAACAGCCCGTGGGTCTCTCCATTGCATATGGTATTGGAGAAAACTTCAGGCGGCTGGCTTTTGTGTGGCGACCATCGTCGCCTCGATCGGGTCGCAACGCCAGATCACTATCCTGTACCTCACATTCATGACGTCAAGTCTGCTCTGGCTGAATCCAACATCTTCAGCAAAATCGACCTCGTCCGGGCCTATCATCGAATTCCGGTCGCTGTCGAGGACGTTTCGGAAACCGCCGTTACCACTCCGTTTGGTCTCTCCGAGGTTCACCGCATGCAATTTGGCCTGCGCAAAGCGTCCCAAATGTTCCAGTGGTTCACGGAGCACGGGGTCACCTTCAATGCCGCTAAGACCGAATCACGGAAGCCGTCGTTGCTCATCCTTGGTCACATCATCGAAGCCAACGGCATCCGTCCGGCTGGGGCCAAGGTCAGTGATATTGCTGAATTTTCACTACCAGAGTCCTTCAAGCGGCTGGAGCGTTTCAACCTCTTTGTTAATTATTGCCGCAGGTTCATTCCACATAGCGCTACCCTGATTTTACCCCTCACCGACCTTTTGCGGGGCAAACAACGAACCCTCATCTGGACCGATCAAGCCCAGGAGGCCTTTTCTCAGCTCAAATAGACCTTGGCATATGCGTTTTCTCTAAGTCATCCGGATCCCCATGCTGCCTGCAGTATGGCCGTTGATGCTTTCGACGTCGCTCTTGGCTGCTTCCTCCAGCAGGCCGTGCGCGGCGCTTGGGAGCCGCTGGCCTTTCGCTCAAGCCGACTATCACCCGCAAAATCCAAATACAGCGTGTTTGGTCGTGGACTACTTGCCCTTCCAACAGCCATCCGTCCCTTTCGCCAAGCCCTGGAAGGACGGGAACTCATCATTTTCACGGATCATAAGCCATTACTGTATATTTTTAGCAACGTGTCGGATCGTCAATCTCTATGAAAAATTCACCAGCTGGATTTCATATCACAATTTCCTACCGACTTTCGTCGTATCTCTAGATCAGCTAACGTGGCTGCGGATAAGCTTTCCAGGATCCACAATCTCGTGTCCCCCGCTGTTCCCGGTATTGATCTCGGGGACCTGGAACAGAGCTAACGGGATCCTGAGCTTCAACAGACCATTCACGATACAAGTCTCTAAGTGCGGGCTTTGCCTCTTCCGTCATCTTCTGGCACTATCCTCTGCGACACCACTTTGGATCACCCTAGGCCATACGTACCACTTTCACATCGCCGTCCTGTTTTCGATGTGTTGCACGGTCTACCTCATCCGGGTATCAAGGCCACATGCAAACTGGTCAGTGCCCGATTTGTTTGGCCAAACGTGGATCGCGAAGTTCGTCGGTGGGCAAGTTACTGCATTGTTTGTTAGCGAGCCAAAACTGGACGATATACTACCAGTCCAGTCGGATCTTTTGAGACTCCAGACGCTCGCTTCGCTCACGTGCACGTCCACATTGTAGTACCCTTGCCATCCTTTCGAGGTATGATCAATCCACTCACCTGTATTGATCGTTTCACTCGTTGGCCCGAGGTCATACCCATTCCGGAGTTATCCCGTGAAACCGATGCCCGTGCTTTCATGGAACACTAGATTTCCCCCTTTGGTTGTCCTACCACAGTAACCACCGATCGAGGAGCTCAGTTTCAATCTGCCACTTTCAGCAATCTCCTCAAGTGGTCGGCACTAAACGCTCTCACACTGCAGCTTATCAGCTCCAGGCAAATGGCTTAGTCTAACCTTTTAATCGGCACCTCAAAACCTCACACATCGCCCACAACAATCCTCAGTGGACGGACGTCTTACCACTGGAGTCACTGGGCATTTGCAATACGCTGCGCAGCGACACGCCCTGCACACCCGCGTCCAGGACATTCGGCACCACAGCTCGTCTTCCCGGTGAATTTGGTTCACTCAAGGTGAACGCGCCTGTCCCAAGTCTTGGAGATTACACTCAAATTCTCACGATCTACCTGCCTCATAAGATTGGGACTACTGTCCGTTGCTTATTCCCAATCACCGACACGCGTGCACCCAGTGACTGGAATTTCCGGAACGAGAGCAGGCGCTTACTCTACGTGTAAAGAGATAGTTGCACCAGTTGGGTTCCTGGCAGCGCGCTTGACGCTAATCTCCATTCAGCTTGAGCATCTAAAGCGATTTTCTACGATAAAGCCCACGTTAACATCGAACCGCTTGTGACCTTTAAGCCACGCTTGCGGTTCCCGCGTGGAAAATGTGATACTCAAAGTATTTCACTAATAAGTACACCCCATGAGGACAAGCACCACCGTAAAAGTGGCAGTTTTACTTAAAGTTTCAGTTACCCTCGAAGTATAAATTTCTAGATTTTTGCTTCAGCAGGCCAAAGAAATTCAGGGCATTTTGTCACAGGATGTAGACAATATGATGGCTTGGCAGGCAACAAGCACGTCTTCACTTGTACCGAATTGAGGACGAGGCTGGAGCCAAAGAAACTGACAGGGAGACCAATGAAGTGACATCCATTGATCGGACCAAATCAACCAACTGGTTTTGTAAACATACTGTTCACTTAGACGAGCTGGTGGTTAATACCGGATGGATTTGGATTTGAATGTAACCACCATGCCTCCCATAAATTGCGGTTCCGGTACTAATAAATGCAGTTAGGTCTAAGCTGGAGGAGTTTTTTCACCTGAGCTAGTGGGCGGATACACAACAAGAATGTTGACTTGGAGCCGGGAATTGTCACAGCTAAAGGGAATTTTGAGAATGAGAGTATTATGGAAACTACCTTAGCAGCACGCCCAACGCGCTCCCAGATGGCTGGGCGTTGAGCCACGGTGGGATAACGTTCGGCTACGTCATTAGGAACGTTGGACAGCGCTACCTGCGCCCAATTGGGAGCGCGTCGGGCTAGCCCAACTTTGGGAATAGTCACTGCAAATGGGTACCTTTTCTTCTCCTAATCCATCTTAACTGCCGGTTTCCTGGTCTATTTACCCACTACCCATCCTTTTGATCGAAACTACTAACTCACCACTGATAAAAAACGTTTTTTGTGAACATCAGCTAATTTATTATAAAGATGGTATACTGAAAACTTGTGAAACAAAATATGCCGTTTCTGTAAAGCAGATATATTTTATTAAATATTGTGGTACTTTCATTATTATATTTCATGTAAAATTTCACGAACTACTGTGCAATCTTTGAAGCTATATGAAATGAGTCCTTTTTGCCCAACGTTTGCCCAACAGTTTAAGGTATTGTGCCGCTTGGGTAGTTGACTGGGGTTTGTTTTATTGTACTACGAATTTCTGGCGCATACGTGCTATTTCACTGTTGAGAGTTTGTATATCTGTGTGAAAAACTGATGGTTGTTGACTTCGAATGTGTATTCTGCTGGATCTCGGAAAGAAGTACCAACGAAATCCATTGGGTCTTATGAGCAGGGAAGATCCGAGTTAGGAAGCGGATGCAAGAGTGTATTGTACTCATGAGGCACTGAAAAATACCGATAGCATGAAAGTAAACCAGACTCGACGGCGAAAAGAAAGCAAACCGTGCTCATACTTACAGCAAATTCAAATGTTGAAGTAGGCGAAAACTTCGTGCCTATGGAAAACTTTCGGGAGCTGCTAGCTGGCATGTCTTCCACTCGGTGTGGCGGAAAAATACCAACTCCATCTCCTCTATCGGACGAATAAAGAAGGCGCAAGTCGGTTTACAGACGCAAAAGTGTGTTCCATGTATCGTAGCGCCGAAACAGTTCTGATACAAGAGATACATCGGCCGAAAATGAACTCAAAGGCTGAGCAGAAAGCGAATCACGAGCCTGTACAGTCGGCGGAAAAACAATAAATGAAAGTGATTCAAAATGAGGTCGGTGTAAACCTCGGAAAAGTCAGTCCAGTAAAACGTACGCAAACGAAAATCAGTGAGGTCAATGTCGAGCGTCAGAAGAGGTTATAGAGAAAATAGATTTAAAACGAAATCCAAGAATCGGTCATTTTCTCAGAACGATTGAGGTCACAATGTGTTTTCTATTCAGTGAAACACATGCAGCCAAAATGTATCGCAGTGATAAACGAGCGTCGTAGAACATCGCGTAGTAAAATAATTCAAGCTGATATCCAAAAAGTGTTCATTTTCTTGAGGTGATCTCTGTCACTAGGGCAGCCCCACGCTAGAAAGCGTGGGAAGCTCTCGAACAGTACGAGGTATGTAAAGACCTTAAACAATACTTGTGCGCGCGTGAATTTGTACTAGTATGTGAATATAGCTGTGGTGCAAGATGCTGGCAGACAAAACCAATGGTACACAGGAACCGTGGAATGTTGGTATTACCTAAACCGAAATTCGTTGCCACCATCACTGCTTGTGTGAGCCGTCAACCTGGAATCCCACACCAAATATACCCAGCTTTGGGTAACCGCCAACCAGTAGGATTTTCGAAAGCCATTTCGGTAAGTGCGTCAGAGACAAAAAACGACAACGAACGTTGTGTTAAAATCCTCTGAATTTCTTGGGGCTGAGAAAGCGTATGATATGTCGAGGTTCCATTAAGCAAAAGGGGGGGGGGACCAGTGTATCTACCGCAAAGGACGTGACAAGTGTAAAGTGATAACTGATAATTTATGTCAGCTCGTGTTCGCATGAGAAACCCCTCATTACCTAGCCTCGGTAGCCGGCTTGGCAAACGGTATTCCGACTGGAACGTGAGATGGGAGCCTCATTTGACGAGGTAGCAGAGAAAATGGGCTATTGTCCTGAATGTAAGACGATGATCCCATTCTGTGCCGTAGCATGCTAGGTTGGCCGTATGTACTGAAGCGACACTCATGTACCGGCAACAGGCAGTACATGGTTAGCATCGATGTATATCATCTTTCGAGGAAGTTCTGATACCTTGTACTAATCGGGTTGTTGTACGCTCCAAGAAACGATCTAATTTGGTGATGAATGCGTTCGTCTAAACCGTTCGGTGCCGGGTGGCTCGTGGTCACGTGAGTATGTCTCGCATTCAGCGTGAGTTAGTGGTAGAAGGGCAGCCACATAGAGCTATCAATCGTTCTCTCAAGTGCCAAGCTGTCAACTCAACCTTGACAATAGAGACTAGTGTAGCCTTGGACCACCTGGTAAATCTATTGGTACACTTTAGTGAATGGTTATCCCCGGGTGACAGAGTCAGGGGACCCACAATGTCCACTCGGATATGATCAGGGTGAGCATCAGAAGTAGCGTGGGCGCAGATAAACGAAGCAACGGGGCTATGTACATTCGGTCGCTGACACTGTACACAGTTTCACGCACATATGAACAACTTTATTCGCGGACGGCCAAACTTGGCGTTCAGCAACTAGTTGGAAACTGGCTGCCACGGAAGAACGAGAAAGCCCATGTAGCGTATGAAACACGAAAAGCTGATATGAGCAGGGAACCACTGGTCGAGTTAGACCAGTTCACATATCACAGAGTATTTATTGAGTACTGCCCACGAACCCTCAAAAATTCATTACTACAAGATTTAATACCCTATCGATATGTCTTGTGGCCAAGGATCAAAAGTACCGCTTTGTCAGTTTCAAGTTTAGCGAGACTAATTACTGTTCGATTTTTGGGTAAACGATGACACAGTAGCCTCAAATGTTGATAACTTTTACCTACGCTCGACAGTGTGAGTAGAAAATCATATATTTAAACGTGAACAAACCCAAAGTCTCATGCAATGCTATCCATTATTCTCTGGAATGTATGGGCAGATTCGCAATTCAGATGGTATATGTAGAACCTAAACAGACCAAGAGAAGCCGTGATAGCAGTTTTCTCGGCATCCTTAACGGCCGTTTGGAGTTTGTTAGTAAACCAGTACAAAATTATTGTCGTGAAGTACAGTAGTGCCGTAAAGCGGTACCATGACTTCATATATGTGGATTGTCTAGTGAATATCACCAAAAGTGATTTTCAGGTCGGGTGTCCAGCGCACGGTCAGCCCTACCCCTCAGCACCGGTTGCGGCAAAATCTTTTATACACCCGAAATGCTGCAAATATGGAACTATCTCCCCCAGTTGTCGCCTATTTTTCATCGTACTCGTCTCCATCTTCGTCATCTTAACTTACCGCTTCTTACTCCCGGCAAAGTCTCCTTTCCATAGCACATAATTATCGCTGGGTTAAAAGACCGTTTCCATACTCGGCTTACCGTTCTTGATCCTTTTTCCCGAGGATTAGTGTCAAACCACCCGCTTGTCCCATTCGCAGACTTAACGGATCCCCGAGATAAAACTCTCCCATTTTTATCACAGTTACTGATATGTTTGCAAAAAGTCACATTTAATGTTGCCATAAACTTCCGTCCCACAAAGTCAAAACAGTATATTTCACTGAGGAATATTTGTCTCCAGAGCATCCCAAAAGTCGGTGAAATTGTGATATTTCGCCCTCTCTATCAGTCCTTCTGTTCGCCCACACGGCTGTAGCATTGCAATATCCTAACCTTGCAAAGATTCATGTCCTCCCCATATATTCACATTTGAGAGACACCCGTATCGCAGCGTTTTGATCTTTCACCATCACATGATCCACCTTTTACAAAGAATACCAACAGATAGTATTTTACCTGTCAACCATTTCACCGCCCAACTTCGCAAACGTATTCATCGGTTATTTGGTGCTTTTCCATATCCGGTATTCTATCTTGGTATATCCTCTCAGACAATTTTGGTTCTTGCATCTCTCTGGTCATCATTTTCAGCCCTTATATAACGATTATCAAAAGTAAATACTTACCGGTCATTTAAATACTCACATTCGCAAACCGTATATCTGCGACCGTCATGGATACGCATCACAAATTGATTTGTCGCCCAGTTCCCACTTCCATTTTGGTGCATCACATTCCACCTTTCTGAAGGCAAACCATGTGCTCAATGATTACTTGTTTACGTCCGGCCGCTTCTTTTACCATCACCTAAGCAATCTTTCTCTACAAATGAGTCATTCACTGGGTATTTAACTGACCCAGCCAATATCTGGTCGCTGAATTTTACAAGGGTAACCTTTGAAAGATTTTGCTTGTTCTTTGTCTGAAAATTCATTGCTTTCATCGTCTGATCTCCAATCCGAAGCCGTGCCATACTCCGCGGAGCACTATAACTGGTTCATGTCTCCCTTGGAAAATTCTTTCTCCTCAAGCTGAACAAAACTTCTGTCAGTTCTGTTTGATTCTGTCGTTGCACAGTCCCTCTTTTCGTAATATTTCAGTAAGAGTCTACTACCTCCGACCAGCTCAACCCTGACTTCGCCGGGTTGGCCACCAAACCTTGAGTTCAAATTTGCCGGGTGCCGAGTAACTGAAATACCTTCTCCTGTACAATATCGAGTGCACATACCTGAATCATCCTCCTGGAATTCGGACTCCACGTCCAATTAAACCTTTTGATCTAGCGTTACATCATGCCTCGGGGTTATCCGAAATAAACCGTTATCATTACCATTGCCATTATCATAAGGGTAATAGAATTAACTGCGATATAATCGCGACATGGTTTCCGGGCTATCCAGTCCGTTTTCAGAACTGTGGCGAGGAATTACTTCGTTCGTTTTGTTTGTCACATCCTTGTTTTAACGGAACACTAGCTTCCGATCAAGGCGGCTACTGGACCGTTGCACTCCCACGCAGTAAGCACACTGTCGCAATAAATGCTGTGCGCTCTCTCTGTCTCTGCCTCCATGGATGGTGTCCCATGGGCTGTGGAAAACACTGCTCCGGTGACCGGGGTGGCTTAAAGCGGCGCACATGATCATGGAGTCTACCTTACTCTTGTGCCTTCCAAGGATAAACACATTCAACTCCAGGCCGAAGGTCACCGGTCCTTACATGTCACAGTCCCATCAGGTTGTCTTGATTCGTTTTGCTTTTCCCATCAACTCAGCGCAGTATTTCTATTATAAGTGCTTGCTACAATTTTACAGGAAGTATTGTCCATTTGCTGTAAAAATGACTTCGTCCATATCTTGCCACCAATATTTACCACTATATACGTCAAATGGTTTGTTTCATTCTACTTCCAATGTTCTTTTAATTTTTTTATCCATATCCATCTCATACTCTTCAGCGTGCTGGTGGTCCTTCGCATTGGTTGTGGTGAATTTCTCCTTCATCATAGATGAACTGGTTATCCACAGATTCAGATTGATATTACAGTTTTTCAATCATTTTCACTTCTTTTTTATATAATCCACCTTTCTCACCAACTTCATCCGGCTCTGATCGATTTGGCCGTCTGACTTCGAATAGCAAATTTGCCGGGTGCTACCACATTTTTCCATTTAAACATTCTTCCATGTTCTTCCTGGCGCACACATTTTCCCTGTCGTAATGAAAAACTCTGGCCTCGCCATCACTTTGTAAATTTGGCCATGCATTTCAGCATAACTCGGATTTCCTTGAAAAACTATTATTTTTATTACTAAATGAAGAGACTTCAGCACCTGTGTGGCGATCGTAATTGAATGTAATTCATAGTGCTTTATTACTTCCGCATGTGTGTGTACTTTACGATTGAGCAGAACACTAGTTCAAGTTCATGCCCATCCAGTCGGAGTTCTTGACCTTCAGTTGCTGGGGGTTCTAGCAGGGTTAATGTCACGTTCATTGCGAATACCACGAGTACTCCAATCCAATTCTTACTTGTCAAATCTGGCGCCGAGGTCATAAAACGTGCTGTGAGTTCCTGTGTCATAGGTCCTCTGAACTTTTATGGAAATTCCGTTGAATTTGAAGAGTACCCGAAAGTTTTCAAACCTGGCGTTTGACGCGGAAAAAAATAAATTCCATGAAGAAAACGTTTCATTCCTTAACTATCTTCGGAAAGGATTGTTGTTCTCTAGTGAAAAATTGGCTTTTCTCAATTCACCTACTTCTGAGCTATATGAATTCCTCAGAGATCTTCTTACTCAGTATTTGCAGCCATCAAACATCGTAGTTTCGTAACCAGCAAATTTCATTTACCCGACCGTCAGGATCAGCAGCCCGTTCGTGATTTCATTTTGCGACCGCAAACTCTGGCTTCTCGGTGCAATTCAGGCGACCAGTTAATGTTCCAAGTACGCGGCCAACTGGTTACCGGAAATATTTGTGTCGGTTTACAGGGCAGGTTATTTTTGATTCCGGACTGCACATTTCAGTCCCCTGAATTCGTGTGGACGATTTCAGGACGTAAACACAGTTGTTCATCAGAAGCCATCCATCAAACGAAGTGGGTGCTGCGGGTGCCCACAAGTCCACAGTTCAAAGGCCACGCTGATTCAAAGGTCCTCGCGAATCAAATAGTAATACGAAAAATTCGGTTCCATCTTAGACGTTCGCTCTTTTGGACGTTCCCACAGGAACACTGAGGATTGAGTTTCTGCAGCAATGTTGATTACTTGTTGATCCACATGGGACACTAATTTTACGGGTCTCGCTGCTCGAACGGATGCACACCATACTACAGGTTCGTTTCCTGACATTCCTCACAATTTACAGTCTTTAGTTAAAAATTCCCCACTTTGACTAAGCCACTAGAAGGGGTATACTGTGTGAGCGATCTTATGGCACACCACGTTGCCACCAACGGACCACCAGTCAGCACGACCTCGCTGACTAGCACTAAACTTGTTGGTTTCGCCAGACGCCAGCTAGACACCTTACTCTCTAAAAGTATCGTTCATTCATCTCACTGTCCACAGGCCTCACCTCTACAAACGGTTCTTGAAGAGGATGGCATTAGCAGACGACCGTGTGGCGACTATCGCGCACTTAACTCAGTCACCGGTTATGATGGCTATCCGATACCCCACAAACACTACATCATGGCTTTACTTCACGGCACGACTGTATTTTCTAAGATCGATTAGGTACGGACCTATCACCAGATCCCAGCCTCCGCTGAACATGTCGAGAAAACAGCTGTCACAACTCCCTTTGGTTAGTTTGAATTCCTGCGTATGCCTTTCGGTTCGCGAAAAGCTGTTCAGACATTCCAGAGGTTTATTCGCAGCAGTATACGAGACTTGGAACTTGTTTACATCTATATCGATGACTTTCTAGCCGCTCCATGCAGAGTGGATGAACATTTCCAACATTTGACGCTACAGTTTCAACGTTTGTCCAAGCATCGAATAGTAGTCAGTCTCGATGAATGTGGACTTGGCAACCCTGTACTTGTATTCCTCGGTCACAAGACAACTCGAGAGGGCATTATGCCTTCGAGGATAAAGTGCGCGCTGTTCTAGATTACGCTGTACCGTCCTCAACCAAAGAGTTCAAGGCATTTTTGGGGTTAGTTAACTTTTATCGTCGTTTCATACCCCGTGCTGCTGCAAGTTTGCTTCCATCAACTGACCTACTTCGTGGCAGTCCACATAAGTTGTCGCTTACGGATGCCGCACGAGTAGCTCTCTCGGAGACTAAAGTGACAACAGCTGAGACCACACTCCTAACGCACCCTTTTCCGTCCACCACGCTAAGTATAGCGGTGTACGCATCCGACTTCGCCATCTGAAAGGTCCTGCAACAGTCTGTTCCTAGGATTTGGCAGCCATTAGACTTCTTCCCTCGAAGCATCAGTCCCACGGAAACGAAATGTAGTGCTTTCAGTCGCGAAGTGGTGGGTGCATATAAAGCCGTCAGACACCTCAATCTCGTGTTCAATACTCGACATGGACTTTCGCACCCAGGCATCGCAGCCAGGCTCAAACTAGTAGCTGCGCGATACATCTGGCCATCCACGAACAAAGATGTTCATATTCGGGCAAAACAGTCTACAATGTCAACGATCTAAGGTGCCTAGGCAAGTGGCTTCGCCTATCGGTACTTCTGCTAAGCCTGATGCTCGCTTTGATCACATCCGCGAAGACATTGTAGGTCCATTGACCCCATCACACGGGTATACCTATTTGTTACCGTGCATCAATAGGTTTACGAGATGGCCCGAGGCCATCCCTGTCTCTATCTTCATGGGCGAATCAGTGACTCGACATCTGATAGAGGGATAGATAGCTTTATATGGTTGTCCTTCTAAAATAACTACCTATCGAGGGCAACAATCTGAGTCCAATTTATTCCCTTCGTTAACTCACATGCTGGGTACCGAACGCATTCGCACTACCGCGTACCATCCGGCATCAAATGGCTTAGTCGGACGTTTTCATCGCCAACTCAAAACGGCTCTTAAAGCACACGAGAGCCCTGACTGCTACAAGACGTCACCGCTAGTTCTGCTTGGTATCGGGGCTTGCATAAAGGAAGATATCCAGTGTTCCGCCGCAGAACTAGTCTACGGCACGACACTACGACGGTCTGGGCAATTCTTTACGCCACGGAGTACAAATTCGCTTGCCGTACATACTTACGTTCACCGTTTGTTTACGTACGTGCAAAATCTCGATCCGGTGCAGACTCGAATGCAGCGATGACAGGTTTTCGTTCCAACCGAACTCGAAACTTGTTCGCATTTATTCTTTAGTGTTGATTCCGTACGGAAACCATTAAAACAGCCCTACAGAGGCGAATTTCGCGTGGTTTTTCGTCATAATCAGACCTTTGGGGTTGATCGACACGGTTGCGTCGATATAGTTAGCATTGATCGTCTTGAAGCCGCGTTCGTTGATGATAGCGTATCACCCGCTCACATGAGATTCGATGTTAAACCAACACTACCTGTCGATGACACTTATGTGTCACTCCAAGGTCTGCAGTTAGCGTTGCCTGCTACGACTTCCAACGAGGCTACCCTCTCAGAATCAGGATAGCACACAGTTGGTACCGCTACGGCTTCCAGTTAGGCTGTCGTCTCACGTTCTATTCAGCGGCCTAGTGGCCCTGCTACACCCTCAGATGAGAATACTGTCTCGCGCTCTAATCAGTAGAGCTCGCCTTTGAGCCCGTCCGTGAATGGGGCCCCCGTCTCACGTTCCGGCCGGAGGATTTTTTGCGCAGCGCGTTTTCGCTACTAGGCTTAACACGATGTAAATCGTTGCACTTCCCAGTAACAACTTCCGTGTTTATCGTTTCGACAGGACTTGTTATGACTCATCAGTTATCACAGTAGGCTAGTAACGTCCGTTGCGGTTGCTGCGCCAGTAGTTTGCCTCTTTTTGTTACATGGAACCGCGCCATATGGTACACTTTACTGGCTTCACCAAATCGGGGGGATTTTGGCCCCGACCTTTGCGTCCTGGTTCGGCCCTATAGTTGCCGTTCCAAGCTTCTGACGAACCTACCGGTTTGGCTTCTGGATATCATACTGGCTAACGGTTGTCTGAGCCTGAACTTTATTGGCATGACATATCCGGATGACGATTCACGCAACCGATGTCATTGGCAACGAATCTGGTTTACGCTTGACCACCATTTAAAGGCTCCTACATACCACAGATTCTGCCCGTCAGAATCCTACAGCTCAGCTAAATCCACGTATTTTGCACACACTCAGGCCCACGAATATCGTTTGTGTGACTTCATCTCTTTGACATTTTTAAAACCTCTCCAAGATTTCTAGCGGGAGCTGCTGTAGGGACCTTGATCGTTTTGAGAAAATGACCGATTCTTGGATTTCGTTATAAATCTATTTTCTCTATAACCTCTTCTGACGCTCGACATTGACCTCACTGATTTTCGTTTGCGTACGTTTTACTGGACTGACTTTTCCGAGGTTTACACCGACCTCATTTTGAATCACTTTCATTTATTGTTTTTCCGCCGACTGTACAGGCTCGTGATTCGCTTTCTGCTCAGCCTTTGAGTTCATTTTCGGCCGATGTATCTCTTGTATCAGAACTGTTTCGGCGCTACGATACATGGAACACACTTTTGCGTCTGTAAACCGACTTGCGCCTTCTTTATTCGTCCGATAGAGGAGATGGAGTTGGTATTTTTCCGCCAGACCGAGTGGAAGACACTTGAGCTAGCCGCCCTCAAACTTCTGCTTTAAGATTTTGGTAACAATCTACGCTGATTTTCCAACAGAACGTGAGAAAACAGCTGTTTTACTTTGATTTGACACTTTCCCAAGAGCAACATAGCACAACTTGAATCTTTCAAAATAACGCTAGATCTCATATACAAGTTTTTTTTAATCCAGAAGTTCTATACTGTCCGACTGCATGATTCTGATCAACTTCCGAGAAGCCGAGTGTAAATAGTCGTCCCACTGAGTCCACAGAAATAGTAATCCCAAGATTAAATGCATTGTTAACTTGACTGAATCTGTAAAAAAGGGAATCTTTTATCACAATTCAAGGTCACAGTCCTTGAATCTTGAAGCGGCAAACGGGTAGGAGGCTAAAACCCGAATGCCCCTGGATATTGTGGTTATATTGCTGCCTGGATGTCAACAGTGGGCTTGAACATAGCTCCTTTGATAACGAGGCAATGAGAAAACTAGAAGGCTCCTAGGAACAAAAGTTGACAGCGTATTGCATCTGGTATTGCCGACGAACTGAAAGATAGACCACTGGACGATGTGAAAGCGCTCACAACACCAGTCTTGACCGCACCTTGCGCCTTGTATTGCTCGTTATCTGGAAGATGGACCACCGGACAGTGGGAGAAAGTTCTGCTTGCGGCAGTCCGTTCATCTCAGATAGAGCAAAAGAGTCCGTCGTGTAAAATCCGTTGAACATCAGACAGCTAGACTTTTGAACCGCGCAAGCCACTGGCGGCCTTGGCACCTGCGGGGAGCAGGTACGTAACACAAATACGGTTCATGCACAATCACCACAGACTCCCCGTGGCTTGGAGCTCTAATTCGACGAATGCTTGTTTTAGGCGATCGATGCCGACGGTTTTTTGGTGACTCCTGGGGTTGATTGGGAGCCTCTCGTAAAAGCCGGATGAGTTTGTACCGGCTAAGATATGCCGGTGTCAGTGAGCGACGTTTGAGCGTGTGCAGGAAAACTTGCGGGCAACTAGGCAGATGAACGGGAGTGAACGACGATCGGGCTGCAGGAAGGACAGAAATGGCAATCTTCTAATGCATGTGGACCTCGGGAAGTTGAGCCTAATTCGCAGGTATCGAGACCGGTTTGCTCTCCCCGGGTGCAACAAATTCTCCGGAGTAGTGAGCAGTTTGGCCGTCTCTCTCGCGCAGGTATGCGTGGAGCGCAGCTGCGTAGCACATTCCGAACCACCACTAAAGCCGGCTCCAAGACATCCTTCCGTCCCGCAATGTGGCGGGCAACGGGAGACATCTCGAGACGCTGATGAAAACTGTTCGGTCAAACCATTGGCTTGTGGGTGATAAGACGCGGAGACAAAAGTTCGTCATCGGTCATTTGGAGAACGTGGCCGAAAGTCCCAGGTCGAAATCGAGTTCCTTTTTTTATGTTGACCGCGATTGAACACTCAAAACGGAAACTTAGCGTTCCATGAATACCCTGGCCATGGTTTAGTTGGAGGCTTACCGGATGTTTATGGCCTCTGATCAACAGGTGGAATGAACTGCACAGTTGGGATGATAGATCACGCCCTGTGGTAGTGACGAGGGTCTCAATATGTCCACGTGCGAGCGAGCTAATCGAGAATCCGGAGTACACGAGATCAGATCAGATCAGGTCGCAGGACTTGTGGTTCGGTCCGCGTACCTTTGGATTCATGCACTGGGGGGCGGCGAAGTTCCCGCGGCTCCTCGACTGCCAGGTGATCCAAACGTTGTGTTTGTTGAATGGTGGATTTCAAGGTGGAGGATGAGTGGCAGGTTTCCTCCCAAAAAACCGGCAATTGGATTGGGTAGACAGGTTCACTGCCTCAATTATCTGCCACACTTATCCCCCAGAGTCCCCCGTAGGAGTACCTGAAAAATGAGAGAGAGCGCGGTATGCTGTTTTTTTACTGAGTGTGTGGCGGAGAAGCAGATTTGTTGAGTCACAGAAATAAGGAGGGGATTAAAGGGAGAAGTGATACATAATAGGCGAGATGAGGGGATTTTCATTATCGTGAATCTCGTTCAATTCATCTGAGTTTTTACCTGCCCCAGCTCTGCATATGAGAAGTGATGGAACCAATCTACAATGGAGCCAGCCACCATGATGAACGATCTTCCAAAATTCCTTCACTGAAGTGATCAGCTGACTACTTCCCTGACTTTTCACGCCGGACTTTCTCTGGCTTTTTTAGCCAGGCAAGTATCAGTATTTCTTTATCTTCCGGATGATGCTTACTAATAATCCTATTTACCGTGGGAGATTTTGTGCAATTTCTTCCAGTCTGTCTACCTCACCTCGACTTCATTAGCCTAACAAAACCCGACTAGGCGTTTGTCAACCGTTATCTGTAGCACCTTTTATGTACGCATCCTTCGCAATCCAAAATTATGCCCTTTTCAACAGTTTCACTTTCCGCCGGTTTTGATTACCTTCCGTAATCGTGTACTTTAGATGCCGTATCTTCCCGGGGTTTTTCATGCGCACGATCTTCAAAGGTTGAAAGAAATCTCGAGGAATCGGGGTTTAGCAGGTGCGTAGACGAGCATCAACACTTACGCCGACGAAGACAAGTGTGACGATCTGCCTGAGAGAAATACGATGCTCCCCCTGAAGAACGACCGCCGTCCTCAGTGTTTGGACGTTATTTTTGAAGGTCAGCCGGAAGGGCCTATCAGCTCAGTTCTCGCAAGGCCCCGGTTGATTAAGGTCCTTTTGTGGGTCACCAAAGATGTAATACTTCCGAGGCCGTGTCCTCCTTGGGGGCTGAAATAAACAGTCTACAAAGACAGACTTAATCCAATAGTGATTCTTATTCACCTCGTAGTATGGCCCCATTCTGCCTGATTCAAACATTATCTGGCTCTGCTTGGCCTTTGGCCAAATGCGCGACTCTTAAAGTTCATGGGTAACGTTATATACTTCGATCATGCCTTATACTTATGTCTCGATCATGGTTCAGAAAATAACGCTTATCAATGCTAGTACTGGGCCAATAGTAACCCAAGAAAACCTCATCTCGGCGGTCGTCCATCCGTTGGTTTACCATGACGGTGCTTCTAGCTGAGACCAAGTTGGACGGCAATTTGTTCCAGTGGTTCGTTTCGCGTCGAGAGAGGGAGCTTCCTCGGACAATCCCTTGCTCCATGTTTCATCGCCTTATGTCCTCCTTTCCTGAGGGTTGGCTGCTGCCTGGGGCTAGTAACGGCCTGTAGGTCTGAAACAACCCAGTGAGCTGTTTAAAAGTGTCAGTCAGGCCTCCTCTCAGGTTGTGCCCGTTTGGCGAGTATATGGGGAGAGCTTTTAGTCATTCTCTGTATGTCTCCTTCAGCAGCTCAGTAATCAGCTTAGCAACCTGTCTTTCAACGGTTTGCAACAGCCTTTGTTATCAACCAGTTTCGTCATTCCGACCTGAAAGCCGTTTTCCATGTGAGGGCCCTCGCGCGCTTTGTATGGCTGCAGAATAATTTTGACATCTCGAGACCTGACAGTTAATCAAAGCTAAAACATTCGCCAATCACCCTCGACTGTTGCCGCATGACACCTTTGGGCAGACTCGAAAGCTTCGCGCACTTAGAGGCCAAGAAATTCTATGGCTTCAGCCGTCTCCTTCAACTCAGGTGATCCGTCGTCAAAATGCCGAGTCCGTCCCTGTCCTGGAGCAGCTGCGTCCGCTAAACTCTATGCGGAGAGGGCTTCTGCTTTTCTGCCCAGTCGCGCCATCTGATCAGGCCTGTGTGTTCTCAGTGTGTAGATGATCTCCCACCGTCTTAAGGCCACCCACGAACAAGAAGCCAGAACACCTCATGGTGTCCACATAGTCACATATAGATAAGGGACAAAAGGGGCCCTGGCACAGACCACTGTGGAACCCAACTGCGTGCCCTGGCTTTGCTGGATGTTGCGTCTTCAGCCACTGTGGTGAGTGCCACGCGTTTGGAATTTCTAGTGCTTTCGCTCTGAAACCGAGTTTTTGAATGGCTTTGTGAATTAACCCAGGTAATTCGCGTTACTGAGCGCATCAGAATTGCGTTTTAGGTGCTATTCATTCGAGAATATTTTTATTCTTCATGTAGAATTGCCGATTAGTTTCCAGTATTTTGTGAAGCGATCTTTTATCGCTTAGAGTTTCTTGCGCTTTTGTGGTGAATGGCTGTACTTACAAGCGTCAAAGCCCTTGCTTTTGGTTAAAGGGAGCTTCAGCTATTTTCCCCACCTTTTGTGATTTTTGGTATGCACGCGTTCTCAACCAGTATCTCATATCCTAGCGCAAACGACACGTGGTAAAGGGTAAAATGTGCGAGGTATGCAAGAGGCGGGCCCGCCCAAGGTGTTCGGGAATGGGCAAGGACACCTTTATCCTTTATCAATAGAAGCCACGGGCTGAGTGCGCCTGTGCCCCTTGCAAGGAGGCGGCCGGTCTGGCTTTCGCACTGCAGGGCGAGGGCAGAACCAACGCCCACCGAGTAGTACCACAAGCGTGAACTCCAAAACGCCGCATTCTGGGAGCAGGAAGCCGTTTGCTGAAGGAGTAGGCGAGCTTGAGAGGGCAGTCATTAAAGCGATTGTGCCAGTTCCAAGAGCTTGCCACGCGTTCGTTGCCTCAACTCCCTTGAAGCAGGCGGACGAGGACCAGTGGACCGAGCAGAAGCCTAGAAGTGCATTACAGCCCACAAATTTGAAGGATGGGCCAGCTCTGGCGGACGATCCTGCACTCCTGATGCTGAGGGACGAAGTAAGAGATCTGCAGTCGCAGATCATGCGGATGGGCAGGGTCTCAAGCAGCAGGCCGCTGATCCCAGATGAGGAAGAACCCTTCATAAGGGAACCTGAAGCTAAGCAAGACTTAGAAACGAGATGGGTCTCTGACATACGGCGAATTGTAGGTGTTCCGGGCTCTACTGCTCTAAGGAGGGAATCCAAGGATGTCAAAACATGGGAACAAAAGCGAACGTCGTGCGGGACCAATACTAGTATATTTCGCTGATAGGGCCACCCGAGATGGACTGCTGGTGAGGGCCGCGGCGGTAGCTCGAAGCGCCAAAAGACGTCAAATTGCGCCAGATGAGCAAAGAGGGAGGCCTGGCTTTCAAACACTGGGTGCTAACCTGGCTGGTTCAGCCCGGGCACTGATGAGAAAACATCAAGTAAAGCAGAATGTCGTATTCCGCTCTTGGGCCCCGGAACTGACAGTAAAAAAGAAGCCACGTGCAAGGTCGTAAATAGTTGTAACTGGAGACGTGCTGGAAGATGAAAGTTGACAGTAATGTGCGAGGGTGGAGGACAGCGTGACCCTTGCCAGATTGAACGTTATGGCAACTCCCATGGAGATGGATTGGGAGTCGTCGGAATTCCTGGATATTCAGCCAGCGTCATGCACACGAGTGGGAACGACGGGTGCAAAAACTATTTCGTCTTCTCAGGCTTCTTGCCCGAGAGCCAGACAGGGGTAAACAACAAGAGGCCCCTAAGGGAAGGGACAGACGTGGCGGTGTTATATACTAACGCGTGTAGTATCAGCAACAAATGGATGGAACTCGCCAAAGCCGCTGGGAAGCACGCGGATCAGTTGTTGTTATTACGGAAACGTGGCTTTCTTAAGAATACCATGTGCCAGTACTAGTAAGTAACTGTTTTGCAATCTGTGGGCAGGATAGAGAACGCAATCGCCTTGGATAAGGGGTAGCCATCCTTACTAGGCCAGGTATAAACAATCCTTGTTCTCAGACCAACGTGTGCAGTCGCAACATCCAGTTAACCGCCATTACAGTAGTCCTTCCGGGCTGAAGGGTTACGGTTGTCTGGGTCTACCCGGCACCAGTTAATAACCGCGACCAGGCTGGTTGCTTACTGCGGGCTCTAACTGAACTCTCCAAACTTCGACCGTTCAATTTTTCCGTCTTACACGCCATAGCTTTAGCATGGTCGTAACTTGCTTACTTATCGACTCTCACTTAGGTTCTTTTATTCCATCACTTTCTGTAGTAATTTACTTTCCAGGCAGAGTTTCCTGGTTGAACCCTCAATTAGTTACTGAAACTTGCTCGTCCCTCCCCCTCAGGGTGTCATCATCTTCCCCATCTCTTGTACCACGGCGCTAGCAGGGTAATTGACTCCACACCTCTTTATGTCCTTCTACTCACCCAGTTTCTACTCCACATCAAGTCCCACCTTATGGCTTTCAGCTCTTCCTTGGGAAACGGGGACGGGAAATCCAATCTCAGTTACTTTAATTGAGGTGGCCCATTAAATGTATTCTGCCCACAGCTATATAGCCACTCATTCTGTTCCCAGCACAGTTTCCTACCACTAATTTTCTTCCACGTTTTCATGCAAAATTTTGTTTCTATTCTACAGAGTGGTTACTCCAAATCCGGTCTCAACCCCATCTTTGAATCTCGTGGCTCTTACATCTCCAAAGTTTCACAGTTCGATTTTTCCACCTTACGTGCCTTAGCTCCCCCCCTACGATCGTAAATGGCTTACTTATCGACTATTATTTAGGCTCGTTTATTCCACTATTCCCTGTCGTAATCTTCCACCAAGATAACATTAGCTAAATATGACATCCAAACCCCAGGTCTACAGCTTCCTTCTTGCCCGTTCCATGTACTAGATTCTCCGCCGGAGGAAGCCCGGTCTTCCTCATCACCCAACCCTGCCGTATTCTACTCTGGCTCCACTGCACACTATGCCGTCTGACCCTTCATACCAAAGACCCTTCCATCAGCAGCCCTTTCGCTACTGCTCCACCCCCTCACACTCATCCCGAGGAGCCCTGTGAGATGCTTGTCGTCTCGGCAAACCCTATCTATAACGTTATGCCCGTCTTACACCGGTCCCAATTACCCTGCCCTTCGTCACCAGCCTCACAAGGCCCCTACCAAAACCATGGTTGCTCCTTCACCACTACCCTCCATCTCCATGCTGACCCCCTAGCATCCCCATTAACTCTCACTCTATGTATAGGGGATTTGCGCCAAAAGGTCCCACTTAGAGTCACCATGCCCCCTCCAGATCTACTATCCCGCGTTACCAAATCACCTCAGGATCCAGTCTTAATCTCTTCTAGACTTCATGAGTGTTTGGCTGTCACCGAAAGTATTCTCAACGAAATTTTTGCCCTTTTACCGACCCACTATCGCCCCCTTCAACCTTCCCCCGATTTTATCGAGGTTTCCCTCCAAAGGCTCCATTAGACACTGCCTTCGCATTTATTGATCATTTATCCGGCGCTACTAACCCACGGTTGCATCCAACGCTGCTCCCCATTAGACCTCCAGAGTGTCTCACCCAACATGCATTCTACGGCAGTCACCCTTCGGACGTCTCCGTGGACTTGACACCCCAAAACTAGGCTTTCTATAATAGCGATCTCAGCATACCTTACAAACCACTGCCGTTTAACCCACCTGCTAACCTTCCCAGCCCAGTTGCTACTCAACCTACTGACACTCTCCTGGTCAACAACCTGCCTGCCGGAAGCCCACTTGGCCCCAAAGCGCATCCGCTGCCCTCAAATAGAGACCTAGCTCTCTATAGCCTCAAAAATACAAAGTTTCCCTTCTACTGCCGAATTCCCGTTCGCTGCTGAACAAAATCAACGACTTGAGGAAACATGCACTTGCCTCTAGCTTTGACATTGCCCTGGTGACTGAAGCATGGTTAGCTGATCACACCCCAGCTGAAGTTGTCTTGTTGGCGGGCTTTAACTCCTTTAGAGTAAGCAGAGTGAACCTCCGAGGCAGCGATTGTCTTGCATACATTAAACAAAAATTTACTACCACCCTCCTCCACGACACAGTGCCCGACTGTATCCCTGACTCTCTTTGGCTCTCCGTCCGAAGTCCTGGAAACGTGTTGCACACTGGGAGCCTCCGCCTAGCACCTACTTCCAGTTACCCTGAATTTCTGCATATTATTAAGGCTTTTGAGTACATTTCTACTCTGTCTTTAGGTCCAAAGGTCATAGCAAGAAACTTTAACACTCCCGGTATTTGTTGGAACACAATGACGGACCCTTTCATTTATTCGGTTTCCATCTGTACACCTACTCTGCGGGATGGACGAAGCTTGTCTCCACTACAAAAAAGCATAACGATATCCTTGACTTAGTCTTCATTCATAGCCTCCCCAACGTGAAGGTCTCCGTCAAATAAAACCTCCCCGGTAGTGACCACAAAATGGTCACACGTCACCTCGTTGTTACGCATGAGTCATTCCTACCTGGAGTTATTGAAGTCCAAAACCAATACACTTGTAGACCGACTGATTGGGCCCATTTGCCTACCTCTCTCCGGAGCATTGACTGGTCCGACTTCTTCCTAACGCCTGATCCTCAAAGAGCAGCTAAAGTGTTCTACACCAAGTTGTTCTCCTTCATAAACCACCCCGCCCCAAAGGTGAGGCATATTGGAGCCAAGAATACCAGAATTGACAGACTTCGACAAATGATTTGAAAGCTCCGGAAACCATTCCTCAGGAATCAAGATTTCTCTCTGACACTCTGAATAAGCTCACTCCGCCACGATTTCCATGCAGCAACCGACAGTAACTTCAAAAGGCAAGAAAGGACTGCACTACAACAGCCTCATAGTGTAAAGCTTCTCTCAAGACCGTCAAAATCTCGCAACCCGCTCAGCACTGAAAACAACATCCCATTCCCCATTCAGAAAGGCATCCACTTTGGTTCGCCGAAAGTTATGGCTGAGGCTTTCGGCTGCTATTTCGCATTGGCTCTCATTACGGAAACTGACCCTCCGCCACTCTGCTGTCCGATGCTCATGCAGGACGCGATATCAGCCATAGCATTTACCAAGGCCAACATCAGGAACTTCCTGGCCAACACTAAACCCTCC
The DNA here is from genome assembly GCA_948099385.1 of Fasciola hepatica. Taxonomy (NCBI): domain Eukaryota; kingdom Metazoa; phylum Platyhelminthes; class Trematoda; order Plagiorchiida; family Fasciolidae; genus Fasciola; species Fasciola hepatica. The sequence goes on along the minus strand of CANUEZ040000075.1, from coordinate 8,571,664 downwards.
TATCGTCCAAGGCCTGATGGCCTTTCACGTGCCCGATTTCGGTTTAGGGGACCTAACTTAGCACTCCTATTGCTGAACCTCTTTAAGTTATCCATGTCGTGCGGAATCTTCCCGGCTCAGTGGAAAACATCCTGTATAGTTTCACTCCATAAAAATGGCCCTTTGCATGACGCGATTGTTTCCAGGCTCATGGAGAGGATTGTAAAGGACTAGCTTGCAAATTTCTTGATTTCCCAAACTCTCGTCAACACAGCTTATCATGGGTTCCTAAAGTCTCGTTAGTGCCTCACGTGTAAGATGGACTTCCTCGATTTATTCACTTCCAGAGCCGATAGTAACAAGTCAATCATCGTCATTTTCATCGATATGGCTGAAGCTTTCGACCGCGTATCTTACACTTGCTCACCGCCAAAAATTAAACCCTGTGGGGTCGCCGACCCCCCTTCTGTCCCGGCCATCGTCTTACCTCTCAGAAAGTTCTCAAACCGCCACTGTCTATGGGGCGTCGTCTCAGCCCAAACAAATTACCAGCCGAGTCGAACAGGGTAGCTTTCTAGGCCCTCTCTTATTGCCCCTGCACATAAATTACGTCGTCCAAGTAATGCCTCATGGCACGACATTTCTGTTTGCTGATTATATAAGACTAGTCTATACTTATGAGACAAACGCCCTGCACGCAGCTGTCAGTGATATCCTGTCAGATTCGAAGTCCCTTGATGAATGGTGCACTCAGTGGCTGATGAAGTTTTCGGTAGCGAAGAGCTCACCTCTGTCCTACAAATTCCACGTTCCGCCTGGCCCTCTCACAATAAGCGATCCGCAGAATCCCACTACCCACGTGGTAGGAGACCCGAGCCTACATTATCCTAGTTCCTCCAACTTCCTTGAACGAGCTTTGGACCAAATTTGCAAGGCAAGAAGGATGGTTGCATTTATCCCCTGAACATACCGTACTCAGGAGAGCAAGCTCCTGATATTCAGGAAGCACTCCAGGTAGTTGTAGGAATACTACCCCCCGGTCTTCACCTGGACGCGGAAAGCTGACCGGGTGGATATAGAGAAAGTGTAACGCTCCTTCAGTAAAAAAATACTTGGCCCCTCTTCCAACCTTATATGCAGAGCTAGGTGCCAACTGCTCCTGTTTGAACCTCTATGGTTACGTTGTATCAAGCTCAACCTTTCATTTATCTTCAACCTTCTGCACTCAAAAGTCTACTCATCTGATAACCCACTTGGTTTCTGTAGCAATTCGCCATTACAACCCCTTATCTAGGCTCTTTATCGGGTTTAGATATTTCTCGGTTATATATACTAGTATCTGGAATACGTTTTCTGACTGGCTACTATCGTGCCGCACGCCAGGACAGTTTTAAGGGGCACTAAGCAGAATCCTTGCCGCATCTTCTATAATCAGCATGACAAGCAGAAGCATAAACATAGATGAAGCCTATGAAGAATGTCTTGATTATTAGACCACGGTGAGTTACAGTCATTTTCTTCCGAACCTCTTCCCATGACCCGTCTGATAATCCCGCCTGTGTACACATATATATATATGCTTCCTTGTGTATGCTCTACTAACTTTTCTTCTCCCCTCATCAGACCTGGGCATTTTACACCCTAATTTAGATATGTATGATTAGCCACCAATATAAAACCAGTTCAAAGCTCCACTAGAGCAATGCCTATCCGGTAGACGTCATCTGACTATGACCCATTAGTATGTGGGTTTGAATTATTTCTTCATCACCAACATGTTCTTCACACAGCCCTTTATTCCTCTACACAACACGCCCGCAAGTGATCAAGTTGTTTCATGGTGATATACAACCAAACTTTTGCCAAAACACTCACCTCTGTATACTGAATCCTGGGATCTCTACAACGCTTCAGTTCTCATCTTCAGTGAGCGACTTTAGGCTGAAGCTCAGTGATATACCTGGGCCAATCACTCAAAGTTTCAGCAACAGCTGGCGGCCAGCGTCTGCGAAGCCAGAGGTGATACTTCTTCACCAACATCGTCGTCCCATTTGAAGTTACCCAGCGTATCATAATCGGCAATGCAGTCGTCAGATGGCCAGCGTATGTGCTAGAACCCGTCCGACTCTGTTATTGGCAGAAGCATGCGGTCAGGTGGTAGTCCCACGAATGTTGCCATTATCGGAGTATTTGTTCCGTCCTCTATAATCTCCTTTCACAGCTTGCGGCGGCGGAACGCCCAAAGGTTATGGCATCTAGTCTGTAGCGGTCTCACTCTAAGGGGAAACAACCATCCATTTTAGTCCCGGACCCAGTGGGGCAAGTGAAAAGGAAGGCGGATCAGGTAGGAATGGGAAGTTCACCCTGCGGTGTAAATTCGCTCTCCCACTCCTTTGTAAGAAAACACTCCCGGCTGGGAAGGTCTGGGGCCACCGCCCTCTGCCCCTTTCTGATATCAGCATTGACCCGACCCTGCACATGGTGAACCCCAAGCTTCTGAGGTAGCCTTCAGTTCTTTTTGTCTGAACCAGTGCAAGGTGATAGCACGCCGTCCGACCTCTCCACATATGCTCGCTGACCTCGCCTTTCTCAGCTTCAACCTTTTCGGGTTCCCTGCAAAACCCTTAACCAGTTTGCCGATGTATAATGCAGTAGTCAGCACACGGCTGGAACAGCTAAACTGTGCGGCCTCTGCTCCGGCGACGCCCCGATATTGATAAGCCTTCGGCTTGCAGCTATCGGCTAAACCTCGCCTGTATCGGTTGTCGGAATGAGGAAAGTAATCATCGCTTTGATATAGTTTACCACCCACAACCTCACTGTTTCCGTGTTCTCCTCGAGTCCACGCACTAATACTGATATCCAACGTCGGGGGTGGTTCGTCTGCTGCTTTTTTGACTGAATTACCCAACCAAAGTGTTTACTGACAAAGGCTCCCTTAAAAATCTTTTTTGTCCTCTAATGATAGGTGCTCACCTTCACGTTATTCTCCTGTATCAGGCTAGAACTCAGCGGTCTTATCGTGCCTTTCTTGCACTTTTCTTGTATACTCTAGTCTTACCAAGCAGATTACTATTATTCAATAACCAAGGCTCACTGATCTGCGCATATGGTCATGGTAAGTAAAGATCCCATTCCACCCGGCATCCGTATACTTCTGATTTCTCATGACGCCACGGAGAACCAGCTGGTTTGCGTTCACACGAAAAGGCCACGCCTTAGCTCCTAGTATTTTCTTCCCTTTTCACTACTTCTGCCTTCCTTGCCCACATCTAGCACGTCGACCAGACTGCTGCCTTCCTTTCCTCTTATTCCTGATTCTACTATCCTCTATTGTTTTATTCCTGGTTCTCAAATGGGCCCCTCTCCTCATCCACCTCTACCAATTAAATTATTTTGCTCTCCGAATAAGCCTGTGCTTAATATCCCATATCTCTTTTATCACCCAGCTACCTTAGAAGACTACTAGTCTCCCTCCGTTGATCCCCCATAGATCGGCCCACTGGCAGTCAGATAACAAAATGTTCATTGTCTGGTTTATATTTAAAAATTGCCACAGACCACAGCTGGAACATTCCTCAGACTGCCGCACTCCTGACCTCTTTTAGACCACGCTGGTTACTTGGGTAGCCATCAGCCAACTCGACGTTACTCCCGGATTACCGTACGAACAAAACGGTTTGAGCAATCGGATTGACAACAGTCTAACCCTATACGGATGCCTACTGACTCTTTATGAGGCACTTTACATGGCTGGCCAGTGACCATAACCCTACAACAATCCCTCGTGAAAGTCTCACCGGATCGCAGAGTGGATTCCTGACACCAATCATCACCCCACACCCGGCCAACATCTATTTCCCTTACTCCATACAAACAGTCCAATTCATTTTGCGTTGCAGTACGAAATCTAAGACCGGAATCTGGCTTTCGTCACTGCTTTCCCAACCCACTCTGTCCAGTTCTTCAACCTAGCCCCGTTTTGCCTGCTACCCTCACCGTTCGCTACCCGCCATCACTTGCAGCCAAGGCCTTCACGAAAGAAAATACCAGCCATCTGTAGCCAGCCAGAATTAGGTTATTGATTCTTTCACGTACACAGAAAACCTTATCTTTACACTCATCCAACTTCTGCTTGGTCGCACCAATAGCGTTGCACTCCAGCAGTCTGTTTCTTCGACGGCTCCTGTTTGAAAGTCCGTTCTGCGTCCGTACAGCATTCATGCTCTTCAAAAGTACACTGGATTCCTCGTGAAGTTTTTTGTCTTCATGTAAGTTTCCGTATGACACCAAAACCACCTCTGTAAAAAGGTCTGTCTTATTATCACATCCAACTCACTTGCATTTATTCCACAGGCTCCCGCCAAAAGCAGTTACCCAATGATAAATCAATCTTCTATAATCCGTCGGCCTCTCTGACTGCACTTCCATAACCCCATGCTGACTTCATTTATAACCGTGTCTTTTTGGTAGCTCTCCTGCCTGGTTACTCGTTATTTATCCTCCGAAAATCCAGTTGATGGACCCTCGCATCCTCTTCTAGACCCCCTAAGCCGTCGCAGCAAGTCTTCGGCACCCCTGAGACACTGTGTATTATTCCTGCTTCAACTCGCCTTCCACGTTGTGCTGTCCGACTCCGTTAGCTTTACTGGTCCATGCAATCGCTGCACCTTTTAAAATTCTCCAGTGTTGCCTACATCAGCATTCCCGCGTTTGTCCAGCCATCCACAAAGCCCTCTCCGAATTCGAAAAAGGTGTACAGTTCCCACGCTAACCTTGCCAACTTTGGTTCACTCAAACACTAATCGGCCTCACTGTTTTATTTCTGCTACGGTGTGATTCTTAAACTTAAAAAATTGTAAATACCCAGGATTGATATGCACTTCTGTATTTTCTAATCATGCCTTGTGCGTGTGTCTTGACCACCGTCGAGTAATATACCATTATCATCATCATTATCATCAATTCTTATCCCTTATCTACATCATACTGAATTCATTTTACTCGGTCCAAACTGTTCTTATTCCCCTTCTCCTATTCAGCCCTGGCATTTTATCCGAGAACCCCATTCCGGCAACCATCATTCACTACCAGATCGTCCTTATGCTTTTTCATAACTTTCGCCATTTTTTGCATTCCTGTTCTCTCGCATCCGCTCCTAGCCCACTTTCTTTCAAAAGTAGTTCCAGTTTCTAAGTACTAGATGTTTTTTATCACTGACCACCTATCCTTAGCTGGGAGCATCCCAGACGGCGTTTTTCTATTTTGACCTCTTCAGGCAACCACTGACGTGCATCTTTCTTTTACTGGCTTGGAATGATCACCTGACTATACCGTCGGAATATCTGGCCCACATTTCAGGCCGAACTTTTGAAACCTGCCCATTATTCCGTCAGTCCCTCGTTGGCCCTACCCTCCAGGATCCCTTGCAACCTGATCGCAAGTTCCTGGACTATTTGATCTCTACAGCCGTGTGACAACCCCAATATCACTCGTGCAAATCCCGCCCGTGTGGGACGCGGTTAGATCCACCGCTATGACCGGCGCACATCGGGCGTGCAGGAATTCCGCAATGATGTGCGGGCGCAGCTAGATTGGCGGATCGCATCGCCTGTCTCCAAGACTGTTTTTTAGGCTAGGTGTCCAGCGCACGGTCAGCCCCACCCACCAGCACCGGTAGCGGAAGAAACGCTACTTATGTACCCGAAATGCTGCAAGCACGCCGTTACTTCTGCAGGGTCATCGACTCCCTATCACACTCGCTTCCGTCTTTGCCACCTTGACCTACGGCTTTTTACGCCTGAAAGGACTAACTTTTCTTAGAGCATAATTATCGCATATTTAAAAGACAACTGACTCTTTCGGCTCACCGTTCATGGCATTCTTCCCTGGGGATTTGTGGTAAACTACTCACTAGGCCCTTTCTCAAACATAGCCATTTCCCAAGATAAAACGCGCCCCTTCTTATAACTTTTGCTGATATATTCGAAAAACGTCACATTAAATGTTTCCATACCCTTCCGTTCCATATTCTCCAAACGGTATATTTCACTGCGAAATATTTTTCTCCAGCGAATCCCAACAGTCGACGGTTCAGTACAGTTTGTTGTTTCTATCAGTCCCAGACTTCGTCTACTTAGGGCCGTTGCATTGCAATGTCCTCGCCTTGAAAAGCTTCATGTTCCCTCCATATACGCACATCCGAGAGACAAGTGTACCGCAGCTTTTTGCCTTGACACCACTACTTGATACATCTTTTACAAAGAACACCAATAGATAGTTTTTCACCTGTAAGATACTTCATCTTTTCTGCTGGCTATGAGCTCCTGCTACTATTGTGGCTAGGCACCTCACATTCATCTGTCGCCCAGTTCCCATTTCCATGCTGATGCATCATACTCCTCTTTTTAGAAGGAAAACAATCTCCTCAACTTTTACCCGTTTCCTTTTGACTAATTCTGTGTTCATCACCTCGACAATCACTATCCACAGATAAATCCTTCACTGGGTATATAACTGACTCAGTCAATAGTCGGACACTAATCTTTAAGAAGGTAATCTCCTACCGTCTGGTATCCAATCCTAGCACCTCCGTGCACCGCGAAGTTCTATTGTTGACTTACGTCCCCCTTGGAGATTTTTTCCTCTAGGTAAACAAACTTTCGGTCAATACCCACTCGATTTTCCCGCCGTGCAGTCCTCCTGTTGTATTATTTGTGTATAATTCTATTAATTCCACCTAGCTCCACCTGGACTCGGCCGGCCTGGTCACCCGATTTTGAGTTCATATTCGCCGGATATCCTAAAGGAAAACCTAAATACTTTCTCCTATATTGTATCGAGTGCACATACTAGTATAACCCTCTCAAAACATGGATTCCGCTTTCAACTGCGCCTCTTGATCTTGCTTTGCAACAAGCATCGGGGTTATCCGAAACAAACTATTGTGATTATGGGCCGGTTAATGATGCACAAAAAGCACCCGTAGTGGAGGACTTTAATCTTCCGCATACTGACTGGGAGGTAGAAGTCCGTGTGCTGGGATCAGAGGGGAAAACCCACCTAGAATGGCTGCATGCTAATGCACTGCACCAGTATTTTAGGGAAAGTGACAGATGTAGGGCCGGGTGCTTTCCATCCTCACTGGACCTGGCAGGAGCAAATCCCCCCAACGATGTATCTGGACTGCGTTACTGTGCACCTCTGGGCAAGAGTGACCACGAGTGTGTCAAAGTCACCCTGTGCGTGCATCTACCCAAGGTCCCCTCAAGGCCGGATAGGAATTTTAATAGTATGGAATTAGATAAACTACGGAAAGGGGTGATGGGACTGACGAGGGACAAGGTGGAGGGGGCTACTGTCGACGAGAGTTGACAGGTCATAAAGAGATCCTTGGTTTTCTCCAAGAAAAGTTTGCACACCATAAGCGAAGGAGTGAGGAGGGCAAATCTATGTGGTGGAAGTTTGCAATAGCAAAAGCCGTCAAACTTAGAAACCCCAGCTGGAACCGGTACAAAGCTTCCTGCAGTCGGCTAGCCTGGACCCGTTATAATATGTTTAGAAACGAGGCTGTGAACCTTCCGCGAACTTCTGAGTGAGAACATGAGCTCAGACCGGCTCAGACGACAGCCGAAAAATTCTATAGCTGCGCACAGTCAAAAGGTTCTACAAAGTCAACCATAACCGCACTATCCACTGGGGTTCACGGTATTGTCACCGATGACCAGGGCAAAGCCGACGCCCTGGAGGGAACACTTTGTAGTGTACGCAGGATAGATGGTGGGGTACGAGTCGATCTGGCTCTGGTGCGTTCCCTCCGCTGTTAAACGAGATAAATCTCTCAGAGGAAATCGTTCGTAAGCACCTACATTAATTAAACAGCCACAAGTCAGCGGGTCCAGATGAAATCCGCCTAGCTATCACTAAGCCGTTGGCGGATATCATAGCCCTATCAGTATGCAGGCTGCGCAGTTCCACGTTCGACCAGAGTAAGCTGTCTCAGGAGTGGTAAGGCATGGCCGTCGTGGCTATACATAGGAGTGGATCCAAGTTGGCTATACATAGTTACAGGCAGGCGAGCCAAGCTAGCATCTTATGTAAGGCTCTTGGGAAGATCATCGGTGCCCATATCAATCAGCACTTACTACAGCTTTCCGTGCTAAGTCCGGCCCGGCATGGATTCCCAAAAAATAGATCTCGTCTGACCAATCTACTGTGCCTCTTAGATGAGGTAACTCGGCTACCGGGTTAGGGCAAGCAAATTTAATTATGATACCTCTACTTGAGTAAGACATTCGGCCCTGTTAACCATCGTCTCTAGTAGTGCAAGATGGAGAAGTTTCGGTATAGGCGGGCCAGTATATAGGCCTCTAGAGGACTTTCTGTCACAGGAAGCTTGACATCAAAGTAAGGGACAGAAGCTGCAGTCTAGTGAATGCCACCGGTGGTGAACTTCAGGGGTCTGTCCGAAGCCCGGTGCCATTCCTGCTATTCATTAACAACCCGGCATCCGCTCGTCAACCGCCTGGCTTCATTGCTGTGGATGACACGGAGATTGTAGAATCTGAGGGTAGGGTGAACTTAGACAGGGACATAGAAACCGTTCCGTACTGGACATACAAGCGGAACTTACCCCTGGAAACCGGAAAAAGCCATTTGTTGTCAAAGACAACAGAAAGCCTAGAGGTCGCCCACCAACAGGGCTGTCCATCATAGAAGCACTCAGTAGGGATAACGAACTCTGGATCATCAGAAGCAGTGACTTCAAAGGTCGGACCAGCGCAAAGCTGTTGCACAGAAGGCTCAGGGTGGGCTCTTTAGGCTGCGATTAGAATCGCCTTGTCGGCGGCCGGAAATGATCGGACTTATTCACACGGTTATAGCACGACCTCACTTAGAAGATAATGTGCAAGCTTTGTCACCCTCCGACTAAAAGAACGCCGCCTGCTTAGAGAACGCTCGGCGTCCCGTTGCACGAATGGTTGGAAGAAGGAGGGATGAGGCGTACGAGCAGACTCTCTGTGATCTGAATAATTTTTCGCTGAATAAAGAAGTCAAGGAATTCTCATAGAAACGTTCAAGGTAATGAAGGGATTTTCCGGCCTCAGGCCAGATAGTATATTCTAAGTGGCTGTAGATTCCAGAACAAGGGGACAAGAAAAGAAGCTGACGAAAGTCCGTTCTAGGATGATGACTAGATCACACTTCTCTAGCAAAAGGGTCGTGAACAGTTGGAACAGTCTTTCTGGTAGAATGATAGAACTGCATACTATCTAGTCCCTCAAAAGTGCCCTAGGTCGTAAGTGGCACGAGATATATTCCGGTAGTGAGCTTTGAGTGTGTTCGCCAGATGGATGACGAGTAGCACTGTGGTCCGTCTGAGGTGTGTTGCAATTGACGTTTTCATTTGTTGCATGCTGTTTCGGTGAACGCTCACGATGCGTATTGTCCCTCGCAGTTGATGTGCGATGAGGTTCAACGTTTCCCCCTAATTTTAGCGAGGATTCGACGAAATACACTTTACAGTGGTGGGTGCATAACTGGTGTGCATACCATCGAAAGAATTCTTGACGCTCGATTGGCCGTGGCCATTACCTGTCATGTGGAAAAGGAGCTGAACTGAACTGAACACAAGCCGGGAAAATTTCACCAGTGTGGTGTGCCCTAACCCATTTCAACGCCTTTTTCTCAATCCGCATTTGTTTTAGCTTACGCATCATCAGCTTATGGTATATCGAGTCGAAGACACTCTGGAAATTTGGGTAACAGACTACAAATCGTTCACCTAAGTCGAGTTCATCGGTCACTTCCTCCGTAAATTATAATAGGTCCGTAAGATATGGCTCCTTCACGGTTTCTCACAGCCTTATCGTGAATAACCTGCGGTTTCCTACGTGACTTACTATTCTATCCCTGACGATCCTCTCTAACACTATAGGTACCTTCTAGAGAGGACTAACGAACACATAGTCGGAAGCAATTTCTTTCTTTTTCGATGGGCTTCATTTTACCTTTCCACAGGCCATTGGGCGGCATGGCCGAGGCTAGTGACTCGCTGCACAGATTTGCTAGCTTCTTGGACCCTGTGCGTGACACCGGAAGAAAGATGGCGGGGCTAATCGTATCCGCCTTGGCCGCCTAATTTCCTTTCAGCCAATTCACTGCTAATTCTAGATCCATAGGCCCCACTCGGATGATGGTTTATTTTGGAGACACCCGAAGTGTGCCCGACTGCATGATCACATGGTACAAGTGAGTTCGAAATAAGGAGTCTTGGAAAGTCAACTGGATATACGCAGTACAGAGAAGTATGGAGGTTTTGGTGGTCGCATGAAGAGATGACACTGTGTTACACCGGCGAATCTTTCAGCGTATGACTTAGCATTATACTTTTTGCAGTTGTGTTATTCTGTGGATCACAATTTCTGTGAATTGCCTTCAAAGTCCAAGAAAGTGGCAACTTTATGCCTAGTTTCTTTGAAGGTCGTTCACCCTCAGGACGATTTTTTTCAGTGAGATGATGTATCGGTTGGATCCATCTCGGATTCTCTTAAATAACCAGTGATCCTTATGAAGCCATCGACGGATGCTGTGCGAAGTTGCTCAAAGTGCAGTGGGTCAAATGCACCTAGCTATCGACTCCCATGTGGCCGGCAAAGCACTCGGTGATGGTGGGCCTTCTTGTAACAGACAGAGGCATTACTATTATCAACGTCTCCACCGTAAACCCGTTCCTCAATATCAAAACAGCAGAAGCGACACCGTCATCACCAGGTTGCTACACCAGGTCGTGTTGCGTGCTGTAATCGATATAGTTTTTATTCATCTGTCTTAGGATATACCAAAAACTATAGTATCTTAGGGCATTCCTTTAACGCACAGAAGTTCAGGGATTTTTTTCTCAGCGGTAAATTCTAACCCGGCTCGAGTTTGCCGTTGCTTTTTCCGCCTCACTCACGGCGTCTTTTTGATAGTTCAAAATGCCACGTGTAGCAAAGAAGACTTATAATACTACCCCGTCTACTCGTACTCTGGTTAGTAGGAAAAATAGGCTTATTCGAATTACCGCGGCCTTAAAACAGTGTTCGGTTGACCTCTGTGACTTTGCAAGCTTGGCGACGGAAAGAACAGCTGTTTAGACCGAAGTGTCTCAGATAAAATGTCTCAGTTTCTGAAGTTGGAAGATACTGCATCTAAACTCGCCCCTCTACTGTGCATCACTGAACGCGTCAAACATTGTACCTTACAAAACCTGACAGCGGCTGGCCGCCTTATAGACTCTGTTGCATCCGAAGTTCTCATAAGAGTAAGTAACTCTCATAATTCAGTCGTGTTTAATGTCCCAGAGAGAATACCTCTGGAGCATGTCAAACATACACTGTTGAATGCATGTGGTATGGCCCACCTTCCTTGTCAAATAACGAGGCTGCGCAAGCGCGTTCAGAGCTTCAACTGCCCAATCCTTATGCGATTTACAGATGATCTATCTGTTAAAATATTCATTCAAATGCGTAACACTATAGCTTTTAAATCCCTCTATAAAACAAAAATATCCGAAGATAAAACCCCTCTTCAAAAGGAAATTACTAGATCTTCCTCGACTTTCCCTACTAGAAAGACGCTCGATAGTCCTGAGCCTTCGACACAGACGGCTGGTCGCTCCGTCGCCTCTTCTCAAGTCCCCACTGCTTTATCTTCACACGCGCCTCCTGCCTCTCCATAACCGCCCACTGCCTCCTTATCTGCTGCCGTACTGAACTCTGAAATCTGATCCCATTACCGTTGATCTAGACATTTCCACTCCTCCCCTCTTACTGCCACCCAGTAAAAGATGCTAACTATTGCCTCGCTCTCCCACCTCATCGCCTGTTGGGTGCACCCCAAACTCTAATTCGCCCTCTGTTCCCTCCGGTGATAAACTACTCGCCGTCCAGAGAAATAGGTCCAACAGCCTTCCCACACTTCTCACAAACCCGTCCTTCATTCAACTGTCTCCTCCTAAATCGACTCGCCTTAACTCACCGAATAGGGTTTTGACCTTAGGAAATACCCCCTGCTCCAATGCATCGGTGATCCCTACAAATTCACCGTGCTCACTGTCTGCCAATATCAAAATACGGCCTCCACACGCCGTTCACTCTGCCTGTAGTCGTACTCCTCACCTGACAACTATCTCTACTGCTCCAGCTATAATAATAATAATAATAATTGTATATTTCGGATGCGCCCGAAGCATGCTAGAATGCATGATCAGATGGTTATAGTGATGCCGGAATGACAATTCACAAAAGGGTACAACAAGTGCATGCAGAGTATCAGAGAGAGTGTTACAGTGAACTAAAACTGTAGTAATGCCCGGCAAATTTGAAGGTCAAGGTCGAATGATGTCAGTTGGTCTGGAGTACATTCATAAGTGGTATATGAAATAATTACCACTAGTGGAAATTCGAACATATTGAAAGGAAATGTTTTTGGTGCGCTACAGAATATGAGAGGCATATGGATAGAAATCTCGTCGAAGCGTTCGGTGAATTATTCACTTTACTACAGGCATGTCAAGAAGTATTAACATGGAAAGATTTCAGTCTGCAAAGATGGTAGTATATAAAGTGGTGGCTGTATACTGGAGGAATCATATATGTTGCAAACAATTGCATATCTCTTGGGAGGGATACTACCAGAGTGATGGTGGCAGGGAACGGCCGGAGTAAAACAGGTGAGCGTGCGGCAAGTTGTTAACTTTATGTAGGGTTGGTATGAAATGTCAAAGCGGAAGTGGAAGACTAGTCAATATTGACCGTGTGGTTACATCCATTACACAGGTGTTCAGTTCTGCGAGAGGAAAGGTGAAGTAATCCACAGATAAGTGCACGTCAATAGATGAATGCTGTGTGGTATGTACCATGCAAAAATGACAGATCAATAAAACTGCCCAGGTATATCGCGGGAAGCGGCCGTGGATCAACGAATATAGAAATAAAATGTATCGGCCGGTGCAGATAGTGGTGTGATTTAGAGGCTGCATACGGGGTCAGTTTCGGTAATATAACACGAATGCAACATCTGGAAAATCAAAGGTCTCGATAACGGTGATGGTATAGTAAGTAGATGGTGAGTGTCACATTTCTAATGACCAATTTGACAGGTGTAACAAATGATGGGAACGGAGCGGCGATGCAGCATGGGAAGTGTATCGAAGACGTTCAATCGTGGAGGGAACGCAGTGATTTACAGAGCCCGAACACTCGATGCAACAGCATTGCGGATGCGATCGGATGGACCGATGAAGAGTGCAGGTAGTTACTAATTACTTCGCTGCCCACTGGAGGACTACTGAAAGATATGTCAGTGCCGGACGTTTTTTTTGGTGACCGATGAAGCAATGAACAGTGACAATAAAGGTGCCAGTGTTTGAACAGTATTAGCGGGTTCTAACACGGAACGGGCATAATGACATATGGGATTAAAATGAGTTGTATGAATGCAGTGAGATCGCTGCTCCATACGTGGTGTTCCACCCAATTGGGTTAGCCCTCCCACAACGTGCAGCTTAATCTACCACCCTACACCCCTATCTCTCGCACATTTTCAACTCTGCCCTCTGCTCCCCTTTTCAGCCAATACTCGATTCCGACCAGCCGGTATTTCTCGACTGCTCCTAATCACCCCTGTCTGATATTGACCCGCCAAACCCCGCAGGTTTTTTCTCTTTGCTCCGAAATTTGCCCCTCCGTTGACGCCCAGTTTCTCAAACCCCGCTATCCCTCTCTTTGCAACATTTACTCCAGCATGGCTGGAAGCCACCCCATCTGAACCTCCACTAGCCTCAACATCAACGCATTCCCCTTTGATCCTGATCTCCGCTCCCTCCAATTGCGATAGCCTGCCCCCTTTCAACTTACATTACCCCCCATATGTGCCCATACCACCTCCCACAAATGTCATATCTTTGTCTTTATTCAACTCGCATTCTATTTTTGACAAACTCCCGCACCTAAAAAAACTTGTCCTCGCAAATAATTATGGCATTATCCTAATAACGGAATCCTGGCTGTCTGAGAGCACTCCCAATGATCAAGTATCTTTGGTAGGGTACAGTCTTCTAAGTACCGACAGATCGAACCGGCGTGGTGGTGGGTGCCTAGCCTACGTCAAGGAACTCTGCACCACGACTCCTTCTTTATATACGGCGCTCGATTCTATCCCCGATTCTCTCCGGTTCACTATCAACCTCCATTGGCTGCGTGTATCGCTCACTGAATCCCCCCAGTTCCTTGTTTCCACTTCTCATTAGGTCTTTCGAATACCTATCTTTCTTTTCTTCTAGGACCAAGCTTATTGCGGATGGCTTTAATCTCCCTCACATTTGATGGCCTGCCCTCTCGGCTCCTCTCAATCTAATGGACCTGATCACTGGCATTCATCTTGGCGGCTGGACACAACATGTTGTCGAACCTACCAGAAGTGGGAACATACTAGATTTGGTATTTACTCATAACATGCCTATCATCGACGTATCCGTAACACAAAATTTCCCTGGCAGTGACCATAAATTGGTTACCTGCCATCTGCCCCTTAGTGGCCCACCTAATCCCGCACAGCCCTCCAACAATATATTCCAATGCAGAAATTGGGCCTTGCTAGTCAGGCATGTTCGCCAGAAAGACTGCGGTGAATATTTCCTCACCTAAGACCCTCAACTTGCTTCGGATATTTTCTACTCCTTTTCTGACTGTCTGAAAAAAATTGTCTAACACCCCTCAGGCTGCACCTAAAAGGAGGTCGCCTGTCTCGCCACTCCATAAGAAGTATCATAAACTTCTCATACAATTACAAAGTTCCAACGAATTTTTAACTTTATTCGTCTAAGCCGCCTCCCCATACTTATTCAACGACAAGATAAAACGCGACTTCGTGACCAAGAAGCTAAGACACTGAGTCATCCTAACAAGTCAAAATTCTTTTGATGTTGCATAGGCATAGGCCGACTTCCAAATTCTGATTCTGGATAATAACTCATCTATCACCTCCCCACCTTGTATAGCCGAAGCCTTCAATGCATTCTTTGCTTCAGCCATGGCTCCAGCTACTGTCATTGCCCCGCCCCCATCTTCACCACTTAATGACTCTGTCCTTTCTACGATACCCTTCGATGCCCGGAGTATTTCCAAGCTACTATCCAATAGCAAACCCTCCCCTCGATTAGGCCCCGATGGCTCACCACCAGTTGCACTTGTCAATGGTGGGCCGGATCTCCTCCCGTTGTTTCTTAAACTTTTCACTCTTTCACTTGATGGTAGCACCGTACCTGCTAACCGGAAGCCCTCGGTAATCGTTCACATTCATAAAAAAGGACCTTTACATGAGGTATCCAATTATCGCCCTATAAACCATACCTCCACTTTATCCAGAATAATGGAAAAAATAGTTAAAGATCACATTATTAACTATTTATTAAGCCTCAGTCTTATTAAACACAACCAACTTGGATTCCTCCGCTCACGGTCCTGCATGACTTGTCAGTATGATTTTCTGAATCTCGTCACCGACTCTGCTGAAAGTGGAAAATCTTTTGTCGTTCTTTATCTTGACATATCCAAGGCATTTGATCGTGTACCTCACCCCCACCTTTTAACAAAGCTACGGTCATTTGTGATTGTCGATCCACTTCTTTCTTGGTTCTCGTCTTACTTATCTCATCGTTCACAGGTTGTATTAATTAACGGGAACACCTCCAATCTTAAGCCTGTTACTGGCGGTGTTATTCAGGGCAGTGTTTTAGGCCCCCTGCTTTTCCTCCTATATATAAATGATATGTTTCCGACAATAATTAATGGCACGCTGTTTTTGTTCGCGGAAGACATTAAGATAGTCGACACTTTTTCGCCTGGCAACCCCAGTACTACTATCCCTCAAATCTCTGCTGACCTAACCGCTCTTGATGAATGATGCTCAACCCGGGCGATGAAATTCTCCGCCAGGAAGTGCATTTTTCCTGCTTACAAATGCCGGGTTCCTCTCGGTTCTTTACGCTTCGGCGTTTCACCCATCGACAGCCAGCCCTTAGTAAGAGACCTTGGCTTAAGTTATTCTTGCTCTTTCAACTTCTCGGAACATGCTGTCTTCCAAACGGCGGAGGCTAAAAAGTGTCTTGGTCTTCTGTTCAGATTCTTTCAGCTTAGGGAGGGCATTCCTTACATGTACAAAGTACATGCCATGCCCCTTCTCGAATATTGTCCCCCAATCATCACTAGTATGAGAAAATCCGACAGGATTATTATCGAATGTATTCAAAGATTCACAAAGCAGCTTACTGGTTGGTCGTCCAACTTAAACTACAAGGAACGATGCTCATATCTCAAAATCGAACCATTATGGCCTCGTCGCATCAAGCTAAATTTGGTATTTCTGTATAAGCTATTTTTTTAATAATCATAATTGTATATTTCGGATGCACCCGAAGCGTGCTAGAATGCATGATCAGATGATCATAGTGATGCTGAAATGAAAATTTACAAAAGGGTACAATACGTGCATGCGGAGTAGCAAAGAGAGTGTTACAGCGGACTGAAACGGTAGTATTGCCCGGCAAATTTGAAGGTCAGGGTCGAATGGTGGCAACGATGAATGAAACTACCACAATTGGATTTGAACGGGCGCCGGTAAGCAAGGTCACGGAGCGCATCACCCCTCTAAATCTGAATGAGATTATGGTGGTATTAGTCTGCCGCCAATTCCGCTCACATCTGCCTAAATGTTGAGTCTTGTTCCAAAATTTATACTCCATTGGAACTGGAAAAATAGGAATTTGCGTTTATTGCAGCAAGGCGTAATAAGTCTTTAAAAAATATGAAGTTGGTCTACCAACTTTTTCTTATGTATCTGCCATAATGTCCATTTGTATCGAAAAATGGATACCTTTCTGGAACTACATAAATTGCGGAATATAAAGAAATGTCAAATGATCCTTCGTAGATGTGGTTCTCCAGGAAAAATACAAGGAAAGCTGTAGAAATTCCCTCCCCTTCTACTTGTACAACTTGTACACTGGAAGGGCCACTGTGACATTGCCTACATGACTTAGGCGACTCTTCGCAGAGGAGTTTAGGTCAAGCCTCTGAATATAATATTTACTGGCAAACCTGTTCGTCTCTAGAAGAAGGCCTGTAGTTATAACGGCCTACTCATAAGTCTGCTACCTTAAGTAGTCTACAGTGGGACTTCAGTTACTAGGCTGCACCATCATAAGTACGTACATATGCATGAATATATATATATATATATATATATATATATATATATACTTGAATGGTAACGTTTCCGGCCATTGCTCGACTAACGTCCTATCTGTCATTCTCCCTGGGCTGTATATATATATGTATATATATAAATATAATCTACCATCCAGTATTCACTAGCGCGAAGGAAGACTCACGAAGTGAACACGTGCCATAACGGCCTAGTTGTGCTGGTCCAGATGAAAAATCAGTAAGGAAGACACCATTGCCAATATGGCAGGAACCATAATGCGGCTGCCCCGAATAGGGCCTTTGTCAATCTCTTGGGACCACGTTCACCCCGTTAGACAACGCACACAAGTGTAGTCCTTTTCGTTGGTGAAACCTGCGCATTGATAATTTGCTTATCGGTCACACGTTTGGCATTGAACCCATTGAAAGTCCTCGTCCAGGTCGACCTTTGGATCCCCTCACCGGCAAACTCTGCAAACGTCCTTGTTGATTAAAGACGGCGGCCTGTCCAGTTTTTGTTTCTTGTTTGCTATTCGGAATTGGTTGTCCGTAGTTGTCCGATGTTGTTGGAACTAGATACGCTGCAAAGGGTTTCCTATAACCTGGATATCGCTCTCCCCAGTAAACCAAACCTCGATTATGGTTTCCTTCTAGACGTTGTTCCCTGTTTTACGGTTAAATCTCTTTTCGGTGGTTCCGGCCGTAGCACATACCCGTCAACCGCACTCGAAGTTATGGGACATTCTAATATTTTTCGGGTCTCTTTCTCTCGGCCAAACACAAGGGCGATACCCGGCCGGGGCGTTATTCGTTCCACGCCTTCTCTTTCTGGATGCTCGTAGCGCAGTCTAATCTTTGGCCACAAGCCTATAACGTCTGGTAACAACCTTATTTGGGCTTTAGCCTTTCTGTAGTTATCCTCCACAAGATTAGCCAGTGCGGCGGAAATATCTCTTCCGATATCCTCGCTCTCCCGCAGCTTCTGCGCCTTTCTGGTGATTGTGGACGTCGACGCTTGTGAGATGATAGTGTCTCCACCGGCTAAGGTTATCACCTCCTTACAATCTATTGACCAGCGATTATCGGCTAGCGTAGAAAGGTCGACATTGGTGGCACTAGCGACGAGCAACACGTGAACGCAAGGCAGCAACCACTAGCGACTGAACGAATAGTCGCAGTGTGGCACACTGCCGCCGGTAACCCAAACGGAGGAGCACCTACTATTGGTTACAAGCCACTTGCGTTTTACGTAAGGTATACCAGTGATCGCCACGGTATGCAGGTGGCGAAGGAGAACGCCACGGACGAATATGGTTAGCTTGCCGAACACGAGTTTCAGCCAATGTGGCACATTACGGAACTTGCATATGGACATTTGTTCCTTACCAAGTCCACTCTGCGAAACTTCTCTTAAAGGTGCTACCCGCTTTAGAATTCTTTCACAGACCTGGAACAAGGCTGACCTAGGTCAGAGTCCTGTCCTAAGATGCCTATTTTTGATTTCTACTCTGTTGGTTGTTAAATTACCCAAAGTTATTACTTGCCTTACTTTGTAACCCTCCCAGAAATCCTTAAACGTCATCCACGTCCTTACTAAGTAACCCATTGCCTCGGAGCTGAAGGCCTGAATAGTAGCGCGAAATAGTTCGAAAGCAGACTCGCTGCTTGCGAACACCATGTTACGCATCCACTGAAAAACGAGGTCCTTTTCTAGCATCGTTGCCGCAACTAGATGGTTTCACCTTTTCCGCATATCTTGCAACACGTGAAGCTGGCAGAACACTACCTGGGCTTCAGGATAGTGAATCTTGAACCCGTTTAAGTGAGCCAGACTACGATCCACCACTATTGTTTTACATTCCTTAGATGCGGGCAGGTATTCACACAGGAAACCCACGGCCTGTCTGTAGCTTGCAGCGCTTTCATTGGGCAGCAACGCATACGGAAACTACTACTTAAGCTTGTTTCATCCACTATCATTGCGTGCCATAATACATAGCATCCGCAGTTCATTTGATGGGTAGCGTCGGCTAGAATCATCTGGCTGCATCTGCGAGCAACCGGAATCATCTCGCTGGGTAAGAAAAGGAGTCTAACTATATTCTCCTCGTATATTACCTGGCTAATTCCTTTACCGTCCAGTAATTATTTTACCCTTACTAAGTTGCCACGAACATAATGACTGTGACGGACACGTATAGACCAAAAGTCCATGCTATTCAGGCGCCTATTGAACATACGACTAGTATAGTCCCTTAATTTAGCTGTATTATGGAAAGTATCCATTAAGTCAAACAACATGGACTCTTGAAATGCTGTCAGCCTTCGTTTTGCCACATACAAATTAGGATATTCTATTTGGAACCTATGAATATGGACCACGCACCACTTCTCAACACTACCTCCAGTTCCTTTCGCGACCAAGGTGACGAAAGCTCCTCACGCCAGGTTTTTGTATCTACAATGAAATCAAACATTAGCACAAATTATTATCACCTTGATCCACCTCCACCTTTTCGGCGCCGATGGACACAACAGTATTTCACGAAATGATATCTCATTCCGTCGCTAATTGTTAGCCCACGCCTTTTGGCTTGTTTCCATGTACGAGCATTGTAATTGTAAAAGCTGGTACTTGTGCAACGCTGGAACTCTCGAAAATTGGTTGTGAATTCATCGAGATCTTCGTAAAAGTCTTTTATCAATCTGGAAAACCTATGGGAATTGTCAACGGTCATGGTAGTTTACATGGCTATCTAGTGAGGTGGATGCTGACATTTTGTAGTGCTAGGCCTTATATACCAGTGCAAATTTGATTGTATAAACAGTATTTTATAATATTCTTTGATTTGGTTACACCCAACAGAATTTATTTCACCTTCTTTTATACATAAATTATTTCATCACAACATGTCTGTTTCAGCCGATATTACCGTTTCATTTGTGGTAGTTCGATCCTTGACTTTCTCGATTGGTTAACCCGGTTAATAATGATTGGAGTCGGTTAGAAAAGGGGAAGTAAGTGCATGAAAAGTACGGGAAATAATCACAACACTAGAAATTCTAGCTGAACCAAACGATATCTGGTATACCAAACTGAGAGTTAAAGAAAGTCCATCGAGGGGAACTAAAAGACTCTTCTGCACGTCGCAGGGCGTGGAGAGTATATGGATGGAAACCTCATGTACAAGAATGGATCTTCAGATATAAAAGTCCATGAATCAACGGCTAGTGTAATGGTTGAGTCTAAAGTTGATATGCCGACGTAGTCAATCACGAGGAGAGCGACCAGCAAACCCCGAGGATAGAAGGCGCGATTTTAAGAGCTCTGATGCGAGAAGTAGCCAGCGGTTAGGCCATAAGTATTCAGAGGTTTATTTTCATTGATAAATATATGCCACTTAGTAACGGCCAGTATATGGAGTTATGGCAATAAGTCAACGTGGATTATGTCCCGTGGTGATTGCAAGAGCGGATAGCGTGCAGAAGCGACAATGTAGTAGAGGGTAGATAAACGACCTGATGACCCTTTTGATAGGCAGATCCCACGGCAACTGTGGATCGCCAGCTGCGGAACCAATGAGTTTGGCAGGAGAAACGAGAGCGGGACACCGGATTCAGAACAAATTGAGACGTTCGGCAGAGAAAGCAGTATAAATAAAATTTGAACGTCAGGTGATCGCATAACTCAGTGGCGAGCAAAGTCAGCTTCGTAGTTGCCATATGTAATCAGATACAGCGGGAGAAAGCACAGATGAAAAGTCAGTGTTTACAATTGGATAAAATAAGTGTAAACAGGAAACTATAGGAAACCACTGAAATGGAATATACCGGCAATACCGCCCGGCAACTAGGAGACTCATTGTCGAGTAATCAGTTCACCTTTTTTGGGGTGACGTCGGCTGAAGGTCTGGAGTACAAGCATAAGTGGTATAGAAAACAATTACCACTGGTGGAAATTCGAACATATTCAAAGGATATGTTGTTGGGCTTCATAAAGAGAGGAATTTATCGAGCGGAGTAGAAGGAGTTACTTACGGGTTGCAGAATGAGAGGCATATGGATAGAAATCTCGTCGAAGCTTTTGGTGAATTATTCACTGTACTACAGGTATGTCAAGAAGTATTAACATGGAAATATACCAGTCTGAAAAGATGGTAGTATATAAATTGGTGGCTGTATACTGGAGGAATCATATACGTGGCAAAACACTGCGTATTTCGTGGGAGGGAGACTACCAGAATGGTGGTGGTAGGAAACGGGTGTAGGAAAACAGGTGAGCGTGCAGCAAAATGTTAACTTTATATAGGGTTGGTGTGAAATTTCAAAGCAAAAGTGGAAGACAAATCAATATTGACGGTGTGGTTACAGCCACTATGCAGGTGTCCAGTTTTGCAAGAGGGATGGTAGAGTAATTCACAGGTAAGTGTACGTCAGTAGATGAACGCTGTGTGGAGTGTACCATGCAAAAATGATAGATCATCAAAGCTGCCCAAGTATATCGCGGAACGCGGCAGTGGATCAACTAATATAGAAATAAAATGTATCATCCGGTGTAGATAGTGGTGTGATTTAGAGGCTGGATACGGGGTCAGTTTCGGTAACATAACACGAATGCAACATCTGGAAGATCAAAGGTTGCAATAACGGTGATGGTATAGTAAGTAGATGGTGAGTGTCACATTTCTAATGACGAATATGACAGATGTAGCAAATGATGGGAACGGAGCGGCGATGCTGTATGGGAAGTGCATCGGAGAAGTTCAGCCATGGAGGGAAAGTGGTGATCTGCAAACCCCGAACAACAAGATGCAACAGCATTGCGGATGCGATCGGATGGACCGATGAAGAGTGCAAGTAGTTACTAATCACTTCGCTGCCCACTGGAGGACTACCGAAAGATATGTCAGCGCCGGACGTATTTTGGTGACCGACGAGGCACTGAACAGTGACAATAAATGTGCTAGTGATTGAACAGTATTAGCGGGTTGTAACACGGAACGGGCATGATGACATATGGGGCAGAAGAATAGATAGACGTGTCACTCCGGGAAGGTGGGCAAGAAGTAACTGTCAAGGTTGGTGAGTGCTTGCATAAGCAACAACTGCGTGCAGGGGAAAGTGGATAGCAGGTAGGGATGAAAGCTGTTCACTGATGCGTGCATAGATAGTGATAGTTTGTGCCGGGCAGGATATAACCTCAGTATAGTGAGCATGCTCGAAGGAAAACTGGTAATAACTGGAGGGGAATGGGGCGAATATTTACCGTAGTAGTGTGAGCATAAAGATAGAACTTGTAATCCACAAGCAGTGCTAGTGGATGGGAGTGACCGTGCGCTGGACACCCAACCTGAAAACCGTTTCTGGAGACTGGAGGTGCGATCCGCCAATCTAGTCGCGCCAGCACATCGTTGCAGACGTTCTGCAAGCCCGATGTGCGCCGGCCAAAGCGGTGGATCAGACGGCGTCCCGCACCGTTGGGATTGAAATGAGTTGTATGAAGGCAGTGAGATCAAGTAGTCCAAGTTCAAGTAGTCTGATGGTGGAAATCTTGGGGAAAGTGATCGTGAGACGAGCGAAAATGAAGTCGTGCGTAAATCTCAGTCGTTCTCTCCAGCGAGAGAGGTTCTAAGTTATTCCTGGGATGAAGAAGGCGACAATCGTCCTTGGGGTGTAGGTTCTGAAAACAAAACGGAGAAGGCTGCAGTCTGGCAATTCTACCAGCTGTGGATTGGGGGGGGAAGACAGAACACCAAAATCATGCCAGTAACAGAAATGAGTGGCGGCGACGTTGAGGTCTGGTTTTCGGATTAAACAGCATACGGAAAGCGAAGAAGACCAGTACTAGCGTTTAATTATCGTGAGGCTTAGTGAGAATTACCAACAAAGCAAGGAGGCAAGAATGGGCGACCCCTGGGGCAAATACTTATGTGTAGTTCAATAAATGGTTTATGGAAGATCACATGGATTGTGGCGGTTTGTTCATCAAAACAAGGCCTGGAATCTCGTGTGTTGAAATAGGGTATCATCGAGTAAATAGTTGACACGTGGATGAGACTGGTACCTTGAGGACAATATTACATATGCTACTATGTATTTTCTAGCATTAGTGATGCTCTTATACATGGCGGCAGCTGATAATAAAAGGACCTTACCGACTATGGTAAAATCCGACAGCATGAAAGAAAGAATCAGCGGAGTAACAGTGGCCAGTAGGGGGTCGTGGCCAGCAGCGTTGAAAATAGGAAGTGGCCAGACAAGCACGTGGAGTGTGTTGTTGGCAGTCATGGAGTATGAGCTGGACTGCTTTTATTTGCTAACTATAATACAGAATGAATCCACTTGCTCCTTGTCATTGGTCGGTAATAACTGTCTACTGAACAAAGTTGTTAAGCTTCTGGTTAGTATCCTAGGCCCAGTTCGTAGGCCCGGGTAACAGACATGTAGGGATCATGCATTCGGATGAGTTTCTGGACAGTTAGATGTTTATTTATTTATTTTTTGAATAATAAAGAGGCCGAAGACACTGACCTAAGTTGATGTGGAAGTTTGTTCCAGAGGGAAGAATATTTAATTATAAAGAAGTTAGACCGCATCGCAGTCCTGGATACTGGAATCCAGACCATAGAGTCCCTATGTCGTAAAGAATAGTTGGAGGGAGTTTTGATCTGGGGGGCTGAACTGCAAGATGAACGTTTTACAATACTGCAAAAGAAAGACAGGTTCATTCGTAGACGGCGCAGCCACAGGGGCTCTAGGTGCAATATTTCACACCTTTCCATATAATTTAGAGGCGACGAATATCCTAGTAATTGTTTGGTAAATCTACGTTGTACATTCTCAATTGCAAATCTGTCAATCCGCCGCATGTTAGAAAAGACGAAAGTGCAATATTCCAGAAGTGGTCTGACATGAGTTTTAAAAAAGCTTAGCTTGCGCTCGGGAAGACCGAAGGTTCTATTAATCAGACCAATTAGCCGTCTAGCTTTAGCAACCTGCACGGCCGAAGGTTCGGAGAAAGTAAATGTACAAGAATATTGTAATCCCAAGTACGTTACCTCCGGACTGTTGGGGATGAACTGATCATTAATTTTAAACTTTCCTGCGGGAACCTGACACTTACACATAAGGATACAACTTTTGGCAGCGGAGAATTTCATAAACCATTGGTTGCTCCATGAGTCTAGCGATAGTAAATCGCTCGTTATGCTAGCATATGACATACGACAAATGCCGTCTGCAAGGTCAACAAAGAACAGCAAGCACTGCAACATGTTTGATGGAGGCCATGAAGCACAAACTTGTGTTATGTAAGTGTGTATCAGGATACATCATAATCCAATACGTCATTATGTCGTAAATGCCCCCACGCATGAGAGGTTCCTTTAACCACTTCAAAGACGAATGAAGAATCGTCTACTTGGTTTCTGTGTTATCGGCTTTTCCGTCTTCACTATCGAGGAGGCTGGTACCGCGTACGTCGCGAAGTAGCGTTCCGTTGGCGGGCTACACCTCCACGGTTCTTATCATTTCGTCGGAGCTTTCGATGGTTTTCATAACCACGCCCAAAGGCCAGGTGCTGAAATGCGCGTGTTCCTCGGCGATCATCACCACATCTCCAGCTATGAATGGTCTTGCTTTGAGCAGCCACGTCTGTCAAGCTTGCATACCCAGTGTGTATTCCCGCAGTTATCGTCTTCAACAAATCTTGGCAAGATAAGTTGCCTCCTTCTACCCGTGGAGGTAGCTCCCACGAAGGTTTGTCGGTCCCTGGAAACCCCCGTTTGGCCTCAACGTCAACAGGTCCTTCGGGGTGAGCGCCAGATGGATGAGGTCGCCGTTGGTTAGTGGAATCAGGGGGTGATTGTTCGGAATTCTCTCGACCTCAGTCATGACGGTGCCCAGCTTCTCATAGTTGGGCGGCTGTTGATCAATGATTGACAGCAGCTCTCGCCCGGTGGACCGGATCAGGTGCTCCTATACGCCGCCGCGATGAGTGGCCTGCGGGGGATTGAAATGCTATCGTATGCCACAGGCCACGGTTTGGTTCTGCAGTTCGTCCCTGTCCGTGTTTTTATGCCAGCGCTGCAGTTTCCGCTGAGATCCCACGAAGTTTGGCTCGTTGTCGGAGTATATATCCGCTTATATGCCTCTTCGGTTGACAAAGCATTGCAAGGCCCGAAGGACACAGTCCGTTTTCATCGAATGCATAACTTCCAAGTGTATCGCACGTGACTGCACGCGAGTCATGTTACACCCGTATCGTTTTTCCAACCTCTTCTCACATTTGGTCCACAAAGGCCGAAATAGTCCAGTCCGGTGTCACTAAACGGCCACCAACCCGGAGTCACTCTATATTCTGGCGGCGGAACTATGTGTTGTTTGCCCGCATCTGAGTTGCGTCTCCCACAATGTGCACAACTTCGGATTACGCGTTTCACAGTCGTTCTTCCTCTCAGCAACCAAAGGCGCTTTCGGATGACGCTTGTCTCGTGACGCTCCCCGGAATGTCCCCCCACGGCGTGGACGTGTTGGATCATGAGTTCCATCACACGTTGTCGAGCCGGAAGCAACAAGGGATATTTTGTGTCAAAACACAGGTGGACATTCGTCAGCCTGCCATATACCCGTAGTAGCCCGTTAATAAGTCTGGGGTTTATACGCTTCGAGGTGCCTTTCGGAGATGATATTCCTTTGTCGATCGGTCCCGCTTCCTCCGCTCTCTCGACTTCCCGGGTGAAAACCTCCCGTTGTACCATCTTCAATAAACCGTGTACTGCGGCTCGTAGTTAATCGGGACTTATCGGACCCACTCGTTTGCGGCCGGAGTGGCGGACCCCTTTCATGACTAGCAAATGTCTCTTGAACCTGGCCGACCAAACTAATGAACGAGGCGTCTTCGTCCAGGAGGAAAACCTGACCAACCGTGACAAAACGAGTGTCGCTTCGACGACTGTCGGTGTCATCACTGTGCCTTTGGCCCCAGCTGCAAGTCCGGAAGGGGCTTTAGTTCTTACACAGGCCAGTCCTGTTTAGGCATTTGCAGGAATTTCGGTCCTCCCGTCCACGGGTCTAGTTGTCGAAAAGAAGCTAATAGGACACTCTTCTCCACTGAGCTATAAAGATCGATGCCCCCTACTAAAACTTGACCCCGTATGGCTTAGACTTGCCTGGCTTAACCTGTGTCTTCAATATAGAATTATCCACCGCTCCGCGTTCACTTCTACCAATTCTATACAGTTTTCGCTACCCTCATCTTACCCTCTGCGCCACACACAATTCAGTCTGACCATCCCACAGTCCAGACTGGCAATAAGATCCAGCTTCTTTCTCAATAAATATTCAAAGCTTTGGAATAAGCTACCCCTGGCTATTCGCAAATGTGCGTCAATAACCCAGTTTAGCCGGTTCCTAAAATCACAACTTACCTTTAGCCATAGGTTATCTTTGACTAACGCCAGCATATCTGAGGATCGAGCCTGTGAAGAAAGCATCGAACTTTAGAGCCCCAGCTTCCGTCTCCCCTCCCGCTCTCTGCTATCCGCCAAGCTGGCCTTCGAAAACTGGTTCCGCTACTAGGATCATGGCACCATATCCAAAACCTACCATTTCCTGCCTAACGACAGACGCTAGGCTTGCCATTTATTATCACTTTTTTGAGTATACTGCACATAACCCACGTTGCAGAAGGATACAGTTTTTGTCGTTTACAACGGTAACAAGCTGGATGCCTGCCGGTTCTTGCTACTCACCCACGTTCACCTACTATCACCTAACCCCTATACAACCCTGCCTTATCTAATTCACTAGTCGGTCCTCACAACTATGTCTAAACAATTACTGCCTCCCTCACTATACAGTACTAGGGCAGCCATGTAAAACAACTTTCCTCTAGCTGAAGGTTTTTAGCCAATGATGTTTTTCCCTAGCACCAAAGGGTTCAGTGGTGCTGGATCCTAGGACAATAAGCCCCACCACCCACTACTTCACTCCTTGATCCTTCGACTCGTTTCTTATTTACTCTGGCGTCCGCTCCTCTCAGCTTCCTTGCCCGGCCGTAATTTGCTTTCCTTAATCATCCCGGTTGAAAATCTTTCATCTCATGCATCAACCTTCCAATAGCTTCCTGTTGGTCTCAATTTCCTCCTTTTATATTTCCCGACACGGAAGCCTTTCTGTTTCGCCAAGATTTCTGAAACCATCACCTAACTTAGACTGCTATTCTATCTCCATGTGTGCAATAAAATCAACTGGCGCAGCCTAACTCAGCCACACCAGAACGGCCTCTGGCAGTTTTAGGCACGGTCTGGCGCTGTACGAGACTGAAACATATATGCACGCGCGTAAATTACAACACTCGTTGTCCTACTCCATTTGTTAGCTTAGCTCCACTCCGTATTTTCTCAGTTCATGCAAGCGACACCCCTAGTGTCTACAGCACCTTCACCATAGCTGCTTCCGGATGTGGGGAAGCAGACCACCCACAGCAGTTGCAAAAAAATACATATACGCGGAAAAATACAGTCGGGCGGAGGGGCTATGGAAAGTTCCTATATGGGCTCAACCACCCTCTGTTAGAAAAAAGTGGAGAATAAAAAAGACTTAGTGGGATTGATTTGATCTATATATACCAATAATGTCGGTCTGTGAAGCGAATGGGCAAACTCCAATCGTGGGTGTCCCCATCAGTTCACATCTGACCCTGCGAAAGGGAAAAACCCACACCGCCCTTGTCAGCTTGACATGCTTTTGGTTCCTACGCACAAGATTGACTAAGGGGTGATAGCAAACTGGTCTCTCCACATATGGTTACCCACCCCCCTCTCTAGTTTTAAACACCTCGTACCCTCCCATGCACGCCTGTTTGGTGAAGCCAGCTAAAAAACCACCGTGGCTCTGGACAACAAGTCGATACATCAGACGACAGACACGTCTCATCAAAGCGCTACTTATATCCATATAGATATTATTGTATATATAAACATACATGTAAGAACGTAGAGAAAAGCGCCCGTATTTTTCGCCCACGTATCTGTTTTTCCTCCTTTTAGTGAGAAAGTGGCTTTCTCCTTGTCGTAAAATCCAACCCACTCTCCGGTTTACAACCTTACCTAACAGCAACATGCAGCATTGGGCCAGTAAATACCCTACGACAGGATTTGCCATATATCCTCCGGATCTATCACAAAAACTCGCTGTTTGGGTTCTTAGTTTGTCCCAGCTGCTTCCTTGTGACCTGTACAACACCACTGTGGGATTTGCCATATACACCCTAGACCTAGTATGCAAACTTGCCATTCAAGGTTCTTCTTGTTGCCCAGCTGCTTTCTCACGTAGCCCTCAGACCCTAGTCCAAAAGCACCTCCACGGCTTCATTAACCCCTAAAGATAAGACTTCCTGGTGGACGGCCAAATCGGCAATAAATAACTTTGCCTAGCAATGTAAACCCAGCTAGCCCTCAAGAACACCGAATCACAATACCAACGACTCCTCATTTCACTAAGACCATTGTGCATCATTTCCAACGTATGTACTCTTATTTGTTATTTTGATCACGCTAACCCTCGGCTGGAACATCACCCAGACTACTTTCCTCCCCTTTTCAATTTCAGAACCACCCGGCCATAAAGTTGCATGGCTGTGATATATCGCGCAGACAGCTCATCTTTTTCTCTGTCCATCTACAACCGCAACAAAGGCTGGCTACAGCAAATACGATCTGGCAGCCGGGTTTCGCCCATAAGAAGTCCTGGTATTGCTGCATATGCCCCCCCAAGGCTTGCTGAGGAAGTCCCACTACAAGACCCTTACGATGTCGAAGCCACCGTGCAAGGACTCCTGATTAAATAGTGATCGGTCCAAATTCGGCGATGCCCGCCTTCTTCCCATGATGAAACAGCGAACAAAAACTGCGGCCAACCCTTACCCAAAAAGCCCAACACGAACATAGAAAAGCCACAAGAAACTCAGTAACACGTTTGAGCAATATGTAGCCAAATTCGCAACGAATCCCGAAATCAAAAGGTAATTATCCGTGATATTCTACGATACTAGATTATTGAATGAACAATGACATCAAAAAGACACAAACCTCAGTGATGAGATCACAATGACTCAACAAACGAGAAACCGAATTGCAGCGTGCGAGCAAGGAGCACGTGCGTCACGTAGGTCCAGAACAATGATATGACAAAGTATCGCTCTGGGCGCGAACAAACAACAATTGAGTCATGAAAACAAACAGTTCGTAAGGATAAGTCAATAGTGTAGGCAAGTGAGTGATGTTAAGGAAAACTTGGAACTGCAACGGTTTTGGGGGGATTTTCCACGACCGGCTGTTATAACGCCCAATAAAATCCTCCCGAATCCTCAGCAGTGTCAAAGGTTTGGTGTAAAGGTACTGATTCTTCCTACCTAGCTAGGTCCTGCTGTCATTGCGCGCGCCTAATTCTCGTCGTCAACGTTCCACTCATGGTCGCACCTTGTCCGTTGGCCACATGAACGTGAGGCTATTCTACATCTTCCGCGAGAACAACTGACGGATGGCGGGCGTGGAGGGGGCACATAGATGCTGTCCTTGGACGGGCCGTCCTGCCCTGGCTGTGTGCTTGCGTGAGTGTGTGTGCGTATGATGTAATCGCCGCTACCTCCACACATGCAAAAGACATTTCAGTAACGTCAACAAAAGCGAGTTGCGAACATTGTCACATGTTTGCTAGGGGTTGCGGGACATAGCGCGCATCGGGTGTGTGCGTATGTGTCTGGATGTATAGTGGAATCACAGGTGTCACCAAACATCAAAGGAGGACTTTCTGCAACGTCGACGAAAGACTGTGAGCACTGTACCGTGTTTGACGGGGACTGCGTGGCATAAACGGGTAAAATGTAGGCATGTGTGCGTGACCAAAGCTCCGCTACATCTACATGCAATGTAGTGTCGTGTGATAGGCTAAGGTTTGGACAACTAACTCCATAGTAAATCGTGAACACCGTATGAAATTAAACACAAATATACTTCAAAGAGAGCGTGAAGGCTTGGGTCCTATAGGCGAATGCATGAGGAATAAATAAATGAATTCAGCTTCATCTGGTATCAGCAGACATGGATATAGCCTGGTCTGTAGCGTCGACCTTGCCCACGTCAATGTCACTTTCAAGCTTACATATATTACGGATATCTCGCAATACGTCTCCTTTGTCCGTTCTCACCACCACCATGCGCGCGAGACCATCGATTTCCGTGCGGCAGTCCCTGAACACCCCAACTGGCCAATCGCCTTCATGTAAGTGGCTCTCCACGAGTGTAACAGCCGGTCGTGGAAAATCCTCCTTTTTCCCTCGCGATTCAGTGTTTTTCCCAACATCACTCGTTTCCATACACTATTGACTTGTCTTTACGAACTGGTTGTTTTTCTGGACCAATTGTTGTTTGTTCGCGCCCAGAGCGCTATTTTGGCACATCCTTGTTCAGGACCTGCGTGACGCACGTGCTGTCTGCTCACACGCTGCTATTCGGTTTCTCGTTGTTGAGTCCTTGTGATCGTATTATTGAGGTTTGTATATTGTTTATGTCATTGTTTATTTTAATAATCTAGTATCGTAGAATATCACGGATAATCGTCTTCTGATTTCGGGATCCTTTGCGAATTTTGCTACGCATTGCTCAAACGTTCGTAACAATACTCAATAGATCTATTTGGAACGAGGAAAAATCACGCAAAATGCCAAGAAAAGGATCAAAAGCAGTCGAATCCGGACAGGAAGTAATACGGCAAGTCTCTGGGGAGGTTTTGGGTACATATGATTCTTTAGTTAATGCTAGATCGCCTAGTCCTGTCAGTGCTAGCTCATGTGTTATTGAAAGCAATATTGATCGTAAGGATGTCGATTTATATAAGCTGAGAATACTAGAACTAGAGCAACAGTTACTATCGGCTAGACTACAGGCGCATGAAGCAGAGAAGTGTACACAGAAACAGCGAGAGCATGAGACCAGTGACTTCGACACTTCCGATAGGTTAGAGTGCAATAAGCTAGGGAACCCCACGCCGGTCGCCGACTACAAACCACCATCGATCGATCTGCCTAGAGTGGAGTCAACGGTTTTCGACGGGCGAGCTGAGCAATACTGCAAGTTTGTCAAACAGTTCGAGACGTTCGTTGAAAACAAGGTAAACGACCCTGGGCAAAGGCTTCTTTACCTTACTCACTACTGCCGAGGCCGAGCGCGAGAAGCTATCGACGGGTGCACCATGCTCGATCCAGAACAAGGCTACACAAGGGCAAGAAAGATTCTGAGGGACTTGTTTGGCCAACCTTTCAAAGTAGCCCGTAACCTAATAGAGGGCGTGATGGCGGAGGCAAAGAGAACCAAGGGCGACGTCTACACCATGGCCGACCTGGTGATCAAGATGCAGAACTGCTCAATAGCCCTCAACCATTTAGGTTACAGGGCTGACCTAGACGCCATGCACACTTTGGAAGGCATAGTCCGTCACCTCTCTCCCGAACTACAGGGTCGGTGGGCGGAAGAAGCTGAACGGATAAGCCGAGGCGACAGAGAAGCCAACTTCGAAGACCTGACTGAATACTTAGACAGGCCAACGAAGATAGCTGACAGCAGATTCGGCCGACTCATCCGGGACAGCAACTGAGCAAACAAGCCCGGTACTAGCCAAGTCCAAACCCCTGTACGGGAACATCCAAAGTACCAGCCTTGGACCAACACACACGTCATTTCACGAGATGCTACGGCGAAACCAAATTGCAGGTCCTGTGGTACTAGCCATGGCCTACCAGAATGCCCCAAGCTCGGCAACGCCACAATAGACGAACGGTGGGGAATGGCGAGGATGGCAGGAGCATGTTTCATCTGTCTCAACACCACGCACCGGGCAGCAGCCTGTAGAACAAAGAATCGATGTGGTTACGAGGGCTGCACGGGCAGACACCATCGGCTGCTGCATCAGGCGAGAGTAACCATATCCGAGGCGAGTGCCAAGCCCAGCGTGATTTGTTCAACTTCACAATCTGCCAGTAAACCGGTACGTTTAGGCGTAGTGGCCGTGGGAGTAGTGACTCCGACTGGGATAGTCAAGGCGTTGGCTTTCGTTGATAGTGGATCCGACACCACTTTAGTGAAAGAGCGGTTTACCGACAAACACCAACTGGCTCAAGGTGCGACGTCGTAAGCAGTGAGCACGGTGGGCGGAACACAGGTAATGACTGCCGGTAGATTAAGGCTGCAACTCATCTCTCTAGACACTAACGAGGAAATTGAACCAACGGAGGCATTCACGTTAGCGGATCTCCCCATGCGAGCACCAAGGTCGGTGAACGCAATCTTGACTCGGTGGCCCCACCTGCAGGATATAACCGTTGTAGACTGGGAAGATGATGAGGTGGATCTCCTCATCGGATGCGACGTGCCAGAGGCGCATTGGGTGCTTGGCCAAAGAGTGGGCGACCGCCAGGCACCTTATGCCGTACGCACGGCTCTGGGATGGATGTTATACGGTCCAGTAGGGTTACGTGGTTCCGTGAATTACTTATCCGCCGAAACGGACCGCATAGAGTATCATCTGCAACGGCTGTATGAAAAGGAGTTTCATGACATTGGAGACGAACGACCGACGTTGTCTCAAGAGGATCACTTCGCTCTACAAACGGTGCGGCAAGGCACTAGAGGCCTCAAAATCAGCTAGAGGTTCCCCTCCCATGGCGCACACCGGTCGACCCGTGGACTGACAACAGAAATTATGTTCTCCAACGATTACTACGACTAAAAGAACGCTTCATTCGAGACCATAATCTGTGGGAACAATACGCGGATTTGATGAAGCGAAACGAGGCCCTCGGTTACGTTGAAAAGGTGCCTTTTAACACCGACAGCAAAAGAGGTATCTGGTATCTGCCTCACCATCCGGTTATCAACCCCA
Organism: Fasciola hepatica; assembly: GCA_948099385.1. Taxonomy (NCBI): domain Eukaryota; kingdom Metazoa; phylum Platyhelminthes; class Trematoda; order Plagiorchiida; family Fasciolidae; genus Fasciola; species Fasciola hepatica. The sequence goes on along the minus strand of CANUEZ040000075.1, from coordinate 8,538,497 downwards.
AGAAACCCAATAAACTGCGGGTGGTTTTCGACTGTGCGGCCAAGTTCCAGAACAAGTCCTTAAACGATCGCCTACTACAGGGGCCTGACTGGACCACACCACTGATCGATGTTTTGTGCCGTTGCAGAGTGGGTAAAGTGGCTTTGTCTGCTGACATTAGGGAAATGTTCCATCAGGTGAAGATTCCGGTAGGAGAACGAGATGCTTTTTGTTTCCTGTGGTGGGAAGGGAGCGACCGGGACAACGCAGTGGTGAATTATAGGATGACCGTCCACCCTTTCGGAGCCATATCGTCACCATTTTGTGCAAACTACGCCCTCCGAGAATCAGCGAACAAACATGGCGATCTAGTACATCGGACGGTGGTAGAAAGCGTCAGCAGGAACTTCTACATCGACGACTACCTTGGGTCATTCGATGATGTGGAATCAGCTCTAGAGCAGTTCAGGGGTCTGACGAGATTGCTGGAAGAGAGCGGCTTCCATCTAACTAAATGGATGTCGAACGCTTCAGAAGTGCTGAAGGTCATCCCGTATCACGAAAAGGCCGAAAGTGTAATAGATCTGGACGGCTCTCCACTTCCTATCGAGAGCACCTTAGGAACACAATGGGACGCGGAAACGGACGATTTTGTTTTCGAACTGAACGTTCCCGAGCTGCCAATAACCCGTCGTGGCATACTATCTGCCGTCTCAAGTTTGTTCGACCCGCTCGGTTTCGTCTCACCATGGCTGCTACCCGCAAAGATCTTGCTGCAGCGGCTGTGCCGTAAGAAAGTTGATTGGGACCAGTCACTGGACCGAGGGGACCGGCTGGACTGGGAAGAATTTCTGAACACCTTGAAGAAATTAGGGGACATGAGAATCCCACGATGTTTGACCCCTGGCCATACGACACGGACTGGAGAACTACATGCCTTTTCCGATGCATCCGAAGTCGGTTATGGAGCTGTGGTGTACGGACGATGGTGCGCAGGAGATGGACAATATACCACGAGGATCCTGTTCGCCAAAGCCCGCGTTGCCCCACTGAAGTCGGTCTCAATCCCACGCCTTGAACTCAGCGCAGCCGTGTTGGCAGTCAGGGTGGTGCAAGATGTGAAGAGATGTTTCGATCTCTACATTTGGTCGGTGAGCTTCTGGATGGATTCAACGATAGTACTTTACTACATCAACAACGTACGGAGCCGGTTTAGTACTTTCGTTGCTAACCGGCTCACGATTATCCACGATGAATCAGCCACGCACCAGTGGAGTCATGTCAGGTCTGGCGATAATCCGGCCGACCTGTGCTCCCGACTTGCGAACAACTTCAGGCAACTGGACACGTGGACGAGAGGGCCAAACTTCCTGCAATTGCCCAAACAGGGCTGACCCGTGTTCGAATTAAAACCCTTTACGGAAGTGGAACTGGAGATCAAAGGTGTAGTGATAGCAACCAACGTCGTCGAAGCGTCATCCATTCTATCGCGACTGGTCAGGTTTTCTTCCTGGATGAAGACACTTCGTTCGCTAGTTTCGTTACCCAGGTTCAAGAGAAATTTACTAGTCATGAAAGGGCTACGGCCCTCAGGTCGGATACCGGTCGGCCCGATAGGTCCCGATGAGCTACAAGCGGCAGAGTATGATATTTTCAGAATGATACAACGCGAGGCTTTCGCCCAAGAACTCAAGAGGGCGGAAGAAGTGGGGCCGACCAATGAAGACATGCCATCTCCAAGAGGCGAGCTGAAGCGTTTAAACCCCAAACTCATCAACGGACTGCTGCGGGTGGATGGTAGGCTGACAAACGCCCACCTGAACTTCGACACAAAGTATCCTATACTGCTGCCAGCGAGACAACCTGTAGTAGAGCTAATGATTCAACACGTCCACGCCATGGAGGGACATGCCGGGGAAAGTCACGTGACGAGCGTCATCCGAAAGCGTCTTTGGTTGTTGAGAAGACGAGAGACTGTAAAACGCGTAATCCGACGGTGTGTGCAATGCAGGAGACGCAATGCCACAGCAGGCAAACAACTCATGGCCCCACTACCAGAATGCAGGGTGACTACGGGCTGGTGGCCGTTCAGTGACACCGGGTTGGACTATTTCGGGCCCTTGTGGATCAAGTGCGAGAAAAGATTAGAAAAGCGATACGGATGTATCATGACGTGCATGAAATCACGTGCGGTACACCTAGAAGTCGCACATTCGATGACGACCGATTCGTTTCTACGGGCCTTGCAAAGATTTATCAACCGAAGAGGCGTACCGGCCGATATATACTCAGATAATGGATCGAACTTTGTGGGCGCTCAACGGGAATTGCAGCGTTGGCACAAGAACATAAACAGGGACGAACTGCAGAACCGAACCGTGGCCTACGGCATACGCTGGCATTTCAACCCCCCACAGGCCAGTCACCGAGGCGGCATATGAGAACGCATGATCCGGTCCGCCAGACGGATATTGCTGTCAATCATGGAGCAGCAGCCGCCCGACGACGAGACGCTGAACACCGTCATGACTGAGGTGGAGCGAATCCTGAACAACCGCCCCCTGGTTCCAGTATTGAACGGCGACCCCACCCACCTGGCGCTCACCCCAAACGACTTATTGACGCTAAGGTCGAACGAGGGTTTCCAAGGGCCGGTAAACCTTCGTGGGAGCTACCTCCACGGGTGGAAGCAAGCAAACTATCTGGCCAAGGTCTTCTGGAGGCGATGGCTACGGGAGTACCTACCGGCTTTGCAGACTCGACAGAAGTGGCTGGCCAAAACAAGACCATTCAAAGTTGGGGACGTGGTGATGATCGCCGACGAACGCGCACATTTCAGCGCTTGGTCTTTGGGAGTAGTTACGGAAACCATCAAAAGCACTGACGAAATGATAAGAACGGTGAAGGTGAAGACAGCTAACGGAGTGCTCATTCGTGACATACGCAGTATTAACCTACTCGAGAGCGAAGGCGGAGGAGCTGATAACCCTGAGGCCTAGTAAACCTTTTTAACACCAGTAATCGAGGTGGATAAAGAAACACCATATATACCACACAATCTCCGTCAAACACGTTAAGGTGCTCGCGGCCCTTTCGTTGACATTACAGAAGGTTCTTTCCGATATGTGGTGATGAGTGCGATTCCATTATACATCCCGATACATACACGCATGCACGACGCACTCTACATCCCGTAAACCCATCATACATGTGACAGTGTTCTTTGTTTGCCTTTGTTGACGCTACCGAATGCCCTTGCATATGTGGAAGTAGCGGAGCTCAGGTCACACACACATGCTACATTGACTCGTCTTCTTGCCACGCGGTCTTTTGTTGACATTGCAGAAAGTCCTCCTTTGATGTGTAGTCATACCTGTGATTTCATTGTAACCCCGGCACACACACACGCACACACACACACTCAAGCACGTACATCCAGGACCGGACGGCCCCTTACGAGGACAACGTCTATGCGACCATTCACGCCCGCCATCGGTAATTTGGTCTCGTGGAAGATGTAGACTAGCCTCACGTCTATGTATCCAATGGATTAGGTGCGACCAGTAGTAGAACGTTGACGACGAGCATTAGACGCGCGCACTGACAGCAGGGCCTAGGCAGGTAGGAAGAATCAGTACCTTTATACCGAACCTTTGACTCTGCTAAGGATCCAGGAGGATTTTGGTGGGCGGTGCAACAGCCGGTCGTGGAAAATTCTCCTTTTTCCCTCGCGATTCAGTGTTTTTCCCAACATCACTCATTTCCATACACTATTGACTTGTCTTTACGAACTGGTTGTTTTTCTGGACCAATTGTTGTTTGTTCGCGCCCAGAGCGCTACTTTGGCACATCCTTGTTCAGGACCTGCGTGACGCACGTGCTGTCTGCTCACACGCTGCTATTCGGTTTCTCGTTGTTGAGTCCTTGTGATCGTATTATTGAGGTTTGTATATTGTTTATGTCATTGTTTATTTTAATAATCTAGTATCGTAGAATATCACGGATAATCGTCTTCTGATTTCGGGATCCTTTGCGAATTTGGCTACGCATTGCTCAAACGTTCGTAACAACGAGGATGACCACGTCGCCACGTCTGAACGACCTCTGTTTGGAGATCCACTTTTGCCGAAGATGCAGTGTCGGTAAGTACTCCCTCGTCCATCGTTTCCAGAAAGCCTGTGCCAGGTGGTTCGCTTGCTTCCATCCAACGATATACGTTTCACGCAGAGTTTTCGGTGTGGTTGCTCCACAATTTGACCGCAGTAATAACATGTCGTTGGGGGTGAGGGCCGGTTCGCCTTCCGGGTCTGGGACGATCGGCACCAGGGGTCCGTTTCTCAATATGCGTTCTACTTCTGTTAGTAAAGTAGTCAGCGTCTCGTCATCGAGGGTTTGCTGTGAGGTCAGGGCTGTGAGCATTTTCCTGGTCGATCGTGTCAGCCTTTCCCAAACGCCCCCACGATGACTGGCATAAGGTGGGTTGAAGTGCCATTCTATCCCCTTTGTTACAGTCTTGTTTTGTATTTTGGCGTGGTCCAGGCGGTTCCACCATTTCTCTAACTCCTTATGAGCCCCAACGAAGTTCGAGCCATTGTCTCAGTGTACACTCTTGGGGACGCCTGCCTCGCGATGAACCTTCGAGAGTCCATTAGGAATGAATCGGTTGTCAAGTTATGCACTACTTCGTGGTGGACTGCTCTGGATTATTAACATGTTATCAGGCAGCCATACCTCTTTTGGGTGCTCCTTTGCTGTCGTACGAGTAACGGGCCAAAGCAGTCGACGCCAATTTCCACGAACGGGCACCATCCCGGTTGAACTCTCACGGCTGGAAGGGGGCCATCATTTGTTGGCCTGCCACTGCTCTCGGGCAACGACAAGTGATGCGGTTGCCTATGACTCGCTTGACCGTCGCTGGTCCCATTGTCACCAAAAATCGTCGACGTATATTATTCAACAACTGATTCAGGCCTGCGTGTCCCTCTTCTCGATGTACATAGTCTGTCAGACATCTCGTTATGTAGTGGTCACCGGGGATTATTATGGGGTGTTTTGTTTCCTACTCTAGATCTGAATTCGCCAGCCGCCCTCCAACTCTCGGTAGTCCGTTGATTCCCATAGGGTTTAGTCTTCGGATACCGCTGCACAAAGGCCTGCTTCCTTTGGTGTTATCATCTATCCTGGTTAGCTCGCGGGCCTCGAACGGGAAGGCGTCTAGTTGCAGTATGCATAGAAAGTCGAGTTCGGCTTGATTCAGTTTGCCCGGTAGTATCGTCCCCACATTCAATGTGTGTTGTGGTCGTGCGCCTTTCATAATCAATAAGAGTACTTCGTATCGTGTCCACCAGACCACGGCTCTTAACATTTTTGTCCAGTTGGGAAATTGGCACAGTTTTTCTATTAGGCTTACGCTTTCCGTGAAGTTTGTAGCCAGTATCAGTCTTTTGGTCACGATATCGCCATCATTAACCTTAGGTATTGATGGCGTTGGCCACACCTCTTTAGCTGCAGTCAGGAAGTCCGGTCCCATTGTCCACATCCGCAACCTCTCTAGTGTTTTCAGGCCCCCTGAGCAGAAGTCGGCCGGGTTACTGGCGGATTTTACATAGTGCCATTGATCGGTTTTAGTCAACTCGTGGGTTATAGTGAGTCTGTTGGCCACAAAAGTGTTAAAACGAGTGGTAGTGTTGTTTATGTAATAAAGTACCGTGGCTGAATCCGTCCAAAAGTTTGTTTCCCAGTCTATCCGGTCGAAGCATCTCCCAATCAGCCCCTTGGCTTTCACGGCCAGTACTGCTGCCGTCAGTTCCAGCCTTAGAATGGACACCGTTTTCAGTGGAGCCACTCTCGCCTTTGCGAGTAGTATCTGGCTGTGCCGCCCACCATTTGCGTCAACCCAGCGGCCGTAAGCAACTGTCCCTTAGCCTATTTCTGGTGCATCGGAGAATAAGTGGAGTCGGGCATCGTTCGTGCACTTGATACCTGTTGAACGTCTTTGTATTTTTATCTCCCCAAGTTGCTCCAGGCTGTGCAGCCAGTCGCGCCATCGCTTATCGTCGTCATCCTGGAGGGGTTCGTCCCAACCCATCCCTCTTTGGCATAGCGATTGCAGTAATCACTTTCCCGGTAATAACCATGGCGAAACAAAACCTAGGGGGTCATAGAGGCTTGAGACTACTGATAGGATCCCTCGCCATGTGACTGGTCGTCTGGGTAGGTCTAGAGTGAAGATGAATTCGTCACCCCCGGGTTTCCATTGAAGACAAAGCGTGCTCTCCTTTTGTGATGAGGATCCCAAAGGCTCTCTCGCACACTGCATTTTCTCGGACTTCGGGATAACATTGAGCACCTCTTGGCTGTTAGAAGTTCGTTTAGTGAGGTTGAATCCCCCGGCCTTCAGAGTGGCGATCAGTTCGGTCATATAAGGAATAGCGGTATTTGGGTCGTCGAAGGAACACAGAAAATCGTCCACGTAGAAGTGGTCCATTGCTCTTCCTGGAAAATTGCTGATGCCGCCGAAACGCTTGAGAGTTTCCACGGAGGGCAAAATTAGCACACAAGGGAGATGATACCGTCCAAAAGGGATGAACGGTCAGCCGGTACTCGTCATGTGCGCAATTTGCGTCGTTTTCAGGCCACCAGAGAAGACGAAAGGCGTCCCTATCTTTAACGGGCATCTTCACTTGTAGAAACATTTCATGTATGTCCGCAGAGACGGCTACTTTTCCTGGCCGGAAACGATATAAAACCTCGACTGGTGGTGTTGTTCAGTCTGGGCCCTGTAGTATATGGTCGTTGAGTGACACACCCTGACATTTCGCGGCACAGTCGAAAACCACTCTGACCTTCCACGGTTTCTTTGGGTTCACGACCGGGTGATGAGGTAGGTACCACTTCAAATTTTCGCTGATAACCGCTGTGTCCACTCTTTCTATATAACCTAAGTCGACGTTATGTTGCATGGCTCACGTGTATTTTACCCTTAATTGTGGTTCTCGAATTAGCCTGGTTTTGAGGAGGCATAATCTTTTCAGAGCCATTTCTCGGCTGTTTGGCATAGGTTTCATGTTGGGTATACACGGGACAGGAACCTCGAAACGATATATTGCATACTTAGCGTTCTCGGCTACCATTCTCAAAGCCACCCTATCTTCTCGTGATGGGGCATTTCTATCAATGGCCATGTCGGCAAATTCGACGTTATACAGCTGTTGGAATTCCTGTTCAATGTTCGCCGTTTCCACCGAAGTGCAGCTGATTTGGATTAGTTTGCCGCATCTTCCATATATACTGCCACATAAAGTCCAGCCGAATATAGTGCGTACTGCATAGGGTGATTTGCGGCTTCTTATTCTTTGCTCCAGGACCCAATGCGCTTCCGGTACATCACAGCCGATTAGCAGATCAATTTCGTTACTCTGCCACTCCTCGATCGTAACCCCGTCGAGATGCGGCCACTGAATCAGAATCGATTGCACTGACTGAGGTGCTCTCATCGGCAGGTCCTTTATAGTGAATGCTTCTAGGGTTTCTGCTCTATCGTTGCTGACCAGGGAAACGAGTCATAGGTGCAGGTTGGTCGACTGGATGATTTCGGTGCCACTTATTGTGCTCACCGCTAATGAAGATTGCTTCCCTCTGATCCCATATCTCTCTGCAAACTCCTTCCCTACTGGCGTGGTATCCGAGCCACTATCTACGAAGTCTAACGCTCTTATAACCCCCAATTTGGGTTTCTACGCCGAATGCTATTACTCCCAGGCTAATGGGCTTGTTAGTGGAGCGCGACACTGAGCAGACTACACTTGGCTTCGGGGTTTCTTTGGCATCCAAAATATGGCATTTGTGTATTAGGTAATGGTGCTTCCCATGGCATTCATCGTGACTACAACTGGGTTTCCTTCGGCACGTCAATGCTCGATGTGAATAATTGGGACAGACGAGATACGCGCCCAGTCTCTTAGCCATTTCACATCGTTCGTCGACGTCTACGTTGCGGAAGCGAGGGCATTCCGCTAGGCGATGAGGCACCCCACAAACTTTACACACCGGAAAGTTTTCACCTTCGTGAGATTATGCATGTGTGTTTGCCCAAGGTTGGCTTCTACTTGGTTCCCTGGTCCAGCTTTGTGTCGTCGTAATCCTAGGTAATTTGCTCGTCTCGCGCACAAGTTGACCGAAACGACTATTTGCTATTCGGCATGACGGCCTATAAACTGCGTCAGGTCTTCGAACGTGGTTTCTCGCCCAAATCTGCTGATCCCTTCATCTTCCTCGGCACATCTACCCTGTAGTTCTGTGGGTAAACTGCGCACTATAATCTCCAATGTGTGCGGAGCTTCCAGGTCCGATCGATAATCGAGGTGATTCAATGCCATGCTGCAGTTCTGTATTTTTATCACCAGGTTGGCTAGAGAGCCCGACTCGCCTTCGGAACGTTTTGCCTCTGTTAATACACCAACGATCAAATTCCGGACGACTTTGGTTGCCCAAATATGTTTTTCAGGATCTCACGTGCCCGAGTGTAACCTTCTTCGGGATCCAGCATCGAGCACCCTTCGATTGCTTCCCTGGCCCTTCCTCGACAGTAATGCAGTAAATACAAGAATCTTTGTCCTGGATCGGATGCTCTCCTTCCCACAAAGTTCTCGTACTGTTTACCGAACCTACAGTATTGTTCTGCGCTCGAATGGGGACAATTCCACTCTTGGTAGGTCAGTAGTGTGGGTTACACTGGTACAAGTTGACTTTGATCTTTCCATGGAACTGCTAGGCTGACTGGCTATATGCTCTGTGGTCTCCAAAGTCACTTCTCTCTCCCGTCTCTGGAGTTGATCTTTCCTGGCAGATTCCGCTTCTTCCCTAGCCCGCCTAAGCTGGGTTTCCAATTCAACTATTCTCAATCGATAGATATCATCACCTTTATATTCTATACCACTAGCTGAGGTACATGAAATTGCACTGACAGGACTAGCAAACCTAGCAATGTCTAAGGAATCAGTATCATCCAGAATACCCCAGGGACTTGCCGGGTTACTTCCTGTCCAGCTTCGGTTTGTCCTTGTCCTCTTCTTGGCATTTTTGAATTGATTTCCTCCTGGTGATTCCAAGTTGAGTACTGTAACGGTTATTCCGACTGTGAGCAGCGAGTAGCCAATTCAACACGAATCTCAAAACTGGAACAAGATTGATTCGTAGTTTCTACGGTACTGGATTATCAAGTTATACGCATATAAATATATACAAACCTCAACTGCACGGCCACAACGTCTTCCAGCGAGGACCGGAGTTCAGCAAATGCCAATGTCAGGTACCACCATCACGGAAGTCCAAGTTCGAGTCAAAATTATGCCACTTCAAGTGAACAAAATATAAACAAATGTTGAAGTGTAGTGATTGATGCGTGTTGTATTTGTTCCACGGTCAATAAAATAAAGAGGAAAGTCTCAACAATACAAGTATATGACAATGGCTAGGGAGGATTTCCACGCATGTACCTTACAACTAATCCTAAACGTGCCGGTTTACTGGCAGGCCGCGAAGTCGAACGAATTACACTGGGCTTGGTGTTCACCTCTGGTGTAGCTTCTCCCGCCTGGTGTAAAAATTGTTGGTGTCTGCCCGCACAACCCTCGTGATCATAGCTGGCTCTTGTTCGACAAACTACCGCCCGGTTTGTGATGTTGAAGCATATAAAGCACGCTCCTGTAATCCTCACCTTTCCCCAACTTTCGTCTATCGTGGCGTTGATGAACTTGAGGCATTCTAGTAGCCCATGGCTAGCGTCGCATGACCTGCAACTTGGATGCACTATAGCCTCGAGCAAAATGGCTTGTGAATTGGTCCAAGGCTAAAATTTCGGACGTTCACCTGCAGCTGTTTGAGCTTGGCTGGTGCTAGGTTTATATGCCCGGTTGCCATCCCGGATGAGTCGACCGAATCTACCGTCGGATATCCTAGTTTGCCTGCCCAAGTATTCGGTCAAGTCTTCAAAGTTAGCCTCACAGTCGCCTCGGCTTACACGTTCCGACCCTGTAGTTCGAGAGAGAGGTGACGGACTGTGCCCTCCAACGTATACATTGCATCGAGGCCAGCCCTGTAACCTAAATGATCGGGGGCTATCGAACAGTTCTGCAATTTGATCACCGGGTCGGCCATTGTATAGATATCGTCCTTCGTTCTTTTCGCCTCTACCATCACGCCCTCTATTAGGTTACGGGCTACCTTGAATGGCTGGCCGAACAGGTTGCTCAAAACCTTCTTTGCCCGTGTGCGGCCTTGTTCCGGGTCAAACATGGTACACCCATCGATGGCTTCGCTTGCTCGGCCTCGACAGTAATGAGTCAGGTAGAGAAGCCTTTGCCCAGGGTCGGTTATCTTGTTTTCGACGTAAGTTTCGAACTGCCTGATGAACTTGCAGTAGTGTTCAAATCGTCCGTCGAAAACTGTCAGTTCTATTCCTGGCAGATCGATCGTTGATGGCGTCGATGTTTTACATTCGACGGCCGGCGCAGAGTTCCCTATTTTAATCTGCCCCGATCTGTCGGATTGGCCAAAGTCGCTGACCTTCTGCTCCCTGGACCTGTTGCCTAGCCAGACAGTTGTTCTCCTAAGTCTACTATCCTCCATCTAAATACATCAACATCCCTGTAATCCATGTTACCCTCGGTATTACATGAACTAGTACTGGCGGGCTAGGTGATCCAACAATAACTATAGAATCGAAGGTATCCAAACCCTCCTCAGTGATTTGCCACCTTACTTCCTGTACTAACTTCAATTGTTTCCATCCTTTCCTGTGCATGCTGCCTGTTTTCTCGTTCCAAGTTATTCATATGAGTTTTTTGGCAGACTTTCGAGCAATACGTAGCCAAATTCGAAACGAATCCCGAAATCAAAAGGTAATTATCCGTAATATTCTACGATACTAGATTATTGAATGAACAATGACCCCAAAAAGACACAAACCTCAATAATGAGATCACAAGGACTCAAAAAAGGAGAACCGAATTACTGCCTGCGAGAAAGGAGCACGTGCGTCACGCAGGTCCAAAATGGGACGTGACAGAGTAGCGAGTTGGACACAAACAAATAAAGGTTGGTTCATGAGAACTTGCAGCGCATAAAAAAATGATTATTTTATATGAACTAGAGATGTCAAAGAAACATGGAATTGCAGTGTTCTTTTTTGGGGGGGGGGAGAGGGTTTATACAACCGGTCAATACCGAGGAAGCATGGGTTCCCTTCAATTTAGAAATGGCTGCACCGGGGCGCTTGTATTCGCCCGAGCACTGGCGAGAAAACCATTATTAGGGGACCGCCATTGTTCGACAAGAATCTACGTAGTCAACCTCGAAAATGTTACCGGGCTTGGCGGCATTTTCGATGCTCTGGCACGGAACACAACAGTTACAGAAGCATTCGAACTTGGCGTTCGTTAATGAAGGCTTCGATGTGACGTGAGTACGAAGAACGACATGCGGCCGATTCCGTCTCAGCACCAAAACGGCTATTTGCATACCTGAGAAGGAGTAAGTTTCTCCAAGGCATCTCAACACTGCTTCGTAATGGATTCATCGCGGAATTCGATTGCACCCAAGCCAAACTATTTTTTGTTCACTGCGCTGAGGTTTAGGCCACTAAGGGGCCATCCTCTCTCCCCAGCCTCCACAGAGTGCAATCACAATGGTATTACTGTCGTTGGTGTTGCAAGAGGTTGCCAAAGCTATGCCAGGGCTACGGCCACATTAATCGCCTGTTTCGGACGGGATCCATCTGACAGCCCATCGAGAACTAGCTGACATTATCGCGCCTCCACTCACGAGGCTGTTTAACATTTCAACGGGACAAAGTAAACTACCGTCCAAATGGAAAACCATTGTCAAGGGCGGCAAAATGATTAAAGCTGTGAATTACCGTCTAGTAAGTCTCACGTGTGTGGTAGGAAAGGTTGTGGAATTCCTGGTCCCGAAGCAACTGAAACAGCACCTCCAGAGTCATGGGCTCCTCAACCACCAGCAGCAGGGCTTGTGGAAATGTCGATCCTGTCTGTCAAATCTGCTACTAGCACGTGAACATTGGGTACAAGCTGGAACGGGGGACCATCCTACGAGCCTTATCTAAGTTAAATTCTGCAAAGCGTTCGACAAAGTGCCTCACAATCGCTTGCTCCATAGATTGAGCTTGTTAGGAGTGGCAGAACAGTTACTCGCATGGATCGAAGACATCCTGACGGGGAGGTTCTCCATGAAAGTAGCTTCATCATGCTTTGAGTGGCGTGAGGCCTGCAGCGGAGTGCCAAAAGGCCTGGTCTTAGGTTCACCGCCGTTCGTAGCTTTCATCAACGACTTGCCACAACAACTGGTGTCCCTTGTCTGGCCTATGCCGACGATCTCAAAATCTGGCGTGTGATCAAAACTACGGCGAATCACAAGGCACTACTAGCGGATTTGGATACTCAAACACAGTGGTCTAAAAAGTGGTTCTCCCAATCAAGGTGAAAAAGTGTGCCCAGCTGCAGCTAGGGAGACCGAGGCCTGAGGACACCTACAACTTTCAAGGAGCTACTCTTCGAGCGTCTACCGCTGAATGAGACCTAGGAGTGACAGTGTCATCCACGCAAAAAATCCGAAACCACTCAGACAAGGTGTGCACCTCGGCGTGGAGCACCTATGGTGCTATCCGTCGGACTTTTGGGAAGCCACCTTATGGTGCTTACAAACTCCTATACGCCCCACACCTCCCTCCTCGACTGAAGTACGGCGAAGGGGCTACGTTTCCCTGTACAGCTTCTGAACTTGTGAGGCTGGAGCGGGTGCAGAAAGCCGCCACTCGTCTCTTTGCTGAACCAAAGGGGGCTGCCGGTGTTAACTGATCTGCTTCCGGAGGCTCATCAAAGAGTGCGAGGTGGCGTAATATGCATATGCGAATTGGGCGCCTAGTTGCGGGCGTTATTTCTCCTTCGTGGCCACTCGCGCACAAGGGGGCACCCAATGAAGCTCATGAAGCTGCGGGCAACTGGGATAACGTTGGTCTACCGTCTGTCCAGGAGGGCGACCAAACTGTGGAACTCACTGCCAGCTGACGTGGTGGAAGAGAACGACCACAATCTTCTCAAAAGGAAACTGGATGCACATCTGATGGGGCTGTGGCGCGTATCACTGTCGTAAGGCTACAGCTAAGAGTGGATGGAGATGAGGCTCATGCGGGAAGTGTCCCACTGCATGTAATCCCGGCAACTTGAAACAACACTTCCCTGCCAAGACTGATACGCCACGAAATTTCTGCCTTTCAGAAGCAGAAAATCCCGTAGTGTTGAGAGCTACGGGAAAGCGCCGAAAATACAACTTTCTGGACACACCAATGGCTCCAGCGACACAGGGTCCTGGGAAAAATGAATTGAACTGTTCACCGTAGAGGCAGCCAGTAGGGTTAAAGACCTTGGAGTCATCACGAACAGTGACTTCAAATGGTCGGACCACTGCAACGCTGCTGCGCATAAGGCTCGTGGGGAGCTCTTTAGACCGCGATCAGCTTCGTCTTGCCGGAAGCCGGAGGTATTCGTACCTATTTACATGGCTATAGTACGACCTCACTTAGAAGGTAGCGTGCAGGCTTGGTCACCTTTCTGCAAAAAGGATGCCGCCTGCCTCGAGAAAGTCCAACGTCTCGCCACACGAATGGTTGAAGGGCAGAGGGGTAAGACTGACGAGCAGAGACTCTGTGACCTGAATCTTTTCTCGTTGGAAAGGAGGAGACGTCTAGGGGATCTCATAGAAACGTTCAAGGTAATGAAGGGCTTTTGCGGCCTTAGACCAGATAGTCTATTCCAAGTGGCCGTAGACTCCAGAACAAGGGGACACGAAAAGAAGTTGATAAAAGCCCGATCTAGGTTGATGGCTAGATCGCACTTCTTCAGCAACAGGGTTGTGAACAGTTGGAACGGTCTGCCTGGTGGAAAGGTAGATCTGCAGACAGTCCAACCCTTCAAAGGTGCCCTAGATCGCAAGTGGTACGAGATCTTTCCTTGTGGTGGGCCTTGAGTATATCAACTAGATGGATGACGGGTAGCACTGTGGTCCTTCTGGAGTATGTTTTAACAGACTTTTCCCCTCATTGCATACTGTCTCAGTGAACGCTCACGATGCATAATGTCTCTCGCCGTTGATGTGCGATGAGGTTTTCCGTTTCCCTCTCATTTTTAGCGGGGATTCGACGAAATACACTTTACAGTGGTGGGTGCATAACTGGTGTGCATACCATCGAAAGAATTCTGGACGCTCGATTGGCCGTGGTCATTACCTGTCCTGTGCAAACTGAACTGAACTGAACTGAACTGAACTGAACTGAACTGAACTGAACTGAACTGAACCGAACTGATCCGAGCTGAACGGCGCGCCACTTTTGTGCTGCTGCGATGCCCGAGCCGTTGAGTGTCGATGAGTTCATCAACGACACTCTTGAGGATGTTAGAGATCCTTTGAAGGCGAATTTCATATCAAAGGTTTCAAGTGTCAGATTAACAGTTCACCAGCTAGATGAGGTGAGCGTTCGACTATCAGTTCTTCCAGGCTAGAAGCTTTTTATACAAAAAATCTATATTTTTCTGATCACTTAAGTACCACCAATCATGAACAACTTTTATTGCATATGAGTCTCGCTAATTTGGTATCTTAAGTTTCTTACAATTAGCCCTCGGACAAATAGTCTATTCCAAGTGGCTGTAGATTCCAGAACAAGGGGACAAGAAAAGAAGCTGACGAAAGTCCGTTCTAGGATGATGACTAGATCACACTTCTCTAGCAAAAGGGTCGTGAACAGTTGGAACAGTCTTTCTGGTAGAATGATAGAACTGCAGACTATCTAGTCCCTCAAAAGTGCCCTAGGTCGTAAGTGGCACGAGATATATTCCGGTAGTGAGCTTTGAGTGTGTTCGCCAGATGGATGACGAGTAGCACTGTGGTCCGTCTGAGGTGTGTTGCAATTGACGTTTTCATTTGTTGCATGCTGTTTCGGTGAACGCTCACGATGCGTATTGTCCCTCGCAGTTGATGCGCGATGAGGTTTAACGTTTCCCCCTAATTTTAGCGAGGATTCGACGAAATACACTTTACAGTGGTGGGTGCATAACTGGTGTGCATACCATCGAAAGAATTCTTGACGCTCGATTGGCCGTGGCCATTACCTGAATTAAACTGAACTGTAGCAACAAGAAAGCATCTTGACGGTCATGATCACTTGTCGTTACTCCTGGTCGTCAAACTGAATGCAGTTAATAACCTTATACTAAGAATAACATCTGGCAGAACTTTATATGATATACTAACCACACTGTTTTGATGGTTGTTGGGTTTAAAAACTAGGTTAGATGAGTGTTCTTTGGCGATTTCACGACTGTGAGTGACAAGCGGCTTGCACTGGAGTTCCACAAGCCTCGATCTTAAGCCAGCTTCTGTTTTTGGTGTTCATCAACGACCTACACCTATGGTTTAATTCTCCTTGTCTGATCTGCACGAATAACCTTAAACCTTGGTGAGTGATTGAGGCCGTAAACACCATCATGAACTTGTTTAAATTACATGCTTGCGCATAAGTACAGGTATATACCCCATAGCCACGAAGGCCCACTGCCCTATTAGGGACTTGGGGTGGAGGACCACAGAAGGTCCTAACAGGTCAGGTGTGGCAATGATCCGGACGAAAATGAACTACCATCTACCCGAACTCCGTCGCGACCGGCTTCGCATCTTGGTCACTTCCCCTCAACGCACAGAAGTATGCACAAATGCAGATACGCAGACCGAGGCCAAACGATACCATAGTTCCCGGGGATCGACACCTGTGAATGTGACTTAGGTGTAACAATGATTTCGTCGTTCAAAATTCGGGACACTGATAAAATATTTGTTCCAGCTCGAAGCATACTTAGTGCCTTTCGATGTTCATTCGGGAGGCTATCCTACAATGCTTTCAGGTAGATTTATACTGCTCACGTGCGTCCACGACTGGAGGTTGGTACAGCTGCTCCTTACCCGTGCACATCCACTGAGTTAGAGAAGCTGGAAAGAGTTGCGAGGGCAGCTACCCGGCTCGTTGGACTATGGAGGACCAGCTACGACGTACGGCTGCGGTTAACAAGGTTGGTTCCAGAGGCGTGTCGAAGGGTAAAAGAAGACAATCTGTATTCTGCGAATAACCCGGCGCGAAGTGAGACAGGAACTGCAAGCATAATTCCTATTTTCGGGATCACGAACGTACGAGGGGCATTTGCCAACACTGAAGAAGTTGCATTCGGCAGGACCACCGTTGGTCTACCGTCTCTCCAGAAAGGTGACTAACTTGTGGAACTCACTGCCGGCCGATGTGGTAGAAGAGTACCACCAAGTTTCATGTTGAAGCTGGATGCTTACATAAACGAGAAGTGGCTGGGATCTCTCTCCCGAGGCCTACAGTCCAGAGCAGTTGGAGACAAGGCTTATACTGGGAGTGTCCCGCGGTCTCTAATCATAAAAACTGATCTGTAGCTTTGCGGTTAGTATGTTTGTATGAGGACGTGCGTAAGTATCGTGCACGAGTAACAGTCAGGTGGCAGCCGCACTTGACGGTCAGCCTTCAGTTAAACAAGAATGTTTTGGACGAATAAACAAATTTGAGCCCTACTACATAACTCACAGGAGTGATACCCTCGACATCCATAGCGGAGGATAAGAAATTAGTTATATCGCCAGCTGCGTACTGCTGATTATTCATTCTTCGTTCATTCATTGTAGAGGCAGAGAGCATCTTTCCCATGCAAGCCTCATCACCACAGCTCGGTGACATGTTCTTGGGTGTGAGTCACCAGTTACCACCTCTTCAGAAGTATCGCTTAGTGGAGTGAAGTACTAATGGACTGCTTTCATGTTCCGTGTTTTTATCAAGACAAGACCAATAAGACAAGTTTCATTTATATCTACACATGGCAGGCTAGCGTCGCTGATTAGTTTGATTTCCGATTGGGGTTACTGTGGTTAGATGCCAATCAGAACCGCTCCACACGGTGCATATTTAGTGTTAGACAAAAAAATTACTATCGCCGAGCTACAAACTGCGATAAATGGTGTTGTTCAGGAGTTATCAGTAGAAAAACTTTGGGAACAACTGTCATGTTGAATCGATGCCTTGTCTTTTCTTGCTACATGTTTGCGCATGAGTGCAATAGACGGGGTACACCCCATACCCTCCAAGGCCCACTGCACTGTTAGGGATAATCGGCAACCAGACCATGAGACTTGGAGTGGAGAACCCCATATGGTCCCAGTAGGTCAGGTATGGTAACGAGCCGGGCGAGTGACGTACGGAGAAACACGATGGTAGTTGTCATAATTGTTACCCTTTGCACGGCGTTTCGAACGGGTTCATATTGGCGCTTAAAAGTACGATATCCGCTGGTAGTATTATGCAAACATCTCCACTGTTCACTGTTGGGAATTCTTGTTAGTCGGAGGTGGTAGCTCGCAACGGTTTGAGTCACTCGTGGTCCGGCTTGATCACCTCTTGAAATCCTAACAGCTTGAAATTCAATGGAAGCTGTGGTGCTTTTACTCTGGTTTAATGTAGTATCATACTTCTCAGAAGTTTTGAAAAGTTTTCTAAAGTTTTCTTCTTGCTCGGAGCACTCCGACCACAACTGATGACGTTGTCAACATGTGCAAAAGTACCAACCAACTTTTCATTCTTGATTATTTCATCGGTAGTTCTTTGAAAACAAGCAACTCCATTGGTAGCATCAAAAAGAAAACATCGGAACCGATGGAGATTTCCACAGGCGTTAAAAGCCGTGTACTTTTTATCTTTGTGAATAGTTATTTGATGGCAGGAGCTTTTCAAGTCTAAAATATTGTGCACGTCGTACCAAGGTATTTTTCGATTAAATGGTAAATTCTGGGAGTGAAAATGCATCTAGGTAAGTGAGGCAAATAATAGTTTGGCTGTAACCAATCATTCTTTTTTTGGATCTCAGTGGCGGTAACCAGTACTTGTGCCCTCCAAGGGGAGATATGAGATTGTATTATGTTGTCTTCTAAAGGTTGATAGATTTCACTCTGAATGAAACGTTTGTTTGAAGCAGTACGTCATTTGGATTTGGTTACTGCTGGTCTGCAATTGGGAGCCAGATTTGCAAATAATGGTGCAATGACACGAGCGGGAGCCACATTACACGAGAAGGACGGCTTATCTCCGAAAGTAATTTTGGCTTTTTTGTGCAGTTAGGAAGTCCTAGCCCAGTAACACATCGGCGCGTAGATTCGATAGAATGGAAAGCTCGACGCTGTAATATGACGTATTTCTGTACACGATAGATACGAAACAATGCCCATCTGTGTTACTGGGTAATTTGGTGGGAGCCGTGGTTATTTTGATTCTTAACAGCCATTTTTATAGACCATGAAAGATACTACACAGCTTTCAGGGCTACCAGTATTAACAAGGGTTTGAAAAACATTTCTGTTTACTTGAATATTGATGACAGCACTACTCAGGCATGTGGGTGCAACAGCAGTTGTCGTTGAAGAAAGAAAAGGATTCAACGCAAAAGCAACATGCTCGCGCACAGTATTGGATCTGCGAACTTTCTAAAAGTGACTGCTTTTCCCACAAAGCTTTCCGGGAAATTAACACGTGGATGCTTCCCATTACCACAAAAACAGCAATTTATAGAAGTCGTTGAAAAAGTCGGTTCTTCGGAACGGAGATTTGTTCAGCTGGGTCGAGTCGTGATCAATTGTAGATGCTCCATAATGAGTAGATGATAAGGAACCCTCGTGATGGCTTGCGCGCCTCTATGACCCAAAAAGCTATACAGGATGGCTTCCTTAAGCCGAAGATGCAATCATACCTGACAGGTCAATGGGTAGAGGTCAGACGAAGTCCAGTCTCCTGGTCCTCCAGGTTGGGGGTTGATTTGAGCTGGCAACTCAGTCGAAAAAACCAGTGGAAGAATAATTGATCCAAGCAAATGGGCTTCCACTAAGCCATCCCGATGCCTTGCGGATAGGTTCTTGTTAGTACTAAAGGCTTTGGATGAGGACCCTAATCGTTCTCCTGCTTTGTGGCTGGACACCCTAGCAGTACCCGTCCAACATCTCCCATGAACTGCACGACTACAAAGAATTCCATACTGCATCGGTCGTCGTGCAGGATAATCAGGACCGCGCTGCCCATTGCATCGAGCGGGGTGGGTAGTGATAAATGTGCTACTGCTCAAATTTCCCTCTCTTTTATTCAACCTTTGTCTTCTGTCCCTAACCATCCCTCTTTGCCCCATCTATCGACCCATAATGCTCCCACTGATAACACGGTCAATACTCGCAACGATTCACTGTCAAATAGTATCGGGAATAATCCTCTGTCTGGTAACTCACATTTTCTCAAGCCCCGTCAGCCTCTTAATCTCGGCTCCTTCAACGTGCGTACACTCATGCAGGCTAGTCAGCAGGCGTGCCTAGCCCTCACAATAAATTCTCTGAAGACTGATGTCTGCTGCTTAAGTGAAACGCGTATCCAGGATTCGAGCAGTGGGATTCAACTAACTGCTCCTGGTATCTCATCGAGGTATATTCTGCGCACCTCAGGAGACGAAGCAGCTAGAGCTGTGGGTCAACGTGGTGTAGGAATTGTCTTGACTGACAAGGTTGAGGTTGCCCTTTTATACTGGACTCCTGTTAACAGTCGTTTATGTGCTGTGATACTCCAAGGGTCAGTTGGCGTTCGAAAGGATAGTTGTGTTAAGCGCAATTTGTTTGTGATCTCGGCGTACGCCCCAACGGACTGCAGCTCAGACTTGCAGAAAGATGAGTTCTATGATGCCCTCGCCACTCTCGTTCGCAGCAGTAAAGGTTCCGACATTGTAGTGCTAGCTGGTGACTTCAATGCACAAGTTGGCAAACTTAGTATGTCAGAAGCCTGTTTAGGTGGGCGTTGTGCTTTACCTGCTGAGCGTACAGATAACGGGGATAGGCTTCTCCAGTTTTGTGCAGACAATCGATTGTTCTTGTCTAGCACAAATTTCCGAAACAGCTCGCGTCGCACAGCGACATCGCGCTCTAACTCTACAGGTACTTTGAGTCAAATTGATCATATCGCCGTAAGCTACTGGTGGCGCAGTTCTGTTCAGAACTGTAGATCTTACTGGTCCACGTACGTAGAGCCGGACCATGCATTAGTTTTAATGCGATTACCTCTCCAGCTCCATGGTCATCGTCGCAAACCGCAAACCCGGTTA
Source organism: Fasciola hepatica (assembly GCA_948099385.1). Classification (NCBI taxonomy): domain Eukaryota; kingdom Metazoa; phylum Platyhelminthes; class Trematoda; order Plagiorchiida; family Fasciolidae; genus Fasciola; species Fasciola hepatica. Next base: position 8,518,254 of record CANUEZ040000075.1, on the reverse strand, counting down.
GCCGTGCAACGTTTGTGTGATCCAGAAGTTTGCACCCATTATGAGCAGAAGTTAGCACATGAGCTAGGATCCACGGAGAACAGTAATGTAGATGAGCATTGGGCTCATATCAAACAGGCGATGCACTTTGCAGCAGGTTTCGCCTGTGGTCCTCGATCCGTTGTCCATCAAAGACACTGGATCTCGCAAGAGTCGTTGAGTATAATGGAGCAAAAGCGTCAGCTTTCGAACCGTAAGGAGATGAATAAGATGCGGAGAAAGCTACGAAGGCAAGTTACGAAAAGCCTTAAGAATGATCGCGAAAATTGGTGGGTCAAGGTAGCCGAAGAAATGGAAATAGCAGCTGCTTCAGGTAACAGTCAAAGACTGTTCAAACTTATTCGTGACACCGGTGGACGGCGAACTGAGGTCAGTGAAACGATTTGGGATAGAAATGGAGAACCCATCCATAACAAACAGCAAAGGCTTGACCGATGGGCTGAGTACTTCAAGGAACAGTTTAGATGGCCGCACGCTAGTGTAGTTACTCCCGTGTCAACAACTGTGACTCCTTGGGTGGTATCACTTGAGCCCCCATCAGAAGTAGAAGTAGAGTCATGTATTCGATTACTAAGGCGGGGGAAAGCGGCAGGTCCCGACGAACGTCCCCCAGTTCTTTTCAAACTGGGTGGTGAGGCGTTGATAAAATCGCTTACCGCCTTGCTCCGTGACATTTGGAACGAGGAGCGTATTCCGTTAATATGGAGCGAGTCATTGATTGTTCCCATCTTCAAGAAGGGAATACGCAATGACTGCAGTAATCATCGTGGGATTAGCTTAATTCCGATAGTCACCAAAGTATTAGCCTCGATTCTGTTGCATTGTCTTACACCGGCTCGCGAGAGGAATGTCCGCGAACAGCAGGCTGGATTCCGCCTAGGTCGAGCATGCATCGACCAGATTTTTACTCTTCGCCGACTACTTGAAACGCGTCACACGCACCGCCGACCGAGAATAATGATTTTCTTAGACCTGAAAGGCGCTTTCGATTCAGTTGATCGAACATCGCTTTTCAGTGTTCTTCATCGAAAAGGTATGCCCCAGAAGTTCGTGAACCTAATGAGATCATTGTATTCTCATACTTCTGGCCGCGTAAGAGTTTACGGTGAACTATCCGGTCAGTTCGAAACGACCAGTGGTGTTCGACAGGGATGCCCTTTGTCTCCATTCCTGTTCAACTTCGTCATGGACGAAATAATAGAGAGTGCGCTGCAAAATCTTCAGGATGTAGGCGTCGAATTAGGAAATAGTGGAAAGCTATGTGACCTAGATTACGCAGACGACGTTGTCTGCTTGTTCGAATCCACGGAACATGCTCAGCGTGCACTAGATAATCTCGCAAGAGCTATAGCTCCATTCGGCATGCGCTTTGCACCTTCAAAGTGCAAGGTGATGTTACAAGACTGGACGTCAACAATTCCGAGCTTGATGCTCGATGGGGAGGTGCTGGCAATTGTCGACCACTTCACCTACCTCGGTAGCTGCGTGACGACGGATGGGAGCACAGTAGTAGAGGTGAGTACGTGTATATCCAAGGCTCGAGCGGCGTACGCTGGACTAAAGCACTTGTGGCGCCAACCTGATATTTCACTGAAGTTGAAAGGCCGTGTATACTGTGCTGCAGTGCGTTCAGTTTTGTTGTATGGTTGCGAGACTTGGAGTCTGCGTGCTGAAGATATTCGTCGTCTCGAGGTTTTCGACCATCGATGTTTACGTAGTATCGCTAGGATTGGGTGGAATAGCCGAGTAAGCAACGATGAGGTCAGAAATCGAGTATTGGGTACTAATTCGGGAAACATTCTGTCACAGCGTATCCAGTTTAGTAGACTGCGTTGGTTGGGACACGTGTTACGTATGGCAAACACACGTCTACCGTACCGTGTCCTATTCTCCGCCCCTCCTAGGGAGTGGAAGAGACCACGTGGAGGTCAACAGATGACGTGGCAGCGAGGAATGGGAAAATGTACAGCAAACTTAGGAAAAGTAGGTGCTTAACGTCTTCGTGGTTGGGGTCCAAAAGATCCGTCAACCAGTTGGCTGGAGACACTGAAGGATATGGCTGCGAACCGCGAACAGTGGCGATCGTGTTGTCACTTTCTATCGAATCAGAATGTTTGATCAGTGTACGTTTGTACAGTTAGACTGTGTATTTCGTGTGTTGGCTACTAGGGCATTCTTTCCTTTTGCTACCCGTGTAGGTCCACTCCCTGTCCATCTTGTATATTCATACTTTCTAATTCAACGTGCAACATGGTGAGAAAGGCAGTGGTCAGTGGGGCTTGCCCTACTGTTTAACGCTGTACGATGATGATGATGATGAACCCTCGTACATGACAAACTGCTTATGTGCATTTTCGATGGGTCTTATCGTTTCGAAAACTGTCGAGAGATGAGTATTCTAGTGATCTCTGGCGAATCTTATTGCGCTACTGACCAGCTATAAATGCATCCTCCATAGAGTTATCACAATACTAATCTGCAGTCAGAATCTGAAAATTACAAACCTTCGCAAATAGTTTCAGCTCCCATAGAAACTGTTCGAGATTCTGTTCAACTTCTTGCTTGCGATTCGGAAGTGAACAACGCACAAACGCCTGTTTTTGGGCGTACGTACGGACTCAGGGGTACTCATGGCCGACTCAAAAATATCGCACTCAACGATGTATTTTTTAGCGGATGAAGAAGCAGTTTACCAGGGTATCAAACTTGTTTGGTTGGTGAATTTCGATAGATATTACAAATGTCAAGAATGTCCGTTTCCAGCGAGTCCATTGTTCTAAAGCATCTGGAACACTAGGTTCAGCATCGAAGGTTTCAGATCGGATGAATCGTTCCACAGCTTCAGGTTGTTTTGAGATGAATATATTGTTGTAGCTTTTGAGGACCTTCTCGAGAAAGAAGCAGTCATACAGTTAGTTACGTTGGACAAAGAAGCCGGAGACTTGACCTGGGCTTTGCTCATCTTAAAACAGCAGTACAATGACTGAAATGGAAAGAATAAAAATGATTACAGAAAACGTGAACAGTCTGTTTATAATGCCCACTGGTCGGTAAAGTTTGGCATAGTATTAAGTACACGAACCAAATTCTTGGACGAAGCACTTGAGATCACCAAGCTAGGGTGGTTGAGACATGTGTTGCGCATGTCTCCGGATGAGACCGTGGGCGCGCATTGTTCGCTAAGGTGGATAGTGGTTGGAAGATGATCAAGAGTAGCCGGTGGACTTAGCCACGCAGGGCGTGTTGGGTTTCCAGAGTGAAGTCCAGGAGATCCCCACTCATACATTGCAGGATATGGCTCGGTGGCACAATCTGTGGTATCCTTGTATTCACGAAATTCATTGACTTGAAGATACCACTTGTAATTCTTTTCTTTCTCTTTTTACTATTTTTGTTTACTTCCGACCGAGGTTTTCGCAGATAGAACAATCGTAAACGCTGTATCCACTGCATAGTCAGTGGTTATTAGGTCTTAACTGAATTGGTATCTTTATTCTTTATTACCTTCTTTTTTATTACATGCTTGCGCATGAGTGCAGTTGGAGCAGTATATACCCATAGCCTTAAAGACCCACTGCATCATTGAGGCTAACCGGAAACTTGCCCCTAAAATTTGAAATGGAGAACCGCAGGGTCTCGGTAGGCCAATACGTTTAAAGCGGACCGGTTCAGTACTGTTGCTGAATAGAAAGTTGGGTCTTTCGGTTGATTTTAATAAATTGGTTGAAGAAAATAACGGAGTCTCATTTAGAAATGCTGATGACAATATATCATAAGGATATCTTGTACAAGCTGTTTTTACTCAGTTCAGTCCAGCTCTCAATCGTGTTCTGTAGTGAATATCAATAGTAACGTAAGTGATTAGAATGAATGTGACTGTGAGTCCGTTAGGTACACTTTATTCATCAAAAAATTGGATTATAATCAAAATGGATCAATACAACTAATCGGGATTATACGAAATGTACAATAATGAGTTCCAAACAATAGCATATTGCGTAACAAATCATCAGCTTCGCGCTTTCCTGCTCCAGTTTTAGTCGCTACCTCGTGACATCGTTGAGTCAAGGGTAAAATAAATAGGAGAATAAAGTAACAAGAACCGAAAATAAAACAAGCGGAACTTCCGAAGAAAAAGCCGTAGTGCAACTACGCTACTAGCCGCAACGCCTAGCCGTATCACTTAATATCTCCAGCTGTCTGGTAGGCTAGTATTGTGTACCTCAATCCGGAAGTTTAGCGTATCCTAGCAAGCTGAGCCCAGTAATCAAGTTTGTCACTACCTTTTTTCCATATGGACTGACCGCCGTGACCTGCCTTCCATCCACTACCGGCATCGGAAAATAATGTACACCCAGTAAACCTCTCTGTGGGTATGCGCCCTCCAGTGAGAAACAGCACCAGATAAGCGCTTCTAATCCAATCATTGTATGCGAGCAGCCAAAGTTGAGTTGCTGCTTGCGGTCATTTTCCACCTGAAGTCACTGCAAGAAATGGTGCTCCTCAAGGTTGCAGTTTATCACCTTTCCTTCGTAGCATTGCTCGAATGTGGTGGGAACACCAGGCCAGCAATGCTGAGGCTCGGAGTATTACGATCCAGAGGTCAGTCGCTGAAACAGGAGGTAAGTTTCAACAGGTTATAGTGCATGGAACGTGTTATGGGTGCTCACAGATAGACTCCTCCGATGCAGGTAGTGGTTAGAGGATAGTTCAGAAGTGGCCAGTTCATGAAATGTCGAATTGTGTGAGAACCATAACTAAGTGGACTTGATCGTGTAGGGCGAGCTAGGTTTCCCAGTTGGGGTCCATGAGGTCCACCAACCAGATAATAGAAGACAGTAGGCGATATGACATGACGCGATGCCGCGGCCGGTGGCGTAGGTACATTCGAGTCCTATGCTCTATTTCCTGCTGGTTTGTTCTTCATGCTTTTTCGTTTTATTGTCGACTGGACGATGCTGCGAGATAGCAACTGAAACCAGAGCACAAAGTACGGGATTGGTGATTGTAAGAACTGAGCTGAACTGATACGACCAGATGTCGCTGTCAGGAATGCAATAATATTCATAACGTTTTACGGCGCCCACGTTTATGATTAATACTGTCATAACCGTTTGTTGATGTGTAGAGCATGTGGATGGTGGACATCGGGATCTTGGGCAAACTGATCTGAAAAAGAATAAGTTGAAAGTGAAATCTTGTCTACTAGTTCAAATGATAGGATAGTAAGTCGGCAAATAAGGGACATGAGCGGGTCCCAAAGAACCTCTAGAACAATCTTCCAGCCACTTATATGTAATGCATATCATTCCTTAGAGGAGATAAGAAACTACTGGTGGGTAGAGATCTCCGTCGGAGCATCTTGAAACCATTTTTCAGAAAACCACAAAACAAGGGACTTAAGACCTTTGCGAAGGTTCAAGCGACTCAGGCAAGATTGATGATGCAGAATAAAAGCGTGGAATTCAGGTTTTATCTAACAGTTGAGCGACAAGAGCTAGAAGACCGTTGAAGGGAATGATAGAAAGCAAAACGTGACCAAACACTAAGGACAGTTGAAAATGACAAGGATTTTAATATCAAAGAAGCATTTTTTGTTGCATACCAGGTGAGCAGGGATTTTGACTACAAATTAAAACTAAACTAGTTTTTCGCATCAAAATAGTGGTGATAAAAAGCACCTAAACACTAAATTGAAAGTGACTTCCTGCGGTTAGTCATTTATTCTGTACACTCGACTTACGTCAATCTTTCATCTCGTACCATGCAGTGCAAATTTGTTCATCCGTAGATCTCACTTCCGAGGTTTTCAGTCAAGTCGGCACATAAATGAAAACAAAGAATTTGAAAAGGCAAAGTAGAGTGCCACCGAAAAAAGTAGGTGGACAGAAATTATTATTATTATACGAAATCCAGCTGGTAGCCACACCCGATGCAGAGGCTGTGTAGTGGTGGTAGCTCTACTCCGTGTCTTAGGGTCATGGTTGACGGTTATCTGTTAGCTTAATGTGGCCTAGCCACCTCACTCACTTGATTTCAAAACAAAAAAAACAAGTAGTTATTTATCATAGTTTAATTCATATTCTCATGCTTTAGTGTGTAAATTTTTGATTTTACTACAGGAATTATTTGTATTTTTTGATGCAAAGGTTGAATTTGGGCATGACAGTGGATAATAAATTTATCCAAAAATCACAATTCCCCTTACTCTACAGGGAATCGAAACTGATCGAAATGTTTTGCTGAAAACAAAAAAGCTGGTCAAATCAGTCATCACATCTGGTACCGGTCATGCTGATAACATAATTTCTCTGTGCGATTACTTTGAGAAACTGGGCCAGTTTGCTCTAGAAAGTAACGAAATAAACGGGAATGATATTGCTGCAAGTTTGTGCAAATTCTCCGTCGTTCATCGGGATTTGGCTAACATGTCGAAGCATTTGGTGAGTTGACTAACTTTCATCGTACTTCCAATGTTGTCACTATTCTGGATTTGGTCCGACGTTGTTCCTCATTTATATTCATCGGGTGAAGAATTCCCTTTATGTGAAGTCGTAATCAGTGCCTTTCGAAAGATGTCAGCAACCACCGTTTCATATTTGCATGTTCGTACACAGCAGCTAGAGAATAGATAAAATATGCTATTTTCCAAGGACTTCTCGAGCAAATTGATTGGTTTTACCGTATCGTATCATAGTGCATCAAACTATTAAAAAGATAACATTGTTTCCTTGATGATTGTTATGAGACCCGTGTTTCATTTCCTGATTTCTATGAGCGGCCTGTACACTTGACCTCTGCTTACAACTCCGATCGCTCCAGCCCGCAAATGAAAATCAAAAGACAACAGCCAAACCCGCGAATCGACTGTATTTACATGAATAAAAACATCATGGTATCTAAAGCAGAAAAAGTATATTCTCAAACTTGGCCTCCTATTCAGATTTCTGCCTTGATGGGCCTATTCGGTTGCCAAAACACCGACCAGTTTGATTTATTGATCTTTGGTGCAAACTATATCGGACTGATAATAGCCATTTGGTTAGCGAAGGTAGTTAAACCTTATATGGGCTGGTGGTTTATTGATTAGTGAACTCAGCCTGGCATACTGGAACGGATTAGTATCTAGCTTCAAGGGAGGTTTTTTGCAACTTTCTGAGTCATTTTCCAGGTATTAGAAGAGACAGCCGGGCGTTTGTAACTAGCTGTTGAATAATCCATCGCATCGGTATTTTTTCTGCGATTTAGTCATAGCTATTAGTAATTCCTGAGATAGAAGTGCTGTAAATGCTTCCACGAATTTTCATTCGTGTCTGAAGCATTGATACTCAACCACGCAGTGGAATTTGACTATACTTTATACCCCTCCCATTGCACTCATACAGTTCGACATTTCATGAACTGGTCACCTCCGAACTATCGTCTAACCGCCACCTCCATCAGAGGAAGTCTGTGGGCATGAACAACACATTCGAACAACCGTAATCAGCTTAGATTGGCCGCTCGCTCCAGAGGCTAGCCTTTGAAGATGGCGAAGATTAGTTGCATTGTTTGATCGAATTTATTCGCCGTTAGCTGATTATGGTTGTGGCTACGTTCTGTAATGTCACATTCTTAGTCCTAAAAGAATCCCGCATGTTAATAATGACGAGTTCAAACCCACATCTCGTCGCAAGAACGATGGATAATGAAAATCTCCATGTTGTTGTTGTTTCAAACAGGATCATTTGGGCACTCAGACACATCAATATGTCCGTGTTTTTGGAGCTTTGACCGAGTTCAGCGTCATGGTATCTAATGAACCAAATGTCAAACGTTATTGTGTTATTAATACATGCCCAATGAAGCTGTTAGCTGCGAAGGCGAACCTGTGATCCATGTGACCCATCAGACAGCTAATATGCATTGGTATGCACCCAATGTAACTGTACACACTGTCATCGCGCGATATAACTGAGTTTCTGATGCTGGGGGCTATCCGGTTTTAAGTTTTTCACTCTGGTACACTGGAATGTCAGATTGTTCTGTTAAATACTGCAGGCTTTTTCTGAGCATATCGTCACATTCCAATTGCTAGTTTGTACCAGTGACGAATAATGTTTTTAAACAGGAGTTTCCATGAATGATTTTGAAGAGTGGCGTTAGTTAATCCGTGGTACTTCCATGAGTTATGCTAGCTCGTGATTTGAACATCCTCGGACAACTGACCGGGTTCCGTCCAGTACTCGAACTGCCTCTTGCACATCTTTGTCCCACATGTTTAATCTTCCTCAGTATCTGTTCCCTTCGGCTGGCCGATTAGAGGCCGGTCTTAGTCGAGTGGTCTATGCTTCTGACCTACGAAGTTTAGATTCCGCCACCGACCGTCAACTTTGGTAGTAGACAGCAATCTGCTGTCACCCGGTTCGTTACTACACCTAATCAATCGGGATTTTAAGTGGTACACTAGTCCAAGCTTCGAATTCATTTTGACAGTTCTCTGTAGGGTAGAAATGGAGCATTATGCTTATGCGTTATATTCATTTCCATATGTTTTCATGCACTTCGGATGACTAAGAATACACGAAAAATCATTCCGTTCATTGGGAACCAGTAATGGTGCTCGTCTGACTTGTTCTACCTTAGCGTTCTTGATGGGTGATTGAAAACCGGCCGGAAATCAAACAATGTCAAAATAGATGAAAGCGTGGATAAATATTTTTTCACTACCGAGATTCGCGATCTCTGGCTAGACTTGCGTTCAGTGCACATCTTATTTTGAGCCGCTTCGTTATGCTCACTTCCAGCCGGGATCGACTGTCATGCGTCGAGAAGGCGCAAATATTTGACTGAAATCCAGAGTGTCACGTCACAACGAGACAGGTCACAACTCCCTAGGCCAGTGGAATGTAAAGCGTTCTTGATAATTGCTGTTATCAGCCGGAGCAGATCGTAGCTTTCCAGGTGGCCCGTTTTGGAAAACGGATAGGTAGGCTGGGTGGGGCAGCTGGTTGTAGTCCAATCGTCGTTGCAGCGTGTGTTCAGAGCGCCCACTGAAGCACGTGTACAATTAAATGCAAACTAGTGCGTGATCGGAGGCAACAGGTGTGTTCCGGTACGGTGGGCAGTCTTGTATACAATCCTGCCGTTTGTGGCTTATTACGATGTGGTCGATTTGAGTCCATTACTGACGCGAAGAGGGTGGCCCACATGTGGCGTCTCGTCGATTAGAGCGTCTGATTTTTGCACTGGCAAGGAACAAGCGATAGTCAGAACAGGACCTAAAATCGTCCCCTTTTTTCGAGTAACAAGAATCTAGCTCTAGAGGGCCTCCTAAATGCGCTTCGTTAGATGATATCCGGTCTACTCTTGCTTTTACATGTGCCAAAAGCACGATATCGGCCCGGTCTGCTTTGAACAAGAGGTCTTGTGGCTTTTAGTAGAAATCATCTTTGATTTCATTTGGTCTGCAATCAGATTGAGTTTACCAGGGCGGCGATTGTTCACTTTCCACGAATCTCTAAGTCTCACTGCGCATAACCGACTTTCTCCAGGGATCCATTTTAACAGTGCGGCTTCGTCCCCTGCTAAGAACGATGACAACGCCGGAAAGGCGGGAAGCTGCTGCCCGAAGGTCTCCAGAAAGGCGTAGGTGAAACTTCACTGAGGGATGAAACGGAGGCGTCAGCCGAATGATGGAAATGGAGTCTTGAATGCAAGGGTTTTGAGCGTATGAGCTACACCTGCCTGTTGTCATATACGCATCAGGTTTAAACGGACATCGGGGATGAAGGAGGGCGTCGGCTGATGGTAGCGGATTCGGTGAGACTTGGAAGCAGGTTCAAGAAGGACGAGAGAGTACATGGTCAGGATTTCCACCGGAGACAATACAGCTGGTGCAGTCGACCAAAGTTCTGGCTGGGAGTGAAAAAATGGGAAAAGGGGAAGGAAAACAAGGGCTGAGTAACCAAGCTTGTGTCATTGTCTGTTGCGTTGTAGGCTGTACTCAGTCTCTTGACCCTGAGTAAGCCTTTCTGTCCAAGGATGTATCTCTAGCCTTTGCGCAGCCAAGCGTGTTCTGCAAAGCAGTAGCTTTGGTCTAAATGAGCGGGTAACCAGTTGTAGGGTTCGTTTGCCTCTTCTGTGAAAACCTTGTCGGGTAAGTGGGACACAGTGAGAATCTATGACCATATTTAGTGACGGGTCGTACTCGCCACGTCACAGTGCCATCTACATGCTTGTATGGCGTTGTAGAGGGGAAAACCCTGATCAAGCAAAAAACTCACCACACAGTGAAGCACTGTCACTGACCGTACAAGACCGCTTATTTGGCGGGTCCACCTCATTCACGGCTGTTTCTCTATCCGCGACCTAAGGCTTGCCCGGTACCATTCAGCTCTGTTCTTCCTGGGGGCTTCAACTGGACATTTAAGGCACCGATCAGTACCATTACCGAAGACGTCGTGTTCATTCTCTTACATTGAGCCATGATCTAACCGCCGCGGCGGTTTTTCTAACTTTATGCAGGGCGTGAAAACAAAGCACGGATAGGTGGGTATACGCAAAATACATCCGAAGCAATAAGAGAGGTGCCAAATAATTACCTCGGTAAGATTATATATATATACATATATACATATATATATATATATATATATATATGATGGTCGAGCACGGAAATCCGCTGAGCGTTCTCAGCGTGTAGTTACCAGACCTCGCAACCTTGGAGTAAAACACTGCGCACCATGCCATTGGGCATCTATCCCTTTGAAACGTGTCAGGAGCCGTGCCGATTACCATACCCATTCAGTTTTACCAATGACAATCCATCTTTGATAGACCTCGAACGCAGAAAAGGTTAGCGCCGAATGGGCAAACAGTTGCACTTAGTTTGTGTATACCGAGGATATAGTCTTCATGTTCGAATTTACAGAACGTGCACACAGTATATTTTCCAAACTCAAAAATGGTGACTTTGTTTGGCATTCGTCGCACGTCTTTAAGAAACAAAATGTCATGCCCGAATTGGACGGCTGGACGGCTTGGACGTCTTTATACTTGATTACTTCACGTAGTAAAAGCTGATAATATTGATGTTCACGAAGTAAATGGGCTCAGTTGTAAGATTTACTGCCAAGACCGGATGGGAAAAAATTATTGTATCAACTTGGTCTATCGTTGGAAGTAAATAATCGCACCTACTGCTGCCCGAGTTCTGCTTTGCGGTCCTGAAGTAGTGCCTGTATGAGTAATGTACGAGGTTTAGCCATAATTAGAATGCACAATATGGTTAGTTTGGAACAGTGCTCAAATTTCTCAGTAGTGTATTCCAATTTAATGAGAATATTTTTTCGTGTAGGTTTTTCAAGGTCCTTTGATTTTTCTCCCGGCTGCGGACGTTATTCCTGCATTCTTTGCTTGTCGTCTATTGGTTCGTTTTCGACTGTCATTTCGCACCTCAAAATAAAAGAATACACAAAGTCAGTTATGTCCGATCCAAAACGCCAGCATGCGCTTCGCACCTTCAAGGTGTAAAATGATGTTGCAAGACTGGACGTCAACGGTTCTGAGCTTGATGCTCGATAAAGAGGTGCTAACAGTTGTCGTGCGCTTCACGTATCTCGGCACCAGCGGAACGACGAATGGAAACACGATAATACAGGTGAGCACACGTATATCAAAGGTCCGAGCGACGTACGCTGAACTGAAGCACTTGTGGCGTCGACGTGATATTTCGCTGAAGTTGTAAGGTCGTGTGTACTGTGCCACGGTGCGTTGTTTTGTTGTGTGGCTACGAGGCACGGAGTCGACGTGCGGAAAATGTCCGTCGCCTTGAGGTTTTCGACCATCGATGTTTGCGCAGTATGGCCAAGATTGGATGGAATGACTGAGTGAGCAATGCCGAGGTCAGAAATCAGGTATTGGGTACCGGTTCAGAGAATGTTCTATCACAGCGTATCCAGCTTAGTAGACTTCGTTGATTGAGGCACGTGTTACGTATGGCAAACACACGCCTACCGTACCGCGCCCTGTTTTCTGTTCCTCCTAAGGAGTGGAAGAAACCACGGGGAGGTCAACAGATGGTTTGGCAACGGAGAATGAGGAAATGCACAGCGAACTTGGGAAAAGTAGGTGCCTCACGTCTTCGCAGTTCGGGTCCACAAGATGCCTCAACCAGTTGGCTGGAGACACTGAAGGATATGCCAGCGAACCATGAACAGTGGCGATCGTGTTGTTATTTTCCGCCGAGTCAGAATGATTGATCAATGTGTTTGTAGAATTAGACCGTGTATTCCGTGTGTTGGCTGCTAGGGTGTTCTTTCCTTTGCCCACCCCTGTAGGTCCACTCCCTGTCCACCTTGTACATTAATTCTTTCTATTTCTACGTTCATCATGGTGAGAAAGGCAGTGGTTAGTGGGACTTGCCCTGCTGTTTAACGGTGTACGATGATGACGCCGGTCCGGCCTGTACACTCTACCCTGTAATTTTTCGTCTCTTGATGTCTGTGATTCTGTGTTCTATCTTGGGGTAGCAAACAATTTAATTCGGAAGTAGCGCGTTTTCTGTGACCTTGTGTTTGCGACAGTGGTCTCCTGTTGCGTGGTATCGGACACGGGATCCATCGACGTGTTATGTAATAATCATACGATGTATTCAACCGGTGATTGTTTTTACTCTTGGGCTTACGTCTTACTAGTCTGCTACTCATGTGCATAATCCCGTTGCCTTTAGGTGTGTGTATGTTACTATCTGAGACTTCTGTGCACCACGCTTCGTGTGTTCGTTGTATAAAGTCGCAGTTCCAGTAACATCGAGGTGGTGTGCCTGATGTTTTGTCCCTTATAACAATTGTTGTCCCTTTGAGTTCAATGCGTAACGAGGAATCATTTGCTGTAACCTGCAGTATTTGCAGTTTCGGTGTTGCGATCTAAAAAACAACGTAGGAGCTACCTGATGACTTGAGTATGAGACATGAAAAAGCACAAGTAGCGATTGGGGAAGAGAAATGCCATTTGTTCTCGTGATCGGGGTCCATAGACCCCATGGTTGTAGATGGGAGGAGCTAGAACCAAGCCGTCAGCGATGACGATGTTGTCATTGTTCTATCACATTCCCAGACTGCGTATTCCGCATGGTTTCTCCATTCGTACGTTTACACCATTATCGACTTCGTCATTTTGTTCGCGTCAGTTGTGAGCAAAGAAGAGTTCAGCGAATTGCGTTTCATTTTGTTTCGCTGCATAATTATAATTATTTTAATTTTAATAAGATATCAGCTACCACATCGTTTCTGCGAGATACTGACATTGATATTGATTCTTGTTTAGACGATTTGACAGCCTAATACCAGCTGATTTGAAAGGTGGCACCAGCGGGACATGAAACCGCTATGTTATGGACCTAGAAGAAAACGGTCGGAGAAAGATGCAGTATCTTCCAAAGAGGGTTTACTGATGAGATTTCGGTAGAGATATTGCTGCAGCTGAATCCTTATGCGGTGATATTTTGTCATTTTAAAGTCAATAACCATATAAGGATTGCACGCAACGCGGTCTGTGATCAGTCACGAATTTGGGAAATCATACTTCTCGACGCTTTCATGTTCAGTGTGTCCTTTGATAGTTAGAAGAAGTGGGCGTCTAAATGTTTTGAGTGAATCTAACTGTTTCACAAAAAGACCTTTTTTCTATTCGGGTCGTCGTCATCATTGCACTCTCGTGATAGTGAGGCTCAATGTTCTGAGGTTCTTTTTCTTACCGAGGATGGATACTCGTTCTGTTTCAGAATTTTTACTGACGAGGTTTTACATTTCTACCGTAATTCGATCAGTGGGATCGATTTCGAACGGGTCGTAGCAAAATGTTTTCATTATTCTATCACCTCTAAGCTGGATATCACGTGTATTTGGAGCACGCTGACAACAGACCACTTTTTGTCCCAAAATCGATCCACCGCAGATGCAAAACATGAACAGCATACTCGTCTTTCCAATGGAGACTTTCATGCAGGGTGATATCAAGAGTGATCTCAAGAAGCCGTTTGAGAGAGCTTTGAAAGAATACGAATATAAATAGTAAGTCAAACTGGTCATCTTACTCGCCTCTTTGTTTCCTCGCCCTACTCTACAACCCCTTTGGTCGTCTTTCAGTTGTGCCATTTATACCACATTCTTGATCTGACTTTCTGGAAATGACTGAATTTCAGCGACAAGTTGCGGAAAGAAAAGTTACAGCTTATGAAAGAAACTGGTATTTTCACTCCCGAGGCGTTTACATCCGAAATGACTGAGGATTTGGAGAAAGAACGACGAAAGTTGCAACTGGAAACTTGCGAGGTGAGTGAAAAATACGAACATCAGGTTTTATTCGGTCTCACATTCTGTCTGGTTTCTGTTGCTCTAAAAAAACTGCCTGGTGACAAAAGGTTTCTGTGTACAAGATTTCCCGTTTCATGTGGAAAACGGGCGATGGAAGCAGTGTAGTTCTGGCGAAAAAAATCGGCTGGTTGAGGAAGAGTGCAGATTCGAATATTCCAATGACCGTGATATCTAGCTTTCTTAAATATTGTCAGAAATGCAGAGCTTGTAGGTCTTAATTTGTCGGTCGAACACACTTCAGGCAAGCGAGTCCACTGATCAGTGGTTACATACATTTCGATTCAGTCGTAATTATTTCTTCCCTTCCTCCGTTTGCTAGAGGTTTCAATCAACAATGCACTTTGAATTAATCTCCTGGGGGTCGAGAGATGCATAATGTGTCCCGCATGATCTATTCCTATATGTCAGTTATTCAATGTCTCACTCCTAATTTCACCATCACTGGTCTACCTGTCGTGTCCTATTTAAGCCATGATTCAAAAACTTCGATCACTGGTCCGCCTGTTGATCTTCTGTATAAGGGATAAGTCGTTCAAACCACATGGGCAAAAGGGACTAGTCGCCGTACTCCAACAGTATTCAGTTGGTGTACATCACTGTTTGATGGTACCGTGTGTAAGGACTTGATATCCACGTCCCGACCAGTGCCGATGTCTATCTCTCCAACTGTAGTCATGCTTGTCCGAGGGATTCTGCTACCTCATAAATTAGAGACATCAAGTGAAATAGGCCGAGTTACACTGGGGTGCATCATATTGAGCCACATTTCTTCGACCCTTCATGTTTTGGTAGTGGTTAGAATGTCGCAATCGTGGATTGTATTTTTCTGGTTTGAATCTTATGCTACTATTCAAATTTTCTTTTCGGCATCCTATAACTTTAAAACACCGTACGATGATGACACTTGTTTTGCACATCCCTGGTGCATCCCTTTGAGCGTGTCTTATTGGTATACAAGCGGTTGTGAACTCAAGGAAAACGAAAGTTGCCAGTCCACGACGCGGGGAAAATATAAACATTTCTACTATGATTCTGAGCCGCGTAGATCGTGTCTGTAGTCCACAAGGGTTTGAGATGTTGTGTGACGTGCGAATGTTTCGCGCCTCATGCGTACCCATATCAGCACTCCTAACCAATCAGGTCTGCAAACTCACCGCAGCCACACTTTTGCTTTCCAACCGAGTTGCGCTTGGTTAACAACCACGTGGTACAAGGTGAGCGGCACAGGTCGTTAGATCCCGTACTTTTTAAAATTTCAACTTTTGGGTTACTCTGCTAGAATGCAGTTGCTTAGAATCGACATGATCATCCACTACAGCTCGGCTGGTATAACATTCAGTTATGTACATTTTGGTCTCCATTGCTCCTTCGTACTTTGACTCACTCTCGCATGATTCGATGTTATTTATAGTCATTAATTGACTTTAATCAACTTTTTCTTTCTCGAAAGGCTTCAGAGTAATTTCCCATCACTGGGGGTGACTTATCAAATCTTGACGCGGATTAGTAGTTTGAAAGTTAACTACGTACTGATCATTGCATCATCCACTAGCCGGTTCCATCAGTCACTTTCACGTCAAGTCTCTCTCGTTAGTCAACGGTGTTCGAGTGATATAAATCACTCATTGACAAGTTCAAGTACAAGGGCACGAAATCACATCGTTACTGCCCATATTTGTTGATAGATATCACCGTCATCGCCTATTTGATTGACTGGGGTCTTAGGATGTGCCACTTTGTCAGACCCACTAGCTACCTCAAACAGTAGTACATTGGGTGGTTCTGGTGCATGGAGTTTATTTTTTCGGTTTTCTCTTGTTGGTTTTTGGAATGGAAAAACCTGTACACTCTACCAAGCCATTTTGTTTTTGTATATCCGCGGTCGAAATTTTAATACTGCACCATGTTCATTGCATATTTTTATCATACAAAGTCTCGTCACCCATTTCTTTTTCCCAGTACTTGATCAAGGTGAACGAATTGAAAGCAAAACGAAGTGCGGATCTTCTCCAACATCTCATTGATTTCTATTACGCTCAAAGTCAGTAAGTCTATTTTTTTTCTTCCCCAGGATCAGGCGCAGCTCACTTTAATCCATTAATCTCCAGAAGATTCGACCGTAAGACAGGCTAGTCGTTGGTTTCACTGAGGCACAGTTCACAAAATGATTCGGTCTTAACGCTCGACCCTTTTCCCGCCGCCTCGTTTCTCTCTCTCTCTCTCTCTCTCTCTCTCTCTCTCTCTCTCTCTGTCTCTCTCTCGTTACCTGGGTGCCATTAGTCTGAATGAGCAGTCATCATTGAAAGTTTGCATGCGAACGTGTCTCCTGCATCAAATAATTCTACTTCTGGGTTATAGTTAGCAATCTACCTGATTGCTTCTGCTCGAAATTCTCGGCGGAAGTATTAAGTTCATAGGGGTAGACCATACTAGGTAGAGGCAAACGCAGTCAGACAATTTATGACTAGTTTTCCGATTCCGCACTAATTGTGCGTCTAACTGAAACAGCAATCTGGGATTGTGGTTTGCACATATCCACTGACACAAATGAACACACGGTACGCCCGTCTGCTTTCTTGTTTTCCTTGCACGGTAACCATAATTCTAAACCAGTCATATTTGGAGAGTGGGATAACATGAAAATCTCGAGGAAAGATTCAATCCTCTGGTCACTGTAGTTTAATGTATTGGTACTATTTTCAGTCGTTGTGCTTTGTTCCTGAAAGTGAATCAGATCTGCGGGTTTGAGCTTCTGCAGCAGTAGCTTCCACACAGCTAAGCTCTGTCTGATAAACCTACAAAAATAACCAACTGTATGGTCCTTGTGGCGCTTTTGTTAGCTGAATGGAGCATTGGTTTCTAGGATATAGAACACTTGAAAATCGGACAAGTTCTTCAGTGTGGTTACACGCGCTTCGTGCAGTAACAGAGGTGTAACAGCATTCAGTTCAGTTCGGTCGTTTCAACCATCAGCTTTGCACTTTTGTGCCATGGTCTTGGTTACTACCTCGCACCATCATCGAGCAGAAGGCACTACAAGTTGAAGCATGAAGTAAAAAAGTCGGAAACAACAATACCGTGATGCATCGGTGACGGTTCAGTGACATTAGTTGCGGAATTGCGGGCGAGGTCCGAACCCCGCCTGACCAACTTTCGTGTCAGATAGTACTGAGACTTGCAGCCACACCTGACCTACTGATACCTAATGCAGCCTTTCACTCTAAGCATCAAGATCATGATTATCGATTCTCTCCTATAGGGTAGTAGGTCCTCGGGGCTATGAGATGTGTCCCTCCCAGTCTACCACTGCTGCATGAGTATGCAATAAAAATCCACCACTGCTGTTGTCATCTGGCGTTTGAGACAGGAAAACATTCAACTAAAAACCCAACAAAGGTAACAATAATGACAACAACTCAACCACATTTTCCAGATCTGCTCCCGTAGTATTTGCTCACCGTTTATCATGGGTGCTGTTAATGTGTACTTCCCTTCACGAAGGCTGCATCTGATATCACGTCATTTGTTTTCTCCCGTACAATATTCAATCTGTGAGGTTTTCGTAGTTCTTTTCACCCAATAGTCCGATGTCGATTGGATGCTGACACGTAATTATAACAGTATTTAACTTGGACGGGAAATTGATAGACAAGCACACCAGTCAGTCTGATCACCAGTGAATCCATCATCGCCACAGCCCCGATTTACGGATCTCGTCAGTGCTTTACCCGCCCCTTTCTCCCGTCAGTCAAATGTGCCTATTCTAAATAAAGACGTCTGTTGTCATTCTTAACACGATCAGCTGGTGGTCGGCCTGTCATGCACTCCGCATGCTGTGAACAGACTCGCTAGTGTCCCCTATTCTTTCCTTCATGTACACGTACGTGGTTTGCTTTCCCGACGCGCTTCGGCGTTCAACCCGAGCCAGTTTGTGCGTGAGCTTGTCAGCAATTTAACTTTTTTTTAATTTTTTCTGCGCCATATTTGAGTTTGGGTCATTTCGATCGATCACCAGCCTTTTTGGATTGCTCATCCGAATGCGAAAATAGAGACGAACTGTTGTGAATGCAACCACACGGGCTACCAGAAAATAAAACGCAATCAACTTTAACGATGTTTTCTGCACGTTTCATTACTAGCCGAGATTGGGCTCTGTTAATTACGAACTAACTACCATTCTTCCCATCTAGTTCTGTAAGGTATTCCAGGTGGGTTTGTTTTTGTTGCTTGTAACGGTCACAGACTAAACAGGTCTAGTGTGTATATGTAACGGGGAGAAAGGGGAGGGGGGCGGATAAGTCTTTTGGTATTGGGTACCTGTGATTGTCTGTATCGAACTGTGCTACATAATGTTAAGATAAGTCATTAAATTAGTGGAAACTATTTGGAACGATATTCATGCTTTTGTTCCCGATGAATAATGTTTTGGGACTTCCCGTGCTATATGTGCAAGCATTGCTCTCACTCCCAGGCGCTTGACCTATAGACCATCAACCGGATAGAATCGCGTAAAGGGCAGACTCTCTAGGAGCAAGCTGGGTTTCGTGCCGATCGTGGCTTTATCGATCAAATCTTCATCCTCCGACAACTGCTAGAGCACCGTCACACATCCCAAAGACGAACAATCACAGTGCTCCTGGACATTCGCGCGGCCTTTGGCTCAGTCGATAGGACTGCACTGTGGAACTGTATATTGAGAAATTGAGCATCTGAGAAGTATGTATCAGTCCTCTTAGAGTTGTATCGTCAAACCTCAGGTCGGGTAAGGACCAATGATCACCTTCCGCCCTCTTTTTCCGTCTCTAGTCGGGTCTCCAGGTGGGTTCGACAAGATTGCCCATTCCTCTTCAGTTTTGCCACAGAGGATGTTCTACGGAATGCCTTATCTGGTCTTCCAAACGGTGTAGTTAAAATCCTCCCAGGGAACAGAGTTTTCGACTTGGAATATGCCGATGGTATTGCTTTGCTGAGTGATAATACACAAGCAATGGAACATGCTTTGGACCGTTTGGCGATTGAGATATCCAGATATGAAGTGTACCTTGCACCTTCCGATTGCAAAGTGCTTTTGCAAGATTGGTAGGAGCCTGGGCATGCTCCCGCCCTTTGTGAAGATCAACTTGAGTCAGTCGACAACTTTAAGTACCTTGGGAGCTTGGCAACAGCTGGAGGTGGTGTTGGAGAGATCAGTTCACGCACAGCGAGAACTAGAGCAGCTTTCGCAAACCTGCGACACCTGTGGCGCCGCCGTGACATCCGGCTCTCTCTTAAGGGACGGTTGTACGTTGCTGTGGTTAGTAGTATTTTACTCTACGGTTGCGAGACTTGGCCACTTCGTGTTGAAGATGCACGACATCTTTCTATGTTCGACAACCGATGTCTCCAAAGCATTGCTCGTGTCTGGTGAAAACATCGAGTGAGTAATGACAAGGTGCGCCGTCGTGTGTTAGGCACGGATAGCCGCTCTTTTAACGAAGTGATCGTTCTATACCGTCTCCGGTGGCTCGGTCGTGTTTTACGAATGCCTGCCCATCGTCTACCTTCCCGTGCTCTATTCGCACGTGTTGGGCAAGGCTGAAAGAATCGGTGCGGCGGTCAGGCCATGAATTGGTGTTTCGCGCCTCTCTGGTTGGGGCCCGAGGGACGAGGGTTGTCGTTGGTTGGAGACGTTGAGGGACATGGCTGAGAATATAAATTACTGGTGCGAATGCTATGCGGTCTGTTTGTGGAACTCTCGTGCCCCATAATCACAAAATTTTCATTCCGGCAAACAAAATGACTAAAAAAAACATCAAAAAGTGCGCGGTGGAAAGCTAAAAGAGCATTTTCTTTTCACTAATTGTCTGTCTTACCGTATTGTACTCCCCTTTCCCTATTTTGTAATTGTTGTTATTGTTGCGTTGGCACCTTGCTCAACCTCAAACCAGTATATATATATATATATATATATATATATATATATATATATATATATATATATATATATAATGTACTAACTTTATCCCAGGTGCAACTGATCTTATTCATTTTTGTTTACTCACTGCACTGTTACCATAGCCTATTCGAAAAGCCATCATCCTGTATGCGTCCTCTGATTTCCACATTTCGGGTTTATTCTTCACAACTGTAATAGTTACTTGCGCGAATGCCTCGGTGTGATGGACCATTTTGGGAAATCTATGAACGATTTAGCCAATCGCGTGACCGTACTTCAGAAAATTCACGATGCTCAGAAACGACGTTTGGTAGACACTCGTGAGGAGATACGTGCTATACTTGAAAAAGAGGTGAGCTTTTGAACTAATGGCAGTGTGCGTTCTTTTTTTCTCTCTATCTAGTTGTTGTCCGTTGATTACAATGTTTTGTCCTACTTTATGCTTATGTACGACCTTGTAAACAGTAACATTCTTGGTACAAAATTCTCCGATCATTATTGAATGATGGGTTGGGCGATCAATCCGTGTAGGGGTGTTAAGCTTCTGGATTGAGATCCGCAATATCTAGGACAGCTCAATGTACTGATCCGGACAATACAAACGGGCGAAACATGTGCAGGCGTTTAATTGGTCGTCGCACGCATTCACTTCATGAAGATCGATCCTCCAGATACTCGTGCGTTTTCGGCTCCTTTTTAGCCATTTGGCTGCGAGCGTTGTGTTCGTTTTGATGAGCACAATTCTTGCTCTGTTGACCCGATTTGTTTTAATTTGATACTCACAATCTGGATCATCCTACTGCCTGTGTAGGTAGGTGGTTCTGATGATATCTGCTTGTTCGTCAGTAGGATCCGTCTTGTTTTTGCGGGCTAATTTCGACATAGTTACGTCTTCGTATTCTGCCTGGTTATTTGTTGCGATCGACTGCATATCCGTCTCTTTTGCTGTAGCAGCCTCCAGCGAAACGGGTTTTTCCAGTACGCTCATGCTCGAATGTGGGATAAAAAATGCACCTTTCGGCTTCTGGTTGCCTCTTATGCTCCGATTTTTATTTCCGATTTGATGATTTCCGTCAAGTGGAAACCGAAGCCGTGGAGCTAAGGTTGGAACTGAATGATGTTCACTAGAGAGTCGGTGAATTGTCATGCTCTTGACGTCTCTGTATGACACCGATTGGAAGCGTTGCTACTCATTGTCATATGATGTTTAATTCCGAAGTAGTGCATCTGTCTCCCTGGGAGCTGACTTATACGCAATACCCGTCTGATTCCAATCTCAGGTGCACAGAGTCTCGTGGAAATGAGTGAATGGCAGATGTAAGACCTAAATATGTGTACAGTCTGTCCAAAATATTCGAGATCACCTCAGTGCGGTCAACATCTGTGACATACGGTCAAATTCCAGTCTATACTACCAAATATCGGCCCAAAAATATACAAAAGACACTTCTGTTTAGTGATGGAAATCGTGTTGGATACCATCAATCAGAGGATCAGCGGCAGCGTTGTTTACACTTGTTCGACTGAACTGGGACGATCCCGAATTTTTCAGACAGACTGTACATCGTTTGTTGTTCACTTTTCCGATTCCCAGGCTAGTTGCTTTGAGATCCCTACCAATGTGACAAACAACAGACAGACAACGAGTGTGTGATTTTGCCATATTTTGAACTACTGCTGTATAGCATTGGCACACGTGCACCGATGAGATACAGATCAAACTATTTTGGCCTACTTTTTACATTTATTCGAGGATGGTTATGATTGTCTTTTACGGCGGATGCTCAAATGTATCATCACATGATTGATGAAGCCGGTGACGCAAGAAACTTCTGATCTTCATCCTAACAACAACCCGATGTTATCCATTTCAAAACCGCCGACGATCATAGATAAAATTGACGCAGTTCGGTTTTTCAAGCCGTTGTCAAGTAACCTTAACTCGAAACTATTAGCGGGACGGGCTTTGGGTCCACGAGATCCGCCGAGCCGATGTTTAGGAACATTAGGTGACATAATTCGCACCGCCGCCAGCGCCGTAGTTATATTCGAACCCTATCTTTGTCTACATGGTTTCCCCTTACAACCTTTAGTCTTTTGTTCTTTATGGTTCTATCCATTGTACTCGATTGGGCAATGATGCGCGGTAACAACTGGTGGTAGACAGTAATCCCTACTGTCGTCCGGCTCGTTACCACCCCTGACCTATTAGGACCTTATTTGGTTCTCCAATCCTTGTCTCAAGGTCTGTTTGCCGGTCATCCCTAATGGGGCAGTGGGCCTTCGAGGCCGTCGGGTATACTCCTTCCACTGCATTCACGCACAAGCATGTAATAAATAAACCATAGCACAGGAGTGCTAGGTTGACAGTTGGAAGAACTTCAGTGAACTGAATTGAACTGTTTTATTATCTTGGTAACCAAGTCATTTATGCTCTATCGTAACCCGAATAATTCGTCACGCGGCCCAAAGATCACACGTTTGTAGATTGAAGAGTAGATTTGCCAGAGTTTACTTAACAAGATTGCCTTTTCGGGAACATCTCGTGGTCCAACACTCCTTCAACTGTGCGATCAACTAGACGGTCATCCAAATGCCGCTCGAATTGAACTCCTTTACAAAGTCAGTACGTCAGTACTTTTATCAGATGTTATCCGGTCATCTACTTCCTATTGTTACACTCTAGTCGTTCGGAAAGACTGCATTGTCCGTCTTCTCTAAACAGCATTAGGTTATTTTTTATTTTTTTACATTGTAACTTTTTAAAAACTCCTGGTGATTTTTTTAATGGCAGCCATCTTTGCCGATTTTCAACCGCACGTAGATCAATGTGATCAAAGCAACAAAGTTGAATTTATGCGGAATCTCATATTGAAATATTGTGCGAAGATATATCAGAAAATGTATTTGCGGGGGGATTTTTTTGGTCAGAAGAAATCTTGGCAACATCTGCAGTACTTTTCACTCGCTGCCCCGCTTAGGTCAACTTACAAGTTGGGAGCCTACTTGTCTATTAACTCCTGTTTTGACCTACTTTGCACTCGTAGCTAACTGGAATCGGCCGTTGTGCATACTGAGATACTAGCAAAACCCGGTAACCTCACTTTCACTACACGGTTACTGATCATGCACTCTCAAGATGTGCGGTTCGGGGTAGCTACGCTCCGAAGGTAAATTGTATGCCAACCTTTGATCTGCCACGAACTTGCCGGAGCTACCGCGTGTCTTCAAGTGTGTGCCTCTCCATATCGAGAGTTTATAAGAATAAAGGTCGTCCGGTAACAGATTTAGCTATTCCACATATACTCGTGATTGGCGAAATCTCACTGAATGAATGAGAAAAAAAATGTTCACAACTAGTTGCATAATCATTTTTAAATTTTATGCTTTTGTTTGAATGTAGTAGTAAATGCATACCAGAAACCGCGGGTTCTTGCTGCACAATCAAGGAGAAGCGGCATCCATAACCCCGAAATTTTGAGTGAGGAAGTGTTTCAGGTAGCCGAATTTCTCGATCAAAGCACATGAAACAACCTCATCATGAAAAAAATCGTGTCTTGTGGAAACCTTCTTCAAACTGCAACATTTCGTGAAGTACCAGATATGTACTCACTGCACTATAAACACGAGGCTCAATTATGTTTTTAATCTGGTCTTACAACAGTGTTGCGGGGTCGACGGTTTTTTCGGAAGACTGAATCGATTCCACTATTTGATCATTCATCTGATTGGTGCCTGGAAGGAAATCTGACGAAGTCAAGGAAATCTGAATATTCGATCTGTCCACGTCTAGTCCGATGGCTCCTGCCCCGACATTAGTTAAAAAAAAACTAATATTACATGCTTGCGCATGAGTGTAATGAAAGGGACATAGACCCCATAGCCACAAAGGCCCACTGCATTGTTAGGGATAACCGGCAAGCAAACCCTGATATTTGGAGTGGATAACCACATAAGGTGCCAACAGGTCAGGTGTGGTAACGATCGAGACGACAGTGGATTACTATCTACGACGAAAGTAACCGGTGATGAGGGTTTTTGAACCTTTGAGCTCCGCGGTTGTAATCAAACACTCTAAACCACTCGACCACTACCTGCACGTCTGAACATGAGTTCCGAGCCGTCTAATTTGTCCCCTCCGAGTACAGAATCGTCTGCAATGTAGGGGCCTGTTGTCTTTGTCTCTCACATGGATTGTGCATTTTTGTACTCACCAAATGCTCCTCGCAGTATCGAGTTGATGACGTAGTCAGAAAAGATTACTGGTAAGCGAAAATCTTGGTCAGGCGTGAGCTCTAACTGTCTCTCGTGAATGCAAATGCGCACATCTCAACACAGTCAGTCCCCTTCGGTGAGCCGGCTCAGTTGGAACATCTAGTAATTAGGCCTTAAACACGGCGTTTTCTTACCTATCCCAACAGGAAACTCAATAAAAAATCAAAACCATCAAAGGTTTACAGTTCTACGACATCTTTTGGTTAAAGAGTTTTCTTATTCGATTTTATTCGTGCATGAACATATAGTTAGAAAATTTGTGGATATCCCAACAACTTCTGACGTACTGATACGACGAAACGCTTATCGATTTTAATCTAGGTATGCGTCTCATGCGATCACGGAACCGTCTTAAGTATTGTTGTGAACAACTCGGATGTTGTATCGATAAGCTTGGTTGCTCTACCGTTCTGAAAATGGTTCTGTTTATCTTTTTGAGGATAAGAAGCAGCTTGATGATTTTCCAGTCCTCGAAGAAGAAGGAGTTCCATGCGTGACTTACATGAAATGATGTTGCTTAATGGGTACAACAGAATCAATTGTTATGTTGATGATTCCATGGGCCCCACACGGACAACCTAGCACATGCCCAGCTTCTAAGAAGCAGTCAGTCTTCCTTGGTATTCATCCATACATATTACCATCCGATTTGATAGTGAACCGGAAGAAATGTAAAATGCCTCATTGTAAAGTTTTAGCAGAAAATCAAATGTGTTTATCTCATGATCTGGTTCCAGAGTAGTGTTCATTGGATAAAACAACCAACCTTGCTTTGAAATAACCCACTCAGTTTAATGCATTTGTCATGCCACGAGATGTGCAAAAGTAGTCATGGAACGGTACTTCGAATTTGGTCCAACAAGGTTGCTCAGTCCCACCCAAAAAAGTGTATTGGTGTTGTACGATTTGGGGAAGAGACAACACTACCCTGTCCAATTACTGATGCGTATAGTTTCATAGAACAGCTGATCGGCTCACGGTTGCTGAAGTCCTTACTGTCATTGACCAAACTAATTTCATGTTTCCTTGCCGACACAATCAATTTTCTGCCAGAGAGCCTGCAATAGAATTGCCCGGAAATGAACTTGTGCAATTCTATTGTAACGAGTACATCATTCAGTCATAAAACTCAATCAGTGGCTTAGAACGCCCATGTTATTTGAATCGTTTTACGATTAACTGTTTGGTGTCCGGTTGTCTTCATCATGTGCTGTTCCGTTTCATTGAATTAGACGCCTAACACAAATCGCAAATCGCGTCTATTCACTCAGGTAAACCGCTTTCATCTGACTATTTGACCACTCGGTGTTGTACTGCTGCTACGCATCCCATCATCGCGTGGGACAAGTCCTCAATTGTTGTTGTTGTTTTTGTTTTTGTTGTTGTTGTTCTTTTTTGCTTTCAGTCTCTCACTAATTGTCGCTTTTCCCCCAATCACCCCATAATTACCCGATGGACATTGTTGTGCTCGAATTTGATTCTTCTACACAGTCTGAATTCAGCACGTGGGTTGACTGATGATTGTTGTTGTTTTTATCCTTCGATTACCGTAACTTTCGATTTAACTCTATGGTATCTGCTGGTTCAAATTTGGCTTTTCTTTGTTATTCAGAAATTGATCTCAGAATGTTCAGTTGTTTAGTCTGTCTTTTTGTTCCCCTCCCCCTCCCCACGTGTGTCCCCCGGTGACTACAGCACTCCGACCTGTGGAGAACAAAAGCCGCCTCATCGGCGTTTGTCATGCAATTGTACATAATAGGTATTGGAAGGGGAACGGAGAGTTCCACACAGTTTCATAATAATTTACACTTTTACTTCCACGGGATGTGCCTTTCCTACAGCAACCATGCTCAAGCATGGCATAATAATAATAATAAATTGTGCACATCCGTTTCGTTCAGAACCAGAAACACTGATTTTGTATTTCGGTCCACACCCGGACACGTTCTGTGCATTTTCTACGAAGTTAATTTCCACTCACTTGAATCGCGTAAGCTTGACCATGTGCTTACCTCATTTGTCACCGCGGATGCTGATCACAGAGAGATTGGCTCAAAAAAACGAACAGATTTTCTGTTCGAGGCATTCATCTTGCGTTTTATCAGTCTGTCTCCGTTTTGGGGTGCGCGGAAGAGTGCGTGTGCTCACTACACTATATACTACTGGTCTGTTTACAGTCATTATTATGGATGACATTGATTCCGATTGTTTCGCTGCATATAACAATCGTTAGTCTGTGTGTGATCCAGTTCGTCATGTTGGTGATGGTGATGATCATAGCGATGGTATTATTGAACGATTCGGTTCAACAATCATCTGTGATCTGTGTACTTGTATCTTGTACTCTTAAACCACATTTTTTAGCATTTTGTTTAGGTGCAACTGATTTCTTCTCGTACTTGCAAGCTGAGCCCTTCAGGTTTTTGTGTGTTCGAATGGTGAACGTTGTACAGTTTAGTATACGTCCTTTGTCGTCAACACAACGATCAATCACGTGGCAAATACCACCAGTGCTCTAAACAGAACGGAAAACGTCCATCGCTGTTATTCATTCACTGAGTAGTTCAGGCTCAGTGACCACTCAGTGCGATAACTCTTCCAATTTGCGCATTTAAGCCACTTGTGTGCACAGCCAAATCGGAGCTCTTGCTCTTGTAGATGAATCCGATAGTGTTGTTAATATAATCTTTTCAAGTGAAAAGGGATGTCAATCAACGTGTATGCAGAGAAAACTAATAATATCGTTACGTTCCCGTGTTGGGTTGATGCTTCGCTGCCTCGGGGATCAGACTGTTGAGCTTGGGGTTTTCCAGAGATTACTCCAAAATTTCTAACTCTCGTTTCAGCGCCTTTTCGGCTTCTCAGCCAGAGGCACTGCCCATTGTTTCCGAAGAAAATCCCTTATTTGATGAAGGTAATCATGAAGTAGGACTCGCCCAGGAACTTCCAGTACCCTTTCTGCGAATAAAATCTTGTAATTTCCTTCCCTGGAATAAGGTTATATAATTTTTATCCAATTTATCTAGGTTCAGTTTGTGGAATAAACTTCCTTAGTGTAGTCACCTTGCCGAACGTTTGCACTGTATTCTGAAGACGTATGTTGACTACTATACGTACATGATAAATATGATTTTGTATTTATGTACGTATCTTTGATACCGTTTCTACTTTATCCTCGCGTCATTACTGTTATTTAGTCTAATCAAGCTGGAGTGACCTACGCGGCTCAACCGACTCAAGTGAATCGAGCTTATGGGACCAGAAAAAGTGGATTTTTATTGAAAAAGTCCGACGGAAAGGTAACCTTACAGTGTTTTTCCCTCCGTATTTAAATATTTGGACTATTAGTGAATCGGGTTCCTAAAAATACGGGATTCCACTCCTCTTCTCACTTTCCAATTTCCAAGAGTATTCTATATCGATACAAGTACCTAGTACATTTTAATCTGTCCCAGGCCTCGCTCAGGGTGTAAAGTTCAGGGAATACCACTGCATGTAGTTTTCAGTCTCTAGCCATTACAGTACAACTTATGGTTACTGCAATTGATGATTCACACACTAATTTTGTGTGTGACTACGATCACTATTATTATTATTATTATTATTATTATTATTATTATTATTATTATTATTATTATTATTATTATTACGGTTATATACCGAGCCTGGGACGAAATACAGAAAGCGCGGCGGTATCCATGCATGTCGTATAAAGTGTTGGGGCTATTGTACTACTCGGACGCCCAGTCCAGAGTAGGTCTTTTTGTTCGCAAACGCACTTATAGTCTTTACCCAATCGAGTGCGACCTTCAAGACAACAAGAATGGTACATACGAGTCAGTGGCTAGTAATAGTCCATGCGTCTCTGGGTTACCTTGCCAGACATGGAGTACGACAAGTGGTAATGGCTATATTTGGTGGCGAGCCACGTTCGCCACCTCACAGTGCTGTCCTAAGATGAATATGGCGTTTTGAGAGGCAGCATTGCCAGGTGGGAAACCCACCGCACTCTGCTACTTGACTATGTTTATTCGTTGAGCCTGAGATTACGACCATACTATGCCAAATTTTTCAATTTTTATTCTACAGTTGCCTTAGAACAAAAATCCTTCTGATTACTCAATCATCCTATTCATGTTCAGTGCTTCATCGTAGAATTTAATCTTCAAACCCAATATTAAATTATCATCTCATCGTTTATCACTCGCTGTTGCTTAGGTCAAACGTGTATGGCAACGTCGGCGCGTACGTATCGGGGAGGGTGAATTGTGGTTGTATCACGCCGATGAGTCGAAACCCCCAGTGCGTCTGGCTTTGCTTACTTGCCAGGTAAAACTCCCTGTGGATGCGACCACTGGTGCCGGCGGTGTCAGTCAGACCGACGCGGATGTGTCATCTGTAACCACACCCGGGAATGTCGATGGAAAAAATCACTTTGACTTGGTTTCCAGTAAGTAGTACTCCTTGGCTTCCTATCCCTGTAACCCTTTTGTACTTTCTGGATCAACATTCATGCAACACTTGACTAGACCGGTGACGGTCGACTGGTATCGGTGTGTATGACCCAGGAGATATGAAGTTCGAGCGCCACTACAGTCGGCCACATCAGGTGTAGACAGAAATCTACTTTCGTCTAGCTCATTACTTGGTCTATTGAGACTCTGTGGTTTTCCAAGTTTCAGGGTCAATTTGCTGCTTATCGTTTGTAGTGCAGCACACCTTAGTCTAAGGGATGTGGTCCTCCTATTTCATTAACGACCAGGCGTGGAACAGAAAAGGATGATCATAAGTTGGTTGATGTGTTTTTCCAAACCAGACGAGCAGATAATCCAGCTTACGAAAACATGTTTCACACTCACTGCTGAAGGTATTTCACTTTTGTCTTCTACCTTTTCCTATTTACTGCGCGGCAGTTCTGTGACATTCCTAGGGGGAAACGAGCAACTGATACAAAACACTCCTAGAGAACAGTTAACGGTGGCTAGATTCAAACACGGGATCCCACAGAGTTCATTTCACGATCTAGACCCGTCTAGACTCGCAGGGAGGCAGGTAGTCGTGAACGTTTGCTACTTTTGCTAAGATCAGTGCATTTTATCATTTTGTAAGTTAGTTGTAAAACACTTATTGAGCCCAGGTTTTTCTCTTCAAGTGCAATGTAACTGTACCGACCATCCGGTGATTGTGTTCGTTATCCTTTGATGCTATCGTCCCTCCACGCGCTTCGCCATACTGTTGTAATGTGTTTCACGCTTATTGAATAAACTGATGAATGCATAATCCGGTGATTGGCAGCTTGGAACTTTCCTCCTCTTGCGCATTCCATATCTTTGGTCGATTTGGAACGAACCTGTCTCGACCAGTGATCCTCTTGTATTCACACGCTTTCCTTAACGAATTGGTACCATTATTTTTTAATTCTCTTCTAACTTTCTTCATGCTTTTGATTGTTCTGACTTTTGATTGAGGTTCCCTCTGAAAGATATTAACCAGAACCGCCGCCCTCAGTTCATGGTTAATGATTGTCCAACTGTTCACACAAATATATTTATTCATGCAGATTGCTAGTCTCTGTTGTTTTTAACGATGCACCAGAACCCACTGGAGCTGGTCGAGAATATTCCCTTCTGGCATCACTCCAAGTATCGCTAAACATGATTGAAATGGCCTCTTTTCCAATTTTAACTCATCATCATTTGTTTTGTACAAATAGTGGCTATGTGCACACCAGCAATTTTGGAACCCTTTAGATGCGTACGCATCGGCAAAATTTACATTCCATTTGTACGTCTCTGTTCAAAATAAAACGGTCACCCCTCGACCTCCCGCGCGTCAGTGCTTCATAGTCGCACACTTGGTCGATGAATCGATATGTGATTCCCATGACAGCACGTATTGGTCGTTGATTATGGCTGTGTCGAGGGTAGATGTGGTGGTCAACACCACCCGCCGGCGGTCGGTTCATATTGGTCTGTTTCGCGGACGGACAATTTCCTTGTTTTTATTAACTTCCGCACGACTTGGATCACTCGGCACAGTTAATCAATTGCAATGGTGAATAGACCCTAGTAGTGATTATCTGTGAAAGTACAAAAAAGGCTTTTTGTATGTACTGGATATACTCATCGTGAAGGCCCCAGTCTTAGCATATTATGATCACACCTTACCTCTATGCATACAGTGTGATGGTGGTCAACATAGTTTAGGAGCCGTCCTTTTATAAAGTGGACACCCACTTGATTATCGCAGCAGGACGATAACAATTCGTGGACAGAAATACGCACAAATCAAAAAGGAATTACTGGCAGCTAAGCACACTAGAGAAGTTCAACGATTTCACCCTCGGCCGACTTACGCACGTATACTCAGGTCATAAGCCATTGATCGCGATCGAGGATTAGCCGCTACATCGAGCACCAAGAAGACTACAACTGATGCTAATATGTCTCTAAAAGTATAACTACGAACTACATTATCAACAAGACCAAACTCTCGAGTACGGAAGACGAACGTAGAAATGAAACAGCGAATATTGTATTGGCGGTAATGGAATCCGAATTATCCCAAATCCAGAACGCCATGATGACAGATTCGTGTCTACAATCCCTGAGGGAAGTTACCATCAAAAGTTGACTCGAAGACAAAAGAACTCCATTAGCAGAAGTTTTATCCTTATTCAAATTTCATGAGGAGCTAATAACAGGGTGAACTGATTTTTCGAGGTGAGCGTCTGGTGGTCCCGCAAGCCTTTCGAAAATACGCTCTGCGTCTGTTCACACGCAGGTGTCAATGTATGTATCATCCGGGTCAAAGAAACATACTACTGGCCAGGTATGGCGGAATGCCCAGCCCTCTCCACCGGGTTGGCTGACTAATATTCAGCCTAGGGAAGATGGCTAGACCCTGATTCCAAATTAACTCTGTGGTGGAGAGGTGCACTAGGCACCCAGGATGTTTGGCCTCGTTCGAAGAGCGCATGCACTAAGCAATCAGTCACCCCTTCCGGTGGGTTACGGACCCCAATTTCCGTCCCGCTGCCTTGCGGGTTAAGCTTTGGATAGTCAAAGGCTCCGGTTGTGGACCCCTAAGAAAACCACCTGCTTTGGCTGGGGCAACCTGGCAGTATTGCACCCACAAACAAATCATGGACTCAGACTACCCCTTCTCCCCGATTGTACCATATTTTGTTTGGTATACAGTCTGGAATCAAGCGGGTGTGGGAAATCTATCCGTCCATTTCTATTTGGCGGAACAGGTTAAACAGATGGTGGCAAATTGTGAACCTCGCAGGCAGTTCGATCAATGACAAACAGGAGAACCGATGGAGATGCGCCTGGTACCTAGACAAATTGTGGCGTTGGATATTTGTTACCATGGAAAGGACAGTGGCCTAGTAACTGTTAAATACTACAGTGATTTCTGCCAAGTCGACTTTTTAAGAACAGAAACAGAAATTATCAACAAACTGAGCCAACTTTGTACGACATGGAATCCCGATACAAGTGATTTCCGACGAAATTCCAGCATTTTTCAGAGCTCTGGCATTCAAATCACCAGTCCTTACCACAGTCATTCCGACAGCAAAACGGAGAGCGCGATCAAACAGGCGAAGAAGTTACTTAAATAGCGCACGGTCCAGGGCAGCGTTCCGTTTATTGCTCTAGTTTAGCTTCAAAGTAGGCCTCTCTCAACAGTGGAAACAAGCCCGAATAAACGCCTATTTGGAAGACGGACGCGCACCGTCCTACCCGTTTGGACTGGATCATTGGACCCAGATACCGTAGGCCTTCAGTAGTCAAATTGAAACTACCAAAGAGTATGACGGTTTAAAATTAATTTTACGATCGGGGCAGCAAATCACTGCATCCTCTCAAGTCAGGTAACACAGTCTGCATTCAACCAATGGAACCGTAAGAAAAATCATGGAGGAAAGAAACGGTGCTATCATGTGTAGTAAAAGAATCATACCTAGTTTGCTCTGGAGGTCCCCAGATAGGAGGAAATATTGTTCATCTAATGACATCAGAGGAAGGCGGTGATAAAGACGGCAACATTAGAGTGGACAACAAATGTGTAGAGGGGGAAACCAAAGAGGATGAAAAAGTGACTGAAGCAGATAGCATGATACAAATGCCGGTCGGAGAGGAACATTCACCGTCGAGAACTCGAAGTGGTCGAAGTTACCAACCGGTATTCAAGTAGAAGCTTTCCAAGAGAGGAAAGAGGTGTTGGATATGCTTTTGTTTCACCGCATCCATGGCGTTTCCTGAGACTTGTTTAGCATATTATCGTTTTATGCAAGGACCAGTGTCCTTCGCGGGTGTGGCTTGTATTCGATTTGTAAAATTCCGTAAGCCAAAGGCTCGGTAACTGCATCAGCAAGATCCTAAGCTGACATTGATCGAACACCAATATGACTGCCAACAACCTGCTCACTACAAAAAATCGAGCAATTTGATTGGTGCAAAATGCTTCATAAACCACCGAAAAATAAACAACTATTGAGATTTCCTTGTCGCATATTGTAACAATATGCTGATTGCTTTTCCTGAACAAGTGACTTTTTGACGTTGTATGACTGTATTGTTTCGCCACCAGTGGAAAGGTGTTTCACGTGAAACAAGCATCTACGGTACATCGGTATTTGGATTACCCATGACAAGTTGACAATAGAAGCGATGGTCGATGACTCCAGGTCACCGAAGGATAAGGCAATCATTTAATGTGCAAGTTCAGATAATGTTAGACTTTACAATTGTGATTCGTCTTTGGCGATTATTGCAATTCGACGGTCCAAATCCGAAGTGGTCAGATGAGTGGAGAGAAAAAGAAAAGGGGGACTTCAAATGAACGAGGAAGGAGCACAGGCCACCGCGGTACAATGGCCGGTCGTGACCTTTGATCATATAGCCTTAAGTTCACTAATGGTTACATGGATCGTTTCTATAATTTTGCACGATCATTTTACTTGACAAGATTTGTGCATTTCACTGTCATTTCTTGGAAGGGGCATGGCAACTGGTTGGTGCATAATGATCACTGTCAGCCAGTTGCGAATAGTGTTCAGAATAGCTTTTTGTTAATATTGCTCCGGTATCCTGTGACTGTTCAGTTTTTTTTCTAATGTCATTTCGTAATCTGAAGAAAGTTGTCCGTATTGGGCTGATCTGATGATTGTGCATGTGATCATTTTATTTCCCCGTTATGTTGTTGTTGTTGTTCCTGTTCCTGTTCTGGCGTTATATGTGGTTCCATGTGAATGAGTCGACAGAATGACTGGCTACGAAGTTTATCAGTGGTTCTGTCGTTCTGCCGTTGGTTGACGAGATTCACGCCGAAATATTAATGTTAGCGGAATCCACATTTCCGGAGAATGGTTTGTTGTCATTGCTGAATCACACCGCGGTGATGCATGGTCCGGGTGAACCCAAAGTAACATGGTGATATTCATCCACAGTTGTTCGGTGGAAAACAGTTCACCTTCATTGTTTTTCCGTGTGATTCTCTGGAAAAGACCATGTGGGTCTCTTACTACCCTGTGCCGTTACCGCACCCTCGGGGGAGAGTGAGAGAGAGGGAAGAGTGAGCAAATTCGTAATACACTTAGGACAGACAGTGCAATCTGGTAGCGTAGTAACATACCCTTTCTTGCCGTGAAGCAAATGGTACGGCGTCGTTTGTCATCTCCGCCTCTTGTATGCACACATTGGTTCTCGGTGTGCTGACCTTTTTCAGTTGAGGTTAGCTGTCAAGAACATCGTCACCGACTATCAGCCGATTGGGTCAACAGCTTCTATCAGATGAATCATTTGTCTCGGTATTAGTATTCACGGTTGGTTGTTGCAAATGCAGTGAACCGTTTTTCATTGTTTGCAATCAAGCTCAGATAAAATCCTTACTCGGAATTGTCAGCATTCCTTGGGAGTCCTGTAATTTGCTAGACATCCCCGTGTTTCCTATTCGGATTGAAAGAGCCGAAGGGGGAGGAGGGGTCATCACAATCAAGTTGTGGCTCAGGTATATGTTCGTATCACCAACGCTCCTTGCACAGCATTCGAAATTACTCAAAACCGTGGTTAGTTCGTCAGAAATGTTCGTGTTCTATCGGTGAACTAAAATATTTTCTAAGTTGCGGCTTACTCCCTCGTACTCATTTCCATATTGTAAAAGCTCTAAGT
Source organism: Fasciola hepatica (assembly GCA_948099385.1). Classification (NCBI taxonomy): domain Eukaryota; kingdom Metazoa; phylum Platyhelminthes; class Trematoda; order Plagiorchiida; family Fasciolidae; genus Fasciola; species Fasciola hepatica. The sequence goes on along the minus strand of CANUEZ040000075.1, from coordinate 8,483,470 downwards.
TTTTGACAAATTTGTTTCGATGAAATGGAACCGGCGTTTAACTGACTGCTTTATTATCGTTCGTTTCAGATAGTCGAACGTACAATTTCCAGGCCGAGGATGACCAAGAGTATGAGGAGTGAGTTCTTTTCTGCTTGTCTCATGTTTTCTGATTTGGCATTCACGCATATATATATATATATATATATATATATATATATATATATATATATATATATATATATATATATATATATATATATATATATATATATATATATATATATATATATATATATATATATATATATATATATATATATATATATATATATATATATATATATATATTAGTTGCTTGTGCATGAGTGCCGTGGAAGGGGTATAGACCCCATAGCCACTGCATTGTTAGGGATAACCGGCAAGCAAACCCTGATACTTGGAGTGGATAACCACATAAGGTCCCAACAGGTCCGGTGTGGTAACGGGACGACAGTGGATTACTATCTACGACGAAAGTAACCGATGATGAGGGGTTTTTGAACCTTTGAGCTCCGTGGTTGCAATCAAACGCTCTAAACCGTTCGACCGTTCGATAATAATAATCGGGGTCTTCACATCTTAATTTTCCTCCCACGTTTTCCGCCATTTGTAAAATTGTTCACTGAAGAACAGTAGTCGACATGTTTGTTTGATGGCAAGCCTTAGCATCGCAGTGTGAAAACCGTTTCCAGTCAATTTGAAGGTGTTTTCATCCACCGTGTTCCCGCAGTTCAGGTGCTTTTTCCCGAACACATCAACAGTGGTCCGATAATCCCTGCTGTCTGTTTTGATAAAAGGGGGTTGCATGCACCTTGGATATGGGCTTCACTGGACACAAATCGAAATTCTGGCATTTGTGCGTGATTGCAGCTGTTGATTGGTATACTGTCGCACCTTTTGTTTATTTTCTTCTGATGATATAGCCACTAAAGTAGTGACGCATATATTTTCATCTGATAATCTCAGTCGGTAAACGCTAGTTTACTTATCTTATTATCTGATAAGAGGGGATAGAAGGCATGAACTCCGACATGCAAGCGTTGTGTTTTATTAGGTCGGTAGTGCAAACCTTTTCACCCCATACACGTTGTCGTGAATAGGAGCTTGCGTGTTACATTAAACAGTCATTAGAGTGGAGTTGTAGGATGATGCTGCCTAATTGGGCATGTCGAACGCACCAGCACCTGACCTAACTGTGAAACACTAGCTCTAGTAAATAAGTTTCGCTTTCTAGGCATTTGAATCTCGCCTGATGATTGAATATCGGATGATTTGTCACCCATGCAGAAGGCTCGTTTCGTTCTCACTAGTCTCGGGCGTTGACGTGACATCGATTTCCCTATCTATTGTGTTCTCAGCGAGATTTTTCTGCGGTTTAATATGAGCATCAATTCACGGAAGGTACACACGCATATCAGCACATCAGAGAACGGAGACACAAGAACGTAAAAAAACTGTGCCTGACTCCAGGTCCCATAATCATGACGTGAAAAGTCAACTACAAACTAGGTTGAAAACAGCAGGTTCAGCGCACAAGTGCATGAATTGGCAATTTAGAAGCAAGCCAAAAAATTTGCGATGATCCATCGTTTATACATTATTATTTTTCCTGGCATCGCCAAACAACCTCGACGATCATTGCGAAGGTATGGAAAGTAGACAAAAGGGAACAGTAGGAAGCGAGTGAAGATGGGGATAATAATGTCTCATGGTGTGCAAGAAAATAAATCCGGGTTTTTCAGGATCAAAACTATCGAATATATTGATGATTCCGTATTTTTGCAGAAAACATTTATGGAATTCAGCGACTGCAATTCGAGGGAACCTGTTTAGTTTTCTAACACCAAATTTGAGTGTGCACCGCTGCATTTTTATCAGTCGTAAACGACGAATTGAGGCATAAAAGTCGGAAGAGCATGTACGAAAGGTCATTTAGCCGACGAGATGCAAGTGCCCCCTTGGCCGTGGCAGTAGCGGTAACACAAGTAGGGTCTTGTATGCGCGTTTCCTAGGCACAACATGCCATCTGCGATGCCAGTGTGACATAATTGTCTGCCAGGGGTTGAGTGTACACTGCAGCAGTTAGATCTGTTTGCTTGAATATGGTGAGGACATTGCATCAGCAATACTAAGGTTAGATGCATGCTGTTGAGATTCAGAGGTCGGTCACTAGATCAATCGCTGAGTCTAGGCAGGTAAGGGCTATTGGGTGTACATTGTTCTCCGACCCATGTAGTGGTTCGACGGTTGATTGGAATCGGACGACTTGGTGTCTAGTGCTCGTGATGAGACTGGCATTGACATCGCTCTGAGCATGAAAGTTGAGTGTGCACTGCTCTACTGAATTCCAGTCAACAGCCGCATGTGTGCGGTTTGTCTGGATGGTTCTGTGCACGCCAACAGCGACAGACTGAAGCATCGATGTCCGTTTTTCGTTTGTGTTTGCCCCAACTGACTGTAACTCCCAACGCCCAAGAACCAGACACAGAAACGTTGGATATCTACATTCTCAGCTACACTATTAGATGCGCGCACATCAGATATGTTATAGCACGAAGATGCCCTTTGCTTACTATCTCGGAGGCCCAAGGTTCAAATCCCCTCCATCACCGATTACTCTCGTGGTAGACCGGAATCCACTGTCGTCCGGATCGTTACCACACCTGATCTGTTGGGACTTTATGTGGTTGTTCGCCACTCCAAGTTTCAGGATTCGGTTACCGGTTTTCCCCAGTAGTTCAGTGAGCCTTCGTGGCTATTGGGTAAATGCCCCTTCCACTGCACTCATGTGCAAGCATGTGAAAAGAGTGCTAGCCGATCCGGAACCTGAGGAACGATCGTGCGCTGTGGTGGATTACGAAGTGTTAGGAGATGAAAGTGGCGGCGGCGATCGGCAATAACTACAACTTTTCATATTTGATTAGAAATGCCGGTCCGCGTAAGCTAGGTGCTTGCGAACGGCTCATTGATTGAGACTCAAAAGCATCCCCGTTAGGTGGACCATTTCGAGAAATAGTGTAACTGGTCTTCATCCAAAACAGATATGCTGAGTAGCCCAATGGTTAGTGCTGGATGCAGGTACCAGTTCTCTTTCGAAAGCGAAGGCTCTTCATGAGGAAGACACATTGAACGACATAAGGCTGCTGAACCGTATGGGTCGCCTCCGTCTGTTTTCAGAGATGATGGCTCGGCATTATCACTGTCGGTTTGATATAGGAGAAGGAACTAGTTCCAAGGAGTTGGTGTGAATCGGTGATCGTACCGATTCATAAAAAAGCGATAGGTCTTATTATGGAAACCACGAGAAAATAATACCGATTAGCATCGCATCGAAATTGATCACTCTTATTATTCTCTATGGCTTATCTAACGCTCGCGAACAGTGCTCGCGAAGAATCAAGCTGGGTTTATACCTGGTCGACGTTGTATTGATCACACACTCACTGTCAGATAAATTTTGGAACATGGGCCCACCCTCTCTGTATATCCTAATCTGAAAGCGGTGTTCTACTCACTAGACCGCACAGTTCTATGGCGTTGTCTTTTGTTGAAGGATGTACCGGAAAAATTCATTCTCATTGTAATGTACCCGTACATGAATAACGAAAGCCGTGTTCGGACTTGCGGTAATCTTTCACTCGAGTTTACCACAAAAAGGGATGTATAATCTATCCAAAAAAATCCGGATCACCTCACTTCGGTTCAGATCCTGACACGGCTGAATTCCAGTTTATACAACTGATACTACTCTCAGTAGCCCGAAATACATAGTGGACTTTATTGTTTAGCGAGAGAGAGAGAGAGAGAGTAGTGTCAATCGTATTATTAACTGGAGTTCTGCCGTATGTCAGAATCTCGACCGAATGGAGTTGACCCCGAATTTTCGGAGAGACTACACTAGAGCTGCCCCTCTTCTCTTTAACTCTTTCATTGATATGGTCCCAGAAACTGCCTTTTATCAGGTGACGGTAGTGGTGTTGAAATTTTCATGAGTGATAAAGTGTCAGGTCTTACATATGTGGACGACGTCTCCTCTAAGTGAAGATTCAGATAAACTTTTATGAACAGCTTGACTGACACAGAACAGTACATAAGAATGAATCAGTGATCCATCGGAAAATCTCATTACGATTATTACTGCCGTCGTAATTATTTCCACTTTTCTCCCACCACGATTTCCAGCTGACGTATCCCGCTAGCTTGATATACCGGTATTTCTGGGTTTCAAACTTTTGCAATGATTGCTGTCAGTCTTTCAACATTCAGTGGATTCTGGGGCGTTCTCTCGACCTATCTCTTTATTTCAATGTTTCGTTATTCATCAGATCGGTTGATCATGTCGTTAGAACTTTATTCACACTCATGCTGACACCATGAGTGCTGATAATTCTGCGCATTTTCCGCTTGCTATAATCATATCCATGATCTGATTTCACACAACAGTTCGGAAAATAAGTCAACAAGGGCATATAGAATCAGTGTTTCGAGGTTACTACTCAGCATTGATGTCAACATGATGGTCACTTACCGGTACAGTTCAACGGCGCATATTCTGTGACACGCAATCGCTCCTTAGTGGCACTGTTTTGGATTTGTTTCAATCGTTGATGTGCTAGTTAAGTAAACAAATGACTGACTGTCAGTTATTTGTCAGTTGCCACTGCACCAACGATCGATCACTGTCTCACTTGTCAAACGCTTTCTTTCTGGGAACCTGCTTTTCACTCTTCACATCAGTACTGTCAGGAGTATTAGCAACCATTGCGTGAGGAATACTCATCTATATTCTCGATATTTGATGCGCGTAACTTGTGACAGTTTCAATACGCCACCGACTACTAATAGAACTTCCATGCTTGATGATCGGTCGGATCATGCCAGTAAATTACATCGTCCGTGTGTTTCATATGAAGATCTCAGGATTCTGAACTTCAGCATAATTGATGGTCAAAACCATGTACAATCATTCCAGGCCACCGAAGGATAAGGCAATCATATAATGTGCAAGTTCAGATAATGTTAGACTTTACAATTGTGATTTGTCTTTGGCGGTTATTGCAATTCGACGGTCCAAATCCGAAGTGGTTAGATAAATGGAGAGAAAAAGAAAAGGGAGACTTCAAATGAACGAGGAAGGAGCACAGGCCACCGCGGTACAATGGCCGGTCGTGACCTTTGATCATATAGCCTTAAGTTCACTAATGGTTACATGGATCGTTTCTATAATTTTGCACGATCATTTTACTTGACAAGATTTGTGCATTTCACTGTCATTTCTTGGAAGGGGCATGGCAACTGGTTGGTGCATAATGATCACTGTCAGTCAGTTGCGAATAGTGTTCAGAATAGCTTTTTGTTAGTATTGCTCCGGTATCCTGTGACTGTTCAGTTTTTTTTTCTAATGTCATTTCGTAATCTGAAGAAAGTTGTCCGTATTGGGCTGATCTGATGATTGTGCATGTGATCATTTTATTTCCCCGTTATGTTGTTGTTGTTGTTCCCGTTCTGGCATTATATGTGGTTCCATGTGAATGAGTCGACAGAATGACTGGCTACGAAGTTTATCAGTGGTTCTGTCGTTCTGCCGTTGGTTGACGAGATTCACGCCGAAATATTAATGTTAGCGGAATCCACATTCCCGGAGAACGGTTTGTTTTCATTTCCTGTCTGGGCTTTATTTAGTTTTCCAGTCCGAATCTGTCGGTCATGTTTGCTTGTTCTGCCTGTAGTGCAGTTTGGCGATAAAATTGAACTCACGCATTGGCGTGAAGTAAACAAATTGCTGTATTCTTGGAATAAACTGGAAACACTGATTTTTTAAGAGTGCGAGTCGCAAACCACAGGAGATCCTAATACGTCGGAATTTTCTAGCAAGTCTGATGAAGGTACGATGTGTGCTTGGTCTGATCCCAGTTCACGATCAACTTGCATGAAAGTGTTTGCGTCCAACAGCTGTCGGGCAGATGAGTTACTTTCTTGACGCTGTGCGCCTATTCAGCAGCACACGCGGAAGTGCATAAGAGAACATAAGGTAAACGTATCATATCATGTGCATACATCTGATCATTCGTTGCACAATTCTTCACGATCGTTCCACCCCACTTTCATCCTTCATCTCTCGAATCTGTTCTGCAATCTTTCCCTGTTCTCCTATGATGCCAACGTCATCCATCCGTCTCCGACTAGGCGAGAAATAGGGAAAACATGAATCGTTTAATATTGTCTTGTGAGCTTACGACCCTAGCAATCTCAGGGCAGCTGCAAAGGCAGGTTGCTCTCATGTATGCACCATAGATACATTTTGCTGTGAATTGCCTCTCAAGACCAGTTATGGCTGAACATTCCGGTTGACAGTGACGATTGTGGTTCTAAAACCCTGGCAATTGGGTTGGTTAATCCACGATGTTACTGTCTCCGATTGTTGTTCAGACCTGTGGTAGTTAAATGTTGTAAGGCGGTCTAATAAATCCCAATGCAGTTTTTTGATCTATGTCAGGTCTTAGATGAGATCAAGGGAGGTTCAAGTGCGGTCGTGATAAGGCGTTGGATATGGATCACTTTTAGATAGGCATGGTCATATAGATTGCATTTTCTGTTTCCACGATAAACTGGTTATGATATGGCATTCTCACGATCGGACAGATTGACGCGATGTAACATGTCATGCATCAAACCAGGTTACACCTGCATGTTTAGATCCTGTATGCAAATTGCTTTCTGACGCAGATCAACCAACTGTCCACCGGATTCATAAGCGATCGACGGCTGCTACTGTTCCCATTGATGACTCCATCTGCACCCCCTGTGTGATTCACAACTGCTTATGTGGGCCTTTGTGCGCTCATGTTTGTGTTTACCGGAGTCAGATTTGTGCCTCCGGAATGTCACAGACAGCCGTTTGTCATCGTTTGGAGAAACAGTGTTAATTGGGACTGCTTTGCATAATGTCTGAACCTGTTTACCTGACACCGAATCTTTGCCGATCTGAAAGTTTTGTCTGTGACATGACACACACAACTTTTTATTGTTCGTATACCCATGCTGTAGTGTTTGTCTTCTGTCGATGGCTCTAATCAAAGTTCAACAGCTAAGCCGTTTTGCAATCGTCTGTATGTCATATCCAGTAGAGTACATCCTGGCAGCATTTCTCACTATCGATCTTCTTCCTGAAAATTCAGGTGGATCAGCGTGCTGAACAATGCCATGCAGGAGGAATTCCAACGTGCAATGAACGGAGATGTGTCTTCTGTAACTCCGGATTTTCAACAAATTTCCGGTGGAGACGCTACGGTGCGGAGTAACCATACCACCGGACAAAATGTCAATAACAACGCGATCAATTCTGATTACGATATCAATCACGCACGATATCCACTCGGGTCCGTGGCCCCTCGAGCTGAGAGCGCAGGTGGTGGAAGTTTGGGCGACAGTTTGCCTGGCAGTGAGCACGATTTGCTCGATTCCAGGTAAAAAATCCTGAGCCCTTAAGCATCAGTACATCTTTGCATAACATTAATTTTTACTAGCAGTATTTTCTCAATGTTCGTAGGCAAAATTGTTTCGAAACAATTTGTTTTTTGTGTCATTTCTGTGTCTTGAGAATCGGTCGTCTTCTGACAGCTTTCCCGGTTGGACATTATTCAGCTCGATCATTTTGATAAATTACGCACCATAATAGTGTGACTTTACTTGTCCATTCGTATAACTAACGGAGGTGTGTTAGGATCGTTACTCTCTGAGAGATCATCAAATCTACACGCGACACTAGTGTCGAATGTTGCAATTGATTCATGTACACAAATCCCATTGGGTATGATTTTCTGCTAGCCCACCCGCACCCTCCTAACTTTTACAAAGCAATATCCAGGTTATTTTGTTCCCCCTCTATCAACAATCGATTTCCGCAATTTTCAGTACGTGACCGTTCCATTCCGTTCCGTATCATTCGTTTTTTTCTCCCAGGCCTTTGATTTTATTCTCTCCTGCTGGTTCATTCAACTAGACGAATGTTCGTAACCGTTTTCGATATGGGATGGCGCTTTCATAAACGTTTTGGTAAAGGTTCTCCCGGTTATCGAATCAATCGTAAATGATCTATATAAAAATCTCACGTCTAGGAGCTTCACGTGCTTTTAGTTTTGACTGCATTTGCATTCTGCTAAACGGCTAACAGAAATGTAGAAATCTAATCATGTTATGCTGATCGGCACGCAAAGTCGGTTGAATATTGATTCGACGCCGAAACAGGATCCGATTATCTACGTAACAACTTCTTTCAAACCTCCTTACCTAAGGTATTCACGTTTGATTTCTTCCCCGCATTTATTATTTCATTAGCTCACATCCAACTTTTACTTATCAGCTTTTAGGTGCATATGTTCGATTATGCGAGTAATCCGTTATCTGCTGTCTCCCGGCTCTTTACTACGCGTGAGCAATTGGGACCTTATGCGGTCCTCTGCCAATGTAAATCTCAGGGTCATGGTTGTCGGTTATCTCTACGTGGTACGGGAGGCGTTCGAGGTTGTGGATAATGCCCATGCCATTACACTTCAGCGGTAACCTAATATGAAAATATGCGTGAGCAGTGTACCGGAACTACCTAATGTCAATCAATGACCGTTTTGTTCTCGTACGTAACAGCATCAACACAGAACTACCTGGTCTTATATCTACGATAAGCAGCGAGTAGTGGTGGGGTTCTAGGACAAAAACCCGTGCTATGTGCTTATGTTCGATGAACAAGTATGACCTAAATTCAGACGAAACCCTATATTTTGCCACAACCACTCAGTCCTAACTGTGACGGAATATGAGCCGCTGATCGAAAGTGAAACAAGATTTATTTACACTGCACTAGCCAATACATTATTAGAAACAAAACGTTCATATGCATTGATAATCATTTAGTCTGCCTTCATTCTTCAAGAGTTTTCAGTCTTTTCGGCATAGGATCCACCACGCTGGTAATAAAATCATTTCCCACTTCATACGCTGTCACTTTTGACTCCAATGGATAGTGTGTAGGTAGCCCGTTGACTTGTATCTTCAGAACAGAGAAGAATTTTAGGATTGCCGGTAAATTTTGCGCCATTAGTAAGTAATTATATGCGCTGGACCTTGAAGTTGAGCATGCTGTCAATAGTTCAGTAGTGAATAATGAGCAGACGAATCATTTTGCTTGAATATATATATATATATATATATATATATATATATATATATATATATATATATATATATATATATATATATATATATATATATATATATAAAGCTTCCAATGAAACATGGCAATAGAACCTTATCACGCAGGTAACGTATTTTGTTTGTCTTCGGGGGATTTTTCAGTCATAACGGTGAAGGTTTTCCCACTATTTCAGTGCACCAACAAGGCTTATCATAATTTGTCCCGATCCAAACAAAAAATTTTCGCAGGTCTGATATCTCAATATTCGATGGGATACATTTTCGGAGGACATTCACACCCTAAATTGCCTCTTTCTGAGCCTTCCACGATGCAACACGAACGAAGCATTCACATGAAAACAAAACCATTACCGATGGAATCAGTACATATTGTCCTCTGCTAGGCGTTCAGTGCGAGTTTCATCTCAGCCGATACTAATGGTATGTAACATCTCCAAATCGTTATCTGCGATGAGGAATAAGGTTGCCTGGGAAGATGCTCGCTGGATTGAGAACGAGGATTTGCCGCACTTGTTTTGAGCGCAGTGTGTATAAGACCACCTTATTACTTCAATCTGTTGGGTCTTATGCCTCCGGAATGTGTACTTATATGGGTTTTCCTTTGGATTTCCCAATAATTGGTGCTCCCATTCACGGTCAATAAAAATAAAAAAATTTGTAAATTCTACATCTGTGATCTCATTTGAATCGTTTGGAGCGTGCATAGACGGAGAGTTCATTTTTAGAATCACATGCTGATTCTTAGGAAAAAACGGCTTCCGCCGAACTAGTTAGATGGTAAGCCAATCTGAATATAACTCAGGACGATTTTTGTAGTCCTGTTTATCAATTTAATTATATTTCCATTACTTATTAACTCAACTTACTTTGCTCAGAGCATTTTACCTTGGCAACCATGGTCACACATATTCAGCTACCCATAGCGCAGCAAGGAATCAACATAGATGACAGAAAACTCAACAAATTTTTATGATTGTCCGATACTTTGACATACTTCAGTTTAGTCCTAAAACTGAAACTATATACCGGGAGAATTTTTCAATGCATCGCAATCGACGGTACCTTTGCTGAGAATCAGTAAAAGAGAAATACTTTTACCATTTAATTTCTTTTTCGACAGAGTTTTGGCTGCCGGAGTCGTGCTCGGTTTATCTCATCTATAGTTTGTCGATGAAATATTCACCTCTCGGGTTACATAAAGCATTTACATGGCTTGAAAATTGATCACAGATCACCAGTGGTTCTCGAAGCGTGAAAAAGGAAATGAGAGTGACAGGGAGAGCCAGTCAGTCATTATGATAAACGCTTTTTATGTGTGACCGGGTCATGCATAAATGCGCGCACAAGGCACACTAGAGAAGATTAGTCTAATTGACCTCAGGCTGTCCTTACCGTGCTGTAAAAGTACCCCTCTCAGAATTTTTTTGTGCGTACTATTCAGTGCTTATCCTTTAAAAAGGTCGACTGATGGAGCCAAGGCCTTGTAGGGGAAAGGTCTCCAGATCGATTCCAGCTTGTTGTGGGCTTTTAAATGCAACATTTTTTGTGCACATTCATCAAAAGTTACTAATTGTAACTCAAACCCCGTTGGAATTCAAGTTTACAAGAAGAAGAAAGATACCGTATCATGTTCCCGTGTTAGTCGATTGGGCAATTAAGATTCAGCAATCTCTTTTTGTCAACCCCTGTCCGGGATAATCGGAGGCTTGTCATCTTGGAACGGGACAAAGCATGGTTTTTGAAGCGCGAATGAAAAATTCCGAAACGTTCACATTGAATTACACTTGGGATGGCATTCCCGCCAGTGACGGAAGGGTGCTATATCATGTAGTGTAGATGTTCAACAAACCGGATAGCCTTGCGGTTAAGGTGTTCGATTCATAATCGTTCGCCCCGGGTTCGAGTCCCCGTGGGGGCTTGGTGGATGTGCACTGCTGATGATTCCCAACAAGGATGAAACAGCTGTACAGTGCTTCCATGGTTTTCAATGGTGAGTTGAGCGTTCAAGCTGCATGATGAATCATATTGTATACATTTCATTTTGTTTTATTCGACTCGTATATGTACTGCATCCGGCTAGTTAATGAAGTACCGGAAACGAGCTTATCTACCATTTCGCTTTATATTAGTTGGTTGTCTGGAGCACTCATGTATTAGCTCTGGGTCCGTTGAACCTAAGTTGGCATATGTGGAGGTGGTTAGGTTGAGTCGATGGTTTAGATACACTGCTGGCAAAACAGGAATTTTGTGTCACAAGGTTTTTTTTCGACCATCAGGCATTTCATTTTCATTTTTACCGCATCTATTTGGCGTAAGTAGACTCATGTCAATTTGAAACGGCACAGTTCTTGTTCACTCCTGGTTTGTTGACTTATGGTTAGAACACTCGTTTTGTCAACAGCCACGGTGCTGTTGTATAGGATTTCTCCTTCAGTATCGGCAGACTAACAATATTGAACAGCGGTTCTAGCATAAGACGTGAATCTGGACGGGCGTTGGTTCAATTTTTGCTCGAATAATGTTCAGTTGATCGTTCCTTCTACAGGTGCCATCTTGCAGATTATATCGAATGTGATACAACGTTTCCTCTGATTCAATAACTGTGCCGAGTTGGCATTACTTGGAGTGTTCAGATTGTGTTGCCCGACAGTTGAAGACTAATACTTCTAGCATTTCTTAACTAGTCCAAGGATTCCACTTAAACGCGTCCCCAATACTTTCATTTTATCGGTTGAACTGCGGGTGGTATGATAGTGATCGCACCTGAATAATAACGTACATCATCACAGAGTGTCAGCAGTCACTTCAACTATTGTGCGTTCCATAAGGCAGACTTTAGAACAATTAGAGTTTCGGATTTAAACACACCTTACATATGCTCTTCGTTCCCAGGCACTGCTCGATATTATCCTAAAAAACCAGAGGCATTTTTTTCTTCAGCAGCACCATCGCACCACGGGCTGCTGAGGTAATGCCCATACACTCTGACATGATCGTTGCAAATTTTCACCAATGTGGTTGAGTGGTGTATCGAAAAGACTCTTTCCGAACGTATTTGTGATCATGCAAGTTGCGACCTGATTGATCGGTTAGCTTACATATATCTTGAACTGCATACCGCTGGGGGAAACGATGCAGTCTTCATTCATATTCAGAAGAGGTCCACTGGATACACTCTGTGTCATTTTGTCTTGTTTGCTCATAGAGCTCTTCCGAGTATATGCATCTGTTACGCTTGGAAGTGATGATATTCGCTTGAAAGCATACTGTTTGATCGCGGATGCTGATCATAATTTATCTTCCCCGAGCATATATTTGTGTTGAACTTTGGTCCGAATATTATACATGAACGCTCAAAACGTTTTTCTTTTTATTTGTTTCCGTGCAGTATCCTATCCGAATGATTGTTCGGTCTGACAGCCCGCTAGTCTGGGTTGTTTTCTTCCTGACAGCCTATGTTCTGTTCCCCAAACAGACAGAATTGCCAACCGCGAGCGTGTAATTGGTGCTCTTCTTCTCACTTCTTTCGTACTGTTGATTAGTTTGATTTCCGGTTGACGTTCCTTCTGAGTGATAGCGATGACAACCGTCGCACCCAGTGCATGCTTGTTTGAACCGAATTGATTGATGTCTTGTGGAACACCGATTCTTCGAGTCCGTTAACCGAAATTGGTCTGTTGTGGTGTGGACATTCATAATGACAATTGGAAAACTGGTTGGTCCCACAGGTGTGCTAGGTTCTTCAGTTTCTAGGATTCGTAAAATTGCTCCAGGATGTTGTTCGATTTTGTGAATTCTTTCAGTACTACACAGGGACTGTTGCGCTGTCCGGGATAACTCTCGACGACGTTTTCCCTCAGATGCGTTTCGTATTTTTTCTCATTTTCCCCTTGATTATGTTTTGTTAGGAGGGAGTGACGACAATCAAAACACTTGTAAACTGTTGAGCTAACTATTGTTTGCATTCGAGCGCCTATTTTTCTGGTTAAATACACCTAATTGCTAACTTCACTAGCCTTTTCGTGCAGATAGCTGATAATCATGCGTGTTCCATGAGACAAATGTGTGAACTCATTAGTAAACGCCGGTGCTTTTTTGGGATCATACGTGACACGATTCACAGTGATGGTTAGTTGGTCGAAAGACTTACTGTTCTTAAGCTGGTGAAAAGCATACTCCGTATTGCGGTACGCAATATGCTTTTCACCCGTCAAGTGTAAAGTGTTTCCACAAGACTGGCAGGAGTCCATCCTCGTACTTAACTTTGGTACTGATCGGTTGGAAATTGTCGAAAAGTTTGTCTACTTGGGTAGCTGTATATCTGTTGATGGGCGGAGCAGTGACGATGTGAACAGCCGAACAGCGAAGACTCAAGCGGCGCTCTGCAATTTGCGGTGCCTGTGGAAACGGAATGACGTCTCTCTCTACGATTAAAAGGTGGTGCGTACAACGCTGGTGTGCGTAGTGTGCTCTTATACGCTTGTGAAACCTGGCCCGTTCGACCGGCTGTCTGCGTTCGACCGTCGATGCCTGAGGAGTATTTCGCGAGTTTGGTGGCAACAGCGAATAGGCAGTTCCGGAGTTCGAACGCTCATCTATGGAACCGGGCGTGCCGCGTATCCAATTCGTACTACCATATCACTCTATCGGCTTCGTTGGGTAGGGCATGTGCTACGTGTGCCACCTCATCGACTTCCCCGTTGCGCTCTATTCGCTGAGCCCAAGGTTGGGTGTAAACGACAACGTGTAGCCTAGGTCATGACATGGCACCGATCTATCAAAGTGTTGACGTCAAGGCTTGTCTGTGTTAGTTCTTTACGCGTGCATCACTGGGGACCTCAAGATCCGCTACAAAACTGGCTGGGAACTGTGTCGTATATGGCTCAAAGTCATGCTGAGTGGCGGTTATGTTCTGACAACTCGTGTTTGAACTCCTGACAGATTTTCCCTTTGATTCTTCACATTTATTTTCCTGTTTCATGTTTCTGCATGATGCTACTGCTCTGCACATTATACCGGGTTATCGGTGAATATATATATATATATATATATATATATATATATATATATATATATATATATATATATATATATATATATATATATAAAGCTGGTAAACTGTGTCTGTACATTTATCTGACTTCATTTTTCAGTATTCCGGCTCGTGATCGTTTATTCCTTATGCGTATACTTCCTGTTTATTGCACTGCAATCGATTTCGTTTTTCGTGGGAACCTTAACGGGGTGTATTTTTGTGGAAACCCCACTGTGTGACATGTCATCCTCAGAATGCCTGTACAGGATCCAAACAGGAACTCCAAGGATTTTTGATATTCAGCAATCCGTTTTTATCCTTACTCTTGTCTGATTTCGGACTGTATGCCAAACAAAACATGGTATAACCGGGAAGGAATGGTAGATGGAGTCAGAGTGAACAAAAAAGAGGAAAAAGCGAAGCTCTTTTGTTTTGTTGTGTCCATATTTTGCTTTTTTTGTTGTTGTCATGTTTGATGATTACATTAAAAGCGAAAACATTCCCACCACTGACTTTGATTCCGAGTCTTGTCCATTAGTGAGACAGGTCAGCATTCCTCGTATTCTCTACGGTCCCAACCTGACAACCGAGACGGCTCTACACGTGACAGACGGTTGGTTAGCTTCTCCATTCGTATGCGCCAAGTCATTGCCTATCCTCTACACTCTTTCTTCCAGTCAGGCCCAGGGAGCGCAAACAGTGCCTGAGGCAGCAGGCACTGGTAGTATATCAATCGCGAGTTGAATGAGCCCGTCGAAATGGTCTAGTGGGGTCCGACTTCACTTCCCTTCATATGCCGTTTGCTCACAGACGCAGTGCCCCAGGTGGATCAGTTTAATCCTCTTCTTTCAAGCGCCGATTGTTGTCAAGATACGATCGCAATGTTCATCTTCATGAGTTCGCAAACCTTGGTTGAATATCATTCACCTGTGGCTCACGCTTGCCGTGCCCACGCATTTGGCGTTGGTGGGTAATGAGAGGGTAAAGAAACTAAATGGCGTGTCTGTCTGTCTGTCTGTGTGTGTGTGTGTGTTCGTGTGCGGTTGAAGAAGTTGGTATTTTTTCCGTTTATATTGTCCTGCCTACACAACGCATTCCATCAATGTTTCTATGAGGTGGACACCACAGCATTCCTCATACCTTCAAATAATTTTCCATTTAACAGTACCGATTCATCAATTAATTCTGAACACGGGTGGTTGCGTGTTTGCGAAATTTTCACTAACTGTTTATCCTCACATCAGCGCATCCCGCTACACAAGATCGCCCCGTATTATTTATTACGTGGGTCTCGGAGAATTTTGCCTATGTTACCACTTTACTGAGTATCTGTCCTACTATTTCGTTTATGCTGCTTCGTTTGTTTACTTAAAATGCGTGCTTACGGTTGATTTTTGTCATGTGTTCATCGGTGTTAACCACTAGATTATATTGACCAGTGAATATCAATTTTGTATCAGTAATAATCTATACGAATTCGCTCTTGGTTCTCCGCACGCGTGTGTTCGTTCTCATTCTACTCTCAGTCTCGTTAACGATAGTGCACAAATATTCCGTTGAAATCTGGGGGACTCACATTTCCGTCTGTGCTTTTTCACCCCTACCCCATTTTCCAGTTCTCCAACATCCCGATCCCGCGGCAGCCGTTCCAGTCGACTCGGGAGTGCGGATGCTTTGCTCACCGATATCAGTCAGCCGTCCACATTCGTCACTGAACTTAAAGGTCGAGCCCTACGAGCTACCATTCAGTCAGGGTTGCGCTGGCGTTGTCCCGGTAATGCTGTCTGTGCAGATTGTGATAGGGCGGGTATGTTTGTTCGGTTTTCTGCTCACTGCGTATAAATGGTATTTTGTCTTGTTTTGGCATTGACTGACCAACTTTTTTATCTGTTTGAATTGTAAGTTCCATCCGAAGTTCGCATATTTGATCAAGAATACGCGTACAACAAAACTCTATCTAATGAACTGAATATTTGCACTCAAACCCTGGCCCCGTTCTTTGCCCAGATAGCTGCCACACTGGATTCGTGGTTAATCGGTCTGCGTCTTAGGTTTAAACTTGCCAGCTCTATGCATTTTGGGAGGTGGAGAGCACTTTGTTCCAGCACCACGTCTAACCTCATGTAGTTCTCTTCCAGGTGCCAACATCACGATAGCTTGGTAGCGCTGCACACCTTATTTTATCAAGTGCTTGCGCATGATTACAGGGGAAGCGGTATACTCTATAGCTTCAAAAACCCATTGCATCATCGGGGAAAATC
Source organism: Fasciola hepatica (assembly GCA_948099385.1). Taxonomy (NCBI): domain Eukaryota; kingdom Metazoa; phylum Platyhelminthes; class Trematoda; order Plagiorchiida; family Fasciolidae; genus Fasciola; species Fasciola hepatica. The sequence goes on along the minus strand of CANUEZ040000075.1, from coordinate 8,466,943 downwards.
AGCAATCAGACCGTGTGACTTAGATTGGAGACCCACATAAGGTTCCAATAAGTCAGATGTGGTATGACGAGCCGCACAACAGGGGACTGTTGTCTACCACGAAAGTGACCGACGGTAGCGGGATTCGAACTTCTGATCTTCGAGGTGGTAAACAAACGTTCTAAACCACTGGATAGTCATCACCAACGCACTCAGACATAATGCCTGAATAAAAATTTACACTATGCCTACACTTTTTGTTGTTGTCTATTTCCATTTCCACCGTATGTACGTTTGTAGAATGATGTTTCACACTTTGACCAGCAAGTCATCTTGTATATCAAGCAGACATTTACAAATAATCCACGGTTACTTTCAACTAACATACTTCGACTGAATTGAAATGTGTTTGTTTTGGATAGGTTAAGGTAATCGGTTTGTTGTTATGAATTTTCCCTTGAAAACATAAAGCTCGCCCATTTTGATTACGGCTGGGTCGTGGTTCTTAGCTCACCTGGCGTGCTGATCATGAGTCTTTCGAATTGAGCAGCAGAAAAGTCGATTCGATTTTACCGATATCAGGACCGATGGGGGCTGAGCGATTTAAGCTTTTATCGTCTCTAAGGTCAGAGAAGTCGCAATGCCACCATCACCAGTCATCTGGTGACCGATAGCTCTTAGCTGTCGCCCAGCTCATTACCACGCGTGACCTTATGTGGTTCACTGTCACTCCGAATCTCACGGTCAGGGTTACCGACTATATATGCATAGTGCAGCGGGCCTTTGAAGCTATGGGGAGAATGCTCTTGCCACTGCACTAATTCAGAAGCATGGAACAAATGTGTCCCGTCCTGTTCGATGTTTCTGCGTGCGACTGATGTGCACTGCCACACAAGAAAATAAGCATACGAAAACCGATAGTAGTGATCCTAGAGATGAAGTTGGCGGTCGTTTCATTCTGTTGTTATTAGATTAACGATACAAAAGGTGTGCTCCATTCAATATGCTGATCCACAGTTCCAGTATACATTCACTCCAATGCTTTTCATATTCTCTTGAATCTAGGATATTTTTGTAATCAAATATATCCTCAGTGTTCGCGCTGTGATTCGAGTTACTTATTGTTTTTTGTTATTATTATGCTCTTATCCAACGCACTGAATGAGGGCAACAGAATGCCGTCATTCTCTTTCCTCTGGTTTACTTCGTGGTAATTTTTGAATGCTCGTCAGTTTCAAAAATAACTTGTCTTTTTGCGTGAAAGCGGTAAAAGGAGTACACCTCATAGCCATAGAAATTCACTACACTATTAGGGATAGTCGGAAAGCAGACCCTGATACTTGGAGTGGATAACCACCTAACAGGTCAGGTGTGGTAACGATCGGGACGACAGTGGATTACTAGCTACCACCAAAGTATCCGGCGATGGCAGGGATTCGGGCTTCGGACCTCCGAGGTGCTTAGCAAACACTAAACCACTCGACCATCACCAGTTACATGAGATAATCATTCAATGCTGAATGAAATGAATTTTCCATCATTCGGGTCGCGTTATCGGGCGATTTCCAATGGTCGTTCTATCACACTGAAGAGTGAGACTGATGAATTATTTCACAATACAGTCATGTTTCTCATTTGCGAAAGTACTGAGAGATCACAGACTAAAGCATTCTGAGTGGATTATATCAGCTTGCTCTAACATCTTAAATGGAAGTGGTCATAGTCACAATAGAGCTTCGAGCACTAAACTATCCAGGACCATTCTAGGTCAAGCTGGGTTATGAACTAGCAACAATAATACCGCTTGTCATCTTATTATTTTACCGACAGTGCTCAATCTACAACCGCCATCCGGATTTGTCAGTCTGTTGCATATCATCCTTGATTGGCATCGTTTCGATAAAAAGTGTTCCCAGAATAGTAGTGTTACCGTTGTTATTTCTTTCCACGCGTGTGCATGAGCGCAGTTGGCAGACTACAATAAAACTTGCGTACAAAAACAAACGGACTTAAACTGAAGGGACGGTTAATCTTGGACAAGTTCCCGCAAATTTCAGGTGTTTGGTGTTAAAAACCGAACAGGTGGAACTTGTGATTTAATTCGATCACTCCCTATACGACCACGATTGCATTCTAGCCAATAATTGCTACTCTCATCCGTTCGTTCACTCTGATTTTGCTGGATGATTTTTGGCTCTTATTTTGATTCTCTCTGCTGACGTGCAGGTCGCGTAAACTTGTGACTACGACAGAATATCTTATACAAGCTAGATAGCTTCACCGCACAATATTATATTTAATATTGTTTTTGTACGATCCTGTCATTTCTCCATTTTTGAATTCCCTTTCTCAGACCCTGAATGGGTCAGTGTGAATCTGGGCGTCCTGATTTGTCTGGAGTGCTGTGGTGCCCACCGCGAACTGGGCGTTCATTGCTCCCGTACACAGTCCCTTCTGATGGATGATTTATCAGCTAATCAATTGTTGGTAAGTGATATTCTATGACTAAGTTGAAACATTCCGTAATGATTGATATTTCTTCACACGTTGCTATCCTCCCCGTAACGTTGAACATTTGTAGTACTACGAGCATTAACCAGATACTTCAACCCCGAAGAAAATATCCAGCAAATTGGGTTCCACTAACGCACACCGATAATGAGACTAAGATTTACGAAACCAAGCTCTTTCAGCTGCTCTGCCACATGTTCGTAGTTTTTTTGATTTTTTTACTGTACTTCTGAGCATACAACAGGGAAAAAATATTTCAGAGTAGAAGTTACAGTCAATCGGTTTCTGGCGATGAGGATAGGTCTCCGTCGGTAACACGATTAGAGTCCATTAGAGTCCATAATTACTGTGTGTGAACCGTCTAACCACTGCTACCAGAGAAGCTTGGACGAGACCTAATATTATTACGATTGATTAATGAATGTCTAAACTGGCAATCAGATTAGACTATCGGGCGACAAACACCATTTTGACAACTCCCTCAGGATATAGTCAGTGAGTGAGTAGCGGCTTTTGAGAAATCAGTCGTGCATCCCGTACGTTAGTGGCTGCAGCGTAAAAACTTGACATTTCGGCTGCCAGGCCGTGAACCGACAGAGTAGATATCAAACCCACAGGAACCTGTCAGTGGTATGATACTAAAGACATGTATCACGATGTTATGACAATTGTGCCGCAGCTCGTTGGAATCCTGGGCAGATGAGAAACGTCAGTGAATCTGTGAAATCACATCTCAATAAACGATATTTCAGTCTATAGCGAAAATGACGAATTACCAGCTGTTGTCGGAAATGACAAAAATGGAGCATTTCCTCAAAGCTACCCGAAATTTGTGTCTCGTTTGATTCTGATGAAGTGGTTTCATGCCTAACATGATCATTGTGTTCTGAGCAGTTTTTACTACAGAAACTGGTTCGTTTTTCGTCAAAGGACAAAAAATACACCAAAATGCAGAACATTCTGTGATCACCTCATCCCGAGAATCGAGTATTTATGCCAATGTTCATCTATAATGCAGCTGCCTTCGAAGGACTAACAAACCGAAATCCCTGTAGCAACTATTCCACTACTCGGGCTGTCACTCTAGCAGAAACTTAGTCGCACTAGCTTTACGCACGATATGGGCTGCACACGGCTACGGGCAGCAGAACAAATTCCGATTGAATATCCGTGTTTATCGTAAATTTGGGGTTCTATATAATGCAGTACATAGAAATACATAAATGTAGCTGACCCACAGCCAGGTGAGCAACCAAGAACAACAGTACAGAAGGTTATCCGGTAAATCGGGACAGTGCAGTCATAAATAGTCCACTCAGCCATGAGTCAAGTGAAACTGTAGCACAGCATGGTCACGGTACAGATAGTAAAACAAGGAGCTTTTGGGCTAACATGAAACGATAGCTTTTGTTACAGGATAAGAAAATAATCTATAGTTAGAATATACAAATTTGTACATTCTAAGGAGTTACTAATGTGAAAGTCAAATAGTAGCAGTTGAGAACGACAGAATTGATATTGTAACGGGGAATGCTAGGGCAAGGGAACGACGTGAATATCAAGGCGAACGAACCAACCGAACAAGGGCCACAGACACAAGAACAGACGGCGAATACATCGGAGGCTTCCCGAAGCAGACAAAAGGAGGCATACGGACTACCAGGGGGGGGGGGGGGGGGGAAGCAGTGGGATCTTCGGCAACCATCAAATTATCCCAGGTGAGGGGCTGCCGATCAAGCCATCAACTGAGACAATCGGACCAACCGAAGAAAAATGACGCCGAAGAGGAGCAAGCTATCGTCCACGGGCAACTGGCCGAAACTCAGCCGAAGCACTCAAACAACCGCGAGAGCAATGTTGGTGCCGCGCAGTCTGGAAAAGGGCCTGTATAAACGATTTTATGTGTTTCATGACTTGACTTATTTGACCGTTGGAATACAAATATCTTACCCCGTGTTCTCGTCCTTGTTACAATATGTGTCGACGTGAACGGATAAACCTAGCAATAGACCTGTTTGCACCACAGATGTGCTCCGTGGTCTAGCGGTGTAGTGCAGTGGCAGCGGGGATACGGTCGTCAGATCGAGTCTCCGGTTTGCAGTTTTTATGCATGGGTGAAACGTCCAGTAAATTTCTTTCACAATGAAAATGTACAGTCATAGGACACAAGAGTCAGGAATATAAACGAAGAATGTTCATGCAGCGTACATCATAAAAACGTAGATCTAAACTGCGTCAGTCCATTAGAAACGGAGAATAAGGTCATAATTGCTCGAGGTCCATGATACTTGTGGACGCTGTTAATGAGTAGGATAAGTGAGAATGTCGTCAGAATACAAATTATGAAAAAGTAATTCACGTGCCCATTTATTATACTGTTCTATTCACACTACGCCACTTTTTGGTATGATGGTTACTTCAATTCGCCGTTGAGTGTTTGCCGTATGACCCTGAGAAGGTTACCTAAAGTTGATATTTTGGATGACTCATCTAGATAGATTTAATGCATTCATTACGTTACAGATTTTGAAAACCAATAAAATGTGGGCCGCTCTTTCTGTCAAAATAAGAACAAAGGTTTCGTTGTTCTCCGGCTGAGTGAATATTTTCTGAACTTTCCTACCTGAACTGGTCGGGCGGTGCGGGAATAGTATGGAATACTGTGCCATGTTGTACTTCAGAAGAACCGCTTATATATGGATGTCAAGGTGTTCCTTAGCCTGGTATTCACCAAGATATACCAAATGCTTTTCTACTTTGTTCACTAAACGAAAAATTACAATAATTCTAGAAGGAGACCGCGGCCAACAAAATGTTGACAAGTGGGGAAGTAACCGGCGGTGGTAGGGAATTCACTCTGGGTCCCTACTGTCCAAAGTCCACGGGGATATCCGTTTGACCACCACTTGTGATGTTCCATTCCGGTGGTAGGTAAATACTTAACCACTTGACCAAAACCGGTCATATTCCGTATGGTGTTGTGTTTATGCGGTTCGAACCGGCAGGATAAGCAGGTTAAGGGTGAGTACATCTGGTCTCAACTCTGCATCCCCACATTTTGTGGCATGCAAATGATTCCCGTCACAAACTGGGTTTTTAAAGTTGATTGCTTTGATTGCACTTGATAACTAATCATTTCGAATCGTCCTAACCAATAATTCGTCAGCAAATTTACTGTCACGTGTCTTTCGGGACCAGTCGAAGCAAGCGTATTATGGACTCACTATGTCTGTCAGATAATCCGTTCAACCTATTTCACAAACTGTTGTCTGTATGTATACGAATTGTTCATCTCATTCAAATCAATAAACTTCCTTCTTTAGCTTCCACGTTTTCTTGGCAATCGACTGTTTAACGAAGTATTTGAGTCGTCTCTGGCGTCCGGTATTAAACCGAAACCGAATGACACGAGCGGGTGAGTGCGAGGAATTCTGTGTAGTCTAGTACGATTATACACTGATACTGAATGTATCATTTTGGGTTTCATTCTATCTGCCTGCCTGTTTTTTCGGTGCAAGAGAGTTGTGCCTCTGCTGAGCGTCGTCTTGTTCGGCAATGATATGAAGAAATGGTGAATATACAGAGACATTCAATTTCAGTTTAGTCAGTCATTAACCCCGCACTTCTGTGCTCTGGTTTCGGTTGGTACCTTCCAGCATCGTCCAGTAAACGACAAAAAAAACAAGCATGAAGTAAAAGATCCAAAAAAATCAAGGTAATAGGCGGAAATCAAGAGGACAAGAAAAAAGTCCGAATGCAGCTACACCACTGGTCTCGACACCTAGCCATATCACTTAATGTCTTCAACCATTTGGAAGTGGGGCACGTGGACCCCCACCTGGAAGTCTAACACGTCCTACGTGGCCAAGTCCACCGGTCAAGGTTTTCATACCTTTTGCCATATCGTGGACTGACCACCTCGACCTACCTTCCAACCCACACGTGCCTCAGAGAATAGTGTACGCCGAGGAAGTCTGTCGTTGGGCATGCATATTACAGGTACTAGTCTGACCTGTTCAAATTCAGTACTTGGTCCACAGACTGACCTCTGGTTCCCAACACCTTACGCCTAACCTCAGCATTGCCGATAAGGTGTTTCCACCACACTCGAGCAGTGCTACGGAGGCATCGGTGCTCAAATACTGGCAGTCTTCGTCTATCTTCTACTCTTAACGGCTGTTTCTGAAGAAATGAAGAAACAGAACTAACCACCGCATTGTATACTCTCCCCTAACGTACAATCAGATGTCACGCCGATGCCACAGATGACGGAGGTTGGCGAAAGTCAACCGCACCTTCTGAATACCCGGTGACACTTCATCCGATATCTGTCCGCCTGGTGAGACTTGCCTGCCTGGGTAACAAAACGTGTCTACTTCAGCTAGAGCTTCCCCTACCAAGGAGAGGTTGTGTGTTCAGCCAAGCCAGTCCTGCAGCAAAATTTCACATTTGAAGGTGCCAAACACATCCCAAACATTGTTACACTGTTGTTTAGGCTATCTAAGAGAGCTTACAACTCACCTGGGTCTTCATTCAGATGAACAATATTGCCTGCATATTCCAAGTCAGACAGTTTACTGCCTGAACAAAAATCGACGCTCCTATTCTCACACGAGGATAGGGCTATCTAAAGAATCAATCCAATTACAAAATTGAAGAGTAAGGGTGAAAGAGGGTAACCCGGACGAACACCACTTTCTGTGGTGAACTCGGATAAAAGATCGCCGTAAGCACGAACTCGGCTTCGGCTGTTTGCATACAAGAATTCGAAAAGAGAAACAAACTTCTCTGGCACACCTTTCAATGAGAGGCAGGGCCAGAGAACTGTGCGGTCGACTGAATGGAACACCGCTTTCAGATCAAGAAACACAGAAATTGTGGACCTACGGAAGATGTGTATGTGCTATAAGGTTCGCCGAAGAGTAAACATGTGGTCAATCCAACCCTACCAGATCTGAAACCGACTTGCTTCTCACGCGTACATATTTCGCGGGCGCTGGATAATCGGTGGAGAATAAGCCCGGTGAGCAGTTTGCATGTGATACTTGTCAACCTAATTCCTCTGGTTTTCACAAGGGGATCTGTCACCTTTCCTGTAAAACAGCACAATCATTGATTCAAACCATTCTCTGGGAATCTGTTCACTATCCCAAATAACCAGGAAGAGTTTTGCTAACTCCGAAATCAAAGCTTTTCCTCCATCCTTGAAAATGAACAGAGGCAACCCATCCGGTTCAGCGGCTTTGTACCGTTTCCAGAAACTTTTTCAAGCAACCTATATTCCGCATAACCTCTTTCTGATGGCGGAGTGATATCCACCTCAATCGTTGCGCAGGCAGGTATTTTCAGAAAGTCCACTGTAGTAGTGGGTCAAGTGTTCCGCCCAACGATCCAGACGGCGTTCCCGAGAGTGAACTAGTCAGCCGTCGGATTCCTTGATTGGCTCACTTATTCCGGGTGTCCGTATACGGGTGTTTTTAATCGAACGGAAAAGGTTGAGAGTATCGCCAATGAAAGCAGTCCTTTCCACCCGCAGTGGCGGATCTGCGAGCATCCAACATAGCAGCTGATGTTGAAGATATTCATCGTTTGTCAGGCCTATTTGAACTTAAGTCATGTGGGTCATTAAACACGGCATACGAAGTTTCCTTGATCTTTTGACAACGTTCATCTGGATCCTGGACATCCGACTGCATGGATAATCGTGTAGATAGCTCCGTCTGGAAACAAATATAGCCGGTAATCATTCACAAGCAACTGCGCGGGATGGGTGGCACTTACGTTGATGTGACCACGGACGAGACGTAAACAAAAGCGAGCACGTACCAAGGCGTGATTTGAGTTCACAGGCGTAGAGCGAAAAGAACGACAATCTTCAGTTGATCCACGTCATCGGTGACCAATCAGCGTCGGAGGACGCCATGTCAGTCTATGCCGCTTCTTATGACAGAAGTTTGTACTCGCCATAAACAATTTGTGGTCGGAGCACAGTTTGATGAAACGACCACCGTTGTCAGTGCGACCGGCTGAGATAGCAAATAGGCCTCCGATGTGCCTTTCGGAGTCGTCCAAACTGCCAAGTTGGGGGCTGAAGTCTCCAGCAATGACCACCACATCTATTGAACGCACGTTTCGATGTAGCTGAGACAAATCCTGATATAATTTGTTCTTGTTCTCAGAGGAACTGCAGCCAGTCGGCGCATACACAGACACACCGAATAAGCGTCGGCTTTTCGGTTTGTTGTTGTTGACACGAACAGAACCGTCCAACCGAACTGCATACAAACAGCTGCTGACTGGAATCCAGTCTAGTAGTGCGCGCTCGGCTTTCATGCTCAAAGCAATCCGAAATGCTAACCAGACAGGAACATTAGGAAATTTCCTATTTGGTTGATTAGATCGTAGTTTCTTCCTATGTTGATACCCTCCTCGACTATTGAGTAAATGTCTCCATCACATCACTCATCTCCTACCACAGCTGTTGAAGTCAACATGTCGTTGGCTGCACATGTAAAATAGATATTCCAACACATCCTGTCCAGATGTGTGCATATAATGTTTTGTATTACGAGTTAACGAGTGCGTACGGTTCGTACAGTCGAACTGTGAAACTAATCAGACAACAATTATCGATCTACAGAACTGATTCTAACCACTTGCGGTTATAGGGAAACAAGTACCCTGACTAGTTTCGTTCTCGGTCTACGGTGAATAATAACTCCACTGGTACATGGCTCACAGTCGCGCCTGATCTAAGGGAGTCCCATGTGATATATCACTCCAGTTTTCACTATCATGGTTACCAGTTTCGCCATTATTGCATTTGGTGACTGCGAGATGTACCACTTCCATTACACTCATATCGACATCGGATAAAGAATTAAACTGACGCGTCCCCTTCAACACTCTTCGTAGTTGTCCTAATGCACTTCTCGCCGAGTCGAGAGAATGAGCCATATTTGTTGCGATCTGCTCTGATACCTTAATTTCAGTTTTGTCGCGACTGGCCCTTGTTTACCGTCAGGTAAGTGTGTCATTTCCTAGGAATCGATGTGCATCACTTTCGCATTCGCGCTTCCTACATCAGCCTCGCATGATTGCAGTCTTCGACGAATGCAAAACACCTGAAACCTTTGGATATCTCTGTGAGGAAAGAGTTCCATTGTTTTCACATAAGCATGTCACATCCGTGCGTATTTTCCCGTGCAGTGAACAAAAGCCACTTTGAAGTGTTTAGTTTTGTTCACATAGCCGATATCTCTGAACAATCGGTTATAGCATATCAGGCCATTATTTACTGGTCTGAAATTAATGTAGCTAACTGAAAATATTATAAGCTGACGTAGCCCATGCATCACAAACCAAACAGGCTTGTCGATGTTCACCTTGTCAGCAATTTTAGAGGAATTTTGCCGTCCGAATCATGCAAATTCTAGCGAACAACCTGTAAAATAATGTGCCAACTCCTAGTTTTCCAAATCCGTGCGTGCGTATACATACCAAATGTCGGCGTTGGTTCAAATTATGAGCAAAACCCAACTAGGAATACTCAACGTTTCAAAACTGAGGAGTACTTTGTGTTCCTCAAAGTGCTTCTGAAGATGTACTTTGTCCTCGCATTGTGCAAGCAGTGTTAAGACATGTGTACCGCATGTATAAACTCGCCCCTGTCAACGTCTCTGCCATACTGAAAACCGGTTCACGTGAATGGCATTGATCCGTAGATGAGTTCTGTACGTACTGTGCCAATCATTCAATGGGTCCCGCGATTGATTCCTGGTGCTGTCAGCTGGCGGGACTTCAATAAGTAAACGGGAAATTTGTTTTTTTATTGCCCACTACAATCGGTAGTGAAGTGTCCGCAGGGAAATGTAAGCAGAACATTATCAATATGCGACAATGATCCACGTCTGTATGCGTGATTTGCATTGTCATAGGCGAAATTTTCACCACGTGTACGTTAGCACTGAATCACACTGAAGCGCACATGTCACACTTTGTCTTCATTTCGTTATTCTTCATTCATGTCCAAAAAGAGACTAAATAATCATTTGAGATCGGTTTACTACCAACTCGAACTTTACACAGACCACATTATTTACGTTTATTAAACTTCTTTGTTCGGACGACTTGATTAGTGCAAAATTAGTTGGTTTAAATACACCAGCTTTTTAATCGGTTTCAATCTCTTTCCTCTTCTGTTTTTGCACAATGGGGGTCAAGACAGTTATTTTCTTGCAGTCGCTTCAGCATCCTAATTTCGCCATTCAGACCATGGTGTTCAAGGCCACGGTCCCAGGATTGGCAACAGCAGTGTATTCGTCATCATCATCATCACTACGTATTTCTACTGTTGATTTGGTCTTCCCCTTACTCTGTACACTGTAATATCAAACCAGAACAGGAATAGAATTGTGAGGCATTCACGATTTCGGGACTTGGTTGAATCAAACGGTGCTGCCAGTCACAAAAATATGTTCCTTTCGTCACATTTTTTGTTTTGTCCACATGTATTGTAGTGACTATCTTCACTTTCATTCATTTATGTCGCATTGCTATGGAGTGGTTTTTCAGGGTTTTTTGATTTCGTTCAGTCAATCTGCGGTGGAAACGGTACAATGGCCGATGTATTGGTTAACCTCAAATAAGCGTCACTGCGAGAGATATTTGTTAGTTGTAAAATATGTTTACCGGGTTATGGATGAAGATGGAGTTTGTGAATAAGAATGTGACGCAAACAGTATATTCTGCCGTTTGTTATTGTATCACCGTTTTCTGAAACCGTGATGTAGCTACCCACGCCACTGTATAACGACGGGGATTGTGGTTGGCTAATGGTAATATTCGTCGGAGGAAATTCAACATTGATGTACATCTTTCGCTGTCAAAATGATGGTGGCAATATGTGTACCATTTAACTATCTTCAAATGATGGTGCCGCGGTTTTTCTCCTGAGATAATTTAACTGCATAACAGTAGCCTGTTGAGCAAAACTTTCGTTCGTCATTTATGCAATGAATTTCAGTGGAACTTAAAATCTGCCTTCCGTCTGAAAATTTTGCGATCATGTTTTCCTACTGGAGTAGATTTCAGTAGTTAAATATTGGATGCAAGTGGTAGCTGTGCCATAGAACATGAAAGAAATTTCGATGGAGTGGCAAAATATTCGAATAACCTTTATTTTTGCACACATACGTGAGCAAGTCATTAACTCTATTCGTGCTTGTGCACATGCTAGCAGTCTGAAACAAGACACCAACCAGTATGTGTCAGTAGACAAACGTTCTTCTGATGTCAAGTAGAATTGCTCTGACTGGAATGTCCGCTCGATGCACTGACATTTTCCGTCAGAAAGTCTAGCAAATGATTTCTCAAAAGTATCGTTTTTTTATGAATAGGACCCAAATTTCGGTTACTTAGATTTGCACTTATCTGTGCAACCTATGCAGTTCTAACTTTGCCTACCTTACTGAATATCAGTAGTGAAACGTGCGTTTGTTTTGACTCATCTTTTGCAAGTGATGGTTCCGGTATGTTGCAACGGCGGACGTTCATCAAAGCAAAGTATATCGATCGGCGGTACATTACGTCAACGACTACTACTCCGTCGAATATCTCAAAGGGGACTGATTCTGGTTTGGACGAGTCGTCGGATTGTTCCGTTCGTGATCCATTGTCCGAAAGGTTCCTGCGACGTGATCTGCTCCGTGCCGTACGCACCGGAAATTTGAGCACGCTTCTTCAGGTGAGCTTTGGGACCCTCCATTGGACCTGTGTGAGTGACGGATATTTTTTCGTCATTCTTTTACTCACATCATTGAGCGGTCTTCGCCCGCCCAAAATATGATGCCCCATCGGTGTTCCGCTTGTTCCACTGGGTGCGTGGGACTAAGGACTCAATCCGAAAAGCGAACCAATAACTTAAGCACCTGCGATAATATTTTTGGTGAGGAACAACAGTCAGTTCTCACGTAACACCATGCTCTGGTAACGCCCCACGGCTTTGTAAGTCAGACTGTTGAGTCAAATGATCCGGTTAGAATTCCCAAAGATTGATCCGTTCTGCGGTATGGACAACCGCCAGGTATGATTCGCCCAGAAATATTTGACATCCCCACCGTGAAGTTTCTACGTTCAAACAATACAGCATGTTGAGCTTATCTCTAAACCCTAACTGGTCCGTTTTAGGCGTCAAAATCACAAAATCTTGCTAGTGCTGAGCATCAATAGTTCCGGATACCAGATAACAGTAATTTACGAATTGATTGCCCCTGATCCATGCATTTGTGCTCTTGAGATCAGTTTTCTCAAAATACTATCACATATACCATGTCCTTGTATGGGCTTTGTTTCTGTTTCTTCCACTGACCTCTAATTAGAAACCATTAGTTATTGTGCTACGCCGCCGTACTCGCACAACAAAGGTTTCCAAATCTTCTGCTCCAGTAAATCTGAAAGAATGATTGGTTTTTTCTAAGCTTGAGTTTTTGTCTTTGTGAAGCCAAGTTCATGATGATCCAGTCGTATGGGTTTCGCCGTCTGACTTCTGTGCTTAGCAGACCTGCTACTCACAAACAAATTTTCTACACTATCCAAGTGTGGTTAGACGAACGGATAAGTACATAGCTACTATTAGGCATAGCACATTGGATAGTTAGTTTATTTAACTGACAGTTTGTGATGTTCTGAACGTGTGTGCGCGCATTTGCTTAAATATATATATATATATATATATATATATATATATATATATATAATATTCACAAGAATCTAATTTGAATCGTCTGGAGTGTGAATGGATACTCTTCATTGAAGAAATGAATCACAACTGTGATTTCTCATATTTATTCGTGTCTGGGCCACTGCTAACCCAACGAATAACGAGGCTGCATGCGCAAGCGGTTATATTGATAGTAAGTAGTGTGTATTGATCATCCCATCTATAGATTTCCCTTACTTCTACCGTTTCCCTTGGTTGTTTTTATTCAGTGGGCGAGCGAGATCGCTGTGTACCGTAACTAAAAAACCGTGAAAGCACGTTGAAATCTCTGTAGCTGACTTGTTTCTTAATAATGGGGACAGTAGTTTTGACTCGGTTTCAAGTGGAATTCTATCTTCCTCTTTTTAAAAAAACTGCCCTATCTACACCAATTATTCATGTATTTCATCTTGGCTGGATTCGCCCGAGAAGCAACAACCGGGACCGTGAAATACAATGGCGAATTTGATGGTTCCATCGTGCTTTTTTATCTGATTAGTACTCGGTTGATTAAATCAAAGTTATTGGTCAAGTATGCGAAGACATACTAGCCTTGTAGATTATGTTTTGCATATGGTACGGATTACTGCGTGCACTTTCCAAGGAAGTACATTGTGATGTTCTCCCATAACCGTCAGATTTTTACGATCAACGTTCTATTGGACACCGTCGGTGCACTTTTATGGAATTGGTTCGATTCGTTTCTCTCCTTTTCGGAAACACGCACATATGTGTTTCTGCTGGTAGTTTTCATCACTCCTGATCGATTTTTCCACCTCCGTGAAGTCGTATCGAAATCGTTCCATATATTTGCACATAATGTTGAAGAAATAGGTTGTTTTCCTTCTCATATGAGAGCTTAATCCATTCATATTTTTAGCCTATGTATACGCCAAAGACAATTCTGTACCTGTGACGCAATCAGTTTTCGTGATCAAGATGAATGAATGAATGTATTTTAACGAGGAAAGCCTTATTGGCCCCGACCAAACAGGAAAACAGTTGCTTCCAATGATTCTGAAAATTGGTGTTGTTTGTGGCTCAGGTTGATGTTTTGTATTCGTTGGTGATCGCTGAGCTTGGCGTTTAGGTCACAAACGTTTCATCACTAGTCGAGGTGAAATTGTCAGTGCGCAGGGAAACAGCTGCGTTATCATCCAGGTACTTTGTTTGACATTCTGCACTCATCCGTCAGAGTTTTAAGCAACGTGTACATCAATGCGCATCCTAACTCCAAGTGAAAATTTCTATTGACCTAAAAGCCTACGGTACTTGTGAATAAAGATAAACAAATAAATAATGGAACCTCAGCAATACTCGTCTTGCGCTACTCAGTTAACATCAGTTCGAGTTGACTGACAAAAGTTTTATGAACAACGAGGGTTTGCTCGCTTTAGAGCAGATGAAACAGTAAGGTCTAGAACAAGGCGGTCTTTTTGAAGTAAGTCTTCATGAAAGTGAAAAATTGAAACTCGGTCTCTGGATATCCCGCACTATGGAGTTCAATCAGTGATCTACCGGCGGGAAAACAATCCCCTCCTTCTGGAGACTTCTTGTGGTCAAATAATGTAGAAAAAAACGGATTTGGTCTTGCTAACCTACATGGTGTTGTTGGTTGGGATTAGGACAACAAACTGTCGAGAGGAGGATAAAACGTGATCCGACCCAGTGACAGAACACTGATGTTGTTCAACGTGCATCGCACAGCAGCAAAAAATCATTTACATTTTAAGGAATGAAGCCAAACGACTATAATAGGTTCGAAGTTTATTGGGTAGTTAACCAAATTAGTTTCACGTACTAAACAATGGGAAGCAATACTGCAGAAAAAGTAGTCATGAGATGAAGTGAATATGCATTCCGTATAATAGAGAAAGGCAATGCACGAACGGCAGTTTTCCTTGTTCCATGCGCTCCCTTTGTCCAACTACACTTGACAGTTCTCTTACTTGGGTGTCCAAAATAAGCGTTTTGGTTTGACTAGTTTAATGTCACCTTTACAGGACGGAAAAATGGTCCGTGATAAGCGCCCTTATTTTCGACAGCCGCGTTCCCATGATTTGTAATCGCAACCTTTCTAGTTCATCTGACGAATGGGACACCCGCTTTGATAATCTCATCTCGACCAGTGATGTAGCATTTGCATTTTCACTGTCAGGGAATCTGAGCTGTGAAGACAACCACTAATCAGCATTTTTATTAACAAATGAAGTCTCTTTTCAAGTGTTTCTATTTCTCTAACGGTGAAACGACGATTCTTTTTCGTAGTTCTTCTCTACTCAAATGAAGCATGACTACCCAGTGCTAGCTTAAACACCTGGATACAACCACTTACCGTCACTAGCCACGTCGCGAACAATAAGCCTAGCGTGATAACGACTGTCCGCATGATTCACATATGGAACATCAAAAAACTGCAATGCACACAGCTAATACTGTTCTGTCATGTCAGCCTTGAGTTACATTCGATCTCAATTGGGATATGGCTACGCTGCGCATAAATCTGTCGGGCTTGGGGGTGTTTCTCGTACTTCGCGCATTACCGGTATTGATGAATCGCCCTCACGGATTACCGTTATGAGCTTGCACATCAGAGTTGCAGAACGTCCGATCCTTTTTTGTTTTCCTCAAATTAGAGTATCAAATTTGAGCTCACATGTTAATCCGTATGTTGACGTTGTCGCACAATGAATTACAGAACATACTTGAAATTTGCACCTCCTTTTATCACCACCACCGTTTGCTGATACCGAACATTCGGCTGCTTTATCTCTCTTTCGTTGGTTTCTCCATTTTCTATGAAATTAGAATCTTTTTTTTACCTCGATGTCCGTTTATGTTTGTGCGAACGCTATGACTCATCTGGAGCCATAATCTATCTATCCTGTTGATCAACAAAATCATACCTGCTCCAATGATGATTGATAGGCATCATTAATTAATGCTCAACAAAGCCTTTCGTGATGCTCTTCACAATCCTCTTTGTTTCCACCAGCTCCGCTTCCACACGTCGTCTTTTTCGCCTTTGTTTTTTTAATCCTTGATCTGATTCCACGTCTGGTCAAGAGTATGATTCTTTGTGAAAAAACCGATGCAATTCTCCTGCCTGCACGCACAAACTTGCTACCAGATTGTTGCTTCATGTGCTCCGCTCTGTGCAACTTGTTCTTTTTAAGCCAACTATTGTATCAAAAAATAACTGTTCACAGTCTGTCGGAGATCATTTTGGTTATACTTGCATAGTCTTCGATCTCCGCTGGCAACTTAGTATTTCCACATATTCTTTTCGGTTCATCTTTCACGGGTGACCAAACAAATTACCGAAGTGATTTTGGAAATTACGATCCAGCGGTAAATTTCAGTTGTGTTCTCTGGTTTTTCTCCTATTCTGGTTTGCACTTCATTTCAAGTTGGTTTTTGTTGGAGATTCCCGGTTATGGTATTACTTCATTGGGGGAAAATAAAAGTTACGCTACACAGGGTTGTTGTAAGTAGCCCGTATGTTGTTTACTGCTATCGAGAACCATGTGAGTAGTTTGCCAAACGTGACATTTCATATGCCCCCTTACTGTCCTTTTGACGTTCTATGGTCGTGATCCAGTTGAGGTTCGGCCTAACTAGGACCGTTTTCCGATATCATGAGATTACTGGCATTGGTTACCGAAGTTTGAATTTCTTCACGCAAGTCAAAGTGTCATCACGATCAAACAGACAAATCATGTTTAGGCCCGATTCATCAAATGACGTTAGCATAACGTTATCGATTGTTTCTTCGAAAAAATCGCTCTTTTATTTCCAAGTGTTATCCATTGGTTTCCTTATCTTGTCAACGTATGCAGTATACGGTCAATAAGTTTACCTGACTTTGTTCAAACTGTGTCATCTCTGTCACGTGTGTTACGGCAGTTGGTTCAGTCGTGCGATAAGATTTGGAAATCAACACGTTGCTTTTTGAAGATGCGTGAAAGTTATCACTGTTTGACTAGCTGTGTTGTTTGAGTTTGACAAGAGTCAGGTGAGTTATACTGAGGCAAGTCGCTTGTCAAAACAGTCAGTCTTAACAGATTACGGTGGTTACCCTCCTTTTCCTGGCTGGATATCCTCGGATTACAGCAGTTTCAGGTTGCAGAAATAAATTTGATCGACTGTTCCGATCAGTGACTCCCTTTGGTTCGCAACCTTTCTCGCTCGCATTACCTCCTCCTTCAATCCGTACATCCACTTTCTTTTCTTTTCCCCACTGTATTTTTGAACCAAAAGTCAATTCTTCGGGAAAATGAGGGATCTTTTTTCTATATATAAACACAAAAATCTTGCTTAATGGTAAATTCTGGCATCTATCAGGTTGGGCTTATTGAATGAACAAATCATCCTCCGACCCAGCACATCACCATGTTGAAGTATTGAAACAACACAATTGGAAAAAGGATATCTGGTGCAGTGTTTATTCACTTGTTCAACAGAAAACATACTCATAGGTAGTTTGTATCTGTTTGAAATCCGTTGCAGGTACATTCTACATCATCTATCACTAACGTTAAGTGAACTGATGAGGAAGCGCTGCTTTTTCAAACCATGCTTGCGATCGATGAAAGAAACATACCCATAATCACAAGGGTTAACCGGCTGCCATGACTCCGAGAACCGTCTAATGTCTCGATGAGTCAAGCTTGATAATGAGCCGCGCGACAGCGAGATATTATCTTTGGATGTGACTGGTTTGGGTGGCGTTCGAGCTTCGTATCCCGGTGGTGCTAGACATCCATGTCCCCCGATATCCAGAATAAGCATGTGAAAAGACTGTTTCAGATGGCTTCTTTCGTATCCAATATTCATGTGTGAATGCAGTAGATGAGGCATGCCTTATAACCAGCTGTCGGAATGAACCGGACAACCTGGCCCCGAGATTTCGCATGGAGAACAACACAAGACTACAGCGCTTCAGACGAATTATTGTCTTTTGGAATAACTGACCGGCGATAAGAGTTTTGCAATCTGTCACCTCAGATTAGACAGACTGCGTCTCAAATCAATCACCTACTCTAATCACCTTGTCTTCCTATGCTTTTCACTATGCTGAATAATACGATTGTTCTTCCTTTGTTCTGTTCTGTTATCTGATCATCATCCATCATCAGGTATATGCAGAAAAATTTGATTTGATGACTCCGTTCCAAGCAGATGATGACGATGGCCTCGGCGAGGTAGCCGGCCAGAGCGCGTTGCACATCGCGGTCCAACAAACTCGACTGACCACGTCAGATCTTTCTCCTCTCAAGTCCGAATTCCAATCGAGCTCTGGTGGTTCTCACAATAATCTGGCATTGGTCGAGTTCATCATACAGAATTCCCCCAGGTAATTATTAGCGATGTGATTTAACGCCTGTTTCGTCCTCTGTAGGTTTTCATTCCAGGTAGAACTCATTCCCCTTACGCGAGACATGGCACGTCGTTTCCGCTGAGAGATTATCTGTCGATTAGGCTGTGGAAGATATGCATTCTGTCATTCATCTGACTGTCAAGCTTAGTCTGTCAAATCCTCTCAGTTCATGATTCTCCGTCCCCGGTTGCGCATGACTGTGGATCTTCTGCATTTTATTGCATAACGTCATTCTGTATGTGAATGAATTGTTTCATCATCAATATAATATCTTTTTAGATGTGCATAAGAAAAGTGAGATAAATAAAAGTGATCATAATAATAATAATATTTTAGTGTAAGATGGCGTCCGCTGACGCAGTGCATAATTATCTAAAATATTTTTTTAAAGGCGAGCAGCAGAAACCAGTGATATTATAGATTTCGGGGCTTGTGAATTCAGTTAGATCATCGTTCTTATTACGCGACGCCATTTTAATACTTCCAGCTTTGACTCAGCTATCCCCAGAGGCATCAAGACGTGCCTTACGCAACCTTGCTGTGGCTTACAATGCATCTAAACTGTTCACTTCAGTTCAGATAGCCAATAACCATGCACTGAATGCGGTGGCTTTGGTTGCTATTTCTTAAGGAAATAATGTAGTAAAAAAGAGTATGAAAGGAGTAAGAGGAGAACTACAATAATGTCGTTAAGTCGATGAAGAAAGTTTGCGAAAGCAAGAATGCCACTGATCACGGCATCTAGCCATATCGCTCAACGTATTTAACCATTGAGTGAAGGGTCTCTTGTACCCCACCCGGAAAGTCTAACACACCCCTCATTGCCAAGTCCACTAGTTAGGCTTTTCATGGACTGAACACCCTAACTCATTTTCCACAGTGTGCCCGCCTCAGCAAACATAGCACGCCGAGGGATTCTGTCAGGGGACATGCGTAACACATGCCCCAACTACTCAGCCTGGTGAGCTTAAGGGTTCATTTAATGATTTGATCCTTGGATCTAAGACTTTCCGCCGAACCTCAGCATTGCTCACACGGTGTTCCCATCAGATTCGAGCAATACTACGAAGACATCAATGTTCAAATACCGACAATCTTCATATGTCCTCCACCCACAGAGACCATGTCTCCGAACCATACAGAAGCACGGGCCTGACTACTGCAGCGTACACTCGATCCTTGATAGGTAAACCGATTTGATGTCGACGCCAGAGATGACTCAGGTTGGCAAATGCCAAGCGAGCCTTCTGTATACGCAGAGACAATTCATCCGATATCCAACCTCCGGGTGAGATGCAGCTCCTCAGATAACAGAACTTGTCTCTACCACGTTTATAGGCTCTCCAGACAGTGAAAGGTTTGACGTTGGACCAACCCAGTCCTGCAAGAACATCTTCCACTTTGAAAGTGCAAAACGCATACCGAGCTTTGCTACGCAAACCGTCAAGCTGTCTAGAAGAGCTTGCAACTCACCTGGATCTTCACTTAGAAGAACTATGTCGTCCGCATACTCAAAATCTGATACCTTTCCATCCGGAAAAAGTTCAATGTCGCTATCCTCACCTGACAAAAGTGCGGTCTCTAGGACCATATCAATCACAAAGTTAAAGAGAAAAGAAGAGAGAGGGCAACCCTGACGTACACCACTTCTCGTGGTGAACTCGGGTGAAGAATCACTGTAAGCCCGAACTCGGCGATGGAGAATAATACCAGCGAGCAGTTTGGATGCGATGCTAACCAGACTTATTCCACTGTGGTTTTCACAGGAGGACCTTTCGCCTTTCTTATAAATCGGTACGATCATCGATTCACACCAACTCTTTGGAACTTGTTGCTTCTCCCACATCAAACCGAGGAGTTTTGTCACCTCTAGTAAAAGTGCTGGGCCACCGTCTTTGTAAATGGGCGGAGGCAATCTATCCGGTCCGATAGCCTTACGTCGTTTAGGATAACTTATCTGGCGAAGAACCTTCGTTTCTGACTGAGGACTGGTACCTGCAACGAGAGCTGTACCCATTGCTGTAGTGAGCAAATCTGACGAGGATAAAGGCCAAGAAAACTGCTTTTCGAAATGCTCCGCCCAGCGAATTAGACAAAGCTCCTGAGTGTGAATCAGTGAGCCGTTCGCCGCTTTCATCAATCCGGTTACGCCTGGTTTACGTGAACCGGTTTATCTAATCAGACAGAAAAGGTTGCGGCTGTTGCCAATCGCCGCAGCTTCTTCCATCCCCCTACACTTCGCAATCCAGCTCTGCTCACGATCATTTCTCAGGTTCCGAATCAGTTGGCATTTAAGGCATCTTCGTGCCTCATCGTATCTGGAATCCGGAGAAATCGTTCTGCGCACATCTAACGGTGCAACTGAGGATGTAGATATCCATCGTTTCTGTGTGTCTAGTTGTTGAACCTTGGGTAACATCAACAGCCGCACATAGAGCTTGTTTGATCTCTGTCCATCGCTTTTTTGGATCCTGGGCATTTGGCTACATCGATAACCTGTTGGATAATTCTGTTCGTGAAGCAGATCGTTGGTTATCGTCCAGTAGTAGCTACGGGGGACGGTTCGCTTAGGCGTTGTTTCGGCCAGCGACGAGGCGCAAGCTGAAGCGTGTGGACAAGAGCGTGATCAGTGTCTAAAGACTTGGATCAGAATGATCGACAGTCTTGAATTGATCCGCCCCAGCGGTAACGGAAAGCAATATGGTCGATCTGAGTCCAACGTTGTGAAGGCGCAGGAGGACGCCAGGTTAGCCGGTGTCGCTTTTTTGTGCGAGGAATTGGTGCTGTCTAGGAATAGTCCATGGTCGGAACATAGTTAAATGATCGATCACCGTTATCAGTTCGATCGGCTGGACGGAATATCGGCCTTCCATATTCCTCTCCGTCTCGTCTAGGCTTCCGACTTAGACATTGAGATCACCAGCAAAAGCCATGATGTCCGTAGAGCGAACGCTGCGGAGCATTTGAGACAAATCTTGGTGGAATTCGTCTTTAGCCTCAGGAGAGCTACAGTTAGTTGGGGCGTACACAGAAACGACAAACAGGCATTGGCACTTTAGTCTAGCGCTGTTGATATGGACAGAACCATTCAACCAAGCTGCACACAGTCGGTTGCTGACTGGGATCCAGTCGAGCAGTGCACGCTCAGCCTTCACACTCAGAGCGATACCAACGCCAGCCTGACCACGAGCATCCGACACGCGAATAGTGGGACGAGAAGCCGAGCTCGTATCAGGGGAGTGTAGTAATAACACTGACGTTGGGTCTTGCGTGCGTGTTTCGGAGACGCAACACACGTCCATGTTAAAGGTTTCAAGAGTCCTAGCTAAGACAGCCTGTTGCCTCGTTTGGCAAAGCGTGCGGACGTTGAAAGCAGCTGAATGAAGAGGATGCTTAGGTCGGAGAATGGATTCTCCTTCTGCCTTTTCCGAGATCTACAAGTTCTCAGTCACGCTAATTGTGGCTACTCGTACGCACTTGGAGTTGGCACGTAAAGGACGAAGAGCAGAGTGACAAAGAATGTTTCCCGACTGACTGTTGGAAATTTCTGGGCACATCATACTCCGCGGCTGCCCACACCGCGAACCCTAACTGGAGCGTTTGACTCAAAAGTCTGACCCACAAATCAGTGGGGCGTTAACCCAGCACGGAAACGTGATCGAAGAACTCGTGAAGGAACTTCTTCTGGTCTGTCACGTGAGCACTAATTACTGCATACTTTTAGCTTGTGTTCGCCCGTGCTTCGTTATCGATCCACTTTTCGGATTCAGTCCTTAGCCCCATGCACACAATGGAGCAAGTGGAACGTGGACGGAGCAGCATCCTTTAGGCTGGGGGCTGCCCAGCTTAGGCGGGCGATAGCTGTCCACTGAAGTGCGATGACTTCTCCCACCGTCAAGGAGAACCCCGGGTACTCCACTCCTGCATCCATCTAGTGGAGGTTTTCAGACCGGCAAATTGGTTCTCCGCGTTTATTCATAACCTCTCCAGGGGCATAGTGGTTAGAACCAGATGTTTCCCATCAACTAGTTTTGAGACTGGATTTCGTCTGGCCTCTACGCATTGACCCGTCAGGCATGATTGCATCTGCGGCTTAGGGAATCCGTCCTGCATAGCTCTTTGGGTCATGGAGGCACACAAGCCATCACACCACGTCAAGGTGCAGCCTCGTCTTGATGGCTTATCTAAACAGTGATAAAGTTGTTCATTGGATCAGCTATATCTTCGCAGCTTTGGTCATATATGATACGAATACCATTGTGACGAGTCTGAGAATTGATCGAGTTGGAAATGTGTAAAAAACCCTGACAGGTGGACTTGGTTGCGTTCACGTGATTCACCTACAGCACTGTGAGAGGCATTGGATAACAAGGCCACCTTTCGCATTCATTGGCTTGCCTGTACCAGGTTTATCTCTTCGTTTACACGGGTTATTTTTCCTGCCTGTGCTTTGGTCTTTTCCATTCCCAGGTCTGTTAGCTCACCACTCGATGGGTCCAAAACAAGGCCCCGTACAGTATCTTAATCCATTACTTTAACTCTCTCCCAAAAGAAATCACGTCGTGTTATTGTTTGACTAACGGTTTCTTTTATTGTTTTCTACTCTCTATTCTCCCTATTCTTGTTATTGGTGCTGCTGATTGTTGCCATGCTTGATTTCGCTGTGGTTTACTCGTCATCGATGGGAGTTCGTAGAAAGAGCCTGCTTTCCGAGACTTCTCATTGGCTGCTAACATTCCGTCCACCAAGGAGTGAGAAATCCGTATCCGGTCGTCACGTTAACAGTAGAGTTCATGTTTCGCTCAGTGGGTGGATTAATTTTTTTTCTTATTGTCGCATAATTCTGTAGGGACTGACCGATCATACTACTAAGAAAAACCGGTATTTTTGACTCTGTAATTTGAATCGATGGTGAACCGCGCGGGACCCCTTTCAGGCCGAGCACTGAGGTCATCCGGATGACTGTTGAGTATCTTTCATCAAGTTCATATGTAGTAGTGAAATCTTTGATCATTGAATCCCATCAACAGTCTACGCTGCCAACGGTTGGATGTAGAGGGTCCCATTTGTTCTATTGATGAGATGTTTTTTCATTCATTTTCCAACGATGGACGTTTTTCTCGCTGTATCAGAAGCTAATCACTCATCCGAAAGTTCATCGTTCTAGGGAAATTTTTCATGTTCATACTAGTCATTCCACTTGTTCACCTGTCTTACAGAAATAGTTGCACAGACGATCCCTAGTATCAACAGATGTAGGAATACAGTATCATATCA
Organism: Fasciola hepatica; assembly: GCA_948099385.1. Lineage (NCBI taxonomy): Eukaryota > Metazoa > Platyhelminthes > Trematoda > Plagiorchiida > Fasciolidae > Fasciola > Fasciola hepatica. The sequence goes on along the minus strand of CANUEZ040000075.1, from coordinate 8,443,037 downwards.
GCCGCTTGCCCGTAGACTTACTGCTATCAGATCGAGTAGTTGAATGCGTTTCCACCCTCCTGTGTCTTCTGTTATCATGCTCATCTTTCTCCTTTCTTCAGCACATCACGGTGAGCCTGCCCATACGTGTTCGGCTTTTAATTTAACATTCGCAAATAATGCGCCAAATCGCTGACTTAATGAACTCATGCTAGTTAAACTGTGCGGAATGGCCAGTGATTTTCATTTTATTGCGATACTTTTCGTTGGTAAACGCCTCCCGATTTCAGTCCGACTAAAAGCTATGCGTTTGGTGCCTAAGTGGCTTAATATTTGCCGGGAGTTTGCACGAATAGGAAAAAGTCATAGTTTGCGAGATGCCAATTTACAAATGACACACTACCCAAAGAAAGCAGTGTAATAGGTTGAATTGGTGGTGGAGGCGGACGCTTGTGCCCTAGCGCATAATTAGGCACAATTTGCGTCAGGCATTCCTATGCACAGATTGCCCGTTTATGCATCTTTTCACTAGACATTTGAATACTGCGGCATGACTGCACAGCACCAGTCCAAAAGATTGGGTCAGGTCAGCTATGTGACCTGTTGCAACCAACGGTCTCGTGATTGATAAAGCCAGAGATTTCTGATCCTTCTGCCTGGTTGTATCGAATCGCGTCATTCCTTTTGTCAACCATGTGTGCCGAAACTTGCTGCGTCGAACAGCTATCCCCTCTGTCCGCGTACACGGTACCACAACCACAACTGAACTGTTAGGTAACATGCAGCGTATACAGCTGTGCTGTTGTGGGCATTTACTTGAGTAGACGAGATGTTTGCACTTCATAGTCTTGCTAGTTTTCGAATTATTGCAGACTGGTGGCAGATACCATCCCGCTGTCGCTGTTGCCACGTCTCGTCTGTGGTTACCGTATGTGGTTCTCCACTTCAATTCTTATGGTCGCCATATACGTCCGATAGCGCAGCGAGTCTCCGGGGCTGATCATAACTGACGGTCGAATGAAAGCTCTTCTGTTTGGAAGTAGTATAAGACAAGGAATTTTGGGTCGACAGATGATAGTGTACTAAATAAACAAAACGGAATCATTTCAGTGCTTAGAAAATCGACTACCAATTCGGTAATCATCGCTCACACTTATAAAACTACATTCACCGTTCTGTCGCAAGTCAATCAGCTTGTCTTACAACTAACCTCGAGTACTCGTTGCGTTCTGTGATTGTGTACATTAATTCAAACTAGTCATTATCCGCTCATTCTTTGCAAACTTGTAATTTATGCGTTGCGTTATTCACTCCTCGCTCGCTCTCTGCATTCTACAGTGCATCTGTACAGCGTACCAATCATCTGGGAGAAACTGCACTTCATCACGGTGTTCGTCACGGATGTTTGGATGCACTGCGGTTACTCCTGCAAGCTGGTGGTTTGCCAACTCCGGTAAGCTTCAACGCATTCCAGTCTACCCGTGCTTGCTTAGTTTTGATGTTTCAACTATTTACTGGCTTATGCTTCCTTATCTATTCGCGTTTCCCCAGATGCTCTCGCTCACCAACAAAGCCGGCCAGACTGCACTCAAACTTGCCGAAGAGCTCGCTGATTCTTCTCATGTGGATAATCAGTTGTTCAAGAGTTGTGTAGAACTATTGCGTCTTGCCGAGAACGTGTCCACTCTGAAATCCGGGACAGATCCAGCCGGTTCGGTCTGTTCTTTATTCCCTAACTCGGACGCGAACGACCGTGTACTGGCTGCCCGTAGCTCGTTGATGGAAGCGGTGGACCAGTTGGAATCAGTCGATTGGGGTCTCACGGACCCTGGTTCGAAGCCACGTCTTAGTAGTACTTGTCGTCGGACGGCCAGTGTTGCAACCTCGGATCTGGGTGTTACGTTCGCTTTGGGCGGATTTAGTCGGGTGAGTTTGTTGCTTTTTTGTAAAAACCCATAGTTGTTAGATTGCTTCAAATGCAAATAGGGTTTTGACTTTGTCAATGGTTTGTTAGCGAATTTCACAGTAATGGACCAAAGTTTGTCACTGGTGATGATAGTGAGACGTCTATGAATCAACAGCTGTTAGACTGGGGCGTCTATTTAGTGACAGTGTACTACATCAGATCTGTGGTATAGTGCAAATAAATGTAATTGAAAACATAACTTTCCCGACACAAATTTGAACATAGAAGTCAATAGCATTAGATTGCACGATGTATTCCGGACCATTTCGCTGCATCTTAACTAGTGCAATCACGGAGGCACTAGCAATTAACCAACGTCACCCTCAACTGTGCAAACAGCGAAAATGGATAATTACGTTAGCCTTGCCTTGGTAACGCGTTTTTATTTGCTATCATTAGTTGTGTGTGTGTGTGTGTGTGTGTGCACTTTTGCCTTTGATCTCATGAGAACGTTCAGTTTACCATTTATAAATGATCATCTTGACTGCAGTATGCACTAGTGAAGATGCAACGAAATGGTCCGGAATACATCGTGCAATCTAATGCTATTGACTTCTATGTTCAAATAAATGTAAGTCGGATTTTCGTTGTTGGACGAGTTGAACTTCTGTCTACTTAAAAGAAGACATTCCCTGACATAATCGTATGCTACTACTGATAAGGTTCTCAATGGTTTTCAATATTTGTGTTGGTTGCAGTTCGAGTTGTTGATTGCCATGATGTTCTGATCGTTAAGCTTGGCGTTTAGATCGCAAACGTTCCATCGCCAATTCATGTGAGACTCTTGTATTCAGACTTGTTTATTTTTACCCATATTAATTTCATTCGTAGTGCTCCCTCACTAATTACACTCCCTGGATCATTTACTCTCTCACCTGGTTTCACAGTAGACTGGAACCTTGTTCCGGGATAGTTATTGGGTCCCACCCAGGAGATCTAACACGGCCAATTTCTCTGGTCAGACTTTTTTTATAATTTTCTATGTAATGGACCGGCCTTACCCGTCGTCCAATCGTTACCTGTCTCAGCTAACACTACGCGCTAAGGAAACCTTTCCAGAGTCTGATGAGTTTTAGTGCTTGATTTATTGGTTCTTTTTGTCCTCCTAACCGTAGAATTGTTGATCCGATGTTGTTCCCACCAGATTCGAGTAATGTTCCGTAGCCGTCGGTGTTGGAATACCGTACATTTTCGTTTTTCAGAAAGACAGCGTTCGGAGTGTCATCACCTCTGCACCATTTGGTTCATCTGTCTGCGTTCTGATACCCGTAAATTTTGCAAGAAAACATTATAAAGACCGAAATGTATTTCGTGGTACGGCACAGAGTTCTGCATTCGGTCATTCGCGAATGCCTAAAACACCGCCAAAGCCAGAGCATAGAAGTGCAAAGTTAATGGTTGGAAGAAGTGAACCGAACTGAAAACGTTGTATAGTATCGATTTCACTGAACTCTTACTTAATTGGCCAGGTCTGGAGAACACAGATTGGCGAATAAGCTCGTTTTCAGTGATTCATACTCATGCAATTACGTCACAATGTTACGACAAGTTATGGAGTTAGACCAGTTAGATGAATGGATGGAAGTGATGGGGATTAATGGTCGCAATTTTAATAATTTTCCATATTTTAACCTTGAATGCGACAAAGACCAGTCAAAGATATTGCAACAACCAATGGCACGCGATCAGCGGGGAAAATTAGATTTCATAATCATTTTCACGTAAGAAAATCCTATTTCGTGGATAAAACCGTTCACAGTTAATTTCACGGTACACGAATAGTATGCAGAAGACTTATTTAATAACAGATTTTGGGAGGTAATTCTTTAAGATTGTCGCCTCGGCGTTGCTAACGTAAGTCCTTTTCTGTGCTTTATTAATTCACAAAAACGGATAAATGGTCTCAGTATGCTGGCCCCATATTTACCGTCTCCTTTAATCGTATTCAACGATAATATCAATTTCTCTACCCTTCGTAAATTCTCTTCCTCTCCAACCATGCAATAAGTCTCATGACTCGTCTACCGCATCGCCCAAATACGCACTTAATTCCAAACAGCATACCGTAGACGGGGATGCTGACGGCCCCGTTCCCGGAACTGACAAAACCGGCCGATGTAAGTTTCCCTAATTTTGCAACCTTTTGTTTTCCTCTCTCTCTCTCTCTCTGTATGTATGTATTTCGTCGTCTAGCGATCAAATCACTTTCTTTATCGTTAATAACATTTCGAGTATTGGTTACAATTTCAACTTTTTTCCATAACTTAATTCTCATTAGAGGGATTATTAGACATTCTCCCAGTTACTTGGATATCTTCAGTCAGGATTGATCGTGTTCGTGGTCCTGTAACTCAGGATTCCTGCAGTTCGCTTGAATTGAATCTTGCACCATTTTGCCTCTACTCACCGTTGCCTACATTACTTACTCAAAAAAAAGAATGATCACCAAAAGCCACACCAATGTTACGGTTAACGTACACTCGATATGATTGCAATTCATTCTGATCTAAATCGGAAGTTTCCACGTAAGATCCAAATCAGTATCATTGTAATTGGAACATAGAACCATCAGAAGTTAGGTTCACTAGTTCCGTTTACCTTCAGTTGTCAATGGTAAGAGGGGATTCACTTATGACTTCCGTTGTTCTTGTCTAACTTCAGCTGCATTCGGTACACTGTTCACTTACTCCCAGCTAAATCATGATAATCTTGATGACGATGACTGTGGAATGAAAATATGGGTTGATCATTATCTCTATTTTCACCACTCTGTTTATGAACTGTCGATGACAAATCCTCCTAGCTGAAATTCCCGTCGTATGACTTTTGGCCCGATATAAGTCGTTTTTCTTATCTTCCCGTCATATCCATCTTCTCCACGGGTCAGATTTTGTACCCTTTGACATTCGTCTAAGTCCCCAAATAATGCGCAGGACTATGAAGTTATTTCCTATCACACTGCATATTCTAGAATCCAGTTAGCTTCGTTGAGTGTCAAATCGCTTTTCACCATTCGCTGATCTATCCTTGTGCCGTTCAGTGCTGTAGTCATTTCTTTTCATTATCTCACCGTGTTTTTCCATTCAAGCATAAACAAGAAAATGTTTTGTTCTAACCTTTAATAAAACCTCCTCGGTGTGAGTGTTTCTGTGCTCTCGCGGTGTGTTTTCGTCTTAGTTTCAAAATCACCGAGGGTTGTTCTGTGCATGTTTGCGGGGTCATATGATTGTGTTTCATGGATTTATCTGGATGTTTTGTATCGATAAACTCATGATGAACACACACACACACACACCAGCCAGAATGTAGTCCGCACATAAACCGCCGGCGGTGCCCGCCAATGCAAATGAGAAAATTGCAAGTGACCACATAAGTGAAGCAAGCAAACATGCACCAGTCTGACATAATGAACATTCGTCTTTGTAAGTTTCGTTCAAATAAATTACTAGAGAACTACCGCCGTTATCTAGACGATTGTGACGTTAGATGCTAATAACTTTCACAGATAAAGTACATCGGCAAGCAAAGATCTGTCATGGCAAAATTTTCACTGATCTGCAGCTAACAAGACCCACAAATCAGAAGTTGATTTCCGTTCCTTCCAAACACCCCGTGGTCATCGTCAATTCTTTCATAAAATAGAAAGCGCTTCAGAGGTTCCGGGCTCCAAATGTTAGGGTATATAGTTATGTGACGTTTTGATCAGAAGTGGAACTCGGTAAACGTGTATTGGCGAGTGGGTAATTGTATTGTTCATCTGTTCTTCGTCACGGGTCTCCCCAAGGTGACGCAATGTGTCTCGATCTTGACGTTTCGATTGAGCAACTTTATTGAGTAAAATGATTCAGACGATCACCCTTGTATCGTTTGTCTCGGCTTGCAGGATTGTATGTGTGCAGTGGTTCTATATCCATGAACCTGATTCGGTGTGTCATAGAGATAGCTTGTTCGGTTTGACGGATGCTTCTTGTATGGGATGGCGTGAAAACCATACCCGATTAATTTTGTTAGCTTTTGTTGTGCGATAGCGGTCAGTTTTCCTTTGCTTTCTTGCCTGACGATTTCAGCGTACACTTCAAAATCTCGACTTCCCCATATACACATAGGATATTGCTTAACACTTTCAACACGGCTGCTGATTAAACTTTTATTACATTTCTGCCATGTCGTGTGCAGACCACCCTTGCTCATTTTCCCTCCACTGTTTGCCTCAGCGAACATGGCAAGCCGAGGAATTTTATCCTTTGAGTATTATTTTTTTTAATGGAACATTCCTGTCCCACCGGATAAAATAAGCAATGTATGCTGGTTTCGATGTCTATTGGTCGTACACTCAAAAGAAGTGCCTGCGGTTTACGTATCGCAGTGAAATAAAACAATCGGGGCAGTGTTCACGTGTACATAAATAGTAGCAATGAGCGTGGATTTTGAGACAGTTTATTAAGGATTTTTGCTCAATCGTGAACTGACTACAATTAGCGATGTTCCGACCGATATCGGCCTCAATGAACAGTGCATTCCACGAAAGCCTGTTCAAGGATATGGGAACCGAAACACGCGTTGGTTACGAACTTCGAACTGTGTACTATCTTGTGGGGTTTTTCGGTCACGATTGAACTCAATTGGGGTCAGGTGTTACTGTGATGGCTAAGGTGTACCTTGTCCGTTTTGCTCACATAGAACCGTTATTCTCATTTGGTCACTGGTCATCGCTATATAACAATCCCGTCTGTGTTGTCCTATCTTCATTCCCGCCAGGTCTTAGTCGTTTGCATTCCTACGTTTCCCAGTATGGCCATGCGTTAGCCACATTACCGCGTAAAAAAGGTCCTGCGCCAAGGCCCCCTCCGACCGAAGCTGTCGTTGCTTGCGGTGGCCCATTGGAGTTTGAGGCTCACTTTGATGTGAGTCTATGACGTTCCATGATCTGACATATTTTCCAGTTGATTAGCAGCTGGTTTTCCAAGTGCAGTCTTCTATGAAAAATGTTTTTCTTTGAGGAAGTCGTTAAACAAACGACGCAGCCGTTTGCATCAAATTTTGTTCTATTAAGGAAAAAACTATCTTACTAATGGTTGCTAATGATTTTAATTTAACTCAATAATTCTTCTTGCTTTTTCATACAACTCTTAGAACTCTCCGCGTGATCGACGGCGACTGCGGTTCAGCAAATTCCATTCATCATCTTCCACAATCAGCGCTGCCCACATTGCAGATGACCACCGGCACGCGATACGTAAAGGGCATGCGCACTGTGTGAGCACAGTCGATTCTCCGTCCAAGCTGAACCAGAACCAGTCGCAGAGAACCACATTTTCTCTAGTTGAATCCGAGCTAACGACTGAGGGCACCTCACCGGATTTCAGTTCCGATTTGTCTTGTTTGACCGAACTAATGCATTCGAGTCTGTGCGGTTCGGGCGCGGTTGACCATGACTTTGGAGCCTGCTCGAAACCCACCTCTCCAGCCCGTGTGCGTCGATCCTTGACCGGTGAGTATGGTTTGGACTGAACCACAGACTTTGAAGTGCTTATTCAATGATCAGTTGTGAGGCTCTGATCATTTTTGTCAAATGCGTTGTCTCTGAATGTATCTGATTCCTCCAATGTGGGCAGATCTGGCTACAAACCGTCTCTGCTCAATAATACAAATCATGGTCGTTGATGTAATCTGTTCTACCAATATCATCGGCAATCTGTTAACTCACTCGCTTCCGTGCTGCTGATGACGCAGATCTTGTCCCTAATTCTGGTTTAGTGACTCTCGTGTGTTGCATGGCGGATTGTGGGTACGCTTCTCGTGCGACCACTGGTACACGTCGCCTTCAGTAAATACTCCCGCTGTACCTTTTCAATCATGATAGAAATCAGATAGATTCCATGGAAACTCGTATTTAGCATTGAGGCTAATGACCTCACCCGTCAAAAGTGTTGACTCCGTCATACTCCAGCCCTTTATTAAATTCGATGCACCATCCATAGGGAATTCATCACTTTAATCACATTTTACGGCCCATGCTATTTTCCGCACGGACGAACTTATAATTTTTGCGTTCTCAATTCTGTTGTACTCCCTAGCATAATCAACTTCAATCTGTTTCTTTAAACACAAGGCTCATTGAAGTGCGGTTGGTCTTGTGCAGGTAGAAAGTGGCTCACGCAAGCCACCAAGGCCGGTAAGTTGGAAAGCGAGGTGTCCCCGGGAATTATCCCCTCACTAGTTTAATCGGCGGTTGAACAACAATGTGTTCTACCCTTTGAACGTCTGTCCACATTTCACTTCACACTGATCTGAGCTGACAGAGATATTCCCCTTTTCTAACCTCGATTTCGCTGAAGTTTGACAATACGCCTAACTTCACCATCTTCTCGTCAAGTGCTACTCCATGTGTGTGACCGAAATGAATCGTAGTGAATGGTTTTTCGTGTTCTAACAGCATTTTGGGAAATCTCCGTGTGAATTATTGTCACGTACACAATGCAAGTTTTATAGATTGGTTCACTTAACAACAATCCAGCTTTTCATTCCGACTTCGAGTTATCATCTATTATGTAATTAATCATCCTTCCCCGTGGTTTGCTCTCGCGTTGTGTGCTTGCGCAAATCACCATCCAGGTGCACAGTCTTCTGGTCAGTTGACTCAAAAGTTCTGTCGATCAAACGATCACATCGATATTTTGCTTGATGTACTTGAGGAGAAACCCTCTTCAGGCACAAACAGCAGTCCGTCCAAATCAGCAGCCTCGATCGGTTCGAATTCCAATCCTCCTCCTCCAATTCCTCCGAAACCGTCGGTTTGCAGTTCAGTTCTCTATTCCACTTTGCCAACGAGAACCTCGACTCGAGTGAGTTGTCCTGTCGCTAATTTGATTACTCCTAAAGTTGAGATAACTGACGTGTTAAAATTATCTGCTACTTTGTACTCATCGTTCTACCTAATTACTTTACTTTCTTTGTGAAAATTGGCGTGTGGCGCGTTTATAACTGGTTACAGTTCAGCTCTCCCACGGTTTCCACGCATATGTGGTCTTCTTTAATGAGCCAAAAAATTTGCCACCATCGATTAGGCACATTGTTTTTTTAATTTTATTGGGCTCCTTCATGGTCGAAACGGTGACTAATGTACGAAACTAAACATTGTCAGCAGTGTAATAATGTGAACTGCTTTCTACATTTTCCGAGTTCAACTGTAGACTTGTCATCACTTTTCAATATCGCTTTCTTAACTTGTACATTCTGCTTGAAATTCTTTTTCTCAATTTTATGGGTAAGTAAAACTACAGTCGAGGGAATAAAACCTTAGACACAAAAAGAACCGGAACTCTGTTAATGAACCTCACTCATGAGGAGGACAGTATGTTGATCAGTATTGACTGCACACAACCAGTCTCGGTCGGATGTGGTGGATTGGAACCGTCGTGTTCAGTTTTGTTGTTGTTTTTGTTCACGTTGTTAGAGAAATTATCTTATCTTTCTCATTATTTCCAGAATGATTTTCGTTTGTCCGTCCATCGTGATCCTAATACCAACGGTTCAGAATCAAAACCTATTCCTCGATCGGTCCTACCGATCACTCCTCGATTGCCAAAACCCTCGTTGTTCCCAGGTGAGCTCTTTGGAATAATACAAGGTAATCCAATTCGCATTCGTCAAGCTTTTGTTGTAATTATGCTTGTTACGCTGCGTGAATTAAACGCGCGAAATACTCCTGTCTCAATGAATGCCTAATCAGTAGGTTCTCTGATGCAAATTTGACCCCAGGTATTTAAAACTCGTGTACGTGTACCACCAAATCCTAGGTACCACCATACACGGTGACTAGATCTTTACTTCGTCACTTTTTTCATCTCCGACATACATATTATCACCTTTATATTTTTATTCAACCACGTGACAGTACAACCATCGCCTTTGGATCGAGCAGAAACATCTTCAAATCGCACCCTGACTAATTCCTCCGAGGCGAACAATCAATCCTCCTCACATGGTACCACGGACTCCACGCTGGATGTATCTACAAGTAAATTAGGTGACTTGCTCGAAGCAGTGTACGACTGCGAAGCGGAACGATCGGATGAGCTGGCTTTTCGACAGGGTGAGCTGATCCAACTGGCCGCTCGCCCTGATGATGATTGGTGGGTGAGTTTTAATGACTTCGTTTCTATTCCCTGACGATTGGCAACCGAGATCGAAAGCCTTCGCTTTCCTTCTGCCGTCCGATGTGTCTTTCTAAGAGCCAGTCTCATGAACATTTATGTTCCCCAATGGTTGTTGTCATCAACCAGGCCTCTGTGCCACACTGTCTGATGTTCCAATGGTTTACTCTCCTGCCTTTGTGGCTTACTGTCTTTCAACTCAACGTTCCACACGATAAGTTTCCAAGGAGAGTAAATGGGCTTTCAAAATCGGTGCTTCCGGTTGCAATCGTTTCGTGGTCTGTAATATAAAAAAACCATGGGTGGTGACAAGGTGCATTCCGCCTTACTATTGCTATTATTATTATTATCACTATTGTGCTGGCTATAGTATGAGACATTTCGGCCTTTAACGACTGGCCACCGAAAGCGTTTGGAATATACTTCCAAATTATGGTATGAACTTCAAGTAGAGTTACGAGTCCGGGTAACATCATGTACTGGACGGTTAAAATGCAGACTATTAAGAAAATTATGAAGTTCCTATATTACAGCAAACTGAAAGTGGCATCGGGGCTTTAAAACGATGCCAAGGACAGAAGTGAGTGCTTTTAGTCTGTGCATAATAAGTGAACATTATGCGACTAGGTTTCTGACCGTAAACACGAACTTCTGCGGTTTCCGATACTTCGAGAGACACTGAGGATGCAACAAAGCAGAGGGAGGTTTGGTCCTGCGAATTATCCTCACCTATGGGAGGACAAGTGTTGATGATATTAAGAGCTAAATGTAATAATAATATTATTAATATACACTAAGCCTGGAGTCAGTCCTCGTGCCAACACCACAAACTCGGAAGCGGATAACGAAGAAAAGCGTGAATAAAAATACTGTTTTGCTCTTTCATCGCACGCATTTTTGAAAGTTTTGTTCGATGCATACAGGACCCACACGGCATGCGCGCCACTAGCTTCTGTTCTGAGCTTCATCTCCCAACATCTGCAACCAACGATAGTCCTCATCTTTCCACCCACCAACGGATTTGGGAAGCACCAACTGAGACCATTGCTCAAAAATTGTCGGAAGGTGAAGATTTGTTCGATACAACTACAACCGGTGCGAAACCCAGTCCCGCAGATCTGTTTTCCTCTCGTTTAATACAGTCTGTGAAGCGAGACAGGTGCAAGCAGCTTCAATGCTGTTGAGATCAGACTTATACCCTTATGGTCGATGCAGTCATTCCACGCACCATTCTTGAAGATATGGACAACCACCGATTTTCCCCCACCCACAGCTTTAGTTCACCTCCTTTAAACAGGGCGGATCCCGGCCTCTGTTGGTGATTCTGTTAAAACAGGCCGCAGGACGTATACAGAGAAGCAGATATTGGCAGAAACCAGCGCAGAGGGCTGGTTGAATCGCGCTTGAAAGTGCTACACCCAGCTTTCGAGACGGCGCTGCTGTTTCCCACCGGTAACATGGATGCGGTGGAGTAAATTGCGCCAATCGCGATACAAGAAGATTGCAGGGCATCCCTAGTAGACGACCAATGTTATCGGGTGAGGTTTCTGCTAGCTTTTCAACTAATACATTTTTTAAATTCGGATAAGTGAACTGGTTGGTTTAGTTTGTCATACTCTAACCGGCATTGCACCATGTGTTTTGGGGTTTTCACCGAAACACACCAAAGACTGGTCGTAGTTCGCGCATATAGTCCAGTATGTTCGATAATTTTGGAAGCAACCCCGTCATCCGTGATCGATTTGGGTCCATGACTGAAACAAAGAGTGGGGGTGGAGCGCCGGTTTGCAAACCGGTGATTGAAGCGTCTGAAGTTCGTGCTGAAAAGGAGTGATTAATGTTCAGGTCCCAGGGTTGGGAGCCTTTCCTCTTTCTCCGAACAACAGAATTCCAGCTCAAAAGAGTGTCCCTGGTGCACCTTATTCGGTAACGGCCGACCTACTCTAACATTAAATATACACTGCTGAAATCACTATCGGTCCGGTTTCTCTTACGCATGAGGTTATGTGATATCTAATAAAAATGTCTGACTGCTTCTGGGCTACAGTCGGTGGATGCGTAAGCCGACAACAAATAAATTGCCCTCACTAAAACGGTGGCTGCTCATCTTGCATGAACTCTCACGTCTTATTGTGCACAGTCAACAAGGATCCAGTCTAGCAGCGCGGCTTTGACGCTAGCACTCAGGGCTGCGCCCGTCTGACTAGGTGCTGTAATCTCAGAGTCCACAGAAAGACGCAAGTAAAATCCTCCAAAAGGATTGGAATTGAAAGTGCCAGTCGGATGATAGAGCTGTAGTCCTGAATGCAGGTATCTAGGATACAATACATGTCGGTCAAGGGTTTCGAGCAACCAGATCAGTCGCGCCCGTTGCTTCATGTGCATGTGTTTGCACGTTTAGCTTGACTAGTTTAAACGAGCATCGAGGACAAAAAAGAGCATCAGCCGGCGTTTTCTGGTTAAGGGGTCTTGGATATCTGTCGTGTTATAGGGACAAAAGTTAGGTTTGGACCTCTACTTGAAGCATTGGTGCTAGTGCAGGTGGCCAAGACTATTGTTGGGCTAGCAGTACAGGATAGGGAAGAGGTAAATGCAGGTTGGTTTCCATTCGGTTTTAGTGTTCGCGAAGGTTTGTGAAATAGGAATCAGAAGACAATGTGTAGTGTCGATTTAAGCCAGCCTTACAACGCGAAAATTTTGTTTGGATAGAAATAGCCATGCGAAGAGAAGATCATTGTTTAAAACTTTTCACATCATTTAGGCTTAATATAAAGGACAAGCTCTCCGCCCTGTTCTCTCGTTGGTGGTAGCATTGGAAATATAGTTTGATTTTCATCTCAGATTCTCCTTCATCTTCATTTTGCCTTGATTTTTGAAGCTACGTGACAAACGCACTATGGTACACATGTGACTTGAGGAAATGTCAAATTTAATAGCTTATTCAATGAACGGCGCGGGTAGTTGCACATGATACTTGAGTTTGACAATGAAAAATAGTCTTCTATCCGGCACGCCAGTTTCCATACATGTAAGCTCCTAGTTGTATCGAGGAGTTGCTTGCCTAAGTGTTTTGTTGATAAATAATCTCTTTGCTACATGAACTTCGAGACGACAGTAGATTTATGTAGGGGAGATAGATTATTCCAGCGAATGGTGATCCAAAATGAGGCACAGCCGGTCCAAACGGCCGGTGTAGAACCTGCAGTGTTTCTGACTTATTTTATCATCAGGTTCACGGAACATTGAACTCGACTGCCTGTATAGGTTCTACGAGGACGGAGCAGGCCCACCTTGGGAATCTGTGGACAGTTAAGGCAACCAATCAGTCGAAGGGAAGCAGCATGTATGTCACCAATAATATCATGGCGCGACGATAAACGAATTCAAACTAAAAAAGTAAATAAATAATTCGAATAAATCGAGAAGTAAACTATTTTTGGGGATAATAATATCGCTATTGTCATCTGCGCTTCAGTATTGGAGGAATTGAACTGTCTCAACCACAACCGAATGTTTCATCGCGCGTGAAACAGTGTGCTCTTATCTACATCACTCCTCAACATGCACAACGTATTTCTCTTTTCCTTTGACGTGGCTTCAATAATGAGTATTTCTAATTGATATATTTGTTTCCGGTATTCTCCTTTTGTCTCATCTTTGAAATGCACATGATTCGCACCTGGAATAACTTTCCTGAGGACATTTTCCAGTTAGCATAGTCTTCCGGCCAGTTTTCTATTGTAGAGAATCAGTATTGTGACATAGCTCGCGCACTGTTGAATCATGAGTGGTGTAACTGCGTAGGTTTCCACCCCTCCCTCACGAGAGCCGAATACTTTTAGGAATTGGTTTACCTCAACATTACATTATATATATATATATATATATATATATATATATATATATATATATATATATATATATATATGATATCGACACACCCTAATTTCGTTGAAAAGAATGGAGAAAAAATTGTTTCATCCGTGTAATTCGTAAACACTCAACTGTTCGTTCTATTCTTTGCCTTATCCCAACCCAATCAATCTGACCCCGCTCCCTCTCTGCTTTGGTAATTTTCTCACATTCACTCAGCGACGTGTGTTGTCGTTGACATGTAAGCCAAGACTTGCCTGCTGCTATTTTCATTCTTTTTTCATCACACCTATGAGGGAGGTGATGAAGATGATGATTGTTTGATCATTCACAATTAGATTTTCATTGCCTGCTTAGATTGCTTTTAGTACCTCGCCCTGTACTCGTTTACCTAAGTCTATTTTTCCACGCACGTCCAACCGCCACTCGGTGTGCTGTATCGCACTCATCCAGATTTCTGTTTTCAGATATTCTTTCAACGCGATATTGCTCCTCCAATGTAATCATCTCCATTCCTCATAGTACCGTGTTAGACCAAACAATTTTACAAGTATACTTCCTGTCTCTCGATTCGAAATTCCCCAGCGTTTTGTACTTGGGACTCAGAAATTAAGGTATCTGCTGGGTTCAGCCTACATCCTCATTTTCCATGCGTTAGAGAGTGGTAGGGTTGACATCCCATACAGTACACCGAACATAAGTCGTCAATAACCGTTGGAAAGTGATAACGTTACCAATTATGTTTCTCGTTGCACTCTTGGACCATAACCACTTAATCTTTCATACGTGGTATTCATAGTAATAGTAGTATTAGCAGCAACGAAATTCGTGAACCTCTATTGGAAAGTAATGAACATGGAAGCGAATATTTCATTGTCTGCGGTTTCCTCCTTGTATTCAAGAACTTCCACACACAGATTTATCGAGACCGGCGTACTACGGAAGTGTGTGAGTATATCGGCTGTCGAAAAACGATTTTGTCTGCGATTCACTTGTTAGCAGTGACTGAATAGAGCCTAGCGATCTTCAGTTCGTATTGAGTATATAAAGAGCACATGCGCAGTTCTAAACGGTTTCCACTTGGGGTAGATTGCTGTGTCGAGTGCACATGTGACCGTGGTTCGAGCGCTACCTACGATCTGCATTTATGGTAGGCGGTAGTCTACTGCCCGCCTCCTCACCCCCCTCCCCGCCGATTTGTTCGGTTTATTTTTTACCATTCCATCGCTCACTTAGGGTTACCACATTCTCCTCTCCCAATAGTGCTTGCGGCTTATCTTACCGTATTCATAAGTAACCGTGTTTGAAAATTAAATAACCGAACTAAGCTGTTATTCTTGTCCGCACTATAAGGGATGTGATACATATTTGGAACCCCGCCAGTTCAGACTTTCGGTGCCGGACCAGAATAAAGTGGATCGGTCAGAGACTCAGTTTCACGCCTCTATATTGCATTCTACCTGACCATCGGATTATCGGCCATGTGATCTCATCTCTATGGATTTAAGAAGAAAATTGTTACACGGAACGACACGGGTGCATTTTTAATTTATGGTAATATTTTTGACGTCGTGAATCCAGAGATCTCAAAATATCTGCTTTAGGTACCAACAGATGGGTCATTTCAAGCCGCATCAAACAATGTGAAGTGCGCGTGTTATCGAAATGATTACACACACTGATCATTTTTCAGACTTATAATCAGTGCCTATCAAAATTGGTGGATGAAGATATGCTTAGGAACGAGTTTCCAGCTAAATGAAACGTTGTAAGTAACAGATATCTAGCACACCCCACCGTTCGGATTCCGCTTACGTTGTATGACCCTTATCCACGTGACTCACGAGGTAGGATCATCGTTTTGTGTGCAACATGATGATCAATAACAAACTTCTTTCATACCTATCGATCCGCCGCCTCATTGATTTTCCAGTTTGTTAGAGTACAACAACTATACCGATAAATGTGGATTTCAAGGGAGCTTTCCGTCTTTGTATTAACCAAAAAATATTTTCGATCCCTCGAACATTATGTACTCAACTTCTCATGAATGCGTGATGTGTTAAGTGTAAGTGCATAGTTCAAATTCACACGCATTTGACAGTGACTTTCCATAGTATGTAATGGAAAATCCACTTGCATTTTACACATCGAAAAGTCGGACGCCGTGAGCCGGAAAACGTACAAATTGCGTTGGTTAAGTTGTTCCCGCTCTTGTTGTTCCGTCATAAATATTCTTCTTCACCCGATCGGTTATCAATACAACCCAACTTTATCGTTTTATATCTTCACCTTTCAGCAACTCGCTCGTCGCACGAATCAAACTTTTTAAGAATTCCTGTTTTGCATTTCACTCGTCCGGTTGAGTGCACACTACATAGTTTGTTAGCATTTTATGGTTTGTCCTTTTCCTGCCCATGTTGAAGATCTACTGGTGGCGTTCACAAATTTTCTTCATTTCTGGTTAGAGCCAACACGTTTTCTCCGAAGCATCCTCTGCACTTTTTGACTAAAGCTTATGAATGATGCACTTGTCAGACTTATTCTGACAATTAATCTCTCTTATGCAATAGACTCGTGATTGTCTTATTGATTGGGTCCTAGATCTTTTGTTACGCTCATTCTGGAAATTGTCACTCTTCTTCATACGATAAGGTTCTGCCATCTGCTCGTTTTTACGGAACTGGAAACTTGCCACGTGGAATCATAAGATTTATCCCGCTAGTATTTGTATTGTATTTCATTGAAGACTTTAGAAAGTTAACAACAACCCGCATTTCAGCCAAATAGAGGGAAAGCTGATCTTTGGCACTTTGAAATATGCATAACAATAAGTACTTCAGAAATAAAACTGGTTCAGCCACCGAGGTTAATCCGAAGTTCCTCTGTGACTTGTATTTTGTCAACCAGAACATGTGCTAGGCAAGGCACTGTAGAAATACGATGGACATTTATGTGGGATGAGATGGGTCTAAATTCGAAACTTGTGGAGGGATGCGAACGGCATGCAGATAAGTCACGGTACAACGGATGGGTGGGGTCAACGAGAATCTTCTTGGCGAATTTCTGTCAGGCTATAATGTGCAAATCGCAAACTTTGGGGATAAGAAAGCTCATGGAAACCAAAGAGACACAACTGATAATGGCTAGGCCGCGGCGTAGAGTGATAAAATCTTTCTTAAGTAGACCAGGAGAGATTACGGGACAGCAGTACGGTAAGATTGATAGAACACATTGATGGACGAACGAAAGGATGACAGTTTGTGTGACTCCAAACTACCTTAGCCTACGAACTTGAAAAGACAGCCTACGCAGTTTTTCCAAACAATCAAGAATGTGAGAACACCATTGTAAATTGGCGTTGATAATGACGCCTAAGTATTTGACCGAGTCAGCCCCGGAAACGGGGACACTGTTGATGGCTGATTGCTCATTTGGATAAGAGGAACGAGAAAGGGAGAAAGTACACTCAAAATGTTTGGAAGTGTTGAGATGTAGTCCAGAACGGGACGAAAAATTCCGAATATTATGTAAGTTCTCGAAACAAGAGTTAAAGTCTTGTCGGTTGGAGATAGGTTGGCAGAGTACGACGTCATCAGCGTACTTAAAAGGTTGTGCAGGTGGTGCAGTGATCAAGCCGCTGATGTATGTGGCGACGACAATGGAGGAGAGAAGGACACCCTAAAGAACACCTGCAATGTTAATCAAAGGATTCGATAAGCCTTTTGCGGTTCTAGTACGTTGAGTTCTATTGGAAAAGTAATCTTTCAACCACGAGAGTAAAGAAGTGGGACAGCCAAAGGACTCTAACTTCTGAAGAAGTAGAGAACGGGGAACCGAATCGAATGTGGAAGAATGGTAGGGGAAAATACACCTAACGGATTTCACGAAACTATTATAGTTGTTTGAAATGAAGTGAGAAACTGAAGCGACTGCATCCAGAATGCATCTGATGGTTTTGTACGCAAACTGATGGGGGTCATTCGGAAAAGTAAGAGAGGAACGCAATCGACTTGGGATGGCACGCTCGGTCAACTTGAGCGCAGAAGTGATTGCGATGAGACGAAAGCGTTTTCACAAAATGTTGGACTTATAGTGTTTGGGAGTAGGCACTACTGTCACGGGTTTCCAGGAGGCAGGAGTGGCACCAGCATCAACAGTTTTATTGATGAGGGAAATCGTAATTCCAGATAGTTGACTTGCTCCAAATTTGAGAACTGTGGAGGGTAAACCGTCTGGACCCGCAGCATAAGCTGTTTTTGAGGTTCGAAGAAGCTTAAAGCCTTCTTCTGAGGAAAATAGCTCTATATCTGAGGGGGCAGAGTGAAAATAAGATAGAAGGGTATCCGATGAAGGATGAATAAACACGGCGTTCAGGCTGTTGGCATCTATCTCATAGTTTTTGGATCGGGCTCATTGTCTACACAGAAGCCGGATTCCTTGCCAGAGAAATTTTCTATTGGTGGTACAAAAGAACTGATGGGCAAATGTCTTGTTCAGCCGTCGAATCTCTTGTTTGGTCATGGCGGAGTGTCGTTTCACCGAAGCCTGGTCTTGTAGTTTATAGGCACGTTCTTTTTGCCTTCTCAGAGACTTCAGCAATAGAGAAGCTATTCTTCCGTTGTTAAAAAATACATTCTCCATAGGACAACACAAATCGAATACCTCTCTCAGTGTCTTCGTAATTAGGTCTAGCGGGCAAAGAGAGCAATCGAAGGAAAACCACTAAGTAAGAATGGGAAGGCATCTCTGAAGAAGAGTAATGTTGGTGAGTGACAGATTTCTAGAGGTTATCTTAAGTTGTTTCGTCCTGACGAGTGAACAGTGCACTGAACGTGAATAAACTTTAGGTCTAATTATAATGAGAGCGTGATCACTCGTTGAAACAGGAGCTTTCAGTTGTAAGTGAAACAGATCGGGATGGTTCGTGAAAATTCTGTCTAAAGTAGCGTTTCCTCTGGTTGTAATGAGACAGAGGTCACTTGAACCAAAAGCGAGTAAGGGATACGTGGGTGTATGATTAAAATCACCAACAACAAAGCATTAACAGTCAGACAGTAATGGAACCAGGACGGATAAGAAAGCGTCAAAGAACAAGTCGATGTCACTCTGGAGCAGAAAGGAGCTATATACGAGTTACTGACCACAGTGCCTCGAAAAGGCGAGAATTTAGAGTGACATTTAACAACCATGTAGTTAACATCGTTACAGGAGAAAGCAAAAGTAACTTCAGACTTGCCAGACCACTCGGAATCGATGTAATTAATTGCACCATCACCTGTCTTCTTCTTGCACTGTTTTCTGTCTTGACGGAAGCACTCAAAGTTCTCAAGGGGAGTGAGTTCGTCATTAATGCTTTCATTTAACCAAGATTCTTGGATATAGGTCTTACAGGTGTTCGTGTTAACCCGAAAGTTCAGGACGTTGGTTAGGAAAGACATCTTCCCAAACAGGGACCGAACGTTAGTACTGACCAATGCGGGACCTGTCATCTTGGTGATGTACGACTAAGAGCAGTCTGCCAACCGGCTCGCTTGCGCTTCCCAGTCCAGCTTGATCTTTGCCAGCTTTCATAAAAACGAGTAGTGGATAGTGAAGCAGAACATATTGTGTTTCTAATCCGAGTGAATGCTTTTTTAGAGTAGCGAATTCCAAGTAGCATGAGTTGATGTTGAGAATAATTCCAAAGGGACATTGATCAGATTCACAACAAAATGTAGCTCAGCCAATCGTGGGGCGGTAGGTAAATGTTCACGTCGAAGTTG
Organism: Fasciola hepatica; assembly: GCA_948099385.1. Classification (NCBI taxonomy): domain Eukaryota; kingdom Metazoa; phylum Platyhelminthes; class Trematoda; order Plagiorchiida; family Fasciolidae; genus Fasciola; species Fasciola hepatica. Next base: position 8,423,298 of record CANUEZ040000075.1, on the reverse strand, counting down.
AACACCACTTATCAGCCTCGATGTTGCTTGACTGAGCATCACAAATGAATTGTTGGCGCCTCTTGTGATTCATCACTCCCGGTCTCCGAACCTTGGTCATCCACTGTTTTAATTATATGTTCTCGGGGCTCACGTTCCAGTGCCTTTGACTTTCAAAGTAAAAAGGCGATTCGGTCTTTCTCCAGCACAAGGTCAAATGGTGTCAAGGAATACTTGTAGATGAGAAGTTGGCTTTGCTCCCCACTTAAGAGTTATTCCAATCCGTTTTGGATTTTACCGGTTAGACAATCTAGTATCTGAGCCGGTTGGATGCTTATGTCTTGTATACCAGCACATACACTTCTAAGTTTGTCGTGTACCTCGATACAGTTAGCGGTTGTACGATAGTTTACTGTGTCTAGTCTACTATATGGTGGAGAGTTACGATAAGTTGTAAGTTGTTGCAGTATGTGTTGGAACTGAGGGGATGCTGGATATTTGGAGACAATAAGGACTGTCGTAAATGGCCTACGTGCATTCAGACTCCTTCATCGTCTTTTTCCTAATTATACTTTTCACTCTTTATTCTGTTTTCGTACGAGTTAGCAGCTAAAATTGGGTCACTAAGATGAGAGAGTTAATGGTTGAATAAACTGAACCGAATCAGTTAGCTTTTCTTGTTCTTCGATGCAGATTCACGTGCAAACCGATTGAGCTGATTCTCAATGCTCGTCCAAATTTTTTCGTCTTCGCTCACGATTAATCCATCTCACCTTCATGCAGTTTTATTTTATTCGTTTACTATCTTGATTGAGTTCATCGTGATTCATTGTTCTGTCTTTTTTGCATCACACCCAGTCATCTGATTAATTGATATTCAGTGGTAGTTTTGACTTGTTCCGATAGATGCTCACTTGTCATTCGCACAAATTGTCATCGATTTTCTTCCGTACTCATTAAAACTGCTGATTTGCATCCACCAATCGAGTCATACACAACACATTTTTCTCTGTTCTTACTCCTAATTGGCAATCACTTCTGCGAGCGTTGTTTTCCCACTCATTCGTGATGCGAATCATTTCAGCATTTTAGTTTTCGTCTATACTGCCCGTCCATTGTTACCGTTTTACCATGCAAATTTACCGTCGACGGGTAACAGATCGATGAAGATCGTCTTATCAGTGCTGATTGACAGAGAAGCGTTCGTGATCCTGTGCTGCAGGCTTCTATCGGTTAGTGGCCACTGACGATTGTTTATTAGTGTACGTTTAACATTTCAGTAGCCTCAAGCCTATTGCGCTCCGTCGTATTGAGTAACATCACATTGTCCGCGTGTGTGAACGCTGTTGCTCGTCTCGATTTCTGCATGGGATTCACATGAGCAGTTGTCCCCTTCATAGACGAGTATTTGCCACTTTTCCCGTTCTCAACCGAATGCACGGATCAACAACCACCAAATTCAGGGTGAATGAAGTTTAGGTCGTCGATTTGATCACGCGGATGGATGTGAGTTCGTGTCGTAAGTGGAAGACTTTCACCGATGAAACGACGAAGGCGGAAGATTACTCAAACTTCTCTTACAGTCTTGAGAATATGAACGAAATATGAACAAACCACGGAACCCCTGTGAAGTGGTTTATATAACTTGCGTCATTAAAATTTTGAAATCAGGATTCATAATTCATAAGTCATTCCATATCTCTTCAGCAGCTTGATGTGAGGGAGGCAACAAAACAGTTGAGTGAAGCGATTTGATGTGCAAAAATGAGTATTATTCATCGATTACCCATTTATTCACGGAAACATCAGAACAGTAGCGTAGTAATTATCCACTTGTCTAGATTGATGCGACAGTAGGGCTCAGTCACGAAGTGTGATTTACCTCTCGATAATAAAGCGTTTTTTATTGTCCTTAAATTTGGTAAACTGAACAAGATTTCTGCTCAGGTAAGTTGTTCTCCGTTTTTTCCACAGATATTTATTTATAATATGATTCATCATGCAGCTTGAACGCTCAACTCACCATTGAAAACCATGGAAGCACTGTACAGCTGTTTCATCCTTGTTGGGAATCATCAGCAGTGCACATCCATGGTTTTCAATGGTGAGTTGAGCGTTCAAGCTACATGATTAATCATATTATATACAAATCTAATCTCCTACTACTCAATTGCAGATATTTATTTGTTTGTCACTACCTCTGTGTGACGGGGTCCTATGGTTAATTTCCACTTAGTTGATTCTCGGTGTTCAGCCTTTTTGTAAGTATCACTTATTTCTAATTTCCTCTTTGAAGTCGTTTGTTCCCCGTCTGATTTCATATACATATTGCTTGGTCTAGAGTCACTTGATCCCCCGTGAAACAAATAGGAAGTGCCTAATCAGCCAACATATATTTCTTTTTTCGTTGGCAAATTTGATTTTTCCTATCATTTCAAACTCTTGAACCGCCTCGAGTGCGCCATACTGTCTCATCATTATTTACTAGTCTTCAGGCATTACTTCATAGCTAGTGTATGGCTAATTCTTTTTCGTCTTGCCAAGAACGGTGAGTTGACTGGTCTTTGTCCTTCATGGTATCTCATTAGGAAAAGGCGAAAGAGGGCAACCGTTTCACACAAGCTTTCACAGCATCAACTCATTGATCTGACTAACAACCGTGGGTTCTACTTTTGTGAAGTATCATTTGTTCTGGAAGCATTTCATCTCGATGCTAGAGTTATTTTTCCTAATTCGCACTGGTCGTGGTGATAATTAGCTGTACCTCTTCCACTACCTGAGCAGTAAATGTGGTCCACTCGCACTGGGATAGTTTAGTTGCTCTGACTATCAACCTAACAACTATGTGCTCTGTTTTGGCCGCTACCTCGCAGCATCGTCGAATTAGAAGGGAAATAAACTGAAGCTTGTTCACGCTCAGAAAAGAGTAATCACCTCCATTACCCTGGCGTAATGCGCTTTCTGAATGTAGCGAAACGGAAACCCTTCTTGTCCACGGTTCCGTGTTTATCATATATATGCAGGTTCAAATGAATTTCCCGATGCGTAGAATTTAATGGATCTGGTTCATTGAATAATGTTAGTTCGTCCGTGGATCAAGATTCATGTTTTTGGTTGAATTAGTCCAGAGCTAAAATCATTGTGTAACTTTATGGGGTGAATAAACGCAGAAATTGATGACGGTGTGGTAGTGACAGAATTGCACGAAATGAAATCAGAAGCCACACGAACTAGCTCTGGAATGTATTAGTCCTTTAACATAACAAACTAGGCATTTTACAAGCATAAAATATCTGAGCAGAAACACGCACACAGTTATTTATCTTTGAACGATGTTATTGGTAGGCACAAAGTCGCCAAACGCTGCCACGCTTTGTTGAGGCGGATCGTGCGCACTGCTATAGTCAGTGTCCAAACTTACACTAAGGTGGGCCAAATCCACACGAAACGTTTGGTCTTGTATAGAAGTGCATGAATGATGATTGGAGTGTACACCAGACGAATAAACACAGATTGATCCAAACGGACTTCTCGTGTTACATGCCAGTGGGACACAAAATCACCATAAGTATCCTGACTTGAATTTGAATACTGGTGAATCTCATGCTAACTAAACATGGAGAATAATATGGAGGAACTCACAGTATCCACTGTACGCTTTCAGCCAATTAGTCTCTTTGCTCTCTCTTTCTTTCTGTCTTTCTCTCTCTCTCTCTCTCTCTCTCTCTCTCTCTCTATATATATATATATATATATATATATGATGTAAAAAAAGCACAGTAACATCCTGTAGATTTCATCTAATGAGTGATGTAGAACACATTATCTCTATTTTCAATGTTTTATGCCGTCCTTTTACCTTTACAGGAAGGCTTTATTGCTAGCGAACCATGGCGCCGTGGTATGTTCCCGGTGACCTACGTGAAACGCCATGCTGTAAACTGAGCACGCGGTTCCACATCAGACCACTTCCCTTCTCCACTCATTCTCGCATCTGGAGTAGAACGCACATGCATACAGCCGCGGTTTGAGGTCATTTGGATATTGGTTCTCACATTCTATCCATCTTGATTACACCATTCCACCATCGAGAAACAGCGAACTACGCAGATATATACGCACACACACACAGCGCCAGTACCTCGCAGCGTATATCCTCGACTGCCGTGCTCCTCGTCGTTTTCCTGCACCAAATCCATAACACGGGAATAAAGGGACCAGTTTTTTGTTCTCATTTCTGGTCACCGCGTGCGCGCATTCACACGGGTTCAACCACTCTAGGAGTCCCCAGCAATTTGTTCAACACCTCTTTTGTTATGCCAGTATCCTAATATGATGTTCATGATTCGCGAAGAACGAAAGCAGTACCACAGTTTTGTTTTGTTTTCTGAATGAAATAACACCTCACTCTCCGGCCGTCGCGAAGTATCACAAATGGCCAACAACTAGGTTGCATTTACGAGCCCCCCCCCCCCCCCCCGTCTTATCTTGCTCGCAACTTTCACGGTAGTTGAAAACAACATTTCCAACTTCCCGCCCGCTTTCGTCTCTACTGTTCCTATGTCCTGTCCTCAATGATATTCCGTTCCCATTATTTATTTACTCATTTTCGATTGTTTATTTTCCTTGCATTTTGATCTCAAACGCAACACGATGTGCTTGCGCTCTTGCTTTGTTCCACCGTCGTTTTTCGATCTATCTTACATTTGTTCCCTACCTGTGATCACTACAGTATGGACAGAATAAATGGGTAAGCAGATTCGTACCGGCGAAATGCCCTCGCTTTGATTTTGCTCCCACCATCAACCACTCTACAACAGTCTAACAGAGTTTTGGGAATTCCCCGGCGATTTTCAATTGCCTGTACCTCCTCCTCTCTGTTTTATCCAGTCCGGACTACGTATACAGCCTAGCCTTCATGCGAACGACTTTCCAAAATAATCTGGAGTACCCCATCGTGAGCAAGGCTCGACAACATGTTACGAGTGTATGGTGTCATAAACACATGTACACACAAACGTGACCTATAACAAATATTTTCATCACACGCTGATTTAATGGTGAATTCTGTCATCTCATTTCTACCCTGCTACCGATGCTCCCAATCTTTTGGCCGTGTCATTTTCCTCTCATCTTCTAACCCCGTTTGCGCCTCCCACTATTTGGACTCGCCAGTAACGAATTGCTTTTTCGTGCATTTCATGCGTCTGTTGCCATGGTGTGTGTGCATGTATCTATTCTTAGCTTTTCTGTATATTTGAACGATTTGTCCGTGTGAAGTAATTGATGGGAAAATTATGCATTGCCAATCGACCATCTGCCAACTTGTTTCTTCAATGGGCACTCATAGCACGCTCCATGACACGTTTATGGTGCATTGCTAATGGACTCCTGATTTTGAAGGTCGCGGTGACTGGAAGTCGGTGGACAGATTTGATTCTGTCTATCCGTTGCACGTACCCTGCGAATCGACCTAGGTGATATTCTGTGTGGATTTTGCTCCTCTTGTTTTTTCTCGTTTGTGATTCAGAGAAAGGTGTGGCTTATTAGTTGGGATCGTGCGTGCGCATCAAGATGATTTGTAAGATCATCTAGAATAGTTTCGTACACGGAAACGCCAGTTTTCTGCAATGTGATACAATCTCTCTCAGTATCAAGAAGATTATGAAAAATGTGCACTGGCACAATCAGTTCAGTATCAGATGAAATTATTGCACTGCGTGTGATCATTCATAATGAGTTTTACGTGCGCGTGTCAAGCATTCAGCTGATGCGAATCACGTTGTTTCATCACGCGAAATAGGGGCTTGTGCCGACCTGAGTCACTGTAGCTACGTACAAAACTGGGAACTGGGATTCCGCCTTCCGTTTTGTTTTAGTGTGACTTTTCCTGACTCATGCTATCATTTGCGAGAAAAAGATGCCATCACAACTGGGTCGCAGAAAAGATGAAAAAACCAAGAAATCTTCATAGGACATGACTGACCGAAGGAACTGAAGTTTACGCATTGAGATTGGAGCACAATTCAGCGACCACTTTTTTATTGGTTAATATGCGAGCCGGGTATGCGATAAGAAATCTTATAATCATTTGTGAGAGGAAAATTAGGACTTATTTTTGGATGAAAGTAGCAGGAAAACAGGTTGGCGTATTGAACCAACGCCATGGAGCTGGTCCTTGTTCGGTCTTATCGACCGAAAGCTGTCTATCTAAATTGATATTATTAACAATCTGTGCTCACTGGGAATTATGTAACCCTGGTTAGCATGACTAATCTGTTTGAAGCTTGACAATCGGAAATTGGTAAAATGTCGAATGGTACTCATTTGTAAAACTGTGAAGGTGTGCAGTTCACAACACAGGTGGTTATCATCACTGACGAGTAAATGCTGACCCAAGATCGGCCATATATGTACCCCGCAGGAAAAAAATAGAACGCTACTCTATCGATAGCAAATCCGTGGTTTATCATACGCCTAGTGAGGAAAAATTCCGGTTCATTTCCAATGCAAAATCTTGGAAGCGTGGTCCGCCGTGCATCCATCTTGTTTTCACGATGACATAGAGGGGTATGCTTATGACCACGATATTCTGTATTTCTGTTAGGTCGGAAAGGGGCAGAATTCCCAGAATCAGCATGTCTCTGTGGCAGACATTGCTCTGAATTTTCTCGCAGACGATGACAACACGTTTTTGCATTCTATTCACTATTCATGGTCAGAACAAGAAGCGAGGGAAGGAAATCCAATATCCGAATCGCGCATTGAGGTCATTTGCAGTGATATAAAAGGACTGCCGGGGGGCGAAGATTTATCCAGCCAGGAGATTTTCCATTACATTTCTTTAAAGCATTGCGAAGAATAAATAAGCAAATTGCATGAACTTTCGACCGTTCTAAAGCCAACATAGAGTCTCCAACGCATCTGGTCACATATCATAATCGCGGAAGAATCGGAATCGAATCGCTACTCATTTTGGCTAATAAGTAACTGTATCATGTATGCTGGGACTTAACAGGCTCTCAAAAACGTGACTCGCCACAAGAGATCCCCAAATAAGCTGACTACGATGGCGTATATGTCGCAAAACTTACTACGCTGGTCCATATCGCCAAGCTTTTCGGGGGAGTGCTATGGACAACACCTTGAACGGCACAGAAAATAATCTTTGCCGCCGGGTAATGCTCCATGTTATTCGTGGAGATAGACGAACTCCACGCCACCAAGGATCTTAAGCGATAGCTTTTCGTTTCTGTTAAGGGTGTGTATACGCATCTTCATTTTTAGTAGTCTAATGAAACTTGTTCACACACCCTTTTAGCACTTTTAGATCGATGTGATGGGCGGTAATAGTGATAGCATCGGCAAACAGACGCGAGGTTAACGGAACCTGTTATCCATCGATCGGTTGGTCTGCTTGTACGATGAGATCGGATTGGCGACACATGACTTATTAGTGTCCACGTGTGTACGGAACTGACAATAAGTAATCGGGATCATAAAGTGGCTGATTAAAATAGTTCATGTGCTAGGATGTGATATCGATACCGTCCCCAATGATATTAGAGATGTATGACGAATACCTATTTTAAACTTTTTATTATATCAAGACGTTTGACAGCCACCAACAAAACTTCAATGCGCACAGCCGTACCACACGTGGCCACGCTGTGTTGACTTGTGTGCTGAACTACTGAACTCAACGTCACACCAGCTCCGAAAGCGCTTCCTGGCCTGTCAATGCCCACTTGACTCACCACCAGCTATTATATTTTCAAAAAATAATCCCTGTATATCTTGTTTGCAATTATCACATCACTACGACATTCATACATCGGTGTGAAAAATAAACTGGATTCTTGAAGATTTACTTACGAATCAGTTTAGGCAGTGAAACATACAGGTCATCCCTAATGTGAACGTGTATTCAATGTGACCTCATTGATTTGGGACGCTTTCACTCAATGTTTCTCAACTGAATTTATCCCATAAGGTGGGGTTCTTCCGTCACAAATCTCCTCCCAAAAATGCTAATATGGAAATCATCCTGAACGGGGACATCATCCGGACCTATCGGCCTTCTTCATGTTGATTCGGGACACTCGTTCAGACCCCTGTGAAGTATCATGAACATCAGTGTACCAGTGTGTAAGGCGTTATCTTGAAAAGGTTTAGCTCGTGTGCCAAGCGCCATCGCGAGAGCAGAGTAACCCCAAGTAACAACTCATTTTGCAGCGATTTAAAACTAGATCGTTGTCCTCTCCACATCGTCCTTTCCGTACATTTTTATTCCTTTTATTCAGTAGATTAGGCGGAAAAACTGCAAGCGACCAGAACACTCAGGTACACGAAACTAACCGCTCTTTGATTGGGTGATTTCAAAAATGTCACAAAACACAGTAGCCACGAGAAAGGGTACATCTATCTCTCCTTTTTATGCAGTAAGGTCACAGATTCACAAGAACAGCGAGCTAGAAAGACGGTTGAGGAGTGGCCCGGGGAGAGAGGGATAACAACGGAGAACCGATGGCTGTCTCTAGCTTTCGACATGCAACTGTGCGAGGATAAATATGGATACGCTTAAACAACGGGATTCACGGGGGAAAGATAGTCGGTGAGTTGGAAAACATGATGTCAAGTTAATCGGTTTAATAAATGATGGTCAAATAAATTGCCGCTTTGTATGTCCCAGATTGAAATAGAATGATAAAGGAAAGGGTTCCGGTGATCCTCTCCTCGGCGTCTAGCGTGTGTGTGTATGCGATGACACTAGGCAGCCACGTACAGAAGTAATCCACGAAAAAAGTTCATACGTGACGGCTAACTAGTTCCCGGTTGGCTCTGTTGCAACAATTTCAACCGTGTTCCCATTATTGGTGTGATTTATTGTGGCCTCGTGAGAATCAGCAGGTTCGGCTGCGTTCACCTGGACTTGCGTTTCTGAGCCATTTCTGTTGCTGTTTTCCGATTGTTGTTCCAGTTCCATCGCGTGCGTCGGTTCCTCTGTTTGAGTTTTCGTTCCGCTTTGAACTTCAGTTTCTGTTTTAATAACGGATTCAGGTTTCTGTGTCGTCGGTTTAGTCTCAGCAACCAAATCGAGCGACTTGTTTAGAGCACTTGTGTCAGCCGTCTTAGTGACCGGGGTGGAAGACGAATTGTTATTTACCTGGTCGTGTGAGGCCAGTTTTTTCTCCAGCATACCAATAGCGTCCAAGGTGTCTCGGACAGCTTGCTTACGTTTTTGCCGTACCGTGTCTTCACCGCCTGTGTCGATACCATCGAATTTGAGCAACATTTTATCCAAACGATCTTCCAAGTACATATACGTTTTGTCTTTGGTTGAAGCTGTTCAAACGAGCGATGGGAAAAAACGATCAAACTCGACACAGTCCAGTTAGCACCATTTCGAAAGTGCCTCTAGATGACATGTTTATCAGTCAAAAGCTAACGCAGTACCATTACGTGGGGATAAAAACAGGGAGAAGTAAACACCTAGTCACAATTTGAAATCATGTTGACTGCCATAATAGACGAACACATGAGTAACATCCGACAAGATCACGGGCAAGCAATCGATTCGATGTTGAACGAAATAATCATTGGGCACAGAGGACAGGGCACATTCTGACTAGCATCAAATCGCTGAGTTCAGGATGTCATACTACTATAACGTTCTAGTAAACTGGATTTTTCCTGTCCCTCGTTTTCATTAGGCGTTTTGAAACAGATGGACATTCGTTTTCATCGCAATATCGTGTGTTATTGATTTCATCAACCAGTTGTGGAAAATGCAAAATCAACGGTCACAGATTCGGCTTAGGAGGTCGTCACTCTATGGCAGATCATCATGTTTTGTTTTCAGAAGCGCATTGTTGACATCGTCTGTCGACCACCTGTTTTTATTCTACCGACCTTCAGTGTAGAATATGACTGGTGTGTGAGCTTTCAAAAAACGTTTTTGGAGAGGAGCGTTTGAATCTAGACTTGTTGGGCATTCCGGGAGAGAACCCGCTCTCTTATCAACGTGGGACTTCACGAAAATGGTTTTTGCCTTCATAAAATCCACACGAGGTGATGTTTTTACAACACTGAATTAATGCGCACTGTGACAAGGAAGACTAGAAAATTCAGTTGAGAAACTTGTGGTGAAAAATGGTCAACATAAGACCATGAAAACTGGCTAGCGACAGTCGGTTCTGAACCCTGGTGAATAGTTTTTAGTACAGTTTATACAGCCGCCAACCTCGCACTTCTGTGCTCTGATTTCGGTTGCTACACTCCAGCGTCGTCCAGTGAAGGGCAGAAAGAATGGAAGCATAAAGTGAAAAAGACCCAAAAATCAAAGTAACAAGTGGGAATTACGAAGACAGAGAAAGAGTCCCAATGCAACAACACCACTAGCCGCGACACCTAGCCATATCACTTATTGTTTCCAACCATTTGATGGATAGACCACGTGCACTCCAACCCGGAAGTCTCGCGTCTTACTTGGCCAAGTCCACTGGTCAAGGTTTTCATAACTTTTTGGCCTTGTCATGGACTTACCACCTCAGCCCACCTTCCAACCACAACCTGCCTCGGTAAACAGTGCACGCCGAGGAAGTCTGTCGGTGGGCACGCGTAACACATGTCCCAGCCACCTTGAAATGTTTGGATTCAGTACTTGATCCACAAATTGACCTCTGGTTTCCAGCACCTTACGCCTAATTTCAGCATTGCTGATACGGTGTTTCCACCATACTCGGGCAATGCTACGGAGACATCGGTGCTCTAAAACCGACGATCTTCGCCTATCTTCTACCCTTAACGGCGATGTTTCTGAGCCGTATAAAAGAATGGACTTATCCGCCGCAGTGTGCACTCTACCCTGAACAGACAACTGGATGTCACGCCGACGTCACAAATTGCTGGGGTTGGCAAAAGCCAAACGCACCTTCTGCATACGAGATAACACTGCATCCGACATCTGTCCATCTGGTGAGATGTAACTTTTCAGGTAACAAAACTTATCTACTTCAGCTAGAGCCTTCCTTGCCAACAAAGATCGACGCCGCTATTCTCACACGAGGATAGGGCTATCTCAAGAATCAATCCAGTTGCAAAATTGAAGAGTAAGGGTGAAAGAGGGTAACCCGGACGAACCCCACTTTCTGTGGTGAACTCGGGTAAAAGATCGCCGTAAGCACGAACTCGGCTTCGGCTGTTTGCATACAAGCATTGGAAAAGAGAAACAAACTTCTCTGGCACACCCCTCAATGAGAGGCAGGGCCAGAGAACTGTGCGGTCGACTGAATGGAACACCGTTTTCAGATCAAGAAACACAGAAATTGTGGACCTACGGAAGATGTGTTTGTGCTCTAAGGTTCACCGAAGAGTAAACATGTGGTCAATCCAACCCTACCAGATCTGAAACCGGCTTGCTTCTCACGCGTACATATTTCGCGGGCGCTGGATAATCGGTGGAGAATAAGCCCGGTGAGCAGTTTGCATGTGATACTTGTCAACCTAATTCCTCTGTGGTTTTCACAAGAGGATCTGTCACCTTTCCTGTCAATCAGCACAATCACAGATTCAAACCATTCTCTGGGAATTTGCTCACTATCCCAAATAACCCGGAGGAGTTTTGTTGACTCCGAAATCAAAGCTTTTCCTCCATCCTTGAAAACGAACAGAGACAACCCATCCGGTCCAGCAGCTTTGTACCGTTTCCAGAAACTTTTTCAAGTAACCTATATTCCGCATAACCCCCGTTTCTGATGGAGGGGTGAGATCCACCTGCGTCGGTTCTCTGGCAGGTATATATGGAAGTAGGAAGTAGGCCAACTGAATTCGTGAATAGAAACAAAGCATCAAGTAAGTAGCATTCAAAATGTTATTTTATTTGCGACAGTGGAGAACAAACACGAACTTGTTCAGTTGCAGAAAAAACACCGTATCAGAATACAGCATACTTATGCATCTCGGCGGGGAGAGAATGTGATCTCTCGTTTTCCAAAAGTTAATTAATTGGCTTTTACACAACAATGACTAGTGAGGGCGGACAGAACCATTGAGCGACAATATGGAACGGGGCACTGGGTACATAAATTTGACCAGACAGCAGAAAAACTACTGTATATTGGTCTCGGTTCCATGTGACAATGAATGTATAAATTACGTCACAGAAGTTGTTTCCATGATACTACCGAGAATGACGAGTGTGAGAAAGGCAGTGGTGCGGGATTACCAGTCAGTTTGGTTTCAAAATCGGTAGCGCGAATGCCAAACGGCGTATCCAGAACTTGTTGTGACAGACTTTTGCAAGCAACAGGCTTACGGTTTCAATCAAAAAAGCTCTGGCAAAAGTGGATTCCATAGATATTTATATTTACCAAACAGATAAAAATAGTAAAGAATCTAACATGAAGTACTTAGGTCAGGGTTTTCATATCTGACGCGACAGGACCAGTCACCTCGACCCATCTTGAAGCCCACTTCGGAGAACAAATCACCCTGAGAAAGTTTACCTGGGGATATGTGCGACAAGCCCCAACCAACATAACCTGTTAATATTAAGCACTTGATCCAGATTGATCTCCAGTTCATAGCTTCAGTATTACTGATCATGTGTTTGTAACAAAGTCGAACGGTGTTTCGAAGATATCGATGCTCAGACACGTGTGTACATGTCTCCCGCCCGTAACGGCCAGGTTTCTCAACAGTGTTTTAAACCCGGTCTAAATATCACAGCGTCTACTCGACCTTTGATCAACAAACGGATGTTAAGTGAATGCTAGAGATGGCTAAGGTTGGCAAACATCAAACGTGCATTCGTTTGCGCGGTGATACTATATATACGACATATGACCACCAGGTGAAGTGCAACTATCTAGAAAAACAAATTCATCTGCTCCGGGTAATGCATACAGATGGTGTTGCCGTTCCGCTAATCCTCAATCTCGTAGTTTCTTCGTGCAGGCCAGGAAAAGACACTCGCTTTCAACTGAGAAAGCCAAGGATCGTTTCCTTCACCGGAAAGCCGAAAGTCTAGGTTCTTCCGCTACCAACAGTCGATCGTTTTTGACTCTCGCCAAAGCCGTTTCCCGTAATTTTTGCCCCTTCAATTCCCCTCTCCATCTCTAACTCCCGTGGCCCTTTAGTCTCTGAATCCCACGAGAAAAGCCGACACTGTTGCTTCCCGGTTTGCTTCTAATTTAGCTTCACCCGACTCTTCTATTCTTCCGCCTCGAACCACTCTTACTAGCCATCCCTATAATGCCCCTATAACAAGCAGAAAGGCCCGCCAAACCTTAAAATCAATCGACTAAAGTAAACCGCCTGGTAATGACGGTATTATACCCCTTATGCTGAAATGTGTGACCCAGAGTTAGTACCAATTTTACGTCATCTTTTTGTCTTTCTCTCCAAACTGGTACGTTACCCGCCCCATGGAAAGAAGCCGAAATTTATCCTCTTCCCAAACATAGTGACTCCGACCCGAACAACTACCGTCCTAATTTCCTTTCTGCTGTCATTTCGAAGGTAATGAAGACCATGATTTCTGACCAGTTGCAAACGTTTCTCGAACGTGAAAGACTGCTGAGCAGTCGTCAATACGAGTTCCGACCTCGTCGTTCCATGGGTGATCTACTAGGTATGGTTTCGCACTCCTGATCAGCGACACTCGATAAACAAGGGAAATACACCTGGTCCCACTAGACATATCGAAGACTTTTGACGTGTCTGGCACAAAGGTTAACTGTCTAAATTGCTCAATTTTTGGTTTCTTCCAGTCCGTCTTGTAGACGTCGGGTTATCCCAGTAACCAGACCGTCTCCATTCGTATCGATGGGGCATAATCACAGTCTTTTCCCGTGAATCCTGGTGTTCCCCAAAATTCTGTACTTTCACCCATCCTCTTTCGGTTTTTCATTACTGATCTCTTATCCACCACTTCCAACCTCACCCACGCTTTTTGCGACGATGTCACTCTTCATTACTCTCTTTCATATCCCACCTACCCGAATGCCACCACCAACATCGACCGTGACCGTCGTGCTTTTGTAACATCGTTCAATACAGACCTTGGGCAGATCTCTTCTTGAGGTTCTCAAAATTGTGTTCTCCGAAACACCTCTTCTTTCAATTTCTCTCAAACACCATTGCTTTTCTCCCCTTCCTTCCTCCAACTCAATGCCTTCCTTGGGTCTTTCAACCGTCACCTTTCTATTTTGGTCTTCCTATATATGTTTGCTTACTTCTCGTGCTGCGCGCAAGATTGGTTTTCTGTCCCGTACAAGACGTTTCTTTAAACCATCCCACCTTCTCACTGTACAAAACTCAAATTTGTCTCACACTTGAATACTGCAGTCAGGTGTGGGGTGGAACTCCGTCTCCTTCATCTCTTCTCGACCGGGTCCAACGTATAGCCGTTTATCTGGTAGTTGATCCAGTTTTACCATCCAATTTGCAGTCGCTTGCCCATCACCGGGGAGTTGCTTCATCATCCTCGCTCTGCCACTATTATTTTGGGTTTTGTTTCTCCGAGCTTGCCTCGGCTGTTTCTATTCCTATTACTTTTCAACGCCAATCCCGAGCACAGGCAGCTAGTCAGCCTTATCAGGTTTCTGTAGCTCGATCTCGGACCTCGACCCTTCAGTCTTCTTTCCCCCTCCGGACGGTTAAGTTATAAAACACCCCTTCTCTTTCTAACTTTCCACCCACCTACAATATTTTACTCCTTAAAAGTGAGATCAACAAACTGGTTTCGATGTGAGTGATTCCTAAAGACTCCTCTTACAGTAAGTTTTGAACTACGGCGTTTACGCCTTTTGCTGTAATTCACTTTGTGTTTAGTAAAAAAAAAAATGCTTCTCATGCTCAAATTAAATCTGTTAACAGTTGGCTGACTCAATTATCTCTTATAGATTAGAACTGGACATCGTTTATGCTAACACAGTTGACTTAGTGATATAAGATATTCAATACAAATGGTCGAAAAATGACAGCGGCAAACTCACACGAGAATGCATCAATCTGAGCACGAATCTCCATCAAATCAGCCAGTGCCTGATCAATTTGTTCCGATGGTGTGAGAGACGGTTTCGAGGTCGGTATCGGCGATGCGACGGTTTCAGTCGGAGTGGTTACCTCTGATTCGGAGATCGGTGGTTCCGATCGCATTGTTGGAGACGGTGTTTGACCGTACACAGGCAGGTCACGGGGTGTGACAAATGGTCGATTAGGAAGTGACTGATAGTGCAGGGGTATAGCTGTTCCCTCTGGCATGGGAGGCTACAATTACCATTCAAAAAGGCAAATGTAGACTCGGTAGAGCAAGAGGTTATGGTACTGAGATAACAATAAAGAGAAACTAGTGCTTGTCTGTGATGTAGCTTAGTTTTGCTTCGTAGGGAAGACTAACAGACCCTCCTGCCCAAATTCTACCACTGAAGGTCAACTGTGGTGGCAGCTTCACTGTCGCCTGGCTGACTGGTGCGCCGGACTTGTGACCTCAATTGATTTTATATCACTACGAATTCCAGGGTCGACATTAGGTCATTCATCATAACAGAGCACTGAACACCATATCTATAGTGTCTTTCATGGTGTGCAAGCTTGAGAGTACAAAGCTTCATGGGCGGGAATGCTGGGGTTTTACCGCTCAACATAATTGCCATATAAGATTATAGACCAAGACGACCGCACAATCCCATCACGATAATCTAACTAACCCAGGGTTCTTCGATATCGGATCAACAGCATTGTGTTGTGCACAATTTTCATTCAGATAAACAATAACTATGTATTTCGGCTGTTGCGTGGTATCAAAATTCACTTATTTGGAAGGGCATACAGATTATCTATACAACACAAGAGTCCGGACCAGGTGTCAGTCTCAGGACTAGAGTTGCAGGGCATTCTTCTAATCGTTAGTCTTTGCATGTGGCTCAAAAAAGCTGCTTCTGGAAGTAATGATGCTTACGTGAATAAAAAATTGGGGCGAGGTCCTTTCAGCATCCCCCTAATCTAAAATGGGCGACGTGGGAGTACAATAATTCACAGCCCCCAAGAAAATAACCTCTATAATCCTGTTTTACTAGTCATTGTTGTACGACACTGGCACGATACCCGTATGTAGGCCGGTGTTGGATACGCATGCACATTAACATCAAGGAAAGTTTGGCACTGCCCAACACGAAATTATTCTTCTGTTTGGACGAGGAAGGTATATGATGATAAACTATAGGAAGTAGAATGAAAAGCTACCTTGAGTGAATCAAAATCGGTTCGATCCGGTTGTGTTCCCGGTTTGTCCTGTCGTGAAATCGGTATGTGATGCACTTTGATTGGACGAAATTGACCGCCACCACCACCAGCATGTGAAATGTGATCCGTGTCCGAGGCGGACGAGGGGAACTCCTTGCCCGTGAACATATCCTGACAAGCATGATATCGGGAGATAAATGGTAGAATAAAAAACGGAACAGAGTGAATGAATGCCTATGCGAGCAGAGGCACCGAACAGGTTTACTTAGACAATATTGTTGAAGGAGTGCGGTTAGTGCCAGCGATTGAGCGGATAGAGTGAATCGGATGAGGGGATGGAAAACGTTCGTTGTAAAAGTGAGAACAGAACCAATTGTATTAAAATTGAAGAGAGTCAACCTATTTCCGTGAAAAAAATCGGGGGGGGGGAGTGGGGTGGGGAGGAGGAGGGGGTAACAACCAGTGCGCTATACCACCGAACATCAGAGCCGAAAAATCCTGCTCTGTTAAGAGGTATAAGAGTACTATTGGGGCACACCATTGGTTGAGTACTTTGTATCCAGTTTAACTGGACCAGTGGGAAGGAATGTGCACCGGGGTCGCAACTGAGAATAACTTACAGGTGAACATGAACCCGGTTGGAATCTTCGTCGAGTGGGAAATGCCGGAAACTGCTTAGGAGATCAAAAATGAGAGACAGAGAAGCAGCTGACTGAGAGGAATAACCACACGTCAACAGTGAGCGATGGGTTTTTCAGAAAGCGAAAAAAGAAGTGTCATTATCAGACGAGAATGTTAATAACAACCCAGACAAGACAAGTGTCTCCGATCCACTTCTGAGTTAAGTTAATTACAGGAACGAAAATAAATCAAGTAGTGAGACCAGTAGTACTAATGATCATGCAAGAAAGATTAGGGCCAAGCACAAGGAACGTGGAAGCTTGGCACAGTGACCCAAATAGCGATAGAGTACCAGTATTGCACTGGACACATGCAAAAAATGTCCTACACACAGAGAGATGGCGGTGAATGGGATCCACAATAAACAGATGATCAAATTGCCACAGACATATTCCGAGGCTGACTTCCAGGTTTTTCTTCAATTACATGCTTGCGCACGAGTGCAGGGGAAGGGGTAAACACCCCATAGCCACGAAGGCCCACTGCAATATTATGGATAACCGGCAACCAAATCCTGAGACTTGGAGTGGAGAACCACATGAGGTTCCAATAGGTCGGGTGTGGTAATGATCCCGACGACAGTGGATTACTATCTAACACCAAAGGTTGTGATTGAAGGGAATTCCTAGTAAGCCTAGTAAGTCTATAGAAACAGGACAGTTTGAAGAGAGACATAGATACCGGAATGAGATAGAACGGAGCGGAGCAAATGAAGAACGACGAGAATCTGAAGGAAGACGAACTGATCCATCCATCCGGAGGGACAGACAGAATTACCTCAGCTGTTCTGCCCATATTGGACATAAGCCCATACGTTTCGCCTGGGACACGCCAATGCCGGTGATTGGAACGACAAAACGAAGGAGACGCTCGATCATGCGACAGAGTTGGTGAACAGAAACACTCGGCAGAGTTTGACTGCTGTGATTATGTAATTATGAACGGGGAGTGAGTGGGTGGTATGACAAACATTGATTCAGGATAAAGACACTGAATATCGACTTAAAATTTCGGCTCTAATTCGATATCTGAATGAACAACTTTCTCAAACAGAGACTGTAATAAATAACTGCAATCTGCAAAAAAAGCCCACCTGAAAAAAATGGTCAAAACTGACTGTGATATTATCATTTGTATTAAAACATTACGACTGCGAAGTCTGGGAGCTCAGTTGTTTCATTTCAGAACCAACAACTGACAACGGGATTTGAGAAGCAAAAAGTTGAAGCCTCAGCAATTAAGTCTTCCGCAAGAAAAGGAATCTTAGCTTACGTTGAGTGTTTGAGCTGTCTGAAAACCACTGATTTCACGGCTGCGAATTATTAGGGCAAAATCATAACCACGAATGACTTGAATAACTGAAGATAACAAATGTGTGCATGAATACGTGTGCGATAATCAACACGGATTCAACTACACTGGAAGCATCCCCGCACTATTCACACAAAAAACAATGCCATGGCGAAGGCAAGTTCAAGTTATTGCACGCAAAAAGCTCCGCATAGAGAGCGCTGATGGGGTGTGAGGAAGTAATCATATAAAAACGAGCAGTCACCTCAGACCGCAAAAATCGACTAAATCACAATTTCGTGGCATCCCTGGTTTGTTTGGGGGGCACATTTTATTTCCCATGTAGACTCAGGGTACGGTTACCAAAGAGGTTTGAGGAGCTACACTACCTGCTGGAAGCCATTCAGCGACACGCGCATGCGAACTGCTAACACCAAATTAATGGAAATAAAAAGCAAGATTGGGTTGAAATTGCAGTCGCGTAACTGGAAATCCTGTTCACGAAAACAAGGGAAACTGAGGTACCGAATAGTACTATCATGCTGCGAAATCTGATATCGGGATGGAGAGTGTCCGTCACGTGACAAATGGTACCAACGCGAAATCAATATAATAGACTGGTTCACGCTCATAAATGAATCGTCTTAATGACCAATATTACAGAACAACTGGACTGCGCTAGGGCTCACGCACCGCGGCCGCCGGGGCAAATGTTTCCAGATCACGAGCCAAATCTGCCATAGAATGGCTTCCAGGTAGAAGCCCCAGACCTGCACGAAAACCGTACTGTGACGGGTTTACACGCGAGTTACATGCGGTGTGCCAGTTCCAATAGAGTGGAGGAGTAAAACCAGGCCTCGGCGAAGGCAAACGTCGGCAAGTGCAAGGAAGACCGGAAATATCTTGCTGGTAGCGACCAAGATCAAATGCAAACGAGAACGGAGAACATAACAGCTGTTCGTTCAGTAAAAACGAGGCACAGTACACCACATAACACTTAGATGCATGCACACACAGCAGATTCGAACTTGTGAGTGGATGCTGTTGTATTTTAGCGAAAATAAAGCACCAACATGAACATCGAGATGAAACCACGTTGTTTTACATGAAATTACCAATGTAGTTTTCGTCGATTCAACAAGAAGATATGCTCACATTAGAAATGCGGCATAAACCGTAATCCCGAAAGATTACCACTGAAAGAAGCATCGGCGATCTCGACGCTGGCGCTCAAAATTATAGTGCACCAGGGAAAGTAACAGATCAGATGTATTAGTACGCCGGGAGACATCATTCTGAAGGGGGCAAATCTGTACTAGAAGAATGGCGTTGGTTTGCAAAAGAGGTGAACTTTTCAGTTCTTCTGAAACGCCAAATTCTGAGAAGTAAAATTACCCAGGATCAAGTTATCAGCGGACTAAGCTTTTTCTGATTCGAACCAATTGCGAAAAGACAATAATGTAATGAAACCACCGGTGTTAAACAACAAAACGACTACATGTTGGTACAGTGTTACACTAGCAAGCAGCAAGAACAAAACCAAGCTTGACCGGTTTACTTATCTACGGAAAACCATAACAATGTGTGATCTAGTTTCGGCCTGCTGCAGAGACTAAACCCAACCGAAATCAACCAGTATCTGTTTGACTAACACGATTCGTCAGTAATTACAAGTAGGGGAAAAGCTTCTAGTGCGTAATCATTTCGCATGGCTGCATATATCTAGTTTTCAAACAGTTCTCGAGTTCAAATATATTGACTCTAGTGCACCTCCATTTTCCTGCTATTTCTTGCGAACACATACGTGGGATCATTAAATTTGATATGTATGTCTTTACTGATTATTACAATAAGATAGTTTACGGATTTGAATTTCGACTTGGGAAAATCGATTTTATCCAGAATAATGAGCATAAAGGATGCAAAATGCTTTGAGTGCACTTCCGACCCAACGATAACAACAAGCACCCGGTGATCAAATGCAAAGACCATTACTGGTCATAACAGACATACCGACATGCACACAACTTTCTGTCTTTAATTATCTCCCCCACGAACTTTTCCAAACACTCACACCGCATGCAACCCTTCTTGAATCTACTCCTCATTGTACTCATCCTCTCTGATGCAATTCAAAAATCACAAAAGGCGTGCAGTGAAACAGTGAAGAGTTTGTTGTATTTATCTTCCTCTCTGTATCTGTAGTGTTGGCATATGCCAGACTCCAGACTCAATGTATAATAATAACAATAGTAGTATAATATACTTAAGATTTCGGATTGTCTCAGTTTCCAAGTTCTACCACTTAGTGAGAACACTAGGCCTCAGCTCGTGAATGGAGTTGAAGACTCCTCCATCGGGAGAGATAGGTCACACCAGCAAACCTCACGCGTTTTCGATGGGGTTCAAATCGGGATTGTGGGCGGGACAATCGATGATTTTATTGTTCCGATAAAATGGCCACACTTTACTAACGTGAGCTACATGTATGGCGGCTTTGTCAGGTTAGACAAGCACGGACCCCACTCCGGTCTTCCGGAACTGCAAGGAGGAAAACTCGTTCGAAGTTCGGATGTACAACTTAGCTATCTGCTTTCCTTTGCGAACTGCCAGCTGGGATTTACCGTCCGCAAAACAGTACCCCACAACCCCTACCGAAAGCTCGACGGCTGAAGTCAAGCTAGCTGTCCCGCGTGTCACGGTAGTGGTGCAGTAGTTCAAGTTGAGCTTTGCATCAATAAATGTCATTCAGTGTTTCATCTAATGGGATTTCTGACTCAATCGATTGGATCTAAAATATGACGTCCAGTCACCCAGAGCATAGCTCTCATCCTTCTACACCGTAACTGTGTTGCTTCAATTGCATGAACTTCTGCAACCTTGATGCACCTATTATTTTGTCTGGTGTGTGATCAGAATGTGGGAATCAGGGAAGTCAGACCACGGGATTATCAAGATTACTGGTCCTTCAAGACGGACAGTGAACAAATAGATCGGTTGATTCCACAATGGAAACCCATCGTTATTCAAACACGATCATCGAAGGTATGATTAGAAACAAATCTCTGAAACTAACAGAAGTGGTACGACGACAGTAATAGTCTAGCATGATGAGGACTCAGTGCCATCTGGTGGGAAGATCAGAGCTAGCGGGTGTTTCTGGACAGCATCACCAATCGTCACGCTTACCTAGTATTCCTGATCCGGCACAATCTTGCCAGTGTTGAGTGGAACTACTAAAATAAGTTTCTGGGACAACAACGCACCCACACATCGTTCTCTTCGTATGGGTATCATCGTACAAAGACGTGATCAACTAGATCCCCCGATATCAACCCAATCGAATATTTGTGGGATCAGCATGGGAAGAAAGTGGATCAGGAGGGCAGTATAAATCTTTAGGGAGGCTGAAGACTGTTTTGAAGCGCGAATAAGACCACACGTCCCAAGATACTATCAGACAGTTGACAGCGAGCATGACTCGACGGTTGAGTGCTGCTATATCATCGAAAGATGGCTGATGACCGTTTGAAAACGAGCACACAATCCTATTCACAACAAAATGTTTTGATTTCCATAGGGGATCTCACCAATGTACAAAACTTTGATTATTACGGAGGGGGGGGCGTTTTTGCGAACAGCATATGTCAAAGTACAGAAGATAAACGCGAGTGAATGGTTAAGAATATGAAAACCCTGATCACTGGGTTTGATATTGTTAGGCAGACAACTCTTTTGAAAAAGCTCACAGAACCCGTCAGTTGAAGATATTAAGTGACGTGACAATTTTGGAATTAGTGGCATACTAGTGGTTAGAATCCTCGTCTGTTAAGCTATTCCCCCAATAATTCAATATTACGCATGTTTGCTGTGAATTGAGATCGGCTCATCACGTCATAGAAAGAACACAGAAAAGACTAAGCGAGCAAATGAGTCTGACAAGTGGTGAGACCAAGCAATTAGTCGACAGCACGACAATCAGTCTAGTCAACATGAAACGAAAGGTCAAAAGGGCACGGATGAAATAAGGCTTTATACTGATGGCAGCAATAAGGTAATCAAGACCTTACGGACAAGAGACGAGAGAAAGTGACTTATTTCGGTGTAAACTGACCGGATTCTTAGAATTCCATCAAAATGATATCTTACTGTGGAACTCCATCAATTTCAACATCTGACAGGATCACAACTGTTTTATGATCAAGAACAAGCACCAGTCCGTAATCGGCCAACAGATATCAAAAACAGTCTAGATGGAGACATTTGTCTGCTGACTAGGTGAGAAGCGTGCAATCAAGACTGAATTGGTAATCGTCCTATTCTAACGGAAAACAGAAACCGTAACAAAACAAGCGAGTGAACACACAATCTCGCCTAACGACAGGTGCAAAATGCACCCTTACTAAGGATGAAGTGACATCTACGTCAAGGTGTAAACAGACAGTATTAACGAGCTGACACGTTTGACAAACCAAGCACATTGACACCGACTGTGTAAGGACCAAGGAGAAAGCTGGAAAGGTAACAGACACACTTTGCGGGGAGAACAACGACAAAACGAGTCCGCTCATCAAGTGACTGGCAAGTTACCCGAGGCCGACGATAGACACTGGTTGTACGTGAATATGGCTGCAGGTCTCGTGGAGAAAGATCACTCGCGTAGTGGCTAGAAAGATTCTGATCGGTGGGAATCAGTTGTTGAGCACGACCAAGGGAACGGGTTTGAATGAAGTAGCAGTCAGTAACAAATCAAATGCGAGGGAGTACGTTGTGTGTGGAAAACACCGAAAACATCCAGTCATTCACACTGGCTCGCGAAAAAACGATGAAGCCCTTATTGTCTAGTCACAATGTGACAACTAAGTTTGGATACGGAGTAAGTCGGGGCTCTTGGGACCAATATGCTTAGTCAGGGCGATAGATAAACCAAAGTATGATATTTTGAGACTTATATATTTATATATAAACTGGCTTGAAATCAAGCTTGGTGCCAACGGAAGAACGTTAACAGAAATGCTACAAAATAGCGAAAAGTGTAAAGTACAACGGGATCAGAGGGAACGACTATTAAATTATATAAAGCCCAAAGTTTTCTGTGTTTTTACCGAACACATTTTGATGTTCTCTTCTAATTCGCTTTTGTTATGTTTACGGAAAACGGAACTGACACAAACAGACTGTGAACCATTCATACCACTGATTTTTATTTCGATCCATGTTTTCCAACGTATCTAATCAAAGATAATTTTCAATCCTTGGATCTCAACCAGGAAGGCGGGAAGCACCAACCAAAAATAGTGCTAGCACTGGCTTCCTCATACGTCTACGCCAAACCATGGCCCGAACACCGCGTCGCTTGTTCCAGCCTTGCTCAGCACGTGCGGATAGAGTACCGAAAGGTAAACGGGGGGAAAGTATTCGTGAAACATGTCCAAGCTATCCGAGGCGGTGTACAGCGATCACCTTACTTAACACGCGACGGCGAGCCTCGTCTTTGAGATAACATGATCATCAAGTCAGTGAAACACACTGCACGAAAGTGCAAAACACGTTCAAGAGTATGGAGCACCGTGGGTGGAGGATTTGATTGATTGACTGATTGATTGACTGATTAAACATCGAATGGAACCGTGGTAGTAAATGTGAGTTGGCAAGCATTCCATCTGAAAAACTAATGACAGATCAGAGCGCCGAAAAAGAATATTACACTTTAGTCAAATGACTTAGGTGAACAGGTTGTATGATTTGGAAGACTAATGCTGACCAGTATAACTTTATGAAGCTAACATATGAATGATCCAAACTTCGAAATGGCTGTAAATGCTTTCGCGAGTTAAGAATGAACACGGAAGCGAAACAGCTTCAGATGGTGACAGTGAACCAACCTGCCACAAAGCCCAATTACGCATCAATCCTGACTATTTCATGGGCTAAACTTTTCATCTGCTTAGCTGCATGAACCCTTTCTGTTGTTCAATCTAATGCCCCCTCTCTCTCTGCAAAATATACCAACATGCGGATATATTAGTAGCAACAACTGCCGGTCCAGAGGTCTTACGAAGATAGTATCGCCATTCGGGATAGACGAATTAATTATGCGGTTGGAGTAACGAAAGGGGATAAGGATGACCAGCAGGATATATATAAAAATTCGCAACAACAACAAAAAAACAACGGGTTACCTCTGTTTCCTGGTCAAGTTTGACCGAAGCAGACGGGAACCGGGGAAATCGAGATCCACGCATTTCCGTCATAACATGCTCGGGTCGATCATTGTAGCTGTGTAAGTCGGAAAGGCTCAAGCTATTCGGAAGACTTGGGCCATTAATGCATTGTTTGTAGAACCTGTTCTGGAGGATGAGTATAACGACATCGCATATGGTTCACTAACACAAGTTGACGGACAGATGAGACTGAACGATGGATGGGTTAGGTCACTTAAACCCAAGTAACGAACGACCACAAGTTATCGTCTACTTTAGTTAGTCGAAGCAAAGTGCAAAAGCACTGGTAAAACAACACAACACAATTTTAGCGGAGGTGGGTAGCAATGCTAGGATCATATTACAACCTTAATCTGTGGCCCTGACAAGGGGAGAAGATAGGATCCCAAATTAAACACAACCACCAAGAATAATCGGCGAGAGTTAATTTTGAAATCAGCAATACGAAGGTGATGATAACTGTATGGTCATTAGTACTTACACGATTAAATGTGAAGAAACTAGATTCGCCCGAGAAAAAAACGGTAATTTCTGTTTACATTTACCACGCAAAGTCTAACTCGTCACTAGTCCCCATAATATCCATGACATTAGCCGCGAATAGGATCAACATGTCCGGCAACGAAAACAGCACCTACAACTGTGCAAGTATGGCACCGTCCGACGGAACACACGTGGACCATTTAAGTGGGATTCTGGACCTCCCACTCCATTTGGTAAGACTACTCATGTGGATCGGAATAATCACATGGACTTGTGCAATTTACTTTTCAACTCTACTGTAAATCGTGATTGATTATAATTGGTTGGGGGGTTGAGACATCTAATGCGCACGCCCTCAAATAGACGTTCACTCTCCCGATGTGCAGATGATGCACTGAGACGGTTAGCTGTGTTAGGATGGAAACGGGTGTCCAGTCTACGACGTGCGCAAACAGACACACACAACCCCAGTGGTAAGTTTATAAGCCTTTGTTACCTTTGAGATTCAAGTTCCGTGACTTATTTGGACTGTATGAGTCTCCAAGTCTCAAGATCACGGTTGCCAGTGCAAAAGGTTTTTGTTATTATGCCATTTCCACGATACTTATGCGTAAGCATAAAAGAAAGAAAAATTCCTGAACAGGGTCTACAAGGTTCACACACTGGAGTTGGCAAAAGTAGGAGACTCGGTCAAGAAGGCAGGCAAAATCTTTTCTTATCCAACTGGCATTCTATTCGTACTCTTTCTCATTCCATCTTCTATTTTCTCAGCAATGAATGAGCTATTTTCATTACTTGTTTTCGCGCGATTGTAATGAAAGAAGTATACCCCATAACTTCAAAGGCCCACTGCACTACTTTGGGCAACCGGCAGACTGATCCTGAGACTCGGAGTGGAGAACCACACAAGCTCCTAACAGGGTAGACGCAGTAACGAAGTGGGCGACAGTAGATTTCTGTCGGAAACGGCAGTACTTGAACCTATCTCCTCCGAAGTGACAAACGTTTATACCACATCATCATCATCATCATCGTACAGCGTTAAGCAGTAGGGCAAGCCCCACTGACCACTGCCTTTCTCAACATGTTGCACGTTGAATTAAAAAGTATGAATATACAAGATGGACAGGGAGTGGACCTACATGGGTGGGAAAAGAAAAGAATGCCCTAGTAGCCAACACACGGAATACACAGTCTAACTGTACAAACGTACACCGATCAAACATTCTGATTCGATAGAAAGTGACAACACGATCTCCACTGTTCGCGGTTCGCAGCCATATCCTTCAGTGTCTCCAGTCAACTGGTAGACGGATCTTTTGGACCCCAACCACGAAGAAGTGAAGCACCTACTTTTCCTACGTTTGCTGTACATTTTCTCATTCCTCGCTGCCACGTCATCTGTTAACCTCCACGTGGTCTCTTCCACTCCCTAGGAGGGGCGGAGAATAGGACACGGTACGGTAGACGTGTGTTTGCCATACGTAACACGTGTCCCAACCAACGAAGTCTACCACTCGACTACCACTAGCTAAGTAGCCCTTAGGCGTAAGGCTAATGGTTGGCGAAACCGATCAGTACTACGAATACTGGGAAGAGTGGACAACCGTTTGATAACCTGAATTTGATTGTGCGTAAATTGGTCGAAAGTGATTCCCGGAAAAAGTCAACTGGAACTTGATAATGGAGCTGTGACTTGCACTGTTTGGTGTGAGGAAGAAAAACAGTTGGAGGGAGATTAAAAACGAGGGATAACAAGCCCATTTCCAACGTAAGATAGAGCGGGAGGAGCGAGTGCGGAGATGTGAACGGTGGCACACGCATACACGATTACCTCTGGCTTACGAGTCTTAAACCCGTACGGACTGCCACCCGACAGTGGTAATTTCTGATGAAGCTGACCTAGTTGACTGTTCCGACAGGATGAGCATAAGACCCGCTGAAGAATGAAAGATTGAGAACCGATCAATTGATCTTAGCGTTCAGAATGACTTTGGTGGTAACCGTCTTCTTGGTAAAAATTCACTGACTTATCAAGATCACAATCAGCGATGTGGGATGAAAATTTATTCCATACCAACTGAAAGTCAGAACACTATTTTCAGGTCAAAGGTTGTTTGAATTGAAGCCGTTCTGTCACACAGGAGTGTGTTTCACAAACAGAGGAAGACGGTAGGTTGTACAAAAAAATCTATGACTATGTAGGAACCGAAGCTGTCAAACAGGCGGGTAGGCATACTAAGGTCAGTGGGTTTATTGCAAAAAAAATTCGTTCGGGTAGAGTGAGCTGGACCTCGTCAGTTTGGATATATGAAGACTGACATGGACCATAATTTTAGCATAGAAAACGTGTAGTGCTACCGGTGTGACAGACACTTACACATACTAACAAATTTGTTTATCTGAAGCACTGTAGACTTTGGCGGCGCTACTTGTTTCGCCTGTGTGCACGGTCCGCACGCTCTTGTATTCTTCCAATACACATGTTATCCTGCTCCAGCGTTTCGAGTTGTTCTATTTTGCGCGCTGCCGAGTATAACCTTTATCGTGTTACGAACCGAGGACCAAGGGCTATAGACTATAAGGGAACAGGTCCTGACCTAACTTAGGAGAATCCTAAGAACGATGAAAATATGGCGGGTAGGTCGGGCGAGGCAGAAATGGGGTCAGACCAAACAGTTTCTGAACTTCTCCTAAAAAAGATTGTTCTTTATATGGATTCATTGGACTACTGTTCAGAAGCAACAACAACTTGACCGCGCGTGAGGACAGTAGCCCAGATTTGGTTACACAGAACTAAGTGGATATCCAAAGTATAAAAAGGCATGACATATTGTTCATATGATGCCTATAGATTCTATTTTTTTAAATACGAAGCGGGAAGTGTGACAGTAGGCAAAACAAAGAGGCGTGATCAACTCGACGCAATCAAGTATACCTCGGAATTCGTGCGAGAGTCGAAAACCGATCGGATTTCTGATTCCGATCTATCGGTCGTAATGATAACGGGTTAGACGGGACATTCATATGCAACCGTGGACACGGATCGAAAATAGGACTGGGGTTTAAAAAATTATGGGATAAATATTGAGAGTGCGGGTAAAAGTGAGTATCGAAAATTGAGTAGACAAAGCACGTGCAAAACACGGTTTAAACGTGCAATACGAAATGTATCACGAATGGCGAACTGACTATCCAAGACCACTGACATAAAGGCCAAATTTCTGATAACTAATTCGTTTTCAGAGGGCACGTATATCTGTGCAAAGGAAACGAAGCATGAAAATACAACTTTCACATGCAAAAACAGAGAGGGCGAGCGGGATGCCACACAGGTTGCTGAGTGTACACACAAAAATCTAAGTCATGAATGGATGGAAAGTGCTTCATTGTAAACGTAGACAAACTAAGGCAGCATACGAATAGTTACCTGCGCAAAGCACGGTGCCGTTCCATTGTTTTGGTACGAGATCTGATCCTCAGGCTTAAACTGCCTTGGTTGGTGCCAATCGCGCCGGGTTTGTACATCTCTATTACTGATGCCATCGCTTACTTCCGTGGGTGATGGGTGAGTATTTTGTGCAGATTTTGAGTGCTCAAAGTTGCTGGAACCTGACGGGGCAGTTTGAGCTGACTTCTGGGACGAATTTGGGGGAAAATTATAAACACGGAGTTAGAACCATGATTCTTACCGTTCTTTATTTCATTGCTGTTAAAAATGAAAGACTGAAAAGGTTGTAGCAGGGGTCATTATATATATATATATATATATATATATATATATATATATATATATATATATATATAGCGAGAGAGATAATGTGTGTGCATCATATCTCGTTTACAAGAAAGATTTTTATTAGTGTAATTCATCATACATTATGAACGTTCAACTCACTATTGAAAACTATCCTTGTTAGTAATTAACAGCAGTGCACATCCACAGAGCTCCCACTGGAACTCACACTCATACAGTAGCCAAGCCCTGTAGGTTGTTTAATGGAACGCCTTCGTAGTACAGAGAACTCGTCCACCACAGGAGTCGGTCGGCGCGTGGGAAATGCTATGCCAACATTCAAAGCCAATGGCGGAAGGGCGCTACATCAAGTAGTGTATAAATCCAGTAAACCCTTGAAGGTCAGTCCGGATAGCCTTGCGGTCAAGGTGTTTGACTCATGATCGTGCATCCGGCTTCGAGTCCCGGTGGGGGCTTTATGGATGTCCACTGCTGATTTTCCTAACAAAGATGAAACAGCTGTACAAAGCCTACGTGGGTTTCAGTGGTGAGCTGAACGTTTACACTGCATGATAAATCATATTTGGAAAAATCTAATTTCCCCCCATCCACTCATTTCCATTAGTGTGGCGCTGCAATACGTAGCCCAACATTGGTTGTTAGACGCCAAAATAAGCAGCGCTAGTGAGTCGCCTTTGCACATCAAAACCGAAATGTGACTGGAGTGAGAGGAGTAGACTTTGTTATCCCAATTTATCTGAGAGTAAAATATAATTGATAAGCTAGTCTGAGCAATGGGATAAACGTGACATTGAGTAACGTGACAGATACCACTAAAATGGGCGAACCAGCCCGAATGTGTGTGACTCGTAACCCCGCACTCCGGGTCCGGGTCCCGACTGGAGCTTAGTGGATTTGTGCACTACAGCTAAGTTCCAACAGGTATGAAACAGTTGCACAGTGACTACTTGCATGGTTTTCAATGGTGAGTTGAGCGTTGCTATTGCATAATGAATCATTTCATAGAACCGGCAATTGTAGACCACTTCCGGTCACAAATTTTCACCAAAGTCACGCAGATCTGAAGCACTCCAAGCGGCTGAATACCCTCGGTTTCAGTTCCCTAAGACGATGTGAACTTATTAGTTTTCAGTGAACGACGCACGTGGTGGAAATAGATTTTCGGAAATAACCAAAGCACATCCAAATCGATCTAATTTGTCATGCCTGAGCGACTGACACATTGGTTTATCTCGATCATGAAACACTGTGTTTAATCTCTCCAGCAGCAATGCGGCAGTAATCATCAGGTGGCTGTGGAACCACTAGCGGGATCGGAAGTTTGTACTCAGGCTTGGATATCCAGTGACCTATGCTACTCAAGCGATACGGATCAGTTGAGACAAATGCAAAGGCTTAGAGGATGATATTTTTTTATATATTGTGCAGATATGAGAGAGAATATTTTATGATCACCAGGAAACACTGTGCTCTTTTGGAGAAATGGTAACCTTAATAGTGCTGTGAATCGCCTAGGGTCTCAGTAGATAAGTAGTAGTATTACCGAGCAACTTTGATTGACTGCAACGGAGTTTCAAACACCAGTCGTGGGTTGTTTACCAGAATCATTATAATCACCGAGTGTACCATCAGTCTTCGTCCATAAGACTAATGCTATCAGTAACCTGTGGATACCACATGATACAACACTAATATACTGATGTCATCTGGTGGGCAATCGTGTGCATGACAGTGACAACGGATTGGATTTCACATATGGAGACAAAGAAATAGCACCACCGTAACAAGAAATGATTAATCTGATTGTGCGACTAAATGACTAACCGGAGGATTTTGTGACGTAGACGTGCAGGTACCTGGTATCACAGTCACAGGATGCTTAACCACCTGAATGGGTATCCGACGCATTCCGGATGTTGAACTGGGTGTTTGCGGCCGGGATTGGCGGAACTCAGACCCAAAATCGGACCACATCGGATCCGAGGGCATGGTCTGTGTGATTGTGCATTCGTGACGTAAACAAACAAAAGGAGACGGGGAAATTCTGATTAACCCAACCATCAGGGGAAACGGCAATGTTCCAAATGAGACGAATGAGTGATCAACAAGTTTAACTATTTGATTCGATAAAAGAAAACAAATAATTCGGAACGAGGAGAGGGGAAGACTTTCTGAGTAACAAGAAACTTACAAACGACTGCGTTAGGTATTTCTTTATAACGAATCTGAATTGGTGTCAACGTTGAACAGAGATGCAATAAACGGTGAAGTGTAGGCAGAATCGATGAACTAAAATAACACCTTTCCCGTTGTTTTTTTGAGTTCCTGCGTTTAGAATTAAGAAGGTCAGGAGTTAACTTCTTTATTCTAACTGTCTTGGCTATCGCTGAAGTGCGCAGTTGGACACTCTTGCATTTATTTGAGGGGACATGATACACAACTTTGAAAGACGTGTCCGGATTCACCTGTGGTCCGATGCAACCAGGTGCACTAAGATTGCGTTGTTCATCGATCCGATGTCCCTAGCTTTTGATCCAAGTGGATCGTTGTCATGCAGTTCGACTTACATAAGATGCATGACAGACACATCTCAAAGAGTATACAATCATTGATGAGGTCAGCATCGAAAATTTATCCTTGTTCGGAATCTGGAGCATATCGAAACGCATAACGTAATGTGGCGGCATTGAACGTGTCTTGATTTCTATTTCCAGTCGTCGGTTTAAGATTTTATTCACCGTATTATATATATATATATATATATATATATATATATATATATATATATATATATATATATATAATCACACCCGCCTGATTCCAGCCTGTGCCAAACAAAACATGGTACAACCAGGGAGGAACAGGTAGACGGAGTCCTTTAAATGGCAAGCTAATAAGAATGTATTTCTCTTTTGCGGTTTCTACGGTGATTCTCGCAAAACTCCCGCAAACCTTCCAGCCTTAACTAATGGGGTGCCACTTTTTGAAGATCCATTCCTATAACGATTCAATGAGATTGCTTTGAGCGATACTGTTACTTTCTGAGGGTACAACATTTGACAGACATAACAAGGGGAAATGAAGACCTTGGGGCCCCGGGTTCGAATTTCGAAGCTATCAGTCGAGCTATTTCTTATTCGGCCTTTATCAGTCAAATTGCTTTTCCTGAAATTATGATCATAATAAACATAAAGTGAAGCGTATCTTACTGAACACTGCGTTACTTATTATGTGAATAAACGAAGGATGACTTCATTATTGTGGAGAGAATAAGGACTTATACATAGGGATGAGACAACAAAGAAGTATCACCCTGGCTATCGCGCAGAACAAAAATGTCAACGCACGTGTGAACAGATGATTGGATGGTCTGAGTCGACAGAGAATGACCCCGAGACTGTGATGTTCCACGGTTTGGAGCCAAGCCCGTTAATTTCTGCAGCTAACTGGTAACAAGACCTTTTGGACTTCAATCAAGAAAACCAGAAGCACCTGGTCCCCTTATCCCTTAATGAACTTCTTTATGCCTTCACGTTATTTTCCACAATGCCGGTGACTTTTTCCATCCCGACGATAAAAATGCACGGCAGACGGTTTCTCACTATGCCTAGCCCGTGCTCCAGTCATTAGTCTGCTCGGTTAAGTTCAGTGGAGTAACAACTTACCCTAAAATAAATTGAGTGCTAGTTACATAAACTTGTTACTATTAACACTAACACTCTTATTCAATTATTGCTGGATTTAGTACATACAGTGGTGGAAGGAAACCTGTGATAAGCGTATTTCCTCTATACGCAAAATCCAAGTCCTACAAAAGTAGAGCAACATTGATCGAAATACGCAGCAGGATGCACGACCTTTCAGCTTTAATGAGACGCTAGCTGTACGCCACAACTGCTTCAAGATAGAACGGGTTTCTTGAGTCTTGGGTAAGCGCGGATTAATTTCCCACATGGTACCATCGTCATGTTTTACAGAAGCCTGGGTATACCAGTTACTCCTTCAGTATGATCCGTAGACTCCGGCATGACTGATCTTGCCTGCCTATTCTACACCGACAGCTGGGAGCTTTTTTATAAGATTGCCCAACATTAATAATTTGAACAGGAGCGGTGAAATAGAACATCCCTGACGAACACCATCACTCGCTATGGATTAACTGAACAACATTCCATAAAACCCTCTCTTGATCGATAGTGGACGAACAAAGTGGTTTCAGCAGGTTCATGGACTTGTGGGGCATAATCCTGGGGGGAAGCAAATAGTATTGACCACTTCACAGAAAATTGAGGAACATTTCGACTGTGGGAAAATGATGCGACACAGCTCAGACACCTAAAATAAGATAGATATACATGAAATCACGACCTGAACGGAATTCGGCTTAAGAAGACTATTCCTCGACCTGACCTTGGGCAGAAAACATTGCAGTGCAATGCTGTACAATTTGTGTCTGCAGTAATTAGGTTGTATCACTTTAGACGCACACAATGGTTTATTACGCTTGGATCTATCTCACGCGAATAGTTGTAGTATACGTGAGTAAATAAATGAACAGCAACTGTTTCAGTGAGCTATTGACTCCCAGATAGACGTTCTTCAGTAGTGATTTAGGATACAATGTTGAAGCGCTAGTTAACTTTAGCTGTAGTTTTGGAGAGTGATGGGGCTTTATTGGCATTTACTGCGATGAAAAATCCGTCAAACCAGGATACCGGCGAATATCAGGAATATGCTGAGAAATCACGCCAAAGGAACTCGAGCTGGAGCAATGATGAGCCTTTGGGCTGAGTGAGCGAACGAACGAAATGCTGTCATCGTAGTACTTCAGGATTGAATGATGAATGAGATTAGTCGGGCTAGTCATCAGAAGGAAGACAATTTCGCTATACTGAGATGGCAACCAAAACCAATTACGAGATTGTCGGTGATACTGCCGAACTGTCATCCAGTCTGACAGCAATCTGTTGAACTAATTTGAATGAACGAGCATTTCGATTACCTCCTATTACCGCCATGAAGAGCTGCCCCAATTCATCAAAAGTTTTACGATGAAAAACAAAACTTACCGAACCCATTGCTACTTGATTTCTCTTGAACAGGACAGCTAAGAATAAACCGCGAATTAGTGGTGTTCAATGGAACACAAACATTGCAAATTGGCAACTGATATGACCAACTGGATGTGGTACGTAGTGACAAAGAAGTTTTCCTCAAATCAAACATTCACTATGACAATCTGATTGGGGAAATTAGGTAGGTACCTTAATCATCCCTAAACTTTGCTTGCGCAGGGAAAAACAGAACCTACCGGGAAATCAGGATAATTTTCAAACATTGAATGCTGCGGAAAACCGGGCATATGCATGCGATCTTCATAAAATGGACTGGTATCAAACGATCGACCCGAAGGTGACGTATCGGGTCGGGATATGTACTGCACATTGAAAAAAAGTGATCGGGGAAAAAAAGCTTTTTAATATTATTTATCTTTTTATCTTCTTTATTTACTATGCAATAATAGTATAATATTTCAGAAAGGGGTCCAGGCCAATCAGATGCTACTAACTGGTCTAAATACCAGTGCTGTTGTTCATAATATAACTCAGGCTGATAATTGTCATAGGTTCCTGATCGCGGAGACTCGCCTTTGAGGTATCAAACCGGTTCATCACACTAGCTGTGATTCGCGCACTGATATAATGTCTTTTTAGCAGGTGATGGAACGTTTGGGACATAAACACCAAGTTTAGTGGCCAGAAGCCTACGAAATGTTTCGTAATGATCCGAAATGAACGGTTACACTATATATATATATATATATATATATATATATATATATATATATATATATATATATATATATATATATATATATATATATATATATATATACAGGTACGCTAACAAAAAGGCAACAAAATAACGGAAAGTGTAAGGTACAACAGGATCGGAGAGAACAGTTAATAAATAAAACAAACCCGAGTGACTTTTTTGCGTTTTTACCGTTCACATTTGGATGTTGTTTGTTCTTTTTTGGTTTATGGGAAACGGAAACGAAACCGACAGGCCGTACAGCATTCACATCACAGACTGCTATTCCAAGCCATGTCCGTAAACGTCTCTAGCCAGCGACAATCTTCGTCCTTCGGGCCCCAACCAGGAAGGCGGGAAGCACCAACCGAAACTAGTGTTGATACTAGCCCTACGCCAAGTCATGGCCTGACCACCGCGTCACTT
Organism: Fasciola hepatica; assembly: GCA_948099385.1. Classification (NCBI taxonomy): domain Eukaryota; kingdom Metazoa; phylum Platyhelminthes; class Trematoda; order Plagiorchiida; family Fasciolidae; genus Fasciola; species Fasciola hepatica. Next base: position 8,388,396 of record CANUEZ040000075.1, on the reverse strand, counting down.
CTACCAGCCTTGCACAGCATGTGCGAACAGATCACGGAAGGGTAGACGGTGGACAAGTATTTGTAACACATAACAGAGCCACCGGAGGCGGTGTACACCGATCGCTCCAATTGGAGGGAGATTATCGGTACCCAACACACGACGATGAACCTCGTCATCACTCACTCAATGTTCCCGCCAGACGCAAGCAATACTTCGAAGACATCGGTGGTCAAACAAGGAAAGCCGCCGGGCATCCTCAGCGCGAAATGACCAGGCCTCGTAATTGCAAAGAAAAACGCTGCGGACCGCGGCGTTATACTTTGGTTTCTGAAAGGAGAACCGGACGTCACGGCGGTGCCACTGGTATCACATGTTGACAAAAGGTGCTCTAGCTCTAACTATTTATGAAGTGATCGCCTCCCCAACACCACTTCCAGCTGTAATCAAGCTCCGGAGGTAATTGAAGTTATCAACTAATTATAGCTGAACCCCACAAATGATGAGTGCACGCACAGGACTCTGCCAGTTCTGAAAAAGCACTTTGCACTTGGAAGGCGCAAAGCGCATACCCCATCTAGATACCAAATTACCAAGCGGTCCAGAACGTGTTGCACTGTCTGCGCAACGTCAATCAGCGAGGCCATTTCATCATCGTATTCCAAGTCAGAAACTCTGTTCACTGGGAGGAGTTCAACTCCACCGTTTGGAAGACCACACAAGGCATTCCACAGAACATCCTTCATGACAACGTTGAAAAGAAATGGGAATATAGGAAAACCCTGACGTACTTCACTGGGGACAGCACAGGTTGGCGAAAGTTGCCCGTATGCCTTAACCCGACCTGAGGTATGATGATGTAACTCTTAAAGGACCGGAACGTACTTATCAAGTACCTCATTTCTCTGCGAACCATTCTATAGTGCGCTTCTACAGACAGAGTCGAAGGCCGCGCGAATGTCTACGAACACGACGACCATTAAACTCTACAATATATAGAGGTGCTCTACAAACTGCCCCAGGATAAAGATTTGTTGCGTGCACTCACGGCCTGCGCGAAATGCAGCCTGATCCTCGCGAGTCTGCTTCTCACGTGTTTGGTACAAACGGCGAAACTGGCAGCTTCGACAATATTGGAACCAGGCCTACACCCCCATGGTTAGCGCAATCACTGCGACAGCCCTTCCTGAAGATGGGGACAACCATTGACTACCATACAAGGAGGGGGCCTGCGCTAAATTCCAGATCTTTGAGAACAACACGAAGTTCTCTAACAAGCTGTATTCCACTATCTTTAAGAGTTGAGGGAAGACCATCGTAGTTCGACGCTTTGTGACGTCCGAATGCCTGAATTTCCTTTCGACCTCCGCCTTGGTGGGTGTATCTGTCGAAACAAACCATAGCACGTGTACCGGAAGATCTGTAGGGGAGGCTGACACTGAGAGCCAGCTAAACTGTATCTGAAAATGCTCCACTCAGTGTTCGGGACGCCGCTGCTGCTTGTGAACTGGTGAACCGCGAAATCCACAGGTTGTTTCACTCACACCTAGTGGTTTCCTACAGGTGACTCGAATGAGATAAGTAAGCTTATGAGAATTTACCAGGGCGGCAGCACGCTCTATCCCTGATGTACGTTGCGATCACTAGATTTTGCGGTCTCTACGAAGACTCGCGTTAAGTGCACGTCTCGTTAAGATCCGTGCTTCGATATACTCGCTTCCAGCTGGGATCGACTGGCGCGCGTCGAGAAGGCGCAAAGGTTCGGCAGAAATACAGGGTGCCACCATGCGACGTACCAGGCTACACCTCATTGGACCAGCGGAATGCAAAGCATTTTTGATAAACAACCGCATCTGGTTAATGTTATCAGACGGGGCAGCACTTAGCCTTTTAGCTAGAGCGCTTCAGAAGACAGAGGCGAGTTGGTTACGACAACTGATCGCAGTCTAACCATCGTCGTAGCGTGTATTTTGAATGTCGACCGAAGCGCGTGTACGACTTAGTGCAAATCAGTGCGTGGTGGAAGGTAACAGGGGTGCTCCAGTGCGATCGGTAGTATTGTATACAATCCCGCTATTTGTGGCATACAGCTGTGTGGTCGATCTCGGTTCACTACTGGCTGGGAGAAGGCGAACACCACGTGACGTATAGGCGATTGGAACGTCTGAAGTACGTTTTCGCCGTTTTCTGAAAGATGAGCACCTAACCCAAAAGGGTCTCCAAGATGCGCCTCATTCGATGAGTCAGCCTACTCTAGTATTCATATCTCTTGCCAAAATCACAATAAAAACCCGACTCGCTTCGCGTTATTAGCCAGATGTAGCCCACAAAAGTGGTTGCGCGAGTTACCATGCTGAAAATAATATGATTGAGTTATAACCAGAACGTACACTGATGGATATTATATAAATGCTCGACGTGGTGTTTTCTGTTTCATGAGTAATCATTAATACAGGACGAACTAACTAGCTCAGTCATAAAATTCGAAGTGTTGAACCACACAAAAGCCCCTACGGATAGTTGGTGACAGTGATCACGGTAACAATGAAGTCGCTGCATTTAAGCATTCGTTGAGTAAAAGGATGAATCTAAATGCACGGGATAGATGTACTATTTTAGGAAACTGACCAAGGAATGTGCGGTAACGGGCCATATCAAATCAGATTCATAGGAAGTCGAGTGACCAGCAGGAATAACACTCTTTATTGTGGATTTGCCGTGCTCCCGTGGGATAGTACACCCAATTTCTCGTAGAATATAGCAAACTTGGTCTATTTGAACTGAGTGTGGTTCTCCACTCCGCGCTTAAGGGTCAAAGTTAGAGGCATTCCTCGATAGTATCATAAGCACTTGTGGTTCCACATATTCGAACTAGTTTTTTTTAATCTATAGCAGGAACAAATTTTCGACACTTTTATCGTTGTGTCGACTATATTTTTATCAATATAGGTGGGATATCACTCCGTGCAAATAGCCGTTTACCATGTGCTGTCACGGGGATATTTAATTTAACTCGTGACTTGTGTTTACAATTTCTCCAATGACCCGAAATTCTAACGATGTGTTGCCAAAGCTGGTCACTAGACTGGTAATCTAATCGTTTAGTTTTACATGCAACACAACCTGCAATAATCGAACGGCCAGACTGTCCTATTCTAAAAGACTAAGAAGCACTCTACATTAGTTTCAACAAGGAGTACTATTACCGAGCACCTGATGAGCACAGGCCATCAAGACCCATTACAATATTAGGGATAACTGATTCTGAGACACGGAGTATTGGACAACCATATTAAATCTCGATAGGTCAGGCGTGATAACGAATTTACTTCGAATTCCACTTGATATACGCAGCGACATCTCAGTAAACTGCACACTGAGTCCCGCACTACATGACATAATTAATGGAATAGCAGACTCGGAACTTAGTGTTGAGTCGATTTATGACGTTACAATACTGGCCGAAATCATGTCAATGCTCATGAATGCGACGAAAAGAACGTGCCCTTAATCTGACCCATCTGACAAAAAAGCTAGTCGCATTGTCACTTACCCGATTGCCGAAGGGGTCTAATCGCACTCTGTTGTGGGTGTCGTAATATGGATCATCCCGAACCCAGTCGGGTGGCAAGCCGGAGCCAGCCATGGGAGGATCGTCGGGATTTTACCGCTAGAGAACACATGAAAGCACACGTAACAGTATGAAGCAGTGTAACTTTAATACGAAGAGTTGTGATTTGTGATCAATTTGTTTAACAGGGACTTGCTGGTCATTATCACACAGTGGAACAAATGAAAACAAAAACAGTCGGCGTACACAGAAAGCACAGGGCCATAACTGAAAAGAGTGAGCACAGATTCTCGAATAAATAAACAAAATCACGAAGTTTCCTCGAGAACTAAAAATGGCAACGTAAAAATCAGTATTACGCAAAACCGTTCCTGTCCAGACAGTCACCAGCCAGGTAACGGGTGCGACAGTTTAGGTCACTACCATCCAGCATTGGACCTTCGAGATCATAGGGTAAACCCCTTATAATGTACTTATGCGCAAGCATGTGAGTAAAAAAGCAAGAACACCAACAGCCACAACATACTGCTATTGCTTAATGCTTCCAGACATTAAATGGAAGCACAGCGAGGCCAAAATAGTCAAGTTTGTGAATCAGGCTTTTCACACCCTTCTTTCGTGTCGCTAAATAGCCACTCTTGCTGATTTTCCTATCCGTAGCCGCCTCCACGGACACAGCACGCCGAGTAAGTCTATCAGGGGGTATATACAGCACGTTTCAACTTGCAGGAGGCAATCAACCGGGCTTCGAAGAGCGACGTGCTTTTCGCCGCAGGAGGTTGGAACGCTCGCACAGGTACGGCCGACGAATCTGCTCGTCATATTTTCCAGGAAATTCGGTCTTGGTCAGCGCTGCGAGAACGGTGGACGACTCATCGATTTACCCAGCTTCAAGAGAATGGTTGTCTGCAGAATTTGCTTTCAACACCTCAAAAAGCATCCACTAACGATACTCCAGGCACTCTGTGAACCGAATCCCAGCAAGCCTGAGCGAGACCAATGACGTAAACAACAACCAACCAAGCCGAGATAGTATCACCGATTTAATACACAAGCTGAAGAACCGGAAAGCCTTTGGAGATGGCATCGAACCGGAGATATATAAATCATGTCTTTTGGCTCTGCTCGATCCATTGCACACCCAGTTTTGCTCAATCTGAGACTGGGGAACTTCAATATTACTTCCCTTCCAAAGAAAGGCGACAGGACTGTGCGCGCACACTACCGTGGCATCAGTTTAGTTAACATGACCGTCAAAACATTCTCCATGCTTTTGTTGAACCGCTTCTCCGCAGTGCGAGATGAGTGCACACGCCCCAATTAAGAAGGCTCCCGCCGTGGTAGAAGGTGCGTGGGCCAAATATTCACCCTCCGCTAAGTATCACAACATCGGTACATGTTTCAGCAACCGACTGCATCTCGTTTCATTCATTTTTGCGCAGTCTTTGACTCAGCTGACAAACTTTATGACTGAGCTTGATAGTTCGTCCTGTATTTATGATTACTCATGAAACAGAAAACACCACGTCGAGCATTTATATAATATCCATCAGTGTACGTTCTGGTTATAACTCAATCATATTATTTTCAGCATGGTAACTCGCGCAACCACTTTTGTGGGCTACATCTGGCTAATAACGCGAAGCGAGTCGGGTTTTTATTGTGATTTTGGCAAGAGATATGAATACTAGAGTTGGCTGACTGTCATTGAATGAGGAGCATCTTGGAGACCCGGCGAGGGTTTCCAAGGAAAAACCCTTTCTGCGGTGTGGGCAGTCGCGAAGTATGATTCGCCCAGAAACCTTTAGCATCTGTCCTGTAAAGGGCCTTACGAACTTTTCCTCCCTTAATTCAAGATCAATACAAAACGCCAAGGGTAATTGCGGCTCTGATAAAACCAGTAGTACAAGAGTCGAGTATAAATTGAATGCACTTTCTAAGCCTATATGTTCACTTCACTTGGCCGCCTTTAACGTCCGCACACCATGTCAGCTAGGGCAACAGGATGCTCTCGTTAGAACTTTTGGAACTTTTAAAATCGATGCATGTTGTGTTCCTGAAACACGTATACAAGACTACACTTCTGTGATCCCTCTCCGCTCTCCAGATACAACCTAAGTCTCTCGATTTACTCTTCGTGTGTCGGGTAATTTGGTTTCTATCAGGATTTCTCACCGCTACTTCGAAGCGCACGTTCAACAGACGTTATGGTCATTGCTGGAGATTTTACCGTCCAACTTGACCTCTTGGGAAATTCCGAAAGACACGTCGGAGGCCCATTTGCCATCCCAGCCGGTCGCACTGACAACGGCGATCGTCTCATGAATGTGCGTTCCGACCACAGATTGTTTATGGCGAGTACGAACTTCTATCATAAGAAGCGGTATACACTGACATGGCGTCCTCCTACGTCTTCACAACGTTGGACTAGGATTGACCAAATTTTAATTGGTCACCGGTGGCGTGGATCAATTGGATATTGTCGTTCATTCTGCCCTACGCCCGTAGACACAGATTACGTCTTGGTACGTGCTCGCTTTTGTTTACGTCTCGTCCGTGGTCACATCAACGTAAATGCCACCCATCCTGTGCAGTTGCTTCTGGACGGTAATCGACGATCTGCTTTTTAGGCGGAGTTATCTACAGGGTTATCGATGCAGCCGAATGTGTACGACTCAGACGAACGCTGTCAAAAGATCAAGGAAACCTCGTATTCTGCGTTTACTGCCACACAGGACTCTGGTTCAGATAGGCCTCGCAAACGATGGATATCTTCGACATTAGTTGCTCTGTTGAATGCTCGCAGATCCATCACTCCGGATGCCACATTCAATCAAGTGCGTAAATTCCTGAGACGCCAACTGACCAGGAGCCTGAGAAACAACCGTGAGCAGTGGTGGACTGCGAAATGCAGGGAAATGGAAAGGGCTGTTTTCATCGGAAATACTTGCAACCTTTTCCGTCCGATTAAAAGCACTCGTCCACGGAAGCCAGGGGTAAGTGAGCTGATAAAAGAATCCGACGGCTCACTTATTCACTCTCAGGGACACCGTCTGGATCGTTGGGCGGAGCACTCTAAGGAGCAATTCAGTTGACTCTCCGAATATACCTGTTACCTGGGCAGTTACGTCGCACCAGATGGACAGATATCGGATGTAACGTCATCGCGTATACAGAAGGCGCGTTCGGCTTTTATCAAACCCAGCAATTTGTGGTGCCGGCGTGACATCCGGTTTTCTGTTAAGGGTCGAGTGTACAATGCGGCAGTCAAGTCCGTTCTTTTATACGGTTCAGAAACATGGCCGTTAAGGATAGAAGATAGATGAAGACTGTCGGTTTTCGAGCATCGATGTCTCCGTAGCATTGCCCGAATATGGTGGGAACACAGTATCAGCAATGCTGAGTTAAGGCGTAGGGTATTGGAAGCCGGAGGTCAGTCTCTGGATTAAGTACTGAAGCCAAACAGATTAAGATGGCCGGGATGTGTTACGCATGCCCACCGACAGACTTCCTCGGCGTACACTATTCTGCGAGGCAGGTAATGGTTGGAAGGTAGGCTGAGATGATCAGTCCATGACAAGGTCAAAAAGCTATGAAAGCCTTGACCAGTGGACTTGGCCAAGTAGGACGTGTTAGACTTCCGGGTTGAGGTACAAGTGATCCGTCTGCCAAATGGTTGGAAACATTAGGTAATATGGTTTGGTGTCGCGGTCAGTAGTATAGTTGCATTGTGACTTTCTCTGTCTTCGTGATTTCCAATTGTTACTTTGATTTTTGGATCTTTTTCACTTTATGCTTCCATTCTTTCTGCCCTTCACTGGGCGATGCTGGAGGATAGCAACCAAAACCAGAGCACAGAAGTAAGGTTAGCGGTTGTATAAACTGAACTGAACTGAAGTACCCCTGAGTCATCTACATTTCATTGGAAAGAGGTTCAACGCTATTAGCCTCTCTAGGTAGGTTTTGTGCCTGAGTTTAACTACCATCCTAGTGACGTGTCGCTGAACTTTATCAAGTACAACGGTGTCCCGCACAAGAGCCAGGGCCCAAGCTTGGATACTCCTGGGTGTGGCCTAACAAGTGCTTTATAGAAGCAACAGTACGAAAGCTTCTCTTGTAGCCACTGCGCGCAATGGTTGGTGGAGTGCCCGTTCAGTCTTGTTCACGGCAGCCAAACACTATTGGCATGGCTGGCAGCAATCGTTCATCCGGACTCCAAGGTCAGTGATATCGTTAACTTTCCGTATTGCCTGTGTTTTGTGGGTCTACGTATTTTGATCCTCTAGTGATGTTCTGGGTGAGATGCCCACACTTCCCCTCGTTGAGCGGCAGTTGTCACTGAATGGTCCAAGAGTGAATCCTGTTCAAGTCCTCTTGAAAGGATGCGGTTCCGGTTTTATCCGCCAGCTTTACGTCGTCCACAAACAGGTGGTCTGAGTTTTGTACACCCTCCAATAGATTATTGGCGTAGATCAAAAACAGAATGGGACCCAGAACTGACACCTGTGGGACCCCACTAGAAGATGGGACTTGCTTTAACCCACTCTTGAGTAATACGTTTAGCCTTTTAGATATACCCGGGTCCATCCCAACACCTAGGGCGCTATGTCGAGCGCCTCTATTTTGCGTAACAGTATGCGGTGATTCATGAAGTTAAAGGCCTTTTGGAAGTTTAAACAGCAGATCCCGACTTGTCCATCCCTATCCAAACTGGCTGTTACCTCGTCTACGTAAGAGAGCAGGCTGAACAAGCACGTTCAACTTCTCGCAAACTCCAGTTGTCTACTGGAAACTATCCTCTTTTTAGCTAAGTGATTGGCCACGTGGTTCCTAATCAGTCCCTCCAATATTTTTAGATGCACCGGTAGCACCCGATATGATCAGTCTGGCTTAGAGTACCTGTAGAGTTAGAGCGTCATGTCGCCGTGTGACCCGAGTTGTGTCGGAAATTTGTACTAGACAGGAATAACCGATTGTCTGCACAAAACTGAAGAAGCCTATCCCTGTTATCTGTACGCTGAGCATGTAAGACATAATAACCCCTTTAAAAAGCTTCTGATGCACTAAAATTGCAAACTTGTGCAATAAAATCACCTGCTAGCACTACAGTGTCACAGTCTGCTCCTGCGAACGAGAACAGCGAGTTCATCATAGAATCCATCTTTCTGGGAGTCAGAACTGCAATCTGTTGGAGCGTATGCCGAGATCACAAACAAATTGCGCTTAAAACAACTTTCCTTTCAAACCCCGAATGACCTCTGGGGTTCTACAGCACACAAGCGACTGTTAACCGGGACCCAGTCTAAAAGGGCAGCTTCAATCTTGTCAGTCAAGACTATTCCTACACCACGTTGACCCACAGCTCCAGCTGCTTTGTCTCCTGAAGCGCGCAGAAAATACCTCGATGAGATACCAGGAGCAGTAGGTTGAATTACACTGCTCGAATCTTGGACGCGAGTTTTACTTACGCAGCAGACATCAATCTTCAGAGTCTATTTTGAGGGCTAGGCACGCCTGATGACCCGCATGCATGAGTATACACACGTTAAAGGAGTCGAGGTTCAGAGGCTGACGAGGCCTGAGAGAATGTGAGTTACAAGACAGAGGATTATTCCCGACACTATTGACAATGAACCGTTGTGAGTATCGGCCGTGTTATCAGTGGCAGAATCATGGTCGGATAGAGGGGGCAAAGAGAGGTGGTTGGGGACAGAAGACAAAGGTTGAATAAAAGAGAAGGAACTCTGAGCAGTATCCCACTTAACACCACCCACTCCACTCGATGCAACTGGCAGCGCGGTCCTGATTATCCTGCACGACGATCTACGAAGTATAGAATTGTTTGTAGTAGTGCAGTTCATGGGAGATGTTGGACGAGTACTGCTAGGGTGTCCAAACCCAAAGCAGGAGAACGACTAGGGTTCTCATCCAAAGCCTTTAGTTCTAACGAGGACCTGTCCGCAAGGCAGCGGGATGGCTTGGTGGAAGCCCATTTGCTTGGATCAGTTATTCTTCCACTGATTTTATTGACTGAGTCGCAAGCTCAAATAGACCCCCAACCTGGAGGACCAGGAGACTGGACTTTGTTTGGCCTCTACCTATTGACCTGATTGCATCTTCGGTTTACACAAGCCAACCTTTATAGCTCTTTGGGTCATAGAGGCACGCAGGCCACCACACCACGTCAAGGTACAGTCTCGTCGTAATGGTCACGGGGTTCACAGACTAAAGAGCCAAAAGCGTTGGAGATGGGGGAGAAATCGGAGGGACAAAAATTACTGGAAACGGCTTTGGCGAGTCCAAAATGAACGGCTACCAGTGGCGGAAGCTAGACGTTCGGTTTTATGGCGGATGAAATGATCCTTCACTTTCTGAACGGAAAACGAGCATTTGTTTCCGACCTGCACGAAAAGACTACGAGACTGGGGAGTACCGCAGCAGCATCGCCGTCAGAATACTAAGTTCTTTAAATGCACAACACAACTGCAGGCGAAAAAGCACACCCTGGAGAACAGTCTTAGTAGAGAAACATCAGAAGTGAAACAAGTCATCCCAGAGAAATCATATCCCGCTGTTCGTGGGTTCGACCAATCTATCTCGGGGACACTGAAGTCCCCGGGGATTATGAGTGCACGTGCTCCGGCAATGGCGTCGTGAAGATAGCTCAGTGTCATGTTAATTCACTTCCCGTCGTATGGTTTTACTTTATACGTTGTATTCACGTTCATTTTCTGCGTCCCAGCTCATGTACGCCTTTTACTAGATGAGTAGAGCGTTTTATTCTGAATTGTATTTCTAAAGTCTTTTGGATTTATGACGTACGTAATCGCTGGCTGACGTTACACCCAGCAAGGCTAGATCCTCCTCTGGGGTGGCAAAGAGATTTTGGTACACACGTGCAACACGTATTTCAGCTTGGTGTAGCTTCAAGTCAGAATGCATCCTGTATATTTGGTGCTGTGCTACTTTCCGCGAATACCTACTTTATTGTGTCCAAGACTAACCGCTCGCTCTCGGCCCTCTCGTTCTCACGGATCATGGGGAATACCGTTCTGTGTTCACACAGCGCTGAGCATTAAAGTAATGTGCACGTGGTCCACACGTATTACAAAAAAACCGAAGAACGTGTTTACTAGGGATACTTCCCCTGTCAACCACAAAGACCCTCTATCTGAAATATTGTACCACTAATGGTACTATATTAGCGGTAGAAAGTACCAAAGACAAAGAATACGTTGACGTCCGGAGGGATGACCCGTGCAGTAGATATAATTCAGAAAAAGCTGAATACTACTGCTAAGGGTGCATACTTAGTAAGATGCACTCTTTTTACAGGAGGATGTGCACATCAGCTGAAACGAAGATATTTTCTCATCGGCTTTCTCACATTTTTAAGCAGAATCCCCTAGCCCAACTACGTCGTTTCGTAGTATCTCGTCAAGAAAAGTAAACAAATAAAAAGCGACGTAAGGGCTCACAACTTACCGACTGGCCGGAAACCAGACAACACGTTCAAGATCTGCAGAATGTGTCGTATAGCTGACGTATTAGTACGTCAAGTCTGCGTTATCACACAATAATTCAGTATTTCCGAATAACCTAACTGCACGTCGACAGCGGAAAATAAGATAGGTGTTCTGTTGGTACCGAAAATTATTTTGTAGTCAGTCCGGGAAAACTTTTAGGTATTATTGCAGGGTTCAACCAACTGCACACAGCTGACCGGGACGACTGCTCTAATAGGATCCTATTACAGCAGACCCACACATTAACCAAGGCTGACGTGCTTCAGGACGATTCAGAAACTCTTTCCGCTATGCTCGACAGTCGTGTATGGGTATTCTGAGCACTTAAAATAATTTTTAGTATGCTGAATGCAGTGTGCTTTCGTGGGGTGGCTCGTGTACGATCTTCGAAAACGGAAACATAACCCGGCGAGCCGAAGCCTAGTAAGTGCATAGGTAGGTATCGACGCTTACACCGACAAACATGAGCAACGCGATCTACCTGAGCACGTTACGAACAACCCCACTCTGAAGTGTGCCGGAAAACTCAAATGAACCGGTCTGGTTTTCAGTTCAGTTCAGTTCAGTTCAGTTCAGTTCAGTTTGCACAGGACTTGGTGTGGCTAGAGCCAATCGTGTGTCCAGATAGTTGTGTTGTCGGCGCGTTTCCGTAGCTCCCAACACTGCGTGATTTTCTTTTTCTGAAAGGCAGAAATTTTGTGCAGTATCAGCCCTGGCAGAGTAAGGTGGAAACAATAAGTAAATTGCATCTGACCCTAAAAGCCGCTTAGCATAACTCGGGGTATACCGCCACCCAACATAGGTCTAGTGCTTTCTTAAAGGCCTTCACTGTTGTGGTATTTATGACCTCTTCCGGGAGCTTATTCCAATAGGGTACCACTCTATTTGAGAAGTACTTCGCCCTAATTTGGAGCCTCGAATGTTTCCTTTGTAATCTAAGGCTATGCCCCCTTGTGCCTCTCTCGGGGATCAGCGAAAAAAGGTCTTCTCGACTTACTCCTGACAGTCCTTTCATTACCTTGAAGGTTTCTATCAAATCCCCGCGAATGTGCCGTCTTTCCATTGAGAATAGGTCTAGGGCACGGAGACGCTCTGTGTAGTTAAACCCCCTTTGCCCAGCCACCATTCTAGTGGCTAGCCCTTGCACTTTCTCCAAACAGTCGATATCTTTCTGGTAGTACGGTGCCCAGGCCTGCAAGCAGTACTGTAAGGTTGATTAGACCTTACTTCGCGGTTTCCTTAGTAAACGCGTGCTTCGGTCCTTTGTACTGCGTGGACCACCTGCACGTTACTCTAATGTGCGGCACTGCACAAATATGTTAACCCGAACAGTATTCTCCACGACCCGTGAGAACGAGAAGGCGATTGGGAGAGATAGTGGTTAGCGTGTATTTGGGAGCGTGCGTGAGAGCGTGCGCAAGAGCAACGGTCAAATGGCAACCGCGCTTGGCAGTCAGCGTTCAGTTAAACAATAAACGTGGTAAAAGTATGAACGAAGATGGCAACCGCTACAGGGGCCTCCTCCTAGAAGTCCGACGGAGTTGGGCTTCGATCGTGATGGTAAGCCGGAATTATTGGTTGCCCAGGAACTCCTCATAGCTTCTCCGTTATATTGTTGTTGACGTCGAACGACTGCTGATGAGTTTACCGGTGCCTGCACTCTCGAGATCCGATGTGCGTGGGTCCAACTGTGTTTTGGCGCCCGCGGGTCTCATACGAATACAAGCCGGAAAATGCCTCGTCAGGTCCATCCGAAAAGGCGTCCAGTTGCCGTCTCCAGTGCCAGGCTGAACAATCGTCCCGTTGTCCAGTGAGCGGTTGGCTCCTTGAACGTGCACGGGAGTCAGCCAGGCTACGGATGAAGCCAATGTGACTTGTTAGATCCGTCTGAGAGAGGGCAAGGTAAACTGGAACAAAATAGCGCCCGAGGGCGCCGGCGGATGTTGGACCGTAATAACAACACACAAACGATGTTCGGTGTTGTTGTAGTCGCTAGGAGACCAGAAGAAAATGAAATCATAACTACCGATTGTAATTTCACGGGTCTGTTGTTTGGTAAATCCATGGCGAACTTCCCAACTTATTGCTAACAGTCGGTTGTAAAAATCGTCACGAAATCGGCGAAGCGGACGGGATTTCGTAGTTGGCGACCGCGACGGCTACTTCGCGTTGCGGGTACGGTTGGAGAATCTGATGGACTAGCTGCCGAGTCCTCACTAGGCGTAATTGGGGGTGATTCGAGTGGTAACTCGCTCGATGCAGGTGACTGAGCGACTTGAGTGGGCGTAAATTGGCCGAGCGGCTTGCACTCAATGACGGCAGGTTTGAGACGATCGATAGATACGGTGTCGTGTCGTCCGTTGATATCTATGACAAATGTTTTTGCCCTACGTTTTATCACCCGAAACGGGCCAGTGTATGGCGCTTGTAGTGGTGATCGAACGCCATCGACGCGAAGGAATACATGGGTAGCGGTTCCTAACGCAGTTGGAACATAACTTGTAGACTGTTGTTCACGCGGCGGACTGGCCTTGAGCACTCGCATGTGCTGCGTAAGGCGCTGAGCATAGTCACCGTAGTCGAAAGTCACGGTTGGTGAGGGGGCTACCAACTCCCCAGGCAGACGAAGTGTACAGCCATATACTAGTACGGCCGGTGTTGTGTGTAACTCCTCCTTAACGGTACTACGCAGGCTTAAGAGTGCTAATGGTAGTGTTTCACTCCAAAGGGGGTTACCGTTTGCTCGAAGGGCGGCTTTTAATTGCCGGTGGAAACGCTCAACCATACCATTGGCCTGAGGGTGGTAAGCTGTCGTCTTAACGTGTTGGCAACCGAGCGTAGCGAGTAGGCTGCCGAACGCGCCGTCAAAGTGTGGACCGCGATCGGTGGTCACTATTGCCGGGCAACCGAAATGACTAACCCAACCGGTCAGAAAAGCTTTCGCGGCCTCTTCCGAGGTGGGACGAGGGATAGGGATGGCCTGCGGCCAGCGAGTAAAACGATCCACGCATGTGAGTATGTAAACGTACCCAAGCGAAGGTGGGAGTGGTCCTACGAGGTCGACGTGCACATGATGAAAACGTGTTTCAGGTTCTGGGAACCTGGCTAACGCCGCCCTAGTGTGCCTATGGGTCTTAACACGTTGACACTGCAGACAAGCACGAGCCCATTGACGGACATCTCGTTTGACATTGTGCCAAACAAAACGCTCAGTTATCAGTTTCACCGAGGCAGTCACACCCGGATGAGCCAGATTATGGAGTGTCAGGAACGTAGGATAACGGTGGGCAGCAGGAACTACTGGGTTAGGGCGACCTTGCGATACATCGCACACGATGGTATTCTGGGAATCTGGGATAGGCACTGTGGTTAAACTCAAAGAACCGTTTTGCCGAAGTCGTTCGATGTCAGGGTCCATAGTTTGAGCCTGTGCCATTGCGTCCAAATTGATGTTAGGCGTTTGTGACAGACTTAGTTGATATACGCGCGATAAGGCGTCTGCGACGGGATTAAGTACCCCAGAGACGTGTCGTATGTCCACAGTAAACTGTGAGACAAAGTCTAAGTGGCGAATCTCGCGTGGTGAGTATCGATCCGAAGCTGACTTCAGTGCGTAAACCAAAGGCTTGTGGTCTGTAAACACCGTGAACGAACGGCCTTCGAGTGCATGTCGAAAATGACGGATTTCCAAGTAGATGGCTAATAACTCTCTACCGAACGTGCTGTACCTTGATTCCGCGGGTTGTAGGCGTTTGGAGAAGAATGCTAAAGGTTGCCAAGAGTCATCTACGAACTGTTGCAGTACTGCTCCAACCGCTGTGTCCGAGGCATCCGTCACTACCGAAATAGGGGCCAAAGGGTCGGGGTGTGTCAGGAGTGCTGTGTTGGCGACAGCATCTTTGACCAAGGCGAATGCGGCCTGTGCCGTGTCGGGAAACACGAACTTCTGCTTACCTCCGCGCAACAGGTCGGTGAGGGGTTGCATCATTTCCGCACAGTGAGGAATAAATCGGCGGTAGAAATTCACCAGGCCGGCAAACTGACGCAACTGGCGAAAAGATTGGGGTTCAGGGTAGTCGCGAATAGCGGAAACTTTATCTGACAGAGGGCGGATACCCGAGGATGAAATAGAATGTCCTATGAACGTGATATCAGACCGGCCTAATTCGCATTTCGCGATATTGATCGTAACGCCGTGCTGGCTAAGGCGTTCGAAAAGTGCTCGTAAGTGCGTAGCGTGCTCTTGCTCTGAAGAACTCGCCACCAAAATATCATCCAGGTATACGTGGACATTTTCCAAACCACGGGTTGCCTCGTGCATGAACCGTTGAAAGGTCTGGGCTGCATTGCTGAGTCCAAACGGCATTCGCAGAAACTCGAACAGCCCGAAAGGTGTAGTGACGGCAGTTTTAGGGATATCGGCCTCTGCTACCGGGAGCTGGTTGTACGCACGAACTAAATCGATACGGCTGAAGATGGAGCAACCTGATAAAGACGAAGTAAGATCCTGTGTATGGGGAATCGGGTATCGGTCCGGGACGGTGACTTTGTTAAGTGCTCTGTAATCACCACAAGGTCGCCAGTCGCCACTAGCCTTAGGAACCATATGAAGGGGGGAAGCCCAAGGGCTACTAGAAGGGCGTATTATACCCAGTTCTAGCATATGTTCGAATTCGGCCTGTGCAACACGAAGCTTGTCTGGTGCTAACCGACGCGGCCTACTGAACACTGGGGGTCCCTTAGTGTCGATATGGTGAGTGACACTGGTCGTCACTGCTGGGAGAGGCCCGGCCTGCCGAAACATGGCCGGGTAGGCGGCGATGAGTTCGCTATAAGGTTGGTGTGCCGGTGGTTGAACGTAAAAGGGCGTGACGTGATTCACTCGCGAATTATGACCCGCAACAGCGAAAGTGGTCTGACGATCCACCACTCTGCGGCGCCGTGCATCAACTAACAAGTCAAAGTGCTGCAGGAAGTCAATGCCTAGAATTGGGTACGGGACGTTGGCGATGATGAATACCCAACGAAAATTACGCTTTAAACCCAAGTTTAAGGTGAGCGACCGCTGGCCAAACGTTGGGATGGCCGTGCCATTGGCAGCGCGTAGTGTTTGGGCCTGCGGTGTGCTATTGTCGTCTTTCGCTCGGGGGAGGACGCTCACTTCGGCACCGGTATCTACAAGGAATAGGTTATTTGAAATAATGTCCCTTACGTTCAAAAGACGACTATTGGTGTGATACCCGGCTTCGTGGGTCGCCACCACGGGCCGGGGGTTTAGTTTCCCTGATGAGCACCGGGAAACGTACACCCTCGTTCGCATCGTTTGGCTCCCTCACCGAAGCGACTGTGGTATTTACAATATCCTTCTTTTGAAGAACCGACGAAACGGCGTCGCAATGACGGACTATGGAGCCTAGGTGAGCGTGCGCGGTGCCGCTCCTGTGACCCACTTCTAACTGCTAGGCGTTGCAGGCTCGCGTCAATTCTAGACAAAACTGACGCGAGATCGTTAGATGTGGGCAAGGCAGGCACCGTTGCGACGGACGGCTTGGTTACTCCAGCTACAGCGGGGTTGTATCGTGACATAATGTCATCAGCTATCGCTGCAGTTTCCTCTAGCGAGCATTTGCGTGTGGCACTTAGTAAAACTGGAATGTTATGCGGCAAACGCTGCAGCCAAAGTTCCCTCAAGAGCGGGTCCTCACCTATTGTCGGTCCTCTCAAGCGCTGCATCTCACGCAGCAGTTCGGAGGGCTTCCTACTTCCAAGCTCAACGTTTTGAAGTTGTTGCATACGTTGGTCTTGCGTTGGGGTCGTGCGGGCAATGACAGCCTCCTTTAAAGCCTCATAGCTTCGGGAAGAGATTATTACGTCCCTTACTTGCATTGTGACTTCTGGCGGGAGGCGGCCTGCTACCCACCTGAAACGGCTGGCGTCGCTGGTTATACGGCAGTTTTCGAATTCTAACTCGACCAGCGTGAACCAGAGTTCTGGATCAGCAGGTGTGAATGCCGGTATGTGCAGCGTGATCGCCCCAACGGTGGGGTCTGAGCAGGATTTCCGTTCGGCAGACATAGCGATTACTTTATGGAATACCGACGGGAAAAGAAATCAACGACCAATGGGGCACTATAGTCTTCGCGAAAAAAAAATCACGACAAATTAGACACACAAAATATGTTTGGACGAAGAAAAAAAATTATTTGGTAAACCAACCGAAAAAAAAATCAAGATAGGGAAACAATAAAACACACAAAAACGTATTCAGACGGGACCTTGAACGGTAGAAAACAAGGAAACTCACGTGACCTGAGGATCACGTCGGGCTCACCAATTGTAAGGTTGATTAGACCTTACTTCGCGGTTTCCTTAGTAAACGCGTGCTTCGGTCCTTTGTACTGCGTGGACCACCTGCACGTTACTCTAATGTGCGGCACTGCACAAATATGTTAACCCGAACAGTATTCTCCACGACCCGTGAGAACGAGAAGGCGATTGGGAGAGATAGTGGTTAGCGTGTATTTGGGAGCGTGCGTGAGAGCGTGCGCAAGAGCAACGGTCAAATGGCAACCGCGCTTGGCAGTCAGCGTTCAGTTAAACAATAAACGTGGTAAAAGTATGAACGAAGATGGCAACCGCTACAGTACTCCATATGCGGCCTAACTATGGCCTGATATATCGGAACGAATATCTCCGGATCTCTACACGACATAATGGATCTAACTCAAAAGAGTTCTCTCCTGGCCGTTTTGGCTGCTGAGGTGCACTGCTTTGACGGCTTAAAGCTGTTGTCCATTATAACGCCCAAGTCTTTTACCTGCGAGACCGCTTGCAACGAACCCACACTATTCTCACTAGCCCCTGTATTTGTGGTCAAGCATTGACACTTGGTGAGGTTTAGTGGAAGGTCCCATTTGCGTGACCAGTTTTGTACTGCTAACACGTCAAGTTCTATGTCTACTCCAGCTATCTTGACGTCATCGGCAAACATAAAGGTGGGGTTTGTAAGCCCACGTGCTAGGTCGTTGATGAAGATAAGTAAGAGCAGAGGGCCGGGCACCGAGCCCTGTGGCACCCCACTTGTTACACCTTCCGGTTTTGAGACATGACTACCCACCTTACCACCAGAAGTTTGCCCTGCTAAAAAACTACTTATCCATTGTCTTGCCTTTCCAACAATTCCCATAGATTGCAGTTTGACGTCCAGAAATCTGTGGTTCACAGAATCAAACGCCTTGCTGAAGTCCAAGTATCAGACCGCAATCGACTGCCCTTCGTCCAGGCGCTTGGTTACTGTTACGACCGTTTGAGCAATGCGTAGCCAAATTCGCAACGGATCCCGAAATCAGAAGGCGATTATCCGTGATAATTCTACGATACTAGATTATTAAAATAAACAATGACGTAAACAATATACAAACCTCAATAATACGATCACAAAGTCTCAACAACGAGAAACCGAATAGCAGCGTGTGAGCAGACAGCACGTGCGTCACGCAGGTCCTGAACAAGGATGTGCCAAAATAGCGCTCTGGGCGCGAACAAACAACAATTGGTCCAGAAAAACAACCAGTTCGTAAAGACAAGTCAATAGTGTATGGAAATGAGTGATGTTGGGAAAAAAAAACACTGAATCGCGAGGGAAAAAGGGGATTTTCCACGACCGGCTGTTACACCGCCCACCAAAATCCTCCTGGATCCTTAGCAGAGTCAAAGGTTCGGTATAAAGGTACTGATTCTTCCTACCTGCCTGGGCCCTGCTGTCAGTGCGCGCGTCTAATGCTCGTCGTCGACGTTCTACTACTGGTCGCACCTAACCCATTGGCTACATAGACGTGAGGCTAGTCTACATCTTCCACAAGACCAAATGACCGATGGCGGGCGTGAATGGTCACATAGACGTTGTCCTCGTACGGGGCCGTCCGGTCCTGGATGTACGCGCTTGAGTGTGTGTGTGTGTGCGTGCGTGTGTGTGTGTGCCGGGGTTACAATGAAATCACAGTTATGACTACACATCAAAGGAGGACTTTCTGCAATGTCAACAAAAGACCGCGTGGCAAGAAAACGAGTAAATGTAGCATGCATGTGTGACCTGAGCTCCACTACTTCCACATGTGCAAGGGGCATTCGGTAGCGTCAACAAAAGGCGAAAAAAGAACGCTGTCACATGTATGATGGGTTTACGGGATGTAGAGTGCGTCGTGCATGTGTGTATGTATCGGGATGTATAATGGAATCGCACTCATCACCACATATCGGAAAGAACCTTCTGTAATGTCAACGAAGGGACCGCGAGCACCTTAACGTGTTTGACGGAGATTGTGTGGTATATATGGTGTTTCTTTCTCCACCTCGATTACTGGTGTGAAAAAGGTTTACTAGGCCACAGGGTTATCAGCTCCTCCGTCTTCGCTCTCGAGTAGGTTAATACTGCGTATGTCACGAATGAGCACTCCGTTAGCTGTCTTCACCTTCACCGTTCTTATCATTTCGTCAGTGCTTTTGATGGTTTCCGTAACTACTCCCAAAGACCAAGCGCTGAAATGTGCGCGTTCGTCGGCGATCATAACCACGTCCCCAACTTTGAATGGTCTTGTTTTGGCCAGCCACTTCTGTCGAGTCTGCAAAGCCGGTAGGTACTCCCGTAGCCATCGCCTCCAGAAGACCTTGGCCAGATAGTTCGCTTGCTTCCACCCGTGGAGGTAGCTCCCACGAAGGTTTACCGGCCCTTGGAAACCCTCGTTCGACCTTAGCGTCAATAAGTCGTTTGGGGTGAGCGCCAGGTGGGTGGGGTCGCCGTTCAATACTGGAACCAGGGGGCGGTTGTTCAGGATTCGCTCCACCTCAGTCATGACGGTGTTCAGGGTCTCGTCGTCGGGCGGCTGCTGCTCCATGATTGACAGCAATATCCGTCTGGCGGACCGGATCATGCGTTCCCATATGCCGCCTCGGTGACTGGCCTGTGGGGGGTTGAAATGCCAGCGTATGCCGTAGGCCACGGTTCGGTTCTGCAGTTCGTCCCTGTTTATGTTCTTGTGCCAACGCTGCAATTCCCGTTGAGCGCCCACAAAGTTCGATCCATTATCTGAGTATATATCGGCCGGTACGCCTCTTCGGTTGATAAATCTTTGCAAGGCCCGTAGAAACGAATCGGTCGTCATCGAATGTGCGACTTCTAGGTGTACCGCACGTGATTTCATGCACGTCATGATACATCCGTATCGCTTTTCTAATCTTTTCCCGCACTTGACCCACAAGGGCCCGAAATAGTCCAACCCGGTGTCACTGAACGGCCACCAGCCCGTAGTTACCCTGCATTCTGGTAGCGGGGCCATGAGTTGTTTGCCTGCTATGGCATTGCGTCTCCTGCATTGCACACACCGTCGGATTACGCGTTTTACAGTCTCTCGTCCTCTCAACAACCAAAGACGCTTTCGGATGACGCTCGTCACGTGACTTTCCCCGGCATGTCCCTCCATGGCGTGGACGTGTTGAATCATTAGCTCTACTACGGGTTGTCTCGCTGGCAGCAGTATAGGATACTTTGTGTCGAAGTTCAGGTGGGCGTTGGTCAGCCTACCATCCACCCGCAGCAGTCCGTTGATGATTTTGGGGTTTAAACGCTTCAGCTCGCCTCTTGGAGATGGCATGTCTCCATTGGTCAGCCCCACTTCTTCCGCCCTCTTGAGTTCTTGGGCGAAAGCCTCGCGTTGTATCATTCTGAAAATATCGTACTCTGCCGCTTGTAGCTCATCGGGACCTATCGGGCCGACCGGTATCCGACCTGAGGGCCGTAGCCCTTTCATGGCTAGTAAACTTATCTTGAACCTGGTTAACCAAACTAGCGAACGAAGCGTCTTCATCCAGGAAGAAAACCTGACCAGTCGCGATAAAATGGGCGACGCTTCGACGACGTTGGCCACCATCACGACGCCTTTGATCTCCAGTTCCACTTCCGTAAGGGTTTTTAATTTGAACACGGGCCAGTCCTGTTTGGGCAAGTGCAGGAAGTTTGGCCCTCTCGTCCACGTGTCCAGTTGCCTGAAGTTGTTCGCACCTCGGGAGCACAGGTCGGCCGGATTATCGCCAGACCTGACATGACTCCACTGGTGCGTGGCCGATTCATCGTGGATAATCGTGAGCCGGTTAGCAACGAAAGTACTAAACCGGCTCCGTACGTTGTTAATGTAGTAAAGTACTATCGTTGAATCCGTCCAGAAGCTCACCGACCAAATGTAGAGATCGAAACATCTCTTCACAGCTTGCACCACCCTGACTGCCAACACGGCTGCGCTGAGTTCAAGGCGTGGGATTGAGACCGACTTCAGTGGAGCAACGCGGGCTTTGGCGAACAGGATCCTCGTGGTATATTGTCCATCTCCTGGGCACCATCGTCCGTAAACCACAGCTCCATAACCGACTTCGGATGCATCGGAAAAGGCATGTAGTTCTCCAGTCCGTGTCGTATGGCCAGGGGTCAAACATCGTGGTATTCTTATGTCCCCTAATTTCTTCAAGGTGTTCAAAAATTCCTCCCAGTCCAGCCGGTCCCCTCGGTCCAGTGACTGGTCCCAATCAACTTTCTTACGGCACAGCCGCTGCAGCAAGATCTTTCCGGGTAGCAGCCATGGTGAGACGAAACCGAGCGGGTCGAACAAACTTGAGACGGCAGATAGTATGCCACGACGGGTTATTGGCAGCTCGGGAACGTTCAGTTCGAAAACAAAATCGTCCGTTTCCGCGTCCCATTGTATTCCTAAAGTGCGCTCGATAGGAAGTGGAGAGCCGTCCAAATCTCTTACCCTTTCGGCCTTTTCGTGATACGGGATGACCTTCAGCACTTCCGAAGCGTTCGACATCCATTTAGTTAGATGGAAGCCACCCTCTTCCAGCAATCTCGTCAGACCCCTGAACTGTTCTAGAGCTGATTCCACATCATCGAATGACCCAAGGTAGTCGTCGACGTAGAAGTTCCTGCTGACGCTTTCTACCACCGTCCGATGTACCAGATCGCCATGTTTGTTCGCTGATTCTCGGAGGGCGTAGTTGGCACAAAATGGTGACGATATGGCTCCGAAGGGGTGGACGGTCATTCTATAATTCACCACTGCATTGTCCCGGTCGCTCCCTTCCCACCACAGGAAACGCAAAGCATCTCGTTCTCCTACCGGAATCTTCACCTGATGGAACATTTCCCTAATGTCAGCAGACAAAGCCACTTTACCCACTCTGAAACGGCACAGAACATCGATCAGTGGTGTGGTCCAGTCAGGCCCCTGTAGTAGGCGATCGTTTAACGACTTGCCCTGGAACTTGGCCGCACAGTCGAAAACCACCCGCAGTTTATTGGGTTTCTTGGGGTTGATAACCGGATGGTGAGGCAGATACCAGATACCCCTTTTGCTGTCGGTGTTAACAGGCACCCTTTCAACGTAACCGAGGTCCTCGTTTCGCTTCATCAAATCCGCGTATCGTTCCCACAGATTCTGGTCTCGAATGAAGCGTTCTTTTAGTCGTAGTAATCGTTGGAGAACATAATTTCTGTTGTCAGTCCACGGGTCGACCGGTGTGCGCCATGGGAGGGGAACCTCGAACTGTTTTTTGAGGCCTCTAGAGCCTTGCCGCACCGTTTGTAGAGCGAAGTGATCCTCTTGAGACAACGTCGGTCTTTCGTCCCCAATGTCATGAAACTCCTTTTCATAAAGCCGTTGCAGATGATACTCTATGCGGTCCGTTTCGGCGGATAAGTAATTCACGGAACCGCGTACCCCTACTGGACCGTATAACATCCATCCCAGAGCCGTGCGTACGGCATAAGGTGCCTGGCGGTCGCCCACTCTTTGGTCAAGCACCCAATGCGCCTCTGGCACGTCGCATCCGATGAGGAGATCCACCTCATCATCTTCCCAGTCTACAACGGTTACATCCTGCAGGTGGGGCCATCGAGTCAAGATTGCGTTCACCGACCTTGGTGCTCGCATGGGGAGATCCGCTAACGTGAATGCCTCCGTTGGTTCAATTTCCTCGTTAGTGTCTAGAGAGATGAGTTGCAGCCTTAATCTACCGGCAGTCATTACCTGTGTTCCGCCCACCGTGCTCACTGCTAACGACGTCGCACCTTTAGCCAGTTGGTGCTTGTCGGCAAACCGCTCTTTCACTAAAGTGGTGTCGGATCCACTATCAACGAAAGCCAACGCCTTGGCTATCCCAGTCGGAGTCACTACTCCCACGGCCGCTACGCCTAAACGTACCGGTTTACTGGCAGATTGTGAAGTTGAGCAAATCACGCTGGGCTTGGCACTCGCCTCGGATATGGTTATTCTCGCCTGATGCAGCAGCCGATGGTGTCTGCCCGTGCAGCCCTCGTAACCACATCGATTCCTTGTTCTACAGGCTGCTGCCCGGTGCGTGGTGTTGAGACAGATGAAACATGCTCCTGCCATCCTCGCCATTCCCCACCGTTCGTCTATTGTGGCATTGCCGAACTTGGGGCATTCTGGTAGGCCATGGCTAGTACCACAGGATCTGCAATTGGGTTGCGCCGTAGCATCGCGTGAAATGACGTGTGTGTTGGTCCAAGGCTGGTACTTTGGATGTTCCCGTACAGGGGTTTGGACTTGGCTAGTACTGGGCTTGTTTGCTCGGTTGCTGTCCCGGATAAGTCGGCCGAATCTGCTGTCAGCTATCTTCGTTTGCCTGTCTAAGTATTCAGTCAGGTCTTCGAAGTTGGCTTCTCTGTCGCCTCGGCTTATCCGTTCAGCTTCTTCCGCCCACCGAGCCTGTAGTTCGGGAGAGAGGTGACGGACTATGCCTTCCAAAGTGTGCATGGCGTCTAGGTCAGCTCTGTAACCTAAATGGTCGAGGGCTATTGAGCAGTTCTGCATCTTGATCACCAGGTCGGCCATGGTGTAGACGTCGCCCTTGGTTTTCTTTGCCTCTACCATCACGCCCTCTATTAGGTTACGGGCTACTTTGAAAGGTTGGCCAAACAAGTCCCTCAGAATCTTTCTTGCCCTTGTGTAGCCTTGTTCAGGATCGAGCATGGTGCATCCGTCGATAGCTTCTCGCGCTCGGCCTCGGCAGTAGTGAGTAAGGTAAAGAAGCCTTTGCCCAGGGTCGTTTACCTTGTTTTCAACGAACGTCTCGAACTGTTTGACAAACTTGCAATATTGCTCAGCTCGCCCGTCGAAAACCGTTAACTCCACTCTAGGCAGATCGATCGATGGTGGTTTGTAGTCGGCGACCTGCGTGGGGTTCCCTACCTTATTGCACTCTAACCTATCGGAAGTGTCGAAGTCACTGGTCCTATACTCTCGCTGTTTCTGTGTACACTTCTCTGCTTCATGCGCCTGTAGTCTAGCCGAAAGTAACTGTTGCTCTAGTTCTATTATTCTCAGCTTATATAAATCAACGTCCTTACGATCAATATTGCTTTCAATAACACATGAGCTAGCACTGACAGGACTAGGCGATCTAGCATTAGCTAAAGAATCATAAGTACCCAAAACCTCCCCAGAGACTTGCCGTATTACTTCCTGTCCGGGTTCGACTGCCTTTGATCCTTTCCTTGGCATTTTGCGTGAATTTTCCTCGTTCCAAATAGATCTATTGAGTATTGTTACGACCGTTTGAGCAATGCGTAGCCAAATTCGCAACGGATCCCGAAATCAGAAGGCGATTATCCGTGATAATTCTACGATACTAGATTATTAAAATAAACAATGACGTAAACAATATACAAACCTCAATAATACGATCACAAAGTCTCAACAACGAGAAACCGAATAGCAGCGTGTGAGCAGACAGCACGTGCGTCACGCAGGTCCTGAACAAGGATGTGCCAAAATAGCGCTCTGGGCGCGAACAAACAACAATTGGTCCAGAAAAACAACCAGTTCGTAAAGACAAGTCAATAGTGTATGGAAATGAGTGATGTTGGGAAAAAACACTGAATCGCGAGGGAAAAAGGGGATTTTCCACGACCGGCTGTTACAGTTACCTCATCGAGGAACAGCAGGAGATTCGTCAGACAGGATCGCCTTGCCACAAACCCATGCTGAGCATTTGATATGAGGTTGTGTTGAACCAAATGCCTAGAGATCTGCTTCCTGACTATTCGCTCCAGGCACTTACACAGTACTGAAGTTAAGCTAACCGGCCGGTAATTTTCCGCCTTTTGCCGGGGCCCACTTTTGTAAATGCCTACCACTGTTGCTCATCTCCAGTCTCCCGGCACAATTCATTCTCTAAGTGACGTTTCATACAGCTTCGTCACCGGAGCCTTCAGGACCTCAGCCAGAGGCTGAACGATTGCTGGATGAATCCCGTCTGGACCTGCTGCTTTGTTTCTATTCAAAGTTTGCAACTCCGCGTACACTTCTTCTTCTTCTACAGTAAGTTCGGGTATTGGAGGCGCCTGTGGGCCCTCCATTCTTTCCTCTAAGTTATTTGCTGGTCGATATATGCTCTTGAAGAATGCCCACAGCATGTCAGCCTTGTCTTCGTCGTTTAGAGCCAGTCGTCCCTGTGCTGCTTCCAAAGTTGCTACGCTCTCTCTCTCATACGTTTGTGAGATTGCACGTAGGCGTAGAATCGCTTTGGGTTTGTGCGGACCGACGCGGCTAACCGACGCTCGAAAGCATATTTCTCCACTCTTTGGATCTCTTGAGCCCTGTTCCTAGCCATCTTATAGCTATTCCATGCCCCCTGAGTTCTGTACAGTTCAGTTCAGTTCAGTTTGCACAGGACAGGTAATGGCCACGGCCAATCGAGCGTCCAGAATTCCTTCGATGGTATGCACACCAGTGATGCACCCACCACTGCCGCGTGTGTTTCGTCGAATCCCCGCTAAAAACTAGAGAAAACGGAAAACCTCATCGCACATCAACTGCGAGAGACATTATGCATCGTGAGCGTTCACTGAGACAGTATGCAATGGGGTAAAAAGTCTGTTAAAACATACTCCAGAAGGACCACAGTGCTACCCGTCATCCATCTAGTTGATATACTCAAGGCTCACCACAAGGAAAGATCTCGTACCACTTGCGATCTAGGGCACCTTTGAAGAATTGGACTGTCTGCAGATCTACCATTCCACCAGGCAGACCGTTCCAACTGTTCACAACCCTGTTGCTGAAGAAGTGCGATCTAGCCATCAACCTAGCTCGGGCTTTTATCAACTTCTTTTCATGCCCCCTTGTTCTGGAGTCTACGGCCACTTGGAATAGACTATCTGATCTAAGGCCGGAAAAGCCCTTCATTACCTTGAACGTTTCTATGAGATCCCCTCGACGTCTCCTCCTTTCCAACGAGAAAAGATTCAGGTCACAGAGTATCTGCTCGTAAGTCTTACCCCTCTGCCCTTCAACCATTCGCATGGCGAGACGTTGGACTTTCTCGAGGGAGGCGGCGTCCTTTTTGTAGAAGGGTGACCAAGCCTGCACGCTACCTTCTAATTTAGGTCGTTTGCACAGAATATGGTGTGGCTAGAGCCAATCGTGTGTCCAGATAGTTGTGTTCGGTGCGTTTCCGTAGCTCCCAACACTGCGTGATTTTCTTTTTCCGAAAGGCAGAAATTTTGTGCAGTATGAAAGGAGGAAACAAAACTAAAAACTGCCTAACATGATTCGGGGTATGGTGCCACCCAGCATAGGTCTACTGCTTTCTTAAGAGCATTCACTTCTGCGGGATTATTGACCGCCCCCGGGAGCTAATTCCAATAGGGCACTACTCTATTCTAGAAGTAATCCGCCCTAACTTGGAGCCTCGAGTGTTTTCTTTATAATCTAAGGCGTGTGCCTCTCTCTGGGATCAGAGAGAAAGAGTCTTCTCGACTTATTCCTGTCAGTCCCTTCATTACCTTGAAGGATTCTATCAAATCCCCGCGAATGCGCCGCCTTTCCATCGAAAACAGATCTAAGGCACGGAGACGCTCTGCGTAGCTAAACCCCCCTTGTCCAGTCACCATTCTGTTGGCTTGCCCTTGCACTTTCTCCAGACAGTCTAAATCCTTCTGGTAGTACGGTGCCCAGGCCTGCAAGCAGTACTCCATATGCGGCCTAACTATGGCCTGATATATCGGAACGAATATCTCCGGATCTCTACACGACATAATGGATCTAACTCAAAAGAGTTCTCTCCTGGCCGTTTTGGCTGCTGAGGTGCACTGCTTTGACGGCTTAAAGCTGTTGTCCATTATAACGCCCAAGTCTTTTACCTGCGAGACCACTTGCAACGAACCCACACTATTCTCACTAGCCCCTGTATTTGTGGTCAAGCATTGACACTTGGTGAGGTTTAGTGGAAGGTCCCATTTGCGTGACCAGTTTTGTACTGCTAACACGTCAAGTTCTATGTCTACTCCAGCTATCTTGACGTCATCGGCAAACATAAAGGTGGGGTTTGTAAGCCCACGTGCTAGGTCGTTGATGAAGATAAGTAAGAGCAGAGGGCC
The DNA here is from genome assembly GCA_948099385.1 of Fasciola hepatica. NCBI lineage: Eukaryota > Metazoa > Platyhelminthes > Trematoda > Plagiorchiida > Fasciolidae > Fasciola > Fasciola hepatica. The sequence continues at coordinate 8,360,867 of CANUEZ040000075.1, read as the reverse complement.
GGGCACCGAGCCCTGTGGCACCCCACTTGTTACACCTTCCGGTTTTGAGACATGACTACCCACCTTACCACCAGAAGTTTGCCCTGCTAAAAAACTACTTATCCATTGTCTTGCCTTTCCAACAATTCCCATAGATTGCAGTTTGACGTCCAGAAATCTGTGGTTCACAGAATCAAACGCCTTGCTGAAGTCCAAGTATCAGACCGCAATCGACTGCCCTTCGTCCAGGCGCTTGGTTACCTCATCGAGGAACAGCAGGAGATTCGTCAGACAGGATCGCCTTGCCACAAACCCATGCTGAGCATTTGATGTGAGGTTGTGTTGAACCAAATGCCTAGAGATCTGCTTCCTGACCATTTGCTCTAGGCACTTACACAGTACTGAAGTTAAGCTAACCGGCCGGTAATTTTCGGCCGCTTTCCGGGGTCCGCTCTTGTAAATTCCTATCACTGTTGCCTTCCTCCGGTCTCCCGGCGCAATCCCTTCTCTAAGTGACGTTTCATACAGCTTCGTCACCGGAGCCTTCAGGACCTCAGCCAGAGGCTGAACGATTGCTGGATGGATCCCATCTGGTACTGTTGCTTTATTTCTATTCAAGGTTTGCAACTCCTACGGTAAGTTCGGGTATTGGAGGCGCCTGTGGGCCCTCCATTCTTTCCTCTAAGTTATTTGCTGGTCGATATATGCTCTTGAAGAATGCCCACAGTATGTCAGCCTTGTCTTCATCGCTAAGAGCAAGCAGTCCTTGTGCCTGTTTCAAAGTTGCTACAAATTCTTTCATACTTTTTCGGGACTGGACGTAAGCATGGAGCCACTTTGGGTTTGTGCGGACCGACGCAGCTAATCGACGCTCAAATGCGTAATTCTCCACTCTTTGGATCGCTTGAGCCCTGCTCCTAGCCATCTCATAGCTGTTGCATGCCTCCTGAGTTTTGCACAGCTTGTGAGCCGCCCGTCGTTGCCTACGAATAACTATAGCCTTGCGGACTTTTGACTTCCACCATGAGGGTTGATTTCGGTTGCTAACTACCCTCAACGGTGTAACGGCCGGTCGTGGAAAATCCCCCTTTTTCCCTCCCGATTCAGTGTTTTTCCCAACATCACTCATTTCCATACACTGTTGACTTGTCTTTTCGAGCTGGTTGTTTCTATGGACCAATTGTTGTTTGTTCGCCCTCAGAGCGCTACTTTGGCACATCTTTGTTCAGGACCTGCGTGACGCACGTGCTGTTTGCTCACACGCTGCTATTCGGTTTCTCGTCGTTGAGTCCTTGTGATCGTATTATTGAGGTTTGTATATTTTTTATGTCATTGTTCATGTAATAATCTAGTATCGTATAATATCGCGGATAATCGTCTTTTGATTTCGGGATCCGTTGCGAATTTGGCTACGCATTGCTCAAACGTTCGTTACCATTTTCAATAGGTTAATTTGGAACGAGGAAAAACAAGCAAAACGCCGAGAAAATGATCGAAAACAATGGAACCCGGACGGGAATTAGCACGGCAAGTCTCTGGGGAGGTTTTGGGTACATTTGATTATTTAGTTAATGTTAGATCGTTTAGTCCTGTCAGTGCTAGTTCATGTGGTAATGAGAGCAATATTGATCGTAAGGATGTTGATTTATATAGGCTGAGAATACTAGACCTAGAACAACAGTTACTATCGGCTAGACTACAGGCACAGGAAGCAGAAAAGAAGTGTGCACAGAAAGGGCGAGAGCACGAAACCAGCGACTACAACACTTCCGATAGATCAGGGTGAAATAAGATGAGGAACCCTACGCCGGTCGCCGACTACAAACCACCATCGATCGATCTGCCTAGAATGGAGCTAACGGTTTTCGACGGGAGAGCTGAGCAATACTGCAAGTTTGTCAAGCAGTTCGAGACATTCGTTGAGAATAAGGTAACCGACCCTGGCCAAAGGCTTCTCTACCTTACTCGCCACTGCCGAGGCCGAGCAAGAGAAGCTATCGACGGGTGCACCATGCTCGACCAGGAACAAGGCTACACAAGGGCAAGGAAGATCCTAAGGGACTTGTTTGGCCAACCTTTCAAAGTAGCCCGTAACCTAATAGAGGGCGTGATGGTAGAGGCAAAGAGAACCAAGGGCGACATCTACACAATGGCCAACCTGGTGATTAAGATGCAAAACTGCTCAATAGCCCTCGACCATTTAGGTTACAGGGCTGACCTAGACGCCATGCACACTTTGGAAAACATAGTCCGTCACATCTCTCCTGAACTACAGGGTCGGTGGGAGGAAGAAGCAGAACGGATAGGCCGAAGCGACGGGGAAGCTAATTTCGAAGACTTGACCGAATACCTAGACAGGCAAACGAAGATAGCTGACAGCAGGTTCGGCCGACTCATCCGAGACGGCAACTGAGCAAACAAGCCCAGTACTAGCCAAGTCCAAACCCCTGTACGGGAACATCCTAAGTACCAGCCTTGGACCAATACACACGTCATTTCACGCGATGCTACGGCGCAACCCAATTGCAGATCCTGTGGTACTAGCCATGGCCTACCAGAATGCCCCAAGTTCGGCAACGCCACAATAGACGAACGGTGGGGAATGGCGAGGATGGCAGGGGCATGTTTTATCTGTCTCAACACCACGCACCGGGCAGCAGCCTGTAGGACAAAGAACCGATGTGGTTACGAGGGCTGCACGGGCAGACACCATCGATTGCAGCATCAGGCGAGAGTAACCTTATCCGAGACGAGCACCAAACCCAGCGTTATTTGTTCAACGTCAAGATCTGCCAGTAAACCGGTGCGTTTAGGCGTAGTCGCCGTGGGAGTAGTGACTCCAGCAGGAGTGGCCAAAGTGTTGGCCTTCATGGATAGTGGCTCGGATACCACGCTAGTAACGAGGGGGTTCGCAGGGAGATATGGGATCAGAGGGAATCAATCCTCATTAGCAGTAAGCACAGTGAGTGTCACCGAGGTCATCCAGTCGACCAAATTGCACCTACGACTCGTTTCCTTGGTCAGCAACGATAGAGCAGAAACTCCAGAAGCATTCACCATAGAGGACCTTCCGATGAGAGCACCTCAGTCAGTGCAGTCGATTCTGACTCAGTGGCCTCATCTCGACGGGATTACGATCGAGGAGTGGCAGAGTAACGAAATTGATCTGCTGATTGGTTGTGATGTACCGGAAGCGCATTGGGTCCTGGATCAAAGGATAGGAAGCCGCAAAGCACCCTATGCAGTACGCACTATATTCGGCTGGGCTTTATATGGTAGTACAGACGGCAGATGCGGCAAACAAATCAACTGCATTTCGGTGGAAACGATGAACATCGAACAGGCATTCCAACAGTTGTATTACACCGAATTTGCCGACCTGGCCATTGATAGAGATGCCCCATCACGAGGAGATAGGTCGGCTTTGAAAATGGTAGCCGAGAACGTCAAGTATGTGATAGGTCGTTTTGAGGTTCCTATCCCGTGGAGACCCAACTTGGAACCCATGCCAAACAGCCGAGAAATGGCTTTGAAAAGATGAGGTTTCCTCAAAACCAGGCTAGTTTGAGAACCACAATTAAAGTTAGAATACACGCGAGCCGCGCAAAATAACATCGACTTAGGTTATATAGAAAGAGTGGACACAGCGGTTATCAGCGAAAATTTGAGGTGGTGCCTACCTCATCACCCGGTCGTGAACCCAAATAAACCGGGGAAGGTCAGAGTGGTTTTCGACTGTGCCGCGAAATGTCAGGGTGTGCCACTCAACGACCATATACTACAGGGCCCAGACTGGACAACACCACTAGTAGAGGTTTTATGTCGTTTTCGGCTAGGGAAAAGAGCCGTCTCTGCGGACATACGCGAAATGTTTCTGCAAGTGAAGATGCCCGTTAAAGATAGGGACGCCTTCCGTCTTCTCTGGTGGCCTGAGAACGACACAAATCGCGCACCTGACGAGTACAGGCTGACTGTGCACCCCTTTGGGACGGTTTCATCCCCCTTTTGTGCTAACTTTGCCCTCCGTGAAACCCTCAAGCGTATCGGCGGCACCAGCAGTTTGCTAGGAACAGCAATGGACCACTTCCACGTGGACGATTTTCTGTGCTCCTTTGACGGCCAAAATACTGCTACTCTTAATATGACCGGAGTGTTCGCCACTCTAAAAGCCGGAGGTTTCAACCTCACTAAATGGACTTCGAACAGCGAAGAGGTGCTCAATATTCTCCCGAAGTCCGAGAAAATGGAGTGTAAGAAAGAGCTTTTGGGATCCTCTTCACAAACGGAGCGCACGCTTGGGCTTCAGTGGAAGCCCAGAGGGGACGAACTCATCTTCACTCTAGACCTACCCAGACGACCAGTCACACGGCGAGGGATCCTATCAGCAGTCTCAAGCCTCTATGACCCCCAGGTTTTGTTTCGCCATGGTTATTACCGGGAAAGTGATTACTGCAATCGCTATGCCAAAGAGGGATGGGTTGGGACGAGCCCCTCCAGGATGACGACGATAAGCGATGGCGCGACTGGCTGCACAGCCTGGAGCAACTTGGGGCGATAAAAATACAAAGACGTTCAACAAGTATCAAGTGCACGAACGATGCCCGACTCCACTTATTCTCCGATGCATCGGAAATAGGCTACGGGACAGTTGCTTACGGCCGCTGGGTTGACGCAAATGGTGGGCGGCACAGCCAGATACTACTCGCAAAGGCGAGAGTGGCTCCACTGAAAACGGTGTCCATTCTAAGGCTGGAACTGACGGCAGCAGTACTGGCCGTGAAAGCCGAGGGGCTGATTGGGAGATGCTTCGACCGGATAGACTGGGAAACAAACTTTCGGACGGATTCAGCCACGGTACTTTATCACATAAACAACACTACCACTCTTTTTAACACTTTTGTGGCCAACAGACTCACTATAATCCACGAGTCGACTAAAATCGATCAATGGCACTATGTAAAATCCGCCGGTAACCCGGCCGACTTCTGCTCAGGGGGCCTGAAAACACTAGAGAGGTTGCGGATGTGGACAATGGGACCGGACTTCCTAACGGCAGCTAAAGAGATGTGGCCAACGCTATTAACACCCGAGGCTGATGATGGTGATATCGAGACTAAAAGACTGTTACTGGCTGTAAACTTCACGGAAAGCGTAAGCCTGATAGAGAAACTGTGCCAATTCCCCAACTGGACAAAAATGTTGAGAGCCGTGGTCTGATGGACACGGTACAAAGTACTCTTATTGATTATGAAAGGCGCAAGACCACAAAACACATTGAATGTGGGGACAATAATACCGGGCGAGCTGAATCAAGCCGAACTCAACTTTCTACGCCTATTACAACTAGACGCTTCCCGTCCGAGGCCCGCGAGCTAGCCAGGATAGATGATAACACCAAAGGAAGCAGGCTGTTGCACGGCGGTATCCGAGGACTAAACCCCGTGTGAACCAACGTACTACTAAGAGTTGGAGGGCGGCTGACGAATTCAAGCCTAGAGTACGAAACAAAACACCCCATAATAATCCCCGGTGACCACCATATAACGAGATGCCTGATAGACCATGTACATCGGGAAGAGGGACACGCAGGACTGAATCAGTTGTTGAACAATATACGCCGACGATTTTGGGTGACAAAGAGACCAGCGACGGCCAAGCGAGTCATAGGCAACTGCATTACTTGTGGTCGCCGGAGGGTGATAGCAGGCCAACAAATGGTGGCCCCCCTTCTAACCGTAAAAGTCCAACCGGGATGGTGCTCGTTCGTGGAAATCGGCGTAGACCGCTTTGGCCCGTTACTTGTACGACAGCAAAGGAGCACCCAAAAGAGGCATGGCTGCCTGATAACATGCCTACAATCCAGAGCAGTCCACCTCGAAGTAGTGCATAACATTACAACCGATTCATTCCTAATGGCCCTTCAAGGGTTCATCGCAAGGCGGGGAGTCCCCAAGAACATATACTCCGACAATGGCTCGAACTTCGTTGGGGCTCATAAGGAGTTGAAGAAATGGTGGAACCGCCTGGACCACGCCAAAATACAAGACCAGACCGTAGCAAAGGGGACAGAATGGCACTTCAATCTACCTTATGCCAGTCATCGTGGTAGCGTTTGGGAAAGGCTGACACGATCGACCAGGAAAATACTCACGGCCCTGACCTCACAACAAACCCTCGATGACGAGACGCTGACTACTTTACTAACAGAAGTAGAACGCATATTGAAAAACAGACCCCTGGTGCCGATCGTCCCAGACCCGGAAGGCGAACCGGCACTCACCCCCAACGACCTATTATTACTCCGGTCAAACGCAGGAGTAACCGCCCCGAAAACCCTGCGTGGAAAGTATGTTGCTGGATGGAAACAAATGAACCACCTAGCACAGGATTTCTGGAAACGATGGACGAGAGAGTAAAGAAGTGCATTCGGGAAAATCAACGCATGCGAAGAGGGTAGCTATCCACGAAGACAATGCAAACTTTGAATGACGGATTTACCGGAGTTCAATAAGCGGAATGAGTTTTGAAGCGGGAGAGCATGAGACCAATTTTATGAGAGTGAACACTGGTGGATGTGGGAGAAACAGCATACCATAAAAAAGTGAGTTTAGATTCAGGATCAGTAACATATACCATTCTGAAATAAGAAAGCGCAACTGGAGGGTCCTCGAGAAGTGGAGAGTCTATTTCCAGCCGGCTACGGGTTGGAGGAAAGATAAGCATTGATAACAGATAATAAAGTGGGAAATCTCCGCATAGACTTCAGAGTTATTATGCTGTTTCACTGACAAATATACATGTATGTGTTGACACATTTGCCTTCAGTGTTATTCAGCGTCATTTCTGGTAACGTACGACATCGAGTGCGTAAGTTTCGTGTGGCAGGGCAAAGTATGTGTCAGTCAATCAGCCGAGTGTGGCTGTACATTAGCGGCATGCGCATGAACTGGAATTCGTGTTGGTTGCGTTTGAAACGCTGAACGATCTGATAAGCAATTGGGAGTATTTCCTGTTGTGTGGTTTGGTTTCGGTCCCAGTTGCTATGGTAGGTTCCACTCGAGTCTCTGTCCGTATGAGTCAAAGAGGCATCCTTGGTTAGCCAGTTTGGAGACTGAGATAGTGGGAGACAACGAACCTGAAATAAAGGGGGATTGCAGTCTGGACGTGGTTCCAACTGTGGGTTATGATAATGTAATAATGAATAATAACGGTTTATTTCGGAGATGTCCGAGGCATGCCAAGTGCATGATCAGCTGTTTACAAGTGGTGGAATGAACAGACAAAACCCTTAAAAATGTGGAAATTAATATGACAGGAGTTGAAAAAAGGGCTAAGAAGGGGAAGTTACGTGGGAAAGGAGAGCAGATAAAAAGCAGCAGTCAGAGTGTGCCCCTGCTGTGGATCAACGGTTAATGGAGGCATATAAAATCCAGTAAAGGACGAGGCATAAGAGTGACAGAAACTACGGGGGTAGGTGGAAGCAAAGTGGTTGAAATTAGTGGCATTTCAATATGTTTGGTTCATTAAGGAAATGGCCATAGGTAGTCCAACGTTGAGAACTCAGTCAGACAGATGAAACTCTATCGTTGATTGTGCCCTTAATTAAAGGGAGCGGGGTCGGAAAAGGGGTTGGTCTTAGAAGTCGAGACCCCTCTCGTAAGCTATTTCTTCTGCCATGCACATATTAGATAACTGTAGTGCACGGGTGACGCTGAGATATGGGATGAGTGCCGACAGAAATTGGGACTTCGTTTGTGAAGCTCGAAGGGTTATGGGCAACTTGTTCCAAACTTTGGAGTAGACAAGAAGGAAAAACCGTGACCTTGTGGCCAATTAAGCTATACTAGAAGGGACAGTAAAAGGCCTGTGCCAAAGTGAGTAGGGGGTTTCACGGGAGAGGCTTACTGGGTCAAAGGAAGAAGACCGGTTATGGAGCAGGTTATACAAAAAGACAAAGTTTAGTCTCAAGCGGCGGAGCCAGAGTGGGTCAAGATTCAGATTTTGGCATCGTTCTCTATAGTTTAAAGACGTGGACCAGCTGAGTAGTTGTTTGGTGAAGCGCCTTTGTATGCTTTCAATCGCAATTCTGTCGAATTTCGTCACGTTAGAAAATATTATTGGGTAGTATTCGAGCAAAGGCCTGACGTGTGGTTTGTAGATGCTGATGATGTTGTCCCGGGGACGAAAAGAGCGGAAGAGAAGGGCCACGCTTTTTCTAGCCTTGGCCGCTTGCATGGTGGCGTGCTCAGAAAAGTTGAGGGAGCAGAAATAGCTGAGGCCCAAATCGCGTATGGTAGGTCGACTGGCTATTGTGGACCCACCAAGAGTTAAGGATCCAGGGGGCAATTGGAAATTGTAGGTTAGGACCACGCACTTATCAGTGGAAAAGCTCATCCTCCAGGTGTGGCACCAGCGGTCAAGTGCTGCGAGGTCAGCGGAAATGTTGCAAAGGGTAGGGATAGCATCATTAGAATTGAAAGAGTAAACTATTTTTATATCGTCTGCAAACAAGAATGGCGTGTCGTGGTTTACTAGATCCAATGCGTCATTAACGTACATCAGAAATAGAAGAGGACCCAGTACGCCTCCCTGTATAACGCCACTTGTAACAGGTTTCGGTTTAGAAGTATGTCCGTTGGTGAGGACCACTTGCGAACGATGAGCGAGATATGATTTCAGCCAAGAAAGCATCGGGTCACCAGTGCCGAATGAAGGCAATTTGGAGATAAGATGCAGGTGTGGAACACGGTCGAAAGCCTTCGACAGATCTAGTAGACAACTACTAATGCCTGCCCGCTATCAACAGCCTTAGTGACTAGGTTGAAGAAGTCAAACTGACATGTGGCGCATGATGGCGATTTGAGGAACCCGTGCTGCCTATCGCTAAGAAGGTCAGATGCGAGAAGATGGGCGGTAATGCCATCTTTGATAATCGTTTCCATTATTCTGGAAATGATAGGGGTACGGTTGATGGGACGGTAATTAGCGAGTTCGTGGACAGGTCCTTTTTGTGTCGTAGAATGATGACTGAAAGCTTCCAGTTCGACGGTAGCAAACTAAATTTGAGTGACAGGGTGAATAAGTTCAGTAATAAAAGTGGAAGGTCCGATCCACCATTAATGATTGAAGCTGGGGGCAACCCGTCTGGTCCAGGAAGCGCACATGCTTTATAGCGTGAAATGAGCCTGGAAGTAACGTTTACTTCAAAGGTTAGGGTAGATAAGGAAGAGCTGGTAACAGCCAGAGGATTTGGGGGTGCTGTATCTGAGGCGAGGGCCATGGAATTGGCGAAATATTGGTTGAAGGCTTCAGCGATATCAGAAGGGGAAGTTGCCGAAGTTTTATTCGGTAACACAACATATTGGATCATAGTTTCCGCTGCCGAATTCCTAGATTTGTGTAGGAGTGAGAGTTTCAATGCTTTATTGGGATGCCTTAGGACTTTGGATTCTTCGTTGCGGAGCTGTTTTTCCTTTAGGTCCCGGATAATACCAGAAGACGCGTTAGCCTCATGAAAAGAGAGAAGCCGTGGTTTTGGAGGTAAAGTCTTTGCATATTAAGATACTTTCGCTGGAGGGATGCCAGCTTGGACTTCCTAAGGGAGAAGTTTTGGGTTATTGGGCTAAGTTTCAGGAGGCAGTTTCCCATGTTAAAGTAAAAGTAATCAGCTGCTTGTTGGGGGTCAGCTGTTAGAAAAAACTGCTTCAATCTTGGTTACGGATGAGATTGGGCAGAGGGTTCCAGTTTAAACGGAAGGGATTGTTGACTGGGGTCAGATAGTCTGGTGGATAAGGATGGAGTGAAAGATTACCGGCCACTATCTTATGGTCTCTACCCGGAAATTTATTCAGAACGAGAACCGAAAAGTGGGAAACGCTGTGGGTGAATATAAGATCTAGTATGTTGGCGTTTCTAGTAGGGGTTTTAACGTGTTGCACCCAGCCCCCAATGTGAGTATGGGACACAAAGTCTATTAAGTTGGGAGGTGCCGTGAGGTTTCTCCAGGATATTTTAGGCCAGTTAAAATCACCGGCTATGAATTTTGCTGCCGAAGGTAGTAGTGAAAGGCAATCAAAGGCTTCAACTAAAGGAGTTAAGTCTGCAATAGTAGATGAGAGCGGGTGATAGACACAATCAATGTGCATGACTGCAGTTGAGAACCGAATTGTGAGCCATAGAGAATCCGGAATTGAGTCAAGTGTTGCATGTCTGATGGGGACTACTGAAAGGGCGTGCTGTACGTACACAAGGCACCCACCTCCGCGTCTGTCGATCTTATTTACCCTAAAAACCTTGTACCCTTCAAGCATAATTTCGCCTGTGCTGGTGTGTTCGGTAAGCCAGGTTTCAGTAATGAAGATGATGTCGGGACTGGAGGTTATGACATAATTTTTTAAGTGATGAAGCTTATTTAAGATGAATCGCGAGTTAAATAAGATGAATGACAACCCACTCATGTGGAAGTGAGTGTCAGGGTTGGGTAACGTGTGGGAGTTATTGGTCGGAGGAAGTGCACGGTGAGGGGCGTGCGTTGGAGCTGTTACCGAAGAGAAGGAAAAGCGAGCGTTGGATGCCTCCTCGATGGTTTTGGAAGCGTCAGCCGCGGACGAACCGGAAATAATCAATTTTGGGTTATTGCGAAGTGAAAGAGAAGACCTTAGAAAAGTAGTCCTGCTACTTGTCCTGATTCGTTTGGATCGCTCGATGCTCCAGTGCAGTGATAGAATACGTGGTTATGGAAGGTATTGGCTTGCCCACGTGACAACCTTGGTATTGGTTGTTGTGTGGTAATGGCAGGCCTTAGAGGGTAGGGACTAAAAGAGCTTGGGATTGCTTCGCCGCCCATCGATGCGACTTGCCCGGGTGGGGTAGGATAGGAATCGGCGGTTGGTAGGGGGGTTATATGGAAGTCATTTTCGAAGGAGGTATTGGTAATACGCAGTGTTGCGTAGTTGGCCTTCGGAGCTCGGTGTGCTACCGAAGGTATGAACGACTGGTAAGGTGCCCGTATTGAAAAGTGGTTCATCAGGGCTAGAAGAGACGAAAGATTGTGGGATTGTATGCCACAGGGTGGGGAAAATTTACTCGGAGGAGGTTTGTGGATGTATCCTGCGCGTAAGATGCCTGCAGTGGGGCAAAACGAAAATTTTGGTACGGTAAAGGAACTAGCGGGATAAACGGTGGCTGCACGGAAAAGTTAGGAAATAAAGAGCTAGGCAGATGCAGCTTTGAATAATAGCTGTGAGGTGCTTTGCGAGCATCGTCCGTATAAATGCGCGCAGAGCGGGAATTTCGCTGGGAGGAATTACGGTTTGAGAAACTGTCTATTTTGGGAACAGAAAATGTAGGTCCCGGCATAAGTAACATCTTACTAGGGTGTCTGTTCGCTTCTAATCTTTGCATGACATTAGGGGTGCAGCCTGGTGATATAAGGCGGTCGTTGTCTAATGAACTAAATGTTGAGGCCTTAAATAGGGATGGAGTGTGGGTTGCCGGATTCCGGATTTGCGGCCATGTGTTACCGTTGGTATCGACACCCTGCATTGGGGGCTGAGTGTAGGTCGTTGCCAACTTTCGGCCCATTGGTGATAAGCTGGATTGCAACAATGAGGTTGTGCCCTTAGGTACGCTACTTCTTGGCAGCTTGTTTACGGGAGTATGCCCCGAATTCTGACGGGTTTGATTCGAACGAAAATGACCTAGCAATGGTATGGTGCGGTCACACGGATGGGTTTTAGTCGTGGCTGTGTGGTGCGGACAAGAACGACCATACTTTGATTTATGTGTCGCCTTGGGAGAGTGATTCAAAGTTGTTGGGTCAGGGAGGCTACGCGACTTTGGTAGCTGCTTCTGATGCACAGAGCTAAGCTGTCTGGCAGGACTCAGTGGACTCAAGTCCCAGGCATCTGCGACACTATTGACGAACCTGGGGCACTTGGACACTGGTGGATTTGGAGAAGGCCCGGGCGTTGCGTCAAGGTCTACATCAGACAGTTGTTGGCTGATAGACGTTGGTTGTATAGAGTAGGCTAGGGGAATGACGGGGCTAGGTGTCTTTTGGGCGGATTCCTGCCTTGGATGTTTGCGAGAGTTCGACTTTCTCAGCACTTCTCCTTGTAGTGACGTTTTGTCGGGTGCTATTCGAATGTTCTCGTATGGCGAATTAATAGCAATAACTGTTTGTCTATGAATAAACTCACTGGCTGTCAGTGAGTCCGAAAATTGGAAAAGTAGGGGGCATTGGTGTCGTTGTGTTTGTTTGCGTAGTCTGCTGCTACGGCATATTACACGTTCCATGTTAGCGGCCTTCAGCAAGGTACCGATGACCATGTTGTGTGGGGCCCTATCGGGAATGTTAAATACAATGGCGTGATTCGAGTTTCGTATTCGTTTTGAAACTTGTAGAGATATGCTGTCAATGAAGTTACTCGTGTCAACTAAGTTACAGTCCGTAGTTACCATAGAGGGCTCGAGGAGTTGAGCCAGTGGTGTCAGAATTCTGGTGGCTCTGTTGAGAGCTTCAATCCGCGATTCGAGTAAGCTAACGTGTTGTAAGAGGCTGTCGATCTTGCTATTTGCGTCATCATGGATGTTCGTTAATGAGACGGAGCATGGCGTAGTGATTGGGAGACGTACGGCTACGCGTGGCAAAATCATACTGGCCGGTCTGCTTCTTTTGAAATTGCGCATTGTGACTGCAGGCTTCGGATAACCAACTAGTTTTATTGAAACTTTAGCGACTGCAAAGAGCCTAGATACGGAACGGAGATGAAATTCTATAAAAAGTCACCTGGGATGTTTGCAAACAGGGTTGGCCAGGTGGTTTCACTGTTTGGACGAAGGGGGGTTAGAGTTTTAGCCAAGGAGGAAACGATAACTAAAAGGGTTGATTCAGCAAACAATCGCTGAGTATTTTACAGATGGGCTCACAAGGGGTGATTTGTGGCAGGTAAAGGTCTAGATTTCCTATTAAGGGGTTGTGTTGATTATTCACGGTAATAAGTTATGGATCCACGGTGGTGTGTCGCAGTTATTGCCACGGACTATTTGACGCTTCAGAGTAGATAACTATTACTGCTAGGAGCTAAGTAAAAACAGGCCTAAACGATAGAAAAAGGAAAAAAACGAGACAACCTGATATATACGTCAAGTTGACCTTGACCTTGAATGAGTGTCTACCGACCCTGCAGCTTCGGCAAAAGTGGATCTCCAAACAGAGGTCATTCACACGTGGCGACGTGGTCATCCTTGTGGAGAGCCACCCACATAAAGACGATTGGCCGGTTGGAGTGATCAAGGATTTTCGTACAGAAATCAGTGGTCTCGTGCACACGGGGGTGGTGAGGACGAACAAAGGAGACGTATTGCGAGATATACGTAAAATATGTCTACTTGAAGGTGACAGCTACGCGGGTGAGGCCGACGCTATCGAACAAAATATGCCCATGTCTGCGATATCAGATGAAGCCGAATTCATTTATATATCCCTCATGTATTCTCCTGTAGGACCCAACCCCCACACAATCTTTGAAGTACATTGTGTTTAATTTCATACAGCATTTACGATGTACTATGGAGCTAATTGTCCAAATCTTAGCTCACCACACGACACGACACTGCATGTAGAAGTACCGGGGCTTAGGTCACACACACATGCCTACATTTTACTCGTTTTTGCCACGCAGCACTTTGTTGACATTGCAGAAAGTCCTCCTTTGATGTGTAGTCATACCTGTGATTTCATTGTACACCTCGGCACACGCATACACAGACACTCACACACACTCAAGCACATACATCCACAGGACGGCCCTTTACAAGGACAGCATCTATGTGGCCCCTTCACGCCCGCCATCGGTCATTTGGTCTCATGGAAGATGTAGACTAGCCTCACGTCTATGTAGCCAATGGGTTAGGTGCGACCAGTAGTAGAACGTTGACGACGAGCATTCGGCGCGCGCACTGACAGCAGGGCTTAGGTAGGTAGAAAGAATCAGTACATTTATACCAAACCTTTGACTCTGCTAAGGATCCAGGAGGATTTTGGTGGGCGGTGTAACAGCCGGTCGTGGAAAATCCCCCTTTTTCCCTCCCGATTCAGTGTTTTTCCCAACATCACTCATTTCCATACACTATTGACTTGTCTTTTCGAGCTGGTTGTTTCTATGGACCAATTGTTGTTTGTTCGCCCTCAGAGCGCTACTTTGGCACATCTTTGTTCAGGACCTGCGTGACGCACGTGCTGTTTGCTCACACGCTGCTATTCGGTTTCTCGTCGTTGAGTCCTTGTGATCGTATTAATTAATTAATTAATTAATTAATTAATTAATATTGGTATATTTCTCGGCCATGGTCGAGACGCACGCGTTAAAGCATGATCATGGTGTACACGTTACTCAATAAGATGAAATGTTCACATATTCTAAGTATGAAAGTCGAGAGTATTAAAGATGAAAAAACAATGACAGGAAAAGTTTGAATGGACCATTCTGATAATGGTTTGCGCGGCAGTTTTAAACCGGTTTCGAATCCGGATCAGGCAGTGGTGCGCGGTGGAGATATCGAGAAAATCGTTAGCGCAGTGCTAAGGAGGCATTATTAACAATAATGATGAAAGCCCAGGAAACCAGAGGCCAACTAAGGTTCTGCAGATGGAATAAATTTTGAACAAGAAAAAAAAGGGTGGAAAATAGACGCATGCGAACAGGATAGCGATCCATGAAGACAATGCAGACCCTGAATGACGGATTTACCGGAGTTCTGTAAACGGAATGAGATTTGGAGCAGGGGGACCTGAGGCCAGTTTCGTGAAAGTGAACACCGGTGGATGTGGGAGAAACAGCAGTCCATAAAAAGGTGAGTTTAGATTCAGGGCCAGTAACATGTACTATTCAGAAATGAGAAGGCGCAACTGGAGGGTCTTCGAGAAATGGAGAGTCAAATTCCAGCCGGCAGGTTCGGAGGAAAGATAACCTGTGTTACCGGATAATAAAGTGGGAAAATCTTCGCATGCACTTCAGCGTTATGCTGCTTCAATGACAAATATATATGTATGTGATGACGCATTTGCCTTCAGTGTTATTCTGGTAACGTACTACATCGAATGCGTAAGTTTCGTGTGGCAGGGCAAAGTATGTGTCAGTCAATCAGCCGAGTGTGGCTGTATGTTAGCGGCATGCGCGTGAGCTGGAATTCGTGTTGGTTGCGTTAGAAATGCTGAACGATTTGATAAGCAATTGAGGGTATCTCCTGTTGTGTGGTTGGATTTCTGTCCCAGTTGCCATGGTAGGTTCCACTTGAGTCTCTGTCCGTACGAGTCAAAGCGGCCTCCTTGGTTAGCCAATTTGGCGACTGAGATAGTGGGAGACAACGACCTGAAATAAAGGGAGATTGCAGTCTGGACGTGGTTCCAGCTGTGGGTTATAATAATATGTGAAGACAATAAACAATGGAATGGTTAGGTCTATGTGAGTGGGGCATGGGTAAAATAGGCTCGCAGTGGATTTGAGCTATACTGCTGCAGGCTGATGAAGTTGCGTACACAGGCTTGGTAGCTGTATGCATTTCAAAGGATTTATGATTTGCCCGTGGTTAGTAATTATAACCTTCAGTACCGTTTGCACGAGGCGATAAGATAGGTTTGAAATAACAGACAGAGCGAGTAGGACTATCATACTGTTTGCGTAGCGCTACGCTGTTACTGTCTCTTTCGGTATAGTGGTTGTTTTATACTGAGTATTTTCTGAGGAGTCCAAGTAGAAGGAACTATTGGGGTGACAGTGGTTATAGATTAGAGGTAATTATTCTGTTTAGGCATTGCAAACTGTTAGGTTTACGCTTAGGTGATGGCAACTGCGGCGTATGGTGTGGCACATCCTAGATTCTCAAGGGTTCAGGTTAGTATCCAGCGTTTTCCTCATAAGCTCTATCAAAAGACATATAAGGATTCGTAAGAGCGATCAGTTTTTGGATGTCCAGAGCTACGTGTAGTCCAGACTTAAACATAATTAGGTTTGTATATTTTTTATGTCATTGTTCATGTAATAAACTAGTATCGTAAAATATCGCGGATAATCGTCTTTTGATTTAGGGATCCGTTGCGAATTTGGCTACACATTGCTCAAACGTTCGTTACAATAATTACGTTTGACATAATCCGATCCGGGATGCAGTACTGCGGGACCACTCAAAAAGTCTCAAGGGAACTCTGTCAGCTTGAAAGGATCTTGGTGTCCAGAATACCCTGGGTTCTAATGCCGTATAACAAGGGGCTAGTTCGGCTTTACCAGGAGTATTGCATCCAGGCGTGGCGGCCCTTATTGGCAGGGGACATCATGCTTCCCAAACAGGTTCAACGACGTTTCTTCAGGTGGTTCGCTAGCATAAGGGGACTGGCACACAAGCAGACTCGAGGCACTTAACTCGTTCTCGCTCAGGCTCAGAAGGTGTGAAGGAGGTCTAATGGAAGCTTTTATGATCCTCAAGAGGTATGCTGATCTTAAGGGTTTGGCCGCACAGCTGTTGACCCCCAGAGATCGTGCGGCCACCGGAGGGCACCCATTGAAGTTGAGAACGGAGAAGGTTCCAAGTTTTATAAGGGAAAATTCCTTCGCCGTTAAGGTTTTATATGACAGCAGCCGGCTTCAGATGGAACTGGTAACAGATGGAACGCTTGTGGAGTTTAAACGTCAGAAGGACCGCCGCTAGGGTAGCGAGTTTGCCGAAACCAGCAGACAGGTAGCCACCCTACTCATCATACTCTTACACTTCTGCTCTTAAAACCATTTTTACCGTTGTACTTACTCAGCCGTCCTTTGTCTTCGGCATTTTTTTCTTTCGTTCCCATCTATACGCCCCAAAACGTCGTCATCTCCCCCTCCGTTTCCATTTGCCTACTACCCTTCTTCCAATAACATCACACACATAATTTCACCACCTCTGAATCTCTACAGTCATAGCTCCTGCCATTAGAGTAGACCGGGCGCCAGCAGGAAGTTACCAAGGGACAGTGACCCCAGGAGGCTGCTCAGGTTGATGCCAGGGGTGGCGGGCACACTCTCCAGATCACTCTCACCAAACCACCAAGGAAGTGAACGTAATTCCAATTGTTGTGGTACCGAGTGATCCAAGGGGCTCAAGTCACAAGTGTGACGTGGATGAACCTCACTTCGCGGTTTTCTTAATAAACATGTTCTTCGATCCTTTGTGCTAAGTGGACCATCTGTACGTTGCTCTTATGCTCCGCACTGTACGAATACGGTAACCAGAACGGTTTTCTCCAGCACTCGCTGAGAACTGGCACACCTGATCTGAAGCTGCCGACTCTCCATATAGCGAAATTGAAGCTGACCCCTCTTGGGAAGTCAGCACCTAAAGCCCAAGGAGTAATTCAATTCCCGAAGGGGGCTTTAGACGCCGGTAAACAAAAAGCCAAAGTTCAGGTAGTTCAAAAGACCAAAAAGAAGGGGGGACACAGGGTATTCAGTCCGGTTGATATTGAGAAAGTACAGCCAGCCAGCCGGATTCTGGGGGAGGCGCCCAAAAAGTCCCATCTGGTGCAAACAGCAAAGTGTGAAATATCAGAAGGAAAAGCCGAGGAACCCAGTTAGGAAGAGGTGGTCACAAGACCATCCCGGCCATCGGCATGGCTACTCCAAAGAGGGAAACGTCCACTGTGCACCTTGAGTTCGACGCCGGGTCGACGGGTGGGAAAGGAAAAACCAAGAAACTCAGAGAGTCACGCAGTGTAGAAGGAAAAACGAAGCACCACCTCGGAGATTGCGCCCGAAGGTACCCTAGACGTAAAATTAGCAATAAAGTCAGTAGCGAGGACCAGGGAACCGTCCATATGGTACGCAAACACCTACAGTCTCCCTGGAAAAAAGGGCTGTTGAAGACCAAGATCACTGGGTCTGACGTCCTTGTATTGACAGAAACTTGGATGGAGCCAGATACTGACATGCCCTTTCAGGGGTGCGCTGCCTACAAATAGGATAGAACAGATGGAATGCAGGGGGGTTAGAGTTGCACTTCTAGTACGGACTGACATAGGCCATTGGGAGGCTTCGTTCAACTTGGTATCTGGTAATGTACAGGCCAGATCCTGCTTTATCAGGATCGAGGCGCGAACAGTATACATTATCTGTATCTACAGGGCAGTGCTAGCGACAGATGAGGAAGACGTTTAGCTCTTGCAAATGCTGGATGCGGTACTGGCACAGACAAAGGAGTTCCTCTTATTAGGGAATCTCAGCCTACCCGAAATTAACTGGGAAAGCGGGATCGCACCAAGGGAATCAACGGGCGGCAAGTTTATGCAGTGGGTCCAGTTACATGCACTTACGCAGCATGTGACACGGGCCACTTGACGTAGAGGTGGACAGCACCCATCTCTCCCTGATTTATTTATAACGCGGCACCATCAGAACGTTAGGGAAATTAAGTGGGAAGAGCCAATTGACAAAAGTGATCATGTAGTCCTAAGGGACACATTAAGACTCAGCGAGGAGCCGAAGGAAATCGTGTTACGTAGGCGATATGGGAGAATCAACACAGGTGAACTAAAGAGGGCGGCAGAGGAAGTTCCGTGGGTACCGAGACACATAAACGCCTCCGCAGAGGAGCGTTGGGAGGCCATCAAGATGGGGCTACTCGAACTTACAGAGGAGTTTGCACCTCTTGTAACGAACGTTTGAGCAATGTGTAGCCAAATTCGCAACGGATCCCGAAATCAAAAGACGATTATCCGCGATATTCTACGATACTAGTTTATTACATGAACAATGACATAAAAAATATACAAACCTCAATAATACGATCACAAGGACTCAACGACGAGAAACCGAATAGCAGCGTGTGAGCAAACAGCACGTGCGTCACGCAGGTCCTGAACAAAGATGTGCCAAAGTAGCGCTCTGAGGGCGAACAAACAACAATTGGTCCATAGAAACAACCAGCTCGAAAAGACAAGTCAATAGTGTATGGAAATGAGTGATGTTGGGAAAAACACTGAATCGGGAGGGAAAAAGGGGGATTTTCCACGACCGGCTGTTACACCGCCCACCAAAATCCTCCTGGATCCTTAGCAGAGTCAAAGGTTTGGTATAAATGTACTGATTCTTTCTACCTACCTAAGCCCTGCTGTCAGTGCGCGCGCCGAATGCTCGTCGTCAACGTTCTACTACTGGTCGCACCTAACCCATTGGCTACATAGACGTGAGGCTAGTCTACATCTTCCATGAGACCAAATGACCGATGGCGGGCGTGAAGGGGCCACATAGATGCTGTCCTTGTAAAGGGCCGTCCTGTGGATGTATGTGCTTGAGTGTGTGTGAGTGTCTGTGTATGCGTGTGCCGAGGTGTACAATGAAATCACAGGTATGACTACACATCAAAGGAGGACTTTCTGCAATGTCAACAAAGTGCTGCGTGGCAAAAACGAGTAAAATGTAGGCATGTGTGTTTGACCTGAGCTCCGCTACTTCCACATATGCAAGGGGCATTCGGTAACGACAAAAAAGGCAAACAAAGAACACTGTCACATGTTTGATGGGTTTACGGGATGTAGAGTGCGCCGTGCAGGCGCATATGTATCGGGATGTACAATGGGATCGCATTCATCACCACATATCGGAAAGAACTTTCTGTAATGTCAACGAAAGACCGCGAGCACTGTAACGTGTTCGACGGAGATCGTGTGGTGTACATGATGTTTCTTTATCCACCTCGATGACTGGTGTGAAATGGTTTACTAGGCCTCAGGGTTATCAGCTCCTCCGTCTTCGCTCTCGAGTAGGTTAATACTGCGTATGTCACGAATGAGCACTCCGTTAGCTGTCTTCACCTTCACCGTTCTTATCATTCCGTCAGTGCTTTTGATGGCTTCCGTAACTACTCCCAAAGACCAAGCGCTGAAATGTGCGCGTTCGTCGGCGATCATAACCACGTCCCCAACTTTGAACGGTCTTGTTTTGGCCAGCCACTTCTGTCGAGTCTGCAAAGCCGGTAGGTACTCCCGTAGCCATCGCCTCCAGAAGACCTTGGCCAGATAGTTCGCTTGCTTCCACCCGTGGAGGTAGCTCCCACGAAGGTTTACCGGCCCTTGGAAACCCTCGTTCGACCTCAACGTCAATAAGTCGTTCGGGGTGAGCGCCAGGTGGGTGGGGTCGCCGTTCATTACTGGAACCAGGGGGCGGTTGTTCAGGATTCGCTCCACCTCAGTCATGACGGTGTTTAGCGTCTCGTCGTCAGGCGGCTGCTGCTCCATGATTGACAGCAATATCCGTCTGGCGGACCGGATCATGCGTTCCCATACGCCGCCTCGGTGGCTGGCATGTGGGGGTTGAAATGCCATCGTATGCCGTAGGCCACGGTTCGATCCTGCAGTTCGTCCCTGTTTATGTTCTTGTGCCAACGCTGCAATTCCCGGTGAGCGCCCACAAAGTTCGATCCATTATCTGAGTATATTTGGGCCGGTACGCCTCGTCGGTTGATAAATCTTTGCAAGGCCCGTAGAAACGAATCGGTCGTCATCGAATGTGCGACTTCTAGGTGTACCGCACGTGACTTCATGCACGTCATGATACATCCGTATCGCTTTTCCAATCTTTTCCCGCACTTGATCCACAAGGACCCGAAATAGTCCAACCCGGTGTCACTGAACGGCCACAAGCCCGTAGTCACCTTGCATTCTGGTAACGGGGCCATGAGTTGTTGCCTGCTGTGGCATTGCGTCTCCTGCATTGCACACAACGTCGGATTACGCGTTTTGCAGTCTCTCGTCCTCTCAACAACCGAAGGCGCTTTCGGATGACGCTTGTCACGTGACTTTCCCCGGCATGTCCCTCCACGGCGTGGACGTGTTGAATCATTAGCTCTACTACAGGTTGTCTCGCAGGCAGCAGTATAGGATTCTTTTTGTCGAAGTTCAGTTGGGCGTTGGTCAGCCTACCATCCACCCGCAGCAGTCCGTCGATGAGTTTGGGGTTTAAACGCTTCAGCTCGCCTCTTGGAGATGGCATGTCTTTATTGGTCGGCCCCACTTATCCCGCCCTCTTGATTTCTTGGGCGAAAGCCTCGCGTTGTATCATTCTGAAAATATCGTACTCTGCCGCTTGTAGCTCATCGGGACCTATCGGGCCGACCTCTATCCGGCCTGAGGGTCGTAGCCCTTTCATGACTAGTAAATTTCTCTTGAACCTGGTTAACCAAACTAGCGAACGAAGTGTCTTCATCCGGGAAGAAAACCTGACCAGTCGCGATAGAATGGATGTCGCTTCGACGACGTTGGCCACCATCACGACGCCTTTGATCTCCAGTTCCACTTCCGTAAGGGTTTTTAATTTGAACACGGGCCAGTCCTGTTTGGGCAAGTGCAGGAAGTTTGGCCCTCTCGTCCACGTGTCCAGTTGCCTGAAGTTGTTCGCACCTCGGGAGCACAGTTCGGCCGGATTATCGCCAGACCTGACATGATTCCACTGGTGCGTGGATGATTCATCGTGGATAATCGTGAGCCGGTTAGCAACGAAAGTACTAAACCGGCTCCGGACGTTGGTAATGTAGTAAAGTACTATCGTTGAATCCGTCCAGAAGCTCACCGACCAAATGTAGAGATCGAAACATATCTTCGCAGCTTGCACCACCCTAACTGCCAACACGGCTGCGCTGAGTTCAAGGCGTGGGATTGAGACCGACTTCAGTGGAGCAACGCGGGCTTGGCCAACAGGATCCTCGTGGTATATTGTCCATCTCCTGGGCACCATCGTCCATACACCATAGCTCCATAACCGACTTCGGATGCATCGGAAAAGGCATGTAGTTCTCCAGTCCGTGTCGTATGGCCAGGGGTCAAACATCGTGGGATTCTTATGTCCCCTAATTTCTTCAAGGTGTTCAAAAAGTCTTCCCAGTCCAGCCGGTCCCCTCGGTCCAGTGACTGGTCCCAATCAACTTTCTTACGGCACAGCCGCTGCAGCAAGATCTTTCCGGGTAGCAGCCATGGTGAAACGAAACCGAGCGGGTCGAACAAACTTGAGACAGCAGATAGTATGCTACGGCGGGTTATTGGCAGCTCGGGAACGTTTAGCTCGAAAACAAAATCGTCCGTTTCCGCGTCCCATTGTATTCCTAAGGTGCTCTCGATAGGAAGTGGGGAGCCGTCCAGATCTCTTACACTTTCGGCCTTTTCGTGATACGGGATGGCCTTCAGCACTTCTGAAGCGTTCGACATCCATTTAGTTAGATGGAAGCCGCCCTCTTCCAGCAATCTTGTCAGACCCCTGAACTGCTCTAGAGCTGATTTCACATCATCGAATGACCCAAGGTAGTCGTCGATGTAGAAGTTCCCGCTGACGCTTTCTACCACCGTCCGATGTACCAGATCGCCATGTTTGTTCGTTGATTCTCGGAGGGCGTAGTTCGCACAAAATGGTGACGATATGGCTCCGAAAGGGTGGACGGTCATCCTATAATTCACCACTGCGTTGTCCCGGTCGCTCCCTTCCCACCACAGGAAACGCAAAACATCTCGTTCTCCTACCGGAATCTTCACCTGATGGAACATTTCCCCAATGCCGGCAGACAAAGCCACTTTACCCAATCTGAGGCGGCACAAAACATCGATCAGTGGTGTGGTCCAGTCAGGCCCCTGTAGTAGGCGATAGTTTCACGACTTGCCCTGGAACTTGGCCGCACAGTCGAAAACCACGCGCAGTTTATTGGGTTTCTTGGGGTTGATAACCGGATGGTGAGGCAGATACCAGATACCCCTTTTGCTGTCGGTGTTGACAGGCACCTTTTCAACGTAACCGAGGGCCTCGTTTCGCTTCATCAAATCCGCGTATCGTTCCCACAGATTCTGGTCTCGAATGAAGCGTTCTTTTAGTCGTAGTAATCGTTGGAGAACATAATTTCTGTTGTCAGT
Source organism: Fasciola hepatica (assembly GCA_948099385.1). Lineage (NCBI taxonomy): Eukaryota > Metazoa > Platyhelminthes > Trematoda > Plagiorchiida > Fasciolidae > Fasciola > Fasciola hepatica. The sequence continues at coordinate 8,337,967 of CANUEZ040000075.1, read as the reverse complement.
CCACGGGTCGACCGATGTGCGCCATGGGAGGGGAACCTCGAACTGTTTTTTGAGGCCTCTAGTGCCTTGCAGCACCGTTTGTAGAGCGAAGTGATCCTCTCGAGACAACGTCGGTCTTTCGTCTCCAATGTCATGAAACTCCTTTTCATACAGCCGTTGCAGATGACACTCTATGCGGTCCGTTTCGGCGGATAAGTAATTCACGGAACCGCGTACCCCTACTGGACCGTATATCATCCATCCCAGAGTCGTGCGTACGGCATAAGGTGCCTGGCGGTCGCCCACTCTCTGGTCAAGCACCCAATGCGCCTCTGGCACGTCGCAGCCGATGAGGAGATCCACTTCATCATCTTCCCAGTCTACAACGCTTACATCCTGCAGGTGGGGCCACCTAGTCAAGATTGCGTTGACCGACCTTGGTGCTCGCATGGGGAGATCCGCTAACGTGAATGCCTCCGTTGGTTCAATTTCCTCGTTAGTGTCTAGAGAGATGAGTTGCAGCCTTAATCTACCGGCAGTCATTACCTGTGTTCCGCCCACCGTGCTCACTGCCAACGACGTCGCCCCTTTAGCCAGTTGATGTTTGTCGGCAAACTGCTCTTTCACTAAAGTGGTGTCAAATTCACTATCAACGAAAGCCAACGCCTTGACTATCCCAGTCGGAGTCACTACTCTCACGGCCACTACGCCTAAACGTACCGGTTTACTGGCAGATCGTGACGTTGAACAAATCACGCTGGGCTTGGCACTCGCCTCGGATATGGTTACTCTCGCCTGATGCAGCAGCCGATGGTGTCTGCCCGTGCAGCCCTCGTAACCACATCGGTTCTTTGTCCTACAGGCTGCTGCCCGGTGCGTGGTGTTGAGACAGATAAAACATGCCCCTGCCATCCTCGCCATTCCCCACCGTTCGTCTATTGTGGCGTTGCCGAACTTGGGGCATTCTGGTAGGCCATGGCTAGTACCACAGGATCTGCAATTGGGTTGCGCCGTAGCATCGCGTGAAATGACGTGTGTATTGGTCCAAGGCTGGTACTTAGGATGTTCCCGTACAGGGGTTTGGACTTGGCTAGTACTGGGCTTGTTTGCTCAGTTGCCGTCTCGGATGAGTCGGCCGAACCTGCTGTCAGCTATCTTCGTTTGCCTGTCTAGGTATTCGGTCAAGTCTTCGAAATTAGCTTCCCCGTCTCTTCGGCCTATCCGTTCTGCTTCTTCCTCCCACCGACCCTGTAGTTCAGGAGAGATGTGACGGACTATGTTTTCCAAAGTGTGCATGGCGTCTAGGTCAGCCCTGTAACCTAAATGGTCGAGGGCTATTGAGCAGTTTTGCATCTTAATCACCAGGTTGGCCATTGTGTAGATGTCGCCCTTGGTTCTCTTTGCCTCTACCATCACGCCCTCTATTAGGTTACGGGCTACTTTGAACGGTTGGCCAAACAAGTCCCTTAGGATCTTCCTTGCCCTTGTGTAGCCTTGTTCCTGGTCGAGCATGGTGCACCCGTCGATAGCTTCTCTTGCTCGGCCTCGGCAGTGGCGAGTAAGGTAGAGAAGCCTTTGGCCAGGGTCGGTTACCTTATTCTCAACGAATGTCTCGAACTGCTTGACAAACTTGCAGTATTGCTCAGCTCTCCCGTCGAAAACCGTTAGCTCCATTCTAGGCAGATCGATCGATGGTGGTTTGTAGTCGGCGACCGGCGTGGGGTTCCCTACCTTATTTCACCCTAATCTATCGGAAGTGTCGAAGTCACTGGTCTCATGCTCTCGCTCTTTCTGTGTACACTTCTTCTCTGCTTCCTGCGCCTGCAGTCTAGCTGATAGTAACTGTTGCTCTAGTTCTAGTATTCTCAGCCTATGTAAATCAACAACCTTACGATCAATATTGCTCTCATTACCACATGGACTAGCACTGACAGGACTAGGCGATCTAGCATTACCTAAAGAATCATATGTACCCAAAACCTCCACAGAGACTTGCCGTATTACTTCCTGTCCGGATTCGACTGCTTTTGATCCTTTTCTTGGCATTTTGCGTATTTTTCCTCGTTCCAAATTGATCTATTGAGTATTGTAACGAACGTTTGGGCCATGTGTAGCCAAATTCGCAACGGATCCCGAAATCAAAAGACGATTATCCGCGATATTCTACGATACTAGTTTATTACATGAACAATGACATAAAAATATACAAACCTCAATAATACGATCACAAGGACTCAACGACGAGAAACCGAATAGCAGCGTGTGAGCAAACAGCACGTGCGTCACGCAGGTCCTGAACAAAGATGTGCCAAAGTAGCGCTCTGAGGGCGAACAAACAACAATTGGTCCATAGAAACAACCAGCTCGAAAAGACAAGTCAATAGTGTATGGAAATGAGTGATGTTGGGAAAAACACTGAATCGGGAGGGAAAAAGGGGGATTTTCCACGACCTGCTGTTACAATCACCCCAAGGTCATTTACTATTGTCACTTTCGTGACTTCAGAGCGCTCGTTTGCCCCTTCATGGCACTTAGTCCGTTGAGTTTCCCCACTTTCAACTGAGTGGATGCACCTGTTGTCGGTACGCTGTATTCAGATTCCGCTGTGTGAAATCTGTTCTTACTGAGCCAACTAACTTCGCGTCAACCGCGAATGCAAAGAGTAGGTTTTCCAACCCCATGACCAAGTCGCTTATGGACGGGATGAATTACGTTGGTCCAAAGAGGGAGCCCGAAGACACACCGCTCAGCTAGTACTCTGCCTGAGATATGCTATCCCCCACCTTGTCCTGAAAACACCGCTGACGAAGGACCTGTGGATCCGCGCGGCGACTTTCGGAGGTAGACTGAAAGCACTCAATTTCATCAGCAACGAAAGGTGGTTGACTGAGTCAAGCGCCTCCTGGAAGCTGAGGTAGCTGGCTTCTACTTTACAACCCCCCCCCCCCCCCTAGTAGCCTCGTCCATGAAACGGACGAGGTTGGGCAAGCAAGATTTGTGACGAAAGAAGCCATGCTGGTTTGCCGCGATCAACCTGTAGGCTTTCACGTGGTTGGCAATCCAGCCTCACAAAGGCTGCTGCACCACCTTCAGCAATATGGCCATTGAACCAACGGGCCTGTGGTTAGGAAAGATTTCTCCATCTCCGAATGTGTGGATTAGAGTGGCCCCCGCCTTGAGCCAAGTCCGAAGCAAGCAACCTTATTCGGGAAACTTTATGAACAGCGCAGTCATCGGCTGGGCCAAAAGCTTCGCCAGAGGCCGGAAGACTGACGGACGGATGCCATCGTGCCCCGCCTCCCTAGTCCTTACCTAGTCACGTAGAACCTCGAGCAACTCGCCCGCTGTGATAGCCCCATATGACTTTTAGGAAGCGAATGCGGTAGCGGCTCGCGAAAGTAATTGTAAAACCCCCTCGAACTTATTTTGGCGGCTTCTGCAAAACGTTCCTCGTGCTGCCCTCTGCATTAGCTCTGAATCTTACCCCACTTGGTCCTTTCCGCCCAGTACTGCAGGTAACTTCTATGACCACCACCTTTGCGGCATCTGGCCCGCGCAGGTTTCTTCCTCTGGGCAGCCTTCCGGAACTGACTGGTCCACAGTAGCCTGGCACTCCTCTTCAGCGAACATTACTAAAGGGAGCTACTGAGTCAGTCAGTGACAGGAGGTTCGTGATGTGTCTTAAGGTTGCCGCACAAAGTCCTCACCCTGCTCAACCCTCCCATTCGACTCTAGCACCCAGTTAACTCGACACTATCTGGTCTACCAGGTGGTTTTTACGTCTTTCTTCGATTGGAGAAATTAGTCTTCCCAGATTAATTGTTAGGCATGGTATTCCGCGGTCACTGTTACCTAGCGAAATCTCATAATGAAGGCCAGAAACATCCTGTGGGTGTCTGTAACGACCGGTCAAGGATAATTCCCCCAAAAGCTGTTATTTCATGATTCCCTAATATCACTCACTCGTTCTCACTATCGGCTAGTTTTACCCGCTGTAATTGTTTATGAACCAACGTTTGTTTTTTTTCGCGTCCAGCTCCCTACTATATCACACCCTATTATGGACCTGCGTGAAGCACGCTCTCCTTTCTCGCAAGCTGCAATTTGGTTCTCGTTTTCTGAGTCCCCGTGACAGCGTGATTGAGGTTCGTACCTGTTTTATTTTGTTGTTCCTTTGATAATCTAGTATCGTCGAATTTCACGGACAATCGCGTTCTGATTCCGGGATTCTTTGCAAATTTGGCTACGTACTGCTCAAAGGCGTCTCACAGTGTCCTGTGAACGCAGGGTTCGGGGTAGATGAAAGTTGTTCTTGCCTCCATTTGCCCCCCCCCCCACCAACATGCTGGGCCATGCCCTAGCTACGTAATTGGAGCATCAGACTGGTGTTAGTACCCGCGCTTGAGGAGCAGTACCCTTCCGCGTCTTCCCCGTCCGAGTGGCTTGTCAGCGAGGCTGACTACAAAGTTGAGAGGTAATTCTTGCGTGATGTCTTCCTGGTGTTGAATCCAGGTCTCAGGGTATGGAACAAATACTGAAAATCCTTCCAAATGTTCTACGTGCTTTGTGAACTCGACTATATTTGACATTACTTTGGAAAGCTGGCCCATATACCGCAATTTTCCACGTTTGTCTATCCATGTGAGACATTTTAATTTGGTCTCGAACCTTTTCTGACTGTCGTGCTTGAGCCACGGGGCTTGGAATCCTTGGGTTTCAATGTGAAATCTATTTGGCCGCATACTTGAGGTTTGTATGTGTTTTTACTCTTTGTGAATATCAATTTAGTACCGTAGAAACTACGAATCAATCTTGTTCTGGTTTTGGAATTCGTTTGAAATGGCTACGCGTTGCTCGGTTTGCGACAGTCGACTTACACTCGGTGGCCCCTACCACATCTACACCAAATGCATGGTCTCCAAGTTCTAACCGCTTGTTACTCACAACTGCTGTGTTTGTGTTCACACCCAGCAGTGGCGCGGCTCCCGGCCTATTACTTAGACTCTCAGGGGCCCCGGGCTGCTAGAAGCTCAGGTCAGATCGGTTTTGCCGCTCACGGGGATTCCCGAGAATTAACGGGCCTGGTGGTCGTAGTTTTCGAATGTCCCGGGTTCTGTCTCCAGGGTTACCGCTCGCTGCTGGACTGGAGTCCTAGGAAGTTGCTATTTATGCTTTATTTTTGGTGCCAACGTTGATACTGTCTAGTATCCACGTTTGACTGAGACTTCTGTGTTTTCTGGTGTGCTCGCAGAGATCTAAAGAGAAGGCAGAGTTAAAAACGTATTAAGGACTCCGCTCGGTGGCAAAGAGTGCAAAAATCTCAGCTTCTTGACCTAGTACTCTTCCCGGTTCTAACTTCATCCATAAGCGGGAACGGTGCCCAGATTCACGTAATGATTATCGTCATTTCCCGGTCAGCAAACAAGTCTCAAGCCGACGCTGGCTTTACAGTTTACTCAGGGTACGGTTCATTCTATGCGAACAGCTCAGACACCCTTTGCGTACAATTCACTTTTGGAGGCCATTCGAAGATGGGCGGTGATGGGGGATCCCATCTGAACCGCACCACAAAATTTGTCTCCCATCACACCATTGGCCTTAAACAGTCAATTTGGGAACTAGAGGCACTGTGGAATGCTGTATATTGTCGACATATGTGTTGGCTTTCGGGAGTGGAGGCTCGTCCAATAACGCTGAGGCAGAATGTCCGTGCCTGGTGACCTATGGCGAATTTTTTGACCTAATAATGATTGTAGTTTATTTCGGAGACGCCCGAAGCATACCTCATACGTGAGCAAATTTATTTTTTTCGTTAACACCCATGGTTGGCTCGTGCGGCTTGGGATTCCGTACCTGTTTTCGTAGTCTCCATTCTCATTCATGCCATCCTCCTATTCTCTCTTTTATTCTCCACTTTCTACAAAATTTCCTTTTCTACCTCTTCGGTTCGTTTTTCTCACTATCTATTCTGTGTTATATCTTTTCACTGGTTCTCAGCATTCCTTTTTTTCCTTCCTCCATCGTTCTCCTGTTCCCATTCTGTGAATATTGGTCTTTCTGATCATTATTTTAATTTAACGTCACTCCGTTTCATTTGACTTTCCTGTCCTTCTTCCATTCAATTTCATCTTTATTGGGCATCTAGCGGTCCGGGAGCGTAAAAAAATGGCCCCCTTTCTGGCGTCCACCTTGGTCTGTTTTGGCTTACCTTTCTGAATTCCTACCCTCAGACTACAGCTGACTCCTTTTATGCCAACAAGAAAGGCCACATAAATAGCATTAGTTCAGTTTCCATCCCCAATCACTTAGCTCGGGATCTCAAGATCATCGAGCTCTCAGCTCAAGCTGCTAAGCTTGCAGGGCAAGTGCCATCGACCGGAGTACGCATCAACAGGACTAACCTGGAGCTCAGTCACTCCACTGAAAAGCATCTCAGAAAACAAGAAGCTCTTGCCCTAGCTTACCCTAAAAATGCTGGACTCTAGTCCAATTTGTTAAGTATAAGATCTCAACTATCCTACAATAATTACTCCAGTTTCCTAATAATTGGCTCGATCGCCATCTTTTCACCCCTGCCAATCTCAAAAGCTTTCACCCCACACGTCTCCTGCTTGATCGTGTGTTGTGCCAGTATTCACCCTCCTGTCACCCCCGTCACTTCTAGCATTACTCACTTCACGATTAATTCTGCCATCAGAAATATACAAGCTGATCTTCAGAACTATGCCTTCGCCAAAACCCGGGCCAGAAGGAATAACATAGGCTGTTTTCCGTTTTGGTGGTCTCGACATGGTTCCGCTGTTACTGAACATATTTATACTTTCCACGGATATTAGTACTGTCCCACAGCAATGTTAAACCTCTGTTACCACCCCTGTTTTGAAAAGGGTCCAAAACATGAACCTGATAATTGCTGTCCAATAAACCACTTTCCTGTGGTGTGTTTAATCATGGGGCGAACTACCAAGTCCCATTTAACTGAATACCTCTTGTCCAATGGTCTATAAACACCAGTCTACTTGGCTACATCGAATAACGTTCATGTTCGCCTTGTCAAACTGGCTTCGTGAAAGCACTGTCCTCAGCCATCGGGGGTGGGATGTCCGCGACCATCCTGTTTCCAGATTTGCCAAAAGCCTTCCATCGAGCGCCCCACCAACATCTACCCCTCAAGCTGTAATAGGTGGGTCTAACCGAGCCGCCTTCTGTCGTGGTCGTGTTATCTGTCCACTCGCTCCCTGGTAGTACTAGTGAATGTTCATTTGTCTTCTTCCGGGCACATAACAGTGGTGCTGTTCTAGTTAGTGTCCTTGGAACATCATATTTCCTCATTTATATATATATATGCATTTAATGATATCTTTCGTGTGATCCGCTATGGTGCGTTGTTCCTTTTGTGAATGACATCAAGGTTGTTTACTCCTTTCCTATAGGTAGTCTGTCATCTACGGTAAATAACATTCGACGGGGTCTTTCCTCACTCAGTGAGTGGGGCAATATAAGGCAAACGAAATTCCCTATGTCCGTAAGTTCTATACCTCACTACAAGTGTCAGGTACTTCCAGGTGTGATTTCCGTCGACGGAGAACCCATACCTATCAACCCCGTGGTATCTGACCTCAGATCTCGTTACACTGGTTGTTTTACCTTTTCCAAAGAGATCCGCTTGCAGGTCGCCAAAGTCAAACAACTCATTGTCCTTATTCTCCGCTGCTCCAAACAGCAGCACCGTCGAATCTTTGTCTATTTCTCATGCCACACGCCTGATGGAATGTATTTTATTATCTCCCCCGTCCTTCCAAGTCTGCCACAATTAACGTGAAGAGTATTCAGCCCACCTTCACAGAAACACTGGGTAGGGCAGCCTCTGCCATGACTTGTTGTGAACGTTGTGAGCCGTATGTTCTCGATCCCTGGCGGATCCGTGGCCTTCGGCTGAATCTGACCCTCTTATACAATTTGATTCACCACCGAGTGTAAAAGTGTTAACCATCGTCCTTTAACAAAACGAGATCTTACCCTCCTCGAAATCGTGTCTCTCCCCGTCTTGGAACGTCGCGCATACCAGCCCCTAAGTCTCAGTTCTTTCGAACGGTTTACAGCAGAACTCGGAATAAACTTCCCTCCGCTTTACTGCGCACCACCTTCCTAGACGTATTCAAGTGTCTGCTCCACGACTACCCCACTGTTCTTATTGCCACTGCGCTATCCGGCAAACTCATCGGTGTTGGCGCTACTTTTGGAAGAGGCCTTCAGCTTAGTCGGTAAAAATTGTGTTGTGCCCAGCAGGACGTACCACCCCCTCACTTCTACCCCTGTGCATCAATTGTAAATAGACGATGATCGGCTTATCTCGGTTGAGCAAAAATCCCCCTCGAATATATGCACCTTCCCACTATCACCTCTTCAAAGAGTCTGTGTCCGCAGCCCCTGGTCTTATCGAACGGCCTGGTGAAAATTCTAGTTGTTTATCCCTCCCCCTGTACATATTTCTGTCCCGTGCATAGCTCTGCTCAGGTGCGTATCTATCCGCTTGCTGTACCTGTGTCAACCCTGTTTTGCACCTCCTTATATTTCACCTATATGAGATCTGAGCTTGTTGCACTTCGTTCTTCCGTAGCCTGCACCCGCTAGATATAACAAAATACGTTTTATTCGATGCATTTTTTCCTTGTGCAGGCCCAGTTTGCAACACCCCCAACCGTCCGCTATCTCTTATACACGTCACACCGATTGGTTTTAGGCTATACAGGACTTGAGCCGGTCCCGTAGCACCCGGTTAGGACCATAAACGGTCAGTCCGCGTGCAAAAGGCTTCACGTCTCCCACTTCTCTGTTTTTCTTTTGGAGATGTCCGACGCCGTCGGCGGCTGACTTCGCCTGCGTAGCCAGCTTTCCCCCAAGCTGTCGTTTACATTCGTGAGGTAGCCTCAGTCCATGTGCTCACCACATGCCGCCAAGCAAGCTTTCCACTAGAGTTCTTCCATGGCATACAATTAGCCGTACGTGGTGGTATCTCCATCTTCTATTTCTTCCCTCTTTAAGGCTACTCGAGGCTTTTGCAAGGCAAATAGCATTCTCAGTTGATCCTTGGTGATTGTGCATTATACCCCATGCCGCGGGAATAGCCACCACCATCAGTAATTTCCTTTCGCCAGCTTAGCTCGATTTTGCTTAAACCCCATCCGTACTAGCCTTTGGACTTTGATCCTCAGCTGGAACTCTCCCAGACTGCGTTTCTCTTCCTGTTCTCTCATCAGTTCTCCGTCCGTACATACATGTAATTCTACGATGTCCAGTGGCCCTTGGTACTAGGCAGGTCTCCTTCGGGGCTGTCGCATCTAGATACAGGCCCGTTACTTGTCCACTAACCTACCATTGTATTCACTGGCCTCGGTCTTCTGGTTCCATCGCAACATCCTGCCGGATACGCTACGCGCCACATGTAAAAAATACGGCAGTGTCCACTCTTGCCTTCTAAAGGTGTAGGGCTCGGCCAGGTCCACCTCTTTGGGAGGCGCACTTCGGGCGTGCAGGATGTCTGTAACGATCTGAGGGCGAAATTAGGCTGAAGCATGGCACCTCCTACCATCAGAAGTGGTTTTCAGTTTGGGCTCCCTGCACACGGTCGGTCCTATCTACCTGCCCTGTTTGCGTATTGCCAATCTACTGTGTTTATGGTCGTTATTCCGCCGCAGCCATGTTATTCGTACTGCATCCCCCTGGATTCACTGGTTTTCCCAGAGTACTCCGTCATTATTATCATTATCATTCCACATTTGCCGCCCGGTAGGTGACTTCTACTCCAATTATGAAATCATCCAAGTATACCCCTTATGTCTAGCCACCACCATCTTTTATCGATGTAGACCGTTCGCCCAAAAATCAGCCCATCGTTTCTGGCACATTCTTTTTTACTTGCTCCTCGATAGATTTCCACCCGACCAATCACTTGGTCTATTTATAATGATATCCATTCCTGAAGACATTTATTTCAGCTACTTCGATAAGCTCACTCATATGCACAGTTATTGTTGCTGTCCGTTTTCTAATTATAAAAAATAGTGGACTTACTTACTTGAAATATTTTCCCGCCACCCTCCATCATCCAGGGACGTATCAGATGACCATATGCAATCCTCTTCACTCAGTTTTTCTTCGGCTGTGCTCTTCCGTCTCTTTATTCTGACCTGACAGTGCATCATATCCTCGCCATAGAAGCATACTTCTGATAGATCCCTCCCGAGTTTTCAACTCTTTGCTGCTGTTGCATGATGCCGTAGAATAAAAGCAGGTGAAACACACCAGCACCATCGAGTATGTGCATAGACGAACTTACGGCTGTGTTTCTCGGCACGAGACCAATTTTCTTTTGTGCGTCATCGCCGACATCATCATAGTTTCTTCCACTTCAGCTCCTCTCAGGAACCATTCAATATGGAGTAACCGCTATACCGGAAGAGACCGTAACAAATATAGTGCTATGCTAGCAGGGTACCAGTCCCATTAACTCTCATTGTTCCTTCAAACCCACCTTACCGCCCCGGTGATGAAATGCAGACCGCTTAAGGAAACTAGATCAAGGGTTGCCATCTCTAGATCCTTTTAACCTTAAAGATTTAGGTTTTTCTTAGTATCCCAACACTGCCACACCGACTTGCGAACCAGCAATCCTTTAGAATGCATACAAAATGGCCCAACCGTTGGACGCAACTCTGCTAGCCTGCAGCATTATAGCTCAGTCCCCGGCGAGCATACTCCATCCGGAATGTGAAGTAGGTGCCACTGACGGCCTAAATAAATTTTATCTTTGCCCCATTCACATAAACCTAACCAGTTCATTACTGTTGTCGTCATATATTACCCTAACTCACAGCTGGAACCACGTCCAGACAGTAATCCCTATTTATTTCAGGTTCGTCGCCTCCCGCTATCTCAGTCGCCAAACTTAATAACCAAGAATGCCACTATGACTCGTACCGACGGCAACCCAAGTGGGACCTTTCATATCATCTGGGACTGCAAGCAAGCCACGCGGCAGGAAATACCCCCAACTGCCTATCGTATTAATTAGGGTTTTCTAACACAAAACCACTCCTGCTGATATCAACATTATGGCCAACACAAGTAACAGTTCACGCACAACCTTCTAAAATACCAGTCGTCATTTACATCCGTCATATCTCGCCACAATGGACTGATTGACCGACACATATCCTTCACCCCGCCAGACGAACTATACCTATAGAATACAAAACATTACCAGTAATGACGCCGAATAACACTGAGGCTCAATGCGTCAATGTACATGTATATATATACATATGTATATATTTGTCAGTGAAACAGCATAATAATGCTCAAGTCAAGGCGGAGATTTTCCACTTTAGCATCTGTTGAAACAGTCCGCTTTTCCCTCGAATCGTGTCCGGCTGGAAATTGATTCTCCACTTTTCCAGGGCTCTCCAGTTGCACTTTCACATTTCTGAATGGTACAGATTACTGATCCTGAAATTTAACTCACCCTCATATGGACCTTTATTTCTTCCACTCTCACCAAAGTTCAAAAATGTACATTCATCAAATTGGTTTCACGTCCCCTCGTTTCATAACTCATTCTTTTTCTTGAACCCCGGTAGAACCGACATTCAGGGTTTGCATCAGTTTTATGGTTTGCTATTCTCTTCGCATGCATCAATTTCCCCGAGTGTACTTCCATACAATCTCTTTTTCTTCCTATTTGAAACTTTGCTGTTCGCAGATACCCGGTAAACCGCCGTTTTTCATGGCTTGCATCATTTTCATTGATAATGCACCTCTAGCGGCACGAATGAACGACCTATTCGATATCCCCGCTGTGCTCCACAGCCCGGCGCGAAACCGAAACCGGTTCAAAGTTGGCGCGGAAACCATTATTAGAGTGATCCATATAAACTATCGCTAGCTGTTTTTCTACAGCTGGCACTTTTGAATTTTATACTTGAAGTTTGTGAATATTTCATTTTACTGAGTGATGCTGTACACCATGATTATGCCCCTGCGCGTGTGTCTCTACCATAGCCGAGAAATATACCATTATTATTATTATTATTATTATTATTATTATTATTATTATTATTATTATTACATGTCTAAAGCCTTCGGCCGGTGTCGAGCATTCCTTTGTTATCAAAGGTCCAGACATGTAACGTTGATGACTCTCTGTGCCTGGCTAGAATTGCACTTGTCCTCGAGCAATCAAGCGGTAAACGTGATGGCACAATTTCCACACCCAGCCCTGTAACCAGCGGTGTGGTCCAAGGTAGTGTACTGGGCCCGTTGTTGTTTCCCATGTACATAAATGATATATTTACCGTGGTTCGCCATGGAACTCCGTTTTTATTTGCTGATGATGTAAAGTTGTTGTACAACTTCGACCATAATTCATTGGATAATACTGCAGCGGAAATATTGGAAGACTTACGGACGCTCAGTTCGTGGTGCAGCCATTGCCCAATGAATTTATCTTCGGACAAAAGCTGCATCCTTGCATACAAGCGCCATGTCCCTCCCGAAACTTTTAGTATAGGCAGTCATCTGATCCCTTACACGTCATCAGTACGTGACCTGGACATGTAATACTCCTATCCGTTCGACTTCTCGGAGCAGACAAACACTTAAACTGCAAGGTACCGCAGGTTGATATGACTGCTTCACAAAAGATTCCGTTTGCGTTAAAGTAAATTCAGAGTCCATGCGGCACACATTAGACCTTAGCTAGGGGGTAGTTTAGTGGTTGGCTTTAACGTGCTTCTTTGTGACAGGTTTGCCATCGAAAATGTTCAGCCAGCCTTTACTAAAAAAATGGGTGGGTATTCGTCCAGTATCAACTATAAACATCTCTGTGACCTGCTATACCTCGAACCTCTTTGGCCCTAAAGGAAGAAGAAAAGTTTGTCCTTTTCCAGTCACCATTAAAATACAGATCCTGCACAGCCTCCTCTGTGGTACGAAACCCATTAAGCTTAAGGTATTCGTCGCGACACGGCAGTCATTCGGTCGGTGTGCCTTCCTCGAGAGGCAGCCCACAGTTCAACTTCTTTATCGTTAAATATTCAAAAATGCGGGATAAGCTTCCATCAAATGTCCGTGCAATAAGCCACCTACAGAGACTTGAAGAGGAATTGAACAAATCCCTTGATGTACCGACACTCATATCCAACAATGATCCTAACGCTTCGGAGGAGCAAGCTTACAAAGTTGGTCTCCGTTACTAACACGTGGTTTTGAGTCATGGGCCGGGAGATCTACGTAACACACGATTTGCCGCGGACCCCCCAGCCGTACATCACTCAAGTCTTATTTATCTATCGTGTGTAACCTTCTGTTTCGACAAGTCAGATCTTCCACCAAGATGGCATCCGCCCCAAGAGGTGACTATAACCCTAGGTCTACAGCTTCTTTCTTGCAAGTCCCATTTACTAGATTCTCCGTTGGAGAAACCTAAATCTCAATTCTTTACTTGAAGTGGCTCATCGACATAATTCAACCTCTGGCCATGATGTCACTTATGCTGTTCCCACATACTATCCTCCAGCTAACTTTGTTCCACGTCCTCAATCAGAATTTTGTTTTTCGTTCTGCAGGGTGGTTACTCTAAATCCAGCATCAACCTCATCTCTGAATCCCGTAGCCCTTACCTCCCCACAGTTCCACCGTTCAATTTTCCTTCCTACTTGCCATAGCCTCAAGATAATCGTAATTGGCTCACCTATCGGTAATCATTTAGCCTCATTTATTCCGTCATTTTCTGTGATAATCTTTTACCCAGATAACATATACTTACCATGGTAACTACTCTCCTAGGCCTAAAGCTCACTTCATGCCCGCCCCATGCACTAGGTTCTCCTTTGGGGGGAACTTGGTCCCAATTCTTACCTCTTACCTACATCGTGCTAAGTTCACTTCAACCAGTCCAACCTTGTCTCATTCCCCTTCTCTTAGTTCGCCACTTCACTTCAACCTAGAATCTCTTTCCGGCGACCACCTTTCACCACCCTATCATCTTTATCCTTCTTTGACGTTTTTGCCTTTCTTTGCATTCCTGTCCTCTCTCACCCACTCGTAGCCAGCATTCTTTCAAAATTAGTTCCCACTTCTAAATACCAGAAGCTTCTTTTTGTCATTAACCGTTGGTCCTCAGCTGGGAGTGTCCTGCATTGCGTTTTTCAATTCTTATTTTTCCAGACAACCACCGACGTGCATCTTCTCTTTGGTGGCTCGGAATGATCAGCTGACAGTATCGACGAAATATCTGGCCCACATTTCCGGATGGAAGTTCGATACCCGCTCGTCATTCCATTGCTCCTCCACTGGCCCTGCAGTCCAGGATCCCTCACAACCTGGTCGCGAGATCCTGGAATACTCACTCCCTACAGCTGTGTGACAACCCCCATGTCGCTGGTGCAAAACCCGCTGGTGCTAGGCCCTGCCAGGTGCCCCTCTTTGACCGGCCCACATCGGGCGTGCAGGCAGTCTGAAACGATGTGAGGGCGCAGCTAGGTTGGCGGATTGCACCTTCTGTCACCAAAAGCGGTTTTCAGGTTGGATGTCCAGCACAAGATTAGCCCCACCCACCAGCTCCGTTTGCTGAAAAACACTATTCACATACCCGAAATGCTGCAAATATGCCGCCATCTCCTCCAGTTATCACCTATTTTCTGCAGTTTCCGTCTTTATCTTCTCCATCTTATTTTACCGCTTCATACGTCCGGCAAAACTTGCTTTCCTTAGCGCATAATTATCGCATATTTAAAAGACCGTTACCATTCTCAGCTCAACGTCCATGGTCTTTTTTCCGAGAATTCGTTCTAAACTATTCCCACACCCCATTCGCGATCTTAATTAATCCCCAAGATAAAACTCGCCCCTTTTTATTGCCTTTACTGATATATTTGAAAAGGTCACACTTACCGTTGCCATACACTTCCTTTCCACAATCTTCAAACAGTAAACTTCACCAAGTACTATTTATTTCTACATTGTCCCAACGGTCGGCGATACTGCGGCGGTTTGCTGTCTCTGTCAGCCTCACCTTTCGCCCACACAGGTTTGTTTCATTGCAATATCCTCATCTTGCAAAGCTTCGTGTCCTCCCCATGTATGTACATCACAGAGACACCCGTATTGCAGCTTTTTGCTTTGTCGCTATCACGTGATCTACTTTTTACAAAGAACATCAATAGACAGTATTTCACTTTGCGTATACTTCATCTTCTTTTCTGCAGGTTATGAGTCTCTACCACCATCGTGGCTACGACGATAACTGTATTTTCCTTACTTATAAGTGACAGGTTCTTCCAGGTTCCCTATGCTTTAGCGGTTCACCCAGCTCCAGCCAGCTCCTAGTAAGAGACCTTGGCTCAAATCATTCTTGCCCTTTTAACTTCTCCGAACAAGCTGTCTTCCCAGCGGCGAAGGCCAAAGAGTGTTTTGGCCTTCTGGTCGGGTCCTTTCAGCTTATGGGAAGCTTTCTCTACACGCACAAAGCACAAGTTAGTTGCTTTCTCTAATGTTCTCTCTTAATCTTATCAAGTATGCAAAAATCCGACGGGCTAATTAACGAATGTATTCAGGGAAGATTCAAAATTTGGCTCATCGGTTGGTCGTCAAATTTAAGCTACAGAGAACGATATTTATCTCTCAGTATCGAACCGATGTGGCTTCGTCGCATCGAGTTGTACATGATATTTCCGTATGAAATATTGGCTAAGAAATCATGTCCCTCCGGCCAGTTATGCTTCTTCTTGGACCCTGAATATTCACTTCATGCTAGACGGTAAACCATTACCATACCTTCCGCAAGGACTGTTCTACGCTCTGAGGCCTTTCGCCCCACGTACCCCAGAATCTGAGATTAACTCCCCTTGCACATCAGATCTTCTTGGTCGCAGTATGCATTCGCGCGCTCTATAGATAAGTTCCTTTCTGTTCCAACTGTTTTGCTCTTGTTCAGAGCTCACATAACCAAAAGTCAAGCTTACGAAGAAGGCCTCGACTTTTAAGCCATTACTCTGCTCTCTAGCATCACCTTACCTTCAAAGATACTTTCTTCGGTTTTGAAATATAAATGCTCTTTTTGGCCTTTTCCCCCTAAACTTTGCCGTCGAAATATTTAAACGAGTCTGCGTCCACTAATAGTTCTTACATATCGACTTATTGAATCCTACCAACTTCACTTTGAAATAAGTCCTTCCAGCTGCGTTCGCTTTTTAGAGAAGCCACCGTAATACTCCTCACAGTTTGTCAATATGTCTCTACTGCCCTACGATTTATTACCGTTATTTGATTAAATTACATCTGCAACCCTGAAGCCAACCTCAACGACGCTGTAGGAACCGTATCGGTAACCACACCCTGGTCTTCTATATATACACAGATATATCTAGGTACTTACATGTATATAAATATATAGACATATATACATATATAGGTATATTTATATATAAATTGCTGCCCAGCAATTATTAGAAAAAACATGGTAAGTTACCCAGATCTCCTTGGTATCATTTTGCTTACGTTGCCTCTTTTCCAAATACTTTCCCACCACATATACTTCCACTATTGCCTCCGCCATTTTGAACTGGAAAATTCAGCCTCATTTCTCTAACTTGGCGTGGCTCACTAACCAAACTCAACATCCAGTCGTAACTTAAACTTAACCCCGGCTAAGTTTATTCCTTAACTGCAGGCGGAATTTATTGTTTTTTCTACTGAATGACTACTCTAGGTCAAATAATATCCTCTTCACTGAATCTTTCAGCTCCTACTTATCCGTTTCCCCTGTTAGTCCTACTTTCCATGGCCCCAACTGTTCCTTGGGATCTGCTGCATCGATTAACTCGTGATTTACTTTTGTTATTTTTTCCGTTAACCTTTATTCCTCAGCTGGGGCATACCTAAACTGCCTTCCTCTATCTCATTTCCCTTTTCAGTGATCCGCAATGCCGGCCAACCACCTTGGGCGCTATGCTGCATATCTCCCGGGCTGGTCCACCTGAATAATGATGCAGTATGTTCGACTACCACTCTGCCTTTCCTTTGGCTCTGCTGTCTAAGTTATCAAAATCTGACCAATTGATCCTGGATTATAGACCCTTATCGTGGTTGCTCAGCCCTCTGTGAAACCATCAGTGATCACTCACGCCAGTCTCAACGGTGAGGGGCGAGGCCAGACCCCCCGCTTTGGTCGGCGCACATCGGGTGTGCAGGCCGTCTGCAATGACGTGCAAACGCGATTAGGTTGGTAGATCATAACTCCTGTGTCTTTTTCGCGAAGTGTTTTTCAGGTTGGGTGTCCAGCACACGGTCTGCCCCGCCCACTAGCACCGGTTGCGGACTGCACGCCCTGACTCCTCGCCCCACCGCATCCTCACTGCCGGGTGCGGATCGCATGCTTCTACCCTTCTCCTTCAGCCACGGTTCGCCCGTCTATCGTTCTTGTCAGCACTCTTAGTATTTCCCCTTCGTATCGTTCTACCACTGTATGTAGACCTACCCATTCTGTTTTTGTTCCCATCATCTTTCACCGTGATAGTGCTCACTGCATGATGTCACTCTCGCCCTATCCATTTTACTCTGCCGAAGCCCGAAATATTCCCCTTTCCAGCCATTTCGCTCTTATCGGCTCCCGATCTCTATTTTATTGGTGCCTCCATATACTTGTGAAGTTCATTGTTCGCATACCTTACTAGTCGCCATTCTGTCACTTCCGTTTCTGTCGTCCTATCTTATGCCTCCCACTATTATACACTAGACTCTTCCGTAACCATGAACAATCACCATATAAGAAGTGGACATTCCAATCGTTGCATATTTTACGACCAAATTTATTATCTTTTCTCCACTACTATATTTTCCATGTCTGAATCCTACAATTCTTCCTTGGATCTTCTACTTAGGCAGTGCCCTGATTAGCGAGTTCTGGCTCAATCCGTTCGTATAATCTCCAGCTAGCAGGCAGCTTTCCAGTTCCATTCCCCCAACTCCGAAGCACACATGTTTCTGTTGCCTTTCGTTCCATCACAGGTTTTCCTATCTGAGTACTTTTCTGTCCTTTCCCCTTGATGGCCCTCCCCGTATCATCTGCAGTACAGCGATCTGATTGGTCACCTCTTACCTGGCTTTCTTCGGTCAGTACTCCCACCTGCTCTGTGTAAAGCTCGTCACAGGCGTTTTTAGTGTGCCTTCCAGGCTGTGCTGCTTTTCCGTGTGGCACCTAATGCAAGGCCATGGTTACGTCACTATTTTTACGTGCAGTTTCAAACCACGTGACCTGCCATTACCCGATCTTTCTGCTCCCACTCTTCCTTATTTCTCTTCTACGTTGTTCGCTATTACAAGTGCTGCATCTTTGCACTGCAGTTCGTCTAACATCCAAGTTGCCATTCTGCACTGATCTTTTACACCACTCCGAACACTCTGTATTTCCATTTTTTCTGCGCTCTCTGGTCATTTTTACGGCCATCTTTCTGCTGCGCAGTGAGGACAGATGGACACCATCTTTCGACCGTCACCACATGTCACACCTGCATTAGCCACATTGTCAAATTCTCTGTCACCTGTTTTCGACAATCCCTTCCTCCTTACTTCCCCGTTTGTCAACTCCTGCTTAAAGCCACCACGTCTCTGCCTCCAAAGTCAGTCCACTTTCTCGTTTGATCCTCCGTGTTCACCTGTGATAAAAAATTCATCAGGATTTATCCAAGTTAATTCAGTACCATTTGAACCAATCCTAGCGCTCTTTTCCAAGCACCTCCAGTTCCGTGTTTTATCACCTCACTGCTATTTTCTCCTGCTCCTATTTATACACATAAATGTACACATGTATATATCCACAAATCGTCTCTGTATCCTCCAGCTCTTTGCCAGCCAGTTCCCTTGCCACAAAGCAGCCGCCCATCATGATACGCGTCCATTTGGTCTGTCTGTGCCTCATTTACCGCATCTCGATCCTTCCATACCACTGTTGCCATCTGGCCCACTCTCTACGCCTTGCACTAGTCGCCTCCGTTTTCAAATTGACACGGCCTATCTATTGCAGTGAGGAGTACTTCATGGCCACCTAATCTCTAGCCATACAACTCAACTTTTTGTTCTTCGTTTTTTCCCTTCTTTTTCCTCTTTTCTTCATTATTTCTCGATAACGTAGTTTTTAATGCCGATTTTCAGTCTTCTCCATGTAAAACTCACAGGCCGGATCTCCTCCGCGTGGCTCAACCAGCTCCTCCATTTGACCCTGACTTTCGAATTCTAAAGGCACATATTTGAATCCACCCCTGTGTTTACTTAAAATCCCCTCATTATTCCTTGCAGTGCACACGTCTATCTCCCTTTCATCTATATCTAGTTCTACCTACCCTTCGCTTGTTTCGCATGCTTCTAAATATTTCACGAATACTTTCTGCCTATTTTGTCACTTATAAAACATTCAATCATGCTTAGGGCACGCTTCGGGGTCTCTGAATTAAAAGATAATTATTATTATTGATCTGTCGCCCAGTTCCCATTTCCATGTCGATGCTTCATATTCCACTTTTCTGAAAGTAAACAATCTGCTCAAAGGAAACCTGTCACCATCCGGCCAATTCTTCCACCACCACCTCCGCAATCTTTCTCTACAAATGAGTCATTTGCTGGCTATTTAACTGACTTAGCCGATATTCGGTCGCTTAACGGCATAAATGTAATCTTCCACGGATATTTCTTGTTCAGTTATTGCAACTTCACTCATTTTCATCGTCTGATTTTCGATCCTAAGCCGTTTTATACACCACGGAGCGCTGTGGCTAGCTTGCGTCTCCCTTAGAAACTTCTTTTTCCTCAAGGTAAACAAAACTTCCTTCAATCCCGTGGTGCAGTCCTCCTTTTGTAATATATGAGTCTACTATTTCCAACCAGCCCCGCCCGAACTCAGCGGGCCCAGCCACTCGACCTTGATTTCAAATTTGCCTAGCTCCACCATGAAGAGTAACTTAAATACTTTCTTCAATACTATATCGAGTTAACGTACTTGAATCACTTTCTTAAAATTTGGATTCCGCTTCCAACTGTACCCTTTGATCTTGCTTTGCAGCATGCCACGGGGTTACCCGAAATAAACGACCATAGTTATTATTACTATTATTATTAATAACCATCGATAGGTGTACTCTTACCTTCCACATTCTCCGCTGCCATCTTTTTGTGCTAGTCGACAGTGCAATATCTATAATGCACCTCGAGTTGTATCATTACAAGTGACCTTTTTCATTTCGGAATACCACCATCTACCTACCAAAAAGTGATTGGTTTTCTGATGGCTTGCCAGTTTTCCTCCGGCAACCGCCTTCATCATCAATTTGGCAAATGCTCTCCCCCTCCAGTTGTGTCACCCGCGTGCCCGTTCATCTTTGTCCGCATCAAACCTCCATTCTTTATCACTCTCTCGGTCGAAAGGTGTATTTAAATCTATACCTGCCGGTCTAACCCCTTTTCTACTGACAAGATTCTTTGATGCCGCATCCTATCTCTGTGATGCCGTTACGTGTTCCACCTAAAAAGGTCTTTAAAAGCCTTCTACCATCCTCCCACGTATCCCATCACCTTTTCTGTTTATCCTCGACTCCGCGGTGGCCGTAGCTTTGCAACTAAGGTCAATCTATTACAATTTCCACTTTGGTGTACCACGGTCCACCCATTATGCTGTGATCATTGCAGTCCATTCTTCCTTTCGGAAGCCCACTTTCTCGAGTCCTGCAGTAGTGCCTCTCTCCATCTCTGGAAGCAACACTCGTCTGATGTATCTGTGATTTTGTCTAGCCACACTCACAGAAGCCATTCTGCTCCGTCGTCTGGTCCATTTTGCCTTAAATCTAAATGATGGTCTCATCTTCATTGTTTGCTGCAGATCAGTTTCATGCTGCCGTATTGCTGGTGGTTGTCACGTGATCATTTCACCAAAAACTACCCCACCGAAACGTTTATTAACAGACAGAAGCTTACTATCTTTGTGCCCTATATGCTCTACTATCACTATTACACCGCCTGTGGTTCCCTTAATAGCCTTAGCTAAGAGCCTACCCACATGCTGACACTTCACGCCTGTCCTATCATATGGTAACACACTCAGTGATCGGAAACCTCTCTTTGGGTGCCTCCATTTACGCTGCTCTGGCAGTCTTTCCCACCGGATGTGTTGGTCACCCTCTATTTGACCAATGCCTTACGCACAAAGCCATTAGAACTCTCACAGGTATTTAACTCCCTAAAATTACAGTGTCCTACCGTCCTACTTTGCCCTGTTTCTGCTATTCAATCCTCTTTCATTTCTGGGTTCCTTACTCATACCCATGCATTTCGTTCCAGCCTGCTATAGACTCCCCCATCTCCAGTCGTGTCCCAGTCTTCTGTTTTCTGTAAAAAGTGATATAACCAAAGCATCCTTCAATTATTCAGTATTTCCCCGCTATCGTGTCCATTTTCAATATCCTTCTTGCGTTGGATTTGTCGGGCTTTATCAGAGACATTACTGTTTCCGAATAATTAGTCCCTGACACTACAGTTTCTTTTGTTCATATTACCATCCCATCGATGCACTAATTCAATGTAATTGCACTGTCAGCTCATGCTCTACAGCATGTCTCGGGATTTCCGAAATGTGCTGCTATTATTCTCGTTACTATGGCGCCAAAAGCAAGAAGGATGGTGTTCAGCTGTCTTGCTCATATGGTTTCGAAACCTAATGGGTGATGCGAGCCTGTGGTGTGTTCTGGCGTCCCTCCCATCTGGTTCTGCGCCCAATGTGCAGTACTCCACTGGGCATTATCGGCCCGGGGGAGAATAAGTAGGAAGTTTGGGTAACCTGATAACTCTACCCCAGTATTTCGCCACTCTCGAAAAACTGCAGATCCTCAGACAGGCTCCAAACAAAACTCATTCATGTCAGGATCGTACCAGCCTAAGCATCCTCCGATTGCCATCTCAAAGCTGGTCGGACAGCATTGTTCCCAATGGCTTATTTGAGGTTTCAAATGGGGCATCTGAGTACTGCCCGTGTGTCTAGATGTCTAGAGGTGGTACATGAGCAAGGGGCTGAACCCCTCAGCGTTACCGATACGACACACGGTTGCAAGCGCTGACAAATTCGTTTGTATGAACGATCACGGAATTTGGTGGTGTCAACTGCTTCGCCTGTGTACGCTGTCAGCACAATCTTGCGTTCCCCCATCACGCGTTGTCTTGCCCCGGTTTTTCGAATTCTTCTCCTTTGCGAGCTGCCTAATATAATATCTATCGTGTCACGAACCGGAGACCAAGGACCGCAGACTACATAAAGGCAGGTTCTAGCCAGACTTAGGAGATCCCCAAACTGGTGGGGTCGAACAGTGAATTCCATCCAGCAAAGACTCCCGTAAGTCCCTGAATTATATTTATTCCTTTATATGCACACATCTTCCTTTTCGAGGTTCCCCATTTCATCTTTATTTATATCGTTTTATATTAGATGCGACACCCGTTCGGGGGGTGCTGCACCTTGCCTCTATTCTCCTCAGATTAAGCATAGCTTTGTGTCCGTAAAGCGCATGATGACTTGTAATCTGACGAGAGGCTTAGAAACAACTTTTAGAACTTTATACGAGGCTCTACTCTCTTGAAAGGTGATACTTACTGATTCGTCATCTTTCCACTTTCGTCATGTCAACTTCCAGGCTCACTACGAAAGCTCCGAAGACCATTTTAAAGCACGCTAGTGTTTCGGGTACGAACCAAGCAAACCGTACTTTCAGACCCAGGAAAGCTGGAGGCACCCAACCTTAACCTGTGCTCAACCTGTGCTTAGTAGCTGTCGCTGATGTCTAGGATTAAGTCAACGGGAAAATGAACGAAATAGATCAAAACTGGTGGACCTGCACAACCAGATCCGGTTAATCGACGCCCTAAGTTGTCAGCGCCTTCGACTTCGCACTGTCATTTTCTTCGTCGAAACTGATTGCTGGCAACTTTAATGCTCCTAATAACTGACGGATCGTAATGTCATCACCGCAATACTTCGAGAACGGCTTTTGGAGCATATTCGCGGGGCCCCGGGTCCAGAACACAACGACATCAACCAGGAGATATGGCATGCTTCCAACGGTGTTTAAGATTGGCCTATCTGGTGTAATAACTATTGCCCTTGATCTCTTCCCAGGCAGTGACCACGTAGTGGTGTCTTGCAGATTCACAGCGGGACCCGCAAATCCCGAGCACTTCCCATCCCAACGGACCTTTCCAAGGTTAACTTGATTATCATCAAGCTCACGCCTAGCTTCCCCAGCAGGGATGACTTCTTCCGGCAGCAAGGCCCTCAGAATGCTACGAAAGCACTCCATGGTAAACTGTAAAGTTTCCTATCACCAGCCATCGCTACTGGAACCAGCCACTTTCTCGCGCACAGCTCCCACCTCAAAAGGCTGCAAAATAAACTCTTAAAACTGTGGGATTTTAAAATAAGAACACGGATTTCTCAGTGTTATTTTAACTTTACAGTCCCTCTGCAACCATCAGCCTAAGGACTATTGAACTGCTGTAAAATCAAGGGCTTCCGACATTAGATTCTCGTGACAAATCTGACCGATTTTTCCAACTGGCAAAGAGCAGAAATCAGAGCAAGTTTTCAGGGGTACCTTATTCTTTGGAAAAATAATACGCGGATTCAATCTCCAGCTGCAATTTCCGAGGCGCTCAGAACGTTCGTCTCAGGAGCCATGGCCACTGACGCCACCACAAATCCGCCCCCCAAACTTGCCTAACCGACCACTTCCTCTCGGACTCCGAACCCAGTTTGAACGACGCGACCCAACTACTACTCCAAGTCAGACTCTCCTCCGGCCCTGGCTGTGGCGGCATCCTTCCGTGAATTTTCACCCAAGCAAAAATGACTTTTCTGCTTTCCCCATGAATCTTCTAAACCTGTCCCTTAAACGAGGCGTTTTCCAATCCCACTGGAATGCCTCGACCATTATTCTGACGCAAAAAGGGCCCATAACACGATCTTCCTAAACACCCTCCAATTGCCCACATCATTTTAGCTGGCGGAGTGATAGAACTTTTGATTAAACAACAGATGTCATACTTCCTGTCATATGGCCTCATCCACAGCCTTCAAAGGGGCTCCTTAGAGTCGCTTTCTTGCCCCGCGCGCTAATATGATTCCTTCCAACCGCTGCCCACGGTGGATGACAGCGGCAAATCTACAATCACCGCTTGCCTCAACATGGCCAAGGCATTGGACCGGGTCCCCTACTCTGGCTTACTAGAAAAAACGTCCAGGCTATGGTATCCATGGCCCTCTTCTATAGTGGACCACCCCTCACCTGTCGGATCAAACTAAGGTACTATGTGTTTTTGGCCACCAACCGCAACCAGTACCTGTCACTAGTAGGGATTTTTGTCTTATAAGACAACTTTTGTCACCGCAATTTCATGTTCGGCAGGTCCCTTACTTCTTCCGTAATTTATCCGAAATAAAATCATATTTGTCGTGTGTTCTATTGTTGTATCACTTTATGTAAATTCCCCTCAGCTCTAGCCTTCTGTCGCCGAGGCGTGCAACTCCCCCTCTTAAAATATGTGAACGTTTTATCCCATTGGGTGACATTGTATAATCTGGTCACGAGTTCACGCGTACTTCTTGATCACGGTCGAGAAATATGCCATTATTATTATGAATAATATTATTATCGCCCTTGTGACATTGTACCTTGTAGCAGTATATCCGGCATTCCCTCAGTTTGTTTTACTGGTAACCCCTGAGTAGGATTTTGTGTTGGAAGCAGAGTTTGAAACAAAGGATCACAAGAGGGTGTGTTCGGTGCTTGTGAAATATTGTTCGTCTTCGGTATTCCGAATACTAGGTACCAACCAGACCCGGGCCACAGTCTAAGGAACTGGCTACAAGCCAAAAACTCCAATATTTGCCAAAAGACAGAAAAAGTTGATGGGATAGGTGAAGGGCTGTGTGTGTGTTGAGACGACGTTATTCACTTTTAAGTTTTAGGGTGACTCAGGACGCTACACTAGCAAGGGGAGTCAAAGGCTTCAACTTCCATAAGCAGGAAGATCAAAAGTGTGTTTTTCAATTGGCGGAAACTAAATGTCATCACGGAAAGCAGGCAAACGACTAACAACCCTGGGGCATCGACCAACATGCAAACTGCCCGGAGACAATTACTAATTGGTTATATTTGTCTATAGAAAATTTGGTCACGAATTTACACACATAAACTGTCACCCTCTGGCCGCCACACTTCTCTCTCATATTGCTGTTTCGGTACTCAACGTATTTTGCAATTACTTTTCCTATTCAGCCGCAAAAGAATCCGCAACTTCTTGTATTTTGCCCTCTGGATCGTCCAGATTGAGGCGGCCTATCCGAGAGCCAACTGCGGGTGGTTATGGGCCCCCTAGATTACCGAGAGGAAAGCAGCCGCTGGCAGAAGTATTTTCAAAGATGGAGTAAGAAAAGTATTTGGGGGTAGTATTCTCCAAATAACGTTCGTGCATACCCAAAGTTTATAGCTGGTTTATAGTTGCCTTGTTACTACAAAATAGGCACAAATAGCAAACCGCATCATTGAACGCCGTCGCTTAATATTTGCTGCAGTAAAAACTCGAGTAGCCTCCAAGTCACCGCTCTTACTACGGGAAAGCTTAGGGGGCTCCGTGGAGGTTTCTCCCGATCGGGCTTCCAGATGAGTCCCAGCCCCAGCTGTTCTTGCAGTGTGGCCCAGGAAACACGTTACAATTCTCGCCAACTTGAACGCTTCAGAAAGGCCTTAACATTATCGTCCACCTACTCCGCTTTGGTCAGGGCACCAGGCAGGTTCCGAGGCGCACAGTCTTAGTTTGGGCTTATGCCGGGAGGAGGCGTTATAACCCGCTCTAATGAATTTTGGGGCTCGCATTTTCACACTGTTACTGAACTCAAAGGCGACTGGAGTCCCTGAGGAGGCTACGGGGCCCTCGATCAAGCATCGATCTCGTACTGGCACTTCTTTCCGCATATTCAAGATCTAACAACATCCTTAGCATGTTGTTCCTTTTTTAGCTGAGTCGACATAGAACCTACCGCAAGACCCCAATGACCTTGAATGACACCTTAAAAGCCACTGCTATAACTCCATTCGGACCGTTCGGGTTTTCGCGCATGCCCTTTTGGCTCGGCAGTGCGGCCTTAATCTTTCAAGGCTTATGCTTGAAGCAGCACGGTTTGAAAAATGTCTACCTGTACTTATGCGACACCTTGGTCGCACATTCTTCCAAGGAGTATATGGCATACCTGTGCGCTCTTTTTGGGCGCCTTAGCCAACAAGGTGTGACCATGAGCCCTGGCAAGTGTGAACTGATTAGGACCACCATCACATTCTTGGGTGACGAAATCCCAGCCTCGGACATATAACCCCTGCCAGATAAGATGGCAAATATTTGCCACTGTCCTGAACATCATCTTCGCAGGAATTTGAGCCAACTTTCTGGATTGGTTACTTTCTACAACCGGCTTACTTCTCTCAGTGTCAAAATCAAACAGCCCCCGGAGACCTTCTACTGGGAGATAGGCGGAAATTCATGCTTCCCAGGCCGCACAGGCAGCACTTACCTCGATCAAGGAGGCTATCGCCAGCATAGCGCTCTTTTCACAGCCCGGCCATTCCAGTCCTCTGCCTTTAGGAGCAGAAATTTAGGCAAGGCTGTTGCGGCTATGCTGCAACAGTTCGTCAA
Source organism: Fasciola hepatica (assembly GCA_948099385.1). Classification (NCBI taxonomy): domain Eukaryota; kingdom Metazoa; phylum Platyhelminthes; class Trematoda; order Plagiorchiida; family Fasciolidae; genus Fasciola; species Fasciola hepatica. The sequence continues at coordinate 8,311,210 of CANUEZ040000075.1, read as the reverse complement.
TATCTCGTGGCAACCAGTATTTTCCCCAAGTATCTCCAACCTGTGGAATCCCTAAATAGTAATCTCAGCGGAGAACTGCTAGATATTTGTTTGAGCATCCGAAGTTCCCGGCACTCATTCCAGGGTCAAACGGTCACATTATTCACAGATCATAATACACTGATGTACACCCTCCCAGTCAGCTTCTGATCGATACTCGTCACGCAAGATTGGCCACTTAGACCATGTTTCGCAGTTTGCCACGGATATTCAACACGTCTCCGGGGCACAATCCAATGACAGACAAAATCTAATGCGCCCGAATGTCAGCGACCCACTGCTAGTAGGTATAGATTTAGAGGCAATCTTTGCGGACAAGGCGGAAGTTCCTGAGGTGAAGCAACTTAAAAAGAACAGCCCCTTGTATCTAGGGCCAGTGGGCCTTCCAACTTCGGTCATTACTATTATTTGCTACGTATTACAGGGTCGACCTCGACCAATAGTTCCTGCCCGTTTTGGCAGACAAGTTTCTATCAGTCCCCTTAACTTACCGTACCCTGGTGTGGCTGCCTCAGAGAAACTAACTATTGGGCGATTTGCCTGGCCCTGTGCCAAACGTGACGTACTTCTTGTCCTCAGTGCCAAAGCGCTAAAAGGCTGTAAAACAGATCTATACTAAGCACACTCTCTGAACCAGACGCACGTTTTCATTGCGTACATGTGGACCTCGTGGGGCCTGTCTCACCATCCAAGGGCTACTTCCACAACCTTGCTTGTGTAGATCCTTCCACTCGCTGCCCAAAAGCCATACCTGCCTTGGAGGAAGCTGCAGAAGCTTTTCTAACTGGTAGGGAAAGTCAGTCCGGTTTCCCTACCATCGTAACAGCTGAAGAAGCGTCTAATTCTGACGAAGCCTCCCATGAGCTACTGGACACACTTGGTGGCGGACATAACAAGACGGCCGCCTATCACCCCCAGGCTGACGGTGTGGTGAGGCGACTCCATTGCCAGATGAGGGCTGCCATTCGTGCTCGCAATAAATTTTTATGGAATAAAGTTCTACTAATGATTCTGTGAAAACTGCATATTGCAGAGAACGACGCGTGTGTTGAAGCGGTCAAACTGGCGTGTGGCAGCATACTACGACTTCTAAGTGAGCTGGTTTCTCCAACATCTTCCGTGAACTTCAATCACGGAACTATGCAAAAAGTTCTTAACATTGAATGCGGGCTCCATACCCCATTCCGCCACTGGAACAAACCCCCAGAAGTACATACTTACCACTCCAGCGACCACCAGCCATGTGTTCATTTAGTAGGTGCAGCGCGCTCACGGCTACAACTGGCTCCACAACATGCATGTAGATCTCGTAGCCTTATCTTCAAGATATAACGAGAGCAAACTGTGGAAAGATGGTGTAAATTCTGTTCTCCGTTGTGACCCACCGGGAGCACATTAAGTACCGTGCCGAAGAGTAGATAGTCTCTGGGCACCGATGGCAGTACTCACAAAACTGATTTCGACACTATACTGACCTGCGAGGCGGCTTAGGCCAGTAAATTTGGTGGCTGTAGAAAAAGGGGACTGAAAGGCAACTGCATCCTATCTACTGTCATAAGCTCACGCTCCCGAGGATGACCGTTCATCACTGACTCGAGAGGGTCGACTTGCTTCGGAGATGGTACGGAGGGGATTGGGGACCCTTCAAAACATTTCTGGGTGCCCCTCTCGTGGCGTATACGAGCTGATCGCTTTGAGAATAACGAGGGCCAAGTTGTTCGTAAACAGCCGCAACTGCAGGTGTTGCCATAATGAAAGACTTTGGAGGCTGTACTGAGAAGCGACGATGCGCAGTAAAACTTCCGGCCACGTAGAAAGGATGACTGCCACTTCTAAATTCGAAAAAGTGATACGGTACTTGGTACACCATCCAGTTTGGATTTCTTAGAAGCTCGAAATCCTGCTGTTTTTCCGATTGCGCTTCCGAGTTCCAGGGGTTACCAATGAACGGTTATTTGTTACAAGGGCAAGACTGGAAGACACCACCTTTTGAAACTTCAGGCCGGCTCAGGCTTAATAGCAAGCAATTTTGGCCGACATAAGAGAAATTCTTTTTTAATTGGGGTTACTAAAGGGGAACAGATTCGCTTCACGGTTCTAGTGGTGGAAAGAGAGGGAGGTGGACAAAACTGTGTAAGAATACAGGATAACCTTTCATCCATCCGAGGCGACACCTCCCTTTTGAGCGGCACGGAAGATGGCAGCCGGGTGAAAAGCCTCATCCAGTCGATGGGCAACAGATAGTGCAAACAGAAGCTTCTAGGTTGACGGATAACTGCAGTCATTTGGCTACGCCGACACGGCCATGACTCACTTGGTAGGGTTGACCGAATTACCAGGGAAGAGAGACTTCCCACTCACAAAGGCAGATATTTAAGGCTTGTGAGGTGTTTGAGCTATTCTGGACGAGAGTAAGGCAGGAAGGATTAGGCAGCTCAGTATATCACCACTCCTGATGAAAAGCACCCTAGGGATAAAGCGAAATGCCAAAACTGATGAATTAGTTTATTCAGCCGAATATTCTAGATCGTCCAGTTATGTGCGGAGGAATTGTCGTCCATCTCTAGTTTGTGTCATCCTCTAGAGTTACTTTTTTCCGGGCTGCTTCGCGAAAAGTTTCTACTGCGGCAGCCCTATGGGAAGAAAGTTGACTGGGACCAACCGCTTGAGGCGGAGGAGAAATAAGTTGGAAGAGTTTTTGATCACGCTCAAGAAACAGGGAAAAATTCAAATTCCGCGATAGCTGTCTTCGAGCGACTTAAAACAAATGAAGGATTTGCACATATTCCCAAATGCACCAGAGGTGGGTTGACGATTGACGATATACGGCTGCTGGATAGACGCTAGTGGGTACAGAAAATCAAACTGGTATTTGCAAAAGTTGGGGTGAAACCACTGAAGATGATGTCTACCCTCAAGTTGAAAACTACCACAGCCGTATTATCAGTAAAAGTAGCCGCCATAATGAGGTAGTGTTTTGCAGAAGCCATCTAAGGCGGACCGATTCCTCTATTGTACTTCAATACATTCGAACTATGTTCAACGGCTCCAGGACTTTTGTGGAAAGTGAATTGACAAATATCGTTGCATGGTTTAGCGTAGGTCAGTGGTATCATGCTCTATCATCTAACGATGCGGCCGGCTTATGCTCATAAGGCTTAAAGAATTCAGATAAGTTGTTCAACTGGATGTATGGGCCGAGGTTTCTTAGTCCGCCCGAAAACTATTGGCCGTTATTCTCGATACTCAAAGTGTGCGAAGCAAACTTGAAACCAAAACGCTTAGCACTGACAAGTATTGCCACTAACAATGGTGTATAGCTGAAAAATCTGTGCCACCTGTCCCCTTAAACCACACTGCCCTAAGTCTTGGTATGGTGGATGAGATTCAAAAACATATAAAAACACCTACAAGTGACAGACCAAGAAGCGGTTTGAATACCGGTCAGATGCCCTCAAAAGAACGCAAGCGAACACAATATGCAGTGTTAAGTTTAACACAAACACAGCGATTTTTCTGAGGATATGCTAACCTGAGGGAAGGAAGCTCGAAGGAAGGAACCGGAAGACTTGTTCAGAGCCTTCTGGAGAGACAGTCGAATTGTGGCCCATTAAGTAATAAAAATCGATAGCAGGTTGAATAAACCTCATTTAAGTTTCGGCATACAACACTCAACACTATTTCCCGGAAGTCACCAAATGATGGATTTACGGATTCGACGTTGTCGTAACAGTTACGGCAGCCTGCCTCCGGTTGTCTAGACAGGCACGGAGTCGATCACGACTCTATCGAAAATCCCGAAGTGAGTGGACGCGATGATCAGAACACTGATTGAGCAATATTCAAGGGCTCATTCATGTAACCTGTGCGGTATCTAAATAATCGGCTCGTAAGCACAGAATCAGCCCAAAAGCTCACTTGACTAAAGTTATCTAAAGCTGACAAAAGGATAAGATCCGACGGGTAGCCAAAGAGTTCCTACTCAGCCAAGCCGTAGAAGTTCCACAACAACTGAACAGCTGGGGCTCAGTCCAACCAAACCAAAGTAAAGCCGGCTGACCTGGACCCGTTAAGAACAACGACAGAATAAATGAAATAAGAGAAGGGCAAAGAAAGGTCAAATACACCGTTTGCTGGTCCACCTAACGGATTTTGATGCCCAACCGAGAAGTTCTCACTAAGGTGCTCAGGTGTCCCTGACTGTAATATGGAGGGATTCACCGGTGAGGCTTAATTGTTGGACGGTATCCGCCAAAGATTTTGGATAACGGTCTCAAGAGGAGCAGAAGGAAGTTTCACTGCTAAAGGCATCTGGTACCAAACACAAAAAGACGTGATAAGAATGCAGCTAATGTTGCCGCTGTCAGTGTCCAGATTCACAGAAGAACCGTGGTCTTTTCTGGAGATAGATATCGGTTATTTTTATGCATGAATGTTCACGAGGCGTAAGACAACTGGAAAGAGATACGGTTGTCTAACGATTTTTTTCAAATACGAGCGGTTCATCCGGGGGTTGCGCAACCGGTGAGCTTTATATTGTTTCCGATGGCTTTGCATTGTTTTGTTGTCAGACTTGGTAAACCTACTAACATCTAATCAAAAAGTGGATCGGATCTGGCTAGAGCCCAAAGGAAACCTATGAAATTTTGGCCGCATGTGAATAAATTTCAGATTCTGAATAAAACTAACGTTAAAGGAGTGCTTGCACTTCAACTTTCGGCAAGCAAGCCGTCGTGGAGGCGCGCGGGAAAGACTAATACTTTTGGCAAGGAGAATACTCACGGCATTGAGGGTGCAACGAATTTTGGATGATAAGCCTTTAAGCAATTTGATTTAAAAAAGAATTCGAACTATAGCCCAATACTACCCGTTGATTCCCATGGAAACAATGCAATCTTTTCGGCCCCAAGGTACCTACTGACAAGCAGACCCCACTAAGAAGAGAATTTGCCAAAAACTACAAGGCGCTCTTCTAGGGGGAGAAATCCGCCAATTACCTAGCACGAGCATTTTAGAGATGACGGATGCCAGAATGCGACCTAGTTAAAGTGGATCGCCAAGGGGGAGCCGATAACCTTAGGGTAGGTGGTAGCCCTAGCTGAAGAACAAAGACACTGCGAGAAATTTTCACTTCGATTTATCAGGAAGTGCCTTGCTGGCTTTGATGCACTCGTACTTACTGTGGTAGTGTAGAAGGAAGCGGAAATTACGTTGGGGAAATGAGAAGGGTGTGTTCTCCTGAGGGTGACAGCAGACCACGCTAAGCCAGAGGTTCGCAACCCTGAGATACATAAAGACTTCTCACACCTCGCGTTACTTGCATTCTCACGTGCAGTACTAAATTCATGTATATTTTTTACATACACACTGGTGCCCAAATAAATTAATTAGATTCTACTATAAGTGATTTTCCCGCTTACTTCCAAATTCCACAACTCCGCTGTCTTCTTGAAAATTCAAGTGAAGCTTGACATTTAAGAGAACTCTCATGTACTTTGGGATTGCTTTCCAAGCACACTTGTTCAGACGGTCACTCGCAAGCGCTACCACTCACATGAACACCTGGCTGTTCAAAATTCTCAGTGTGTTCTGAATACCTGCACATGTTCACGACTGACATCAACTTCCCCACACATATAATATTCATGATGATAAAATGCCTACGGAAAGAAAACTACAGATTGCCCAGAATTAACTTATCCAGTAGGAACACAAGGACTGCACAACGCTGTTAGGATCCACCTGCTTTTTACTCCGAATAAGCCGGTTTATGGCAGAACATCATGGCTTCCGGGGGAGTTGATTTCTACATTATCACCAGTGAGTTTTATTACCGGGGATTACCGAAGACGATGGCGACATAGAAAGTGGATATTGCAGTCCACCCCATCACAGGAACGGACCCTCAGCAGCCACTCCTGCATTCGCGGGCTTTGTGTTTATTCGGGTAGATGTGGTGAGATCACAAGTGAACCCATCCTACTCTGACCCGTTCAGCTTAGTCCAGAAAAAGGAGAGAAATACACGAGGGAAGTCAAAGACAGGAGAGAGACTATCGGTACAGACCACCTTAAGCCAGCCTTCGTCGAGATAGGACCAACCCAGAGCCCTTACTTCTGCATGCTCACAACCCTCCATTAGTCGAGCTGAGTCGGCATCTTTTACTCCAATCAACGACTTCTTATGGGTTGCAGTGCCAAACTCTACAGAAGATACAGGTGCACCTGGCAACAGCAGAAATCCACGCGGTCGCCAGCTGTGGCAGGGGTTGAGGCTTTCAGACTTAACCGCTGAATATACTCAAGTCTACCTTTCTTATTCCACATGTACATAGTGTAGTCTTACATACATGCGGGACCATGTAGCTCAACGCCACAGCAGTAACGGAAGCCTATGTTGCTCTTCTGTGTCCCCCTTAGCCGAACACCCGTCAGCTTCCCAAGGCGCTCTCAAGTTTCTCACCTTTCGGCTCTATTGGTCGAACAAAACCATGTGGACTTCCAAGACCTCGCGTGGATCGAACAAAGCGATCGTTGGACCATAGCTGGACACATTTGATGCCGGGCACTGGCTCTTTCACCGAGACAATAACCGCCACGAAAGCAACGGAACTATGAGGTACTCCGGCAAGAGCGAATCCAAAAACGCAGTTACATCCCTGCATAGTCGCAAGTAGAATCTATCCACATAGTGTTCACTGCTGAGGAGGACGCAGTTTTGCGATCGACAAATAGAAACCGGCATAAGTCATGGAGGGCGGCTTGCCCCGGCTTCGTTGTTACGCTCGATTGTGGTGGGAGATGTGGAAAACACCTCTCTTTATCGAAGCCAACTTAGCGGTCATGGATCAAAGCTCAGCTGCCTGGGACCTCTAAAGAGGGACCCTGGTAGTACTACCAGTGTGACAAACTCTTATGCACACTGTCACATATGTCTGGCTGGACGACAATCGAAGTTGGCGTCGCCATTCTCTCCGTCTGTGTACACACTCCACCGGCCCTTGCTTTCTTTTAGGACATGCTGTCCCGCTCCAGCATTCTGCGTGCTTCGTTGCTGGCCGCCGAGCATAACCTTTATCGTGTTACGAACCGAAAACTAAGGGCTATAGGCTTTATACGTGAGCATGTAATGACTAGACTCAGGAAAATTTGACAGGTTTTTCAAGCGAGGCCGTGGGAAGGCCCTGTGTAGCGAGGGGAGCACCCACTGTCTCTTGGAGCTGATAAAGCCCATGTAAGAAATTTTTGTCACCTTTCCATACTGGACCTTGGGCTGAAAGTTAGCCCAAGTCCCTATCTACACCCTCAACCGGTATTCGTACTGTTACGTCCTCCTTTCCCAATGCACTTGGTCCGTGAGGTGGCCACCCCTCAACCAAGGGCACACTTTTGTGCATGTTCAGCGGCAAGTCCAACGCCGCAGCCCATCCCTGGACTTTGTCCAGTTCTGTTCGGATTTATTCGCTAATACCTATGCCTGTGGTCATCACATTGTCAGCGAACTTGTAGTATTACTTTTCTGGGCCAATTTTCAGGCCTTTTATACAAAAAATAATAGCGAAGGTTCAAGAACTGACTCCCGCTGTATTTCACTTTGCATGTGTCCAGTCGTGTATAGGCTCCTCTACATTACTACTTGGAGGGTTCTGTCATAAGGACAAATCTAATCTCAGTCATCACCTGGTTCGACAGCAGGTGCCTTCACAGCTTCTCCATAAGCAGACGGGGGTCAAGTCTGCCAAAAGCCCCCTGGAAATCCAAGGCAAAGACCTCATATCACAACCCCTTTTCTTTCCTCCCGGTCGTTTCCACCAGGCCACAGAAGTTGACTGAAGAAAATTTCTGCACCAATCCGAGCTGGGACTCCTGGAAGGACTGTGCCGTTTAAGGTGCAACACCCTGCGGTCCTTACTGAATCTTCCCACAGCCTTTAACGCTATTGGGGTCAAACTCACCGGAAGGCAGTTATCACAATGGCTTCTGCCACCTTGTTCGCGTAAAGCAAGTGGTTGTGGAAGTTAACCATTCTTTGGACAAGGCCCCGGCTATGAATGAGGCCTCAAACAGTTCCGTCAGCCTCACTACCACAGCTGATGCTAGTGGTTCCAGGATCGCAGTTTGGATACCGTTCAGGGACGTCGCTTCGGTTGCAACCAGCTGCTCGATGCTGCCTTCAACATCATCTGTCCCCTTCTGGTAGCCTTCGGTCTCAACCTCAAACGAGAAAATGTTCCGGCCATGTTGACCTTTGGCCTTCCCCGCCCATCTTTTGGAAGAACCTGTACAGAAATCCTATTCTTTCTCGGTCCGTTGGCGCGGCGCATCCCTGTTTGACCGCGATTCCCTTACTCCGCTTAGCGAGATACTCTTCGAAAGCACATATCTTTAACATGCCTCAGGATTGTTTTCGCATTCCCAAAAATTGTCCCCTTATAACCCCTATTACTCTCGTTTTGAACGCGAGCTGGTCGTTTCCTGGCGGCCAAATACTGGTAGAGACTACGATGGCTTCGCTCATCCTGTACATTTTCTACGGCGCCTGCTTTCTGCGGCCTGCTTTCCGTTCCCAAATCCGCTACCAAGGTAGTAACCCCACCTCACCGAAATGACTCAACCGGCCAAGTCCCACCCTTATCCCCGGGAAGTTACCTTTACCATTCTTCCACCGTAATTTAATCGAGCCTTCCCCCGATTCCACCTTCCGCTTAGGCAGTAGAGAGCCGTTCAAGAGATCATCATTTATCCTGGAAAGCTTCCTCCCCAATTTCACTGGAACCGGTGAACACACAAGGCGGCGGCCGGTGCAAACCACTGCGTGGCAGCTTTTATCTGTTGAGGCTTCCACGTTTTGTTTTCAGTTATCTTCGAGTGCCTTGTTATCACAAATTTAAGTGCTGACTCTGCCTGGTCCGGCTTTCACTGGGCCTCCTGGTCTGAATGGTGGATTATAGTTTCGTGGCTCAGGGGGTTACTAGCCTTCTCCCTAACAACCCTACCGGGGCTGTCTCCGTTGATCAATTAACCTCTGCAGCATTGGAACCTCCCGTACTGACAAGCATATTCTTGACCGCTGTGGGGATTCTGAGAAATCGAATCAGTTCCTCATCATCATTATCTTCCGCCCATAGTTCGCTGTTTTGGTGAGACTCGGCAAAATTACACCCATTAACTGAGCCATGGCCCTGAAGGCCAGCACCTTTGATGCTGCTAGCAGCTTCTGCCTGTACAGTAACACTGACCTGCTACTAGTAGCATGGCCCCTCCACAGTCTCCTCTCAATCCTGACTACAGCAAAGTTCTCTGGGGCGGGGAGATTCAATTTTTCGTTCCGAAGCAGCCGCAATCCCTTGGTTGTATTGACATCTGTCATGTGTGTGAAAGCATAGAGCACACCCTATATATTTGCTTTGCCCAGGGCGGAAGTGGCCAAGACCGACCGTGCAGTCAGACAGTCACTTTTACGGCACTTTTCTGTAGACTTCAACACTGCATTTTCAAGACGGTAGTAGGCGTCCGCCTATCCCTACGTAGGCACGGATAGGGATTGTAAGCTCCTCGCTCCTCAAAACCCCCTTCAGCCTTTCTGATCGAAACGTTTATGTGTCGAAAATCTCGAGCGCAGCTCAAGGCAGACCTGGGCGGGTGCTCAAGATGACGATCGGCTTGCGGTAGACCCGGGAAAGACTTGCTGTTGGCACCTGGTATACATATACTGCACCTTTGAAACGACCTTCTCTCGATATGAACTTGAAAGGAAAGCGTAGCAGAATTGACGGCTTGATCGGCAGCTCCCCGCCTGAGCTATCTCGCTTTTTGCCGGAGATCCCGCTGCTCCCCCTCTGATAGTCCGTAAGCCCGCTTTTGTCTGCTTTGAGACGCCTCTGACATATTTGCCGTCTGTTATTTTGTCTGTGGTCTTCGTTTGGTTCGTCCGTTCTCCTTGATATTCACTTCGTTCCCTTGCCCCAGCATTCCCCGTTACAGTATGATTGCTCGATTGCCGATCTGGGGCGGCGTGCAAAATGTTCGGTTGTGTCATTGCCCTTGAATGGCAGCTGCAAGAAAACCCTACACTGGGGGACTGACGATGGCCGTTCACTTTGACTACGCGCTGTACAAAGCCTTTCGATAAAAATTTGAGGGCAATGATTTAACCGAAATTTCGCTAATCATTTCCGTTTCGGAGTTGAGCATATCTGGCGCATAGAGTTTGAGGGCTCTGCATCACAAGGTTCTCACTGACCCACATTTATAGCTCACCGGCACAAAGCTCGTAAAACGCGGGTACTGTCCTAACCATGTGTGCTTTCGGTATGTGGACCTGCTGAAACTACCGTCTGGACCTCGGATTTCCACAGTGTTCAGAAATGCAAACCGGTTTTCAGATTCGTACTCCAGGGTAAGCTGAGCGTTCGAAAGGGCTTCATTGGGTCTACGGAAGAGGTTGATAGAGTCCTGCTCTGAGTTGCCGATAACAAGGATATCATCGACGTGTCTTCTGTAAACATGCCTACTACGGATGATGTCCTTTAGCTTATTTCATAGGCTCGCCATGAATATGTCGGCCAGGATGGAGCCTAGTGGGCTCCTCATGGCGAGGCCAATAACTAGGAGAAAATAACTGCCCAAAAACTGAAAAGTATGTTTTCGGTGCACCGCGTAATTAGGCTTCTCGGTTTCGCCACTGGGATTTTGATGTTGATGTTCCTTTTGTGAACGTAATCACAAATGGAATCAACCGTTTTGCGCGATGGCAAGCTGGTGGGTAGTGACGTAATTTCCATGCTGCATTATTGTCAATTTCTGATATTGCTGTCTTTCAGGGCTTCAGCTAGCTCGAAGTTATCTTTGAGACTGTAATGAGTCAGTTCGTTTGTGACTGGCTTCAATAATTTGACTAACCACTTTGCAAGCTTGTATTGCGGTGAGTTGGTCATTGATAGGATGGGTCTTAAAGGCACACCAGACTTGTGTGGCTCAGGTAGGTCGTAGGGCTGAGGTAGATGACAGCTACGAGGTTTATTTAGTTTTGCCGTGAATTCGTCAGTAAGTCCATCCTCGAGCAGCAGTCGCACATCTTGCGGAATGGTTCTTTCTAGACTTATTACGCTGTCCGCTTTGCTGCATACTCGGAATTTCGGGTCGCCCTCGTCAAAACAGTCTCCATGTTTCATGTATAGTCTCTTTTGTTCATGATGACCACCCTAGATCCACTGTCACATTGTATTATGACAATATTTTTGTTGCATCTAAATTCATATAGAGTTTTCAGATGATTTTCATTCAAAAGGCTCCTCGTTCAAGACGGCGTGCGCTTGTGTTGACTTTCGAGATGGACTAGTCTTGTTTTAAAGCAGGCCTTTGTGTCCGCCGAGTTTTGCCTCGGGAATGACAGTTGATCAAGATATAATCGATACGGCTTTTGGTTCCATCATGTTGACCTTTTTAAGGGAATGCAATATTTCAAACCGGATGAAAGAGCCTCGACTTGGTATTGGTTCAGGACAACGGATGTTAGATTCCCAGTGATCATCTCAGGGTTACTTGGAAAAGCTGGTTCGGTCAGCTTGTGGCTTAAAGACAGACACAATTCTCGAGAAACATCTATCTTTTTTTCCTCACTGCGTCGAGGCAAAAGATGATGAGCTTCACATGGCCCACACTGGGCGTCTCCTTCGAAAGACAATTGTGCTGGCCGAAAAGATCTAGTAAGCCACTCCGTTTCTCTGCATTGTTGTCCAGATAACACTTGCCAAGGCTTCCAAGATTCCTGTGGGTGGATTTTAGTTTGTCGGCTGGGAGTTTATTACAATACTTTGCTGAGAATGTGTTCTCATTGACGCACTGACTAACAGAGATAATACTTTCACAAATGGCAGTTTTACTGAGTAGCTTTGCAATCCCATCAAGGTGTTCCGTGAAGGAGGTCAGGAGAAGCTTTTTGAGTAATCTGAAACAACCTTTTCCCAATATGAACTTGAAAAGTGAACACAGCAGAGTTCCATTGCGTAGTGTGTATCAGGACAGATTTCACTGCATCTCATTGGGTGCATACTACAAAAAATACAATAATAAACATTACAATCGTTGGAAAACATTACCAGTTGTAGGTCCAAAAATGTTTTTACCAAGACAAAGCCAGCGAAATCTATCCGGGTACAAATGGTGCAACTTAACTCTGCTGTGTTTTCTTTTCGTATGTTGGACCGTCGAACGTCAGCTCGCGAACTCAGCGCGTGGAAGGGAGACAAAGGAGATAGGATGGAAGCATGTGCTTGGCGAAAGTCACTTATTTCCCTGGAGGCATGGAGTCCCAGAGAAAGACCACGAATCGAGAATGAAGGGAGATTGCATGGAATTTATCTTGAGTTGTTGAATTTTGCAGTTCAGACCCTTCAGCTCTCAGACCTGCAGGATGGATGAAGAGAGAGAGTACGGGTAGAAAAGTAATGTTGAATACAGTGGAACAAAATTTCCGTTGGAGCATAGCAATTGCAACTCTCTCGCGGAGTTTGAACTGCGCGCTCGGCCATTTTAGCCTCCAGCCAGTCCTTAGTCGTCCGAATATAGACTGGGGGAACGTGTCAGTTGCTTTCAGCCAGCACGGCAGTCCAAATTGGGTAGTAGAGTCTTGTCACCTTCTCTGGAGGAAGACCTCTGGGCGCCGCTAGGGCATATGGTCCCTACTTTTTCAGCCTATGCCGCGGGAAGCGCCTACCAAACATTCGTTACTTTCTTGGCCAGTCGGTATACAAATGGTATACTCACTACAGGGCACGTTCGAGCGATGCGCAGTCGATTACGAATACCTAATACAGAGCACGACTGACATTCATTTCCGCGATACAGGATAATATTATTAATAATATTATTGTTAATGGTATATTTCTTGATCATGATCAAAACAAATGCGCAAGGCATGATCAATGAATACAACATTGTACTGCAGAGTGAAATATTCGCAAAATCTAGAAGTAGGATTCACACGTTGCTAACAGCAAAATAAATTTGGGCTGTGTTTGAACGAGCTAACACGGGTACGTTTAACGCGGTTAATAGAAATCACTTTCGGTTTCGGGGACGGGGTGCTGCGGTAACTCAGCCTTGCGTGAAAACCGCTGAAAAAGCGTTATAAAAGAGTGAAACATGCAGCATATATAATATTAGTGTAAACAATCAATTCTGGAGAGACGAAAATGTAATCGGAAATGTGCAGAAGAAGAAAACGAAGAGGAATGAGGGGGGAAAAGTGGACGCTCCTACTGGATATCTGAAGATTCCATGTCTAAAACTGGAGGGAGAGGGACTGACCATCTAGTAGCCAGTCGTGGAAGAGAATAGAACCGGATCTTTAAAGATCAGACAACAATATCAGTGGCGCATAGATAAATTTATCTCCATTGTTGTTATTTGGACAAATCACTAGGCCAGGAGAACGGTGGATTGAAATACCTAATGAAGGATGTAACCTGTAGAATACGTGCCGGTGAGTCAGACACATTCAGTACGATTGTTCTCTTTAGATAATCGCATGGCAAGTTGAAGGGAGGACAGGCAAACCACGTAAAATTTGTTGCGCTGTTGGAGCTGCATGGATGGCATTTGGATGTTCAGCTGGGGACAAAAAAATGGTGTCTTTGAGGAGACACTCAGTTGGAGTTAGGAGATGGTGCTGACGCGTCAAGGAAAATACGAAGAGATCACGAGGTGGGATAAATATGGAAGCGATAGCCTGTTGCTGTGACTCGCGGAGAACCCGGTCCGTGGCGGTAATACGTGTTACTTGTATGTGAGAAAAAACGCTTCTATGATTGCAATAAAACATTTACACTGCCGTGTTCCGTCCAACAGCGAGCGCCTGGCGTTTTATTCCGCGATGATAGTGATTTCTACGGATCGTAGGTCAAGGATGCAGGCCAGAAAAAAGGCAGGCTTACCAAACGTGACTAATCTTCATGAAGAAAATGATTAGGGTAGTGTAGTGTTCACACTCCGGTAACAGAAGAAAGGCGCACGTGTATGGATAAACGTATATTCCCATAGCAACGTACGGTAAGCGCCAGCACAAAAGAGCACGCGAAAACGCAAACGAGTTTGCAAGTGCGTGAGTCAGTCGTGTATGTAATCGGAAGTGTAGGACAACGGCACAGTCGGATTAGGTCGTTGAAGGTCGTGCGACACGTGATGCGACCCGATTGTTCAATGGTGTCCGGGACGAAGCACGGCAAACGTCAGCTGTGTAGGTGTGTATGTGTGCGGGTGAGGTTGGTTATCTGGGCACATGCCTGTTAATGCCAAACACAGCAGGCGACAGACAAAAAATGGGCCGACGGAGGCTTGTGACCTAAGCGGAATTACTTCAGTCACCTCGGCTGCCGATATAAGGATTTCCATATAACAACGGCCAGCGAAGTATATAGGCCAGCCCGATCAAAACATTTGTTGGATCTGTGCAGTAATCCAGTAGTACCATTTAGTGGACGCATGGCTACCCAAGTAATCAGCATGACCTGAAAGGGATTGAGTATATGGCAGCGTGGAGGATGTTCCAGCTGGGAGTTGTGACTACCGTTTTTTTAAAAATCAAGTAATTAAAATTTAAAGGAACGTATAAACCTAGGCCTAGAATGAGTGGAAAGATCTTCAGGTTGAAACTGGTTCCAGCTGTGGGTTGTGGTGGCTAGCGAGAGAGACAAAGATGATTTGGGGAAATAAGTCCCAAATGTATGAATCTGGAGCAGTGGGGTATAGTTCGAGCCTGCCCTAGGCTGTTCGTGGCTGACTAGTGCCATCAGCTTTATGGCGTGCACCACGGTAAGGGGTAATTTTGATTTGCACACTTTACCAAGGTTTTTAATTTTTCGGTAAAATTCCAAGTCGCCCGCTGTTTGCGCACCTGGGGAGGTAGCGGATTAGACTAGTTGTTAGCTGGAACGATTTATAGAGCAAAAAGTAAGTGACATAGAGTTCTAGAGGACTGGCTATCTGGGCCCTGGCTGTATGAAGTCGTATGACAGGAAAGGGGGCTAAGCCGTATGTGCGTGGTTCGGCTGAGGGTGATGATAAGATGAGGAGTCTGTCAGGTGGTACATTTAAGGGCTAGAGATAGAGGCGCAGGCTAAATCGGATGCAGTCCTGGGAGGGTTCAAGGATTACCTTTGGTGAGGCTGGTTATATGATGTATATTCAGGGAAGATCCCAGCGGTGCTGGACTCAGTCGTGGGGGCAAAACAATATGGGCTACCTTTACTGGTGGGCTTACCCTGAGATAGAGACAACGACGAGGCATGGTCGGGCACAACCTAGAGATTACCAGTGTCTCAGGTTAATATCCTCTTCACTGTGTACTGGCAAATTTTAGAAACAGATGTGGGCGTAATCTTTCTGCAAGAATACAGATGTAATCAGAGTGACATCAAGAAAAAATGTAGGATTTGGATTGGCAGAGGAATAACGGAAGGGAACCGGAGCCAACTCTGAATAAAACAGATACGTTAGTAAGATTGGCAATTATGTAACTGGGACAAATCAAAGGTCTCATAAATGGTAAAACAATGTATTGGATTTTGAGCATACTCAAGAAAGCATATATAAACATGTATGTATATATGGGCGGGATTAACAGACGGGTCTTGGGAGGAGGTTAGAAAGCAGAAGACTGTGACTCAGTGTGATCTAATAATCAAGACAGCCTCCATAAGCTTCATCAATGTTTATTCCATTGCGGATCCTACTGATTGTAACATCCATGTTGATTGGGATATTCTTCTTCTGCCTACATTCACGTAATCTATGACCAATTTTGGACCATTTTCTCTCATCTAAGTTACACTGACAATGCTCTGTGGTTGGCAGTTAATCGACGCTCGATGCACTTACTTTTTCTTTTTAATGTCATGTTTCATTACTGAGATTACTCTGCGGACGGTTGACATGGCAGTGATCGCACTGATTCAGCACAGTTTTGTTTTCTTACGACTCGGTTTTACTTTCTCGCTTGCGTAAACTGATCGTGGACGTTCAGCTTTTTTGCGCTGATTTTTGGCTGCCACGCTCAGAAAACTGTTTGTTGGGCCAGACCAAGCGTGGGGGACTTGTTCTTTTTGTTTAGACATCAGGATAGGTACCTAATATTTACTCTTTTTGGCTTACTGCTCCCCACTTTCGCAGAATTTAGTTCTATTTTTGACTGCCATTTTGGCTGGATAGTGACTGAGGCGCACTATCAAAGGTGTGATCGCGTTTAAAATTATATTTTTACCCGTTAATAGTGCCGTAGAATTTGCGGAACAACCGTGTTCTTGATTCGGGTTCTGCTCTGATTTGGGCTATGCGTTGCCTTGAGGCTCCGAGTTGCTATCCAAAACGAGCGAAGCTTATTAGTCGATGAATTGGGCATTGAATCGTTGGTCAGGCTTCTTTTGGACCAGGACTTGAGGGTTTTGGTCGTTGCACTTACTACAGAAGATGCATCAAGTTGTCTGCTTCATGGTCCTTCAAATAGTTTTGGAATGCGATACAATCGCAGCGAATCAGAAAGCTTGTTCCAGATGCTAGAGTAGGCAACCGAAAAATGCCTAGGTCTAATTGACAGCCTCTATAGGAGTTTTGATAATAAATTGTCTGTGCCGGAGGGAGTAAGGAGTCTCACTGGATAAACCAACAAGGTCATCAGATAGATGGACTTTTGAGTGCAGAAGACTGAAAAAAATGAGAAATTGAACTTGATACGACTTTACCAGATACGCTTAGGCCGGAGTAGTTCTCAACTAGCTCTGTATCTAATGTCGAGCGAGGGGCCGAGCAGTTTTTTGGTGAAGGAGCTTTGTGCTTCCCCCATACTGACCCGGTCAGCCTTTCGCATCGAAGTAAAGGCTAGAGCGGTATTCCAACAGAGCGGCTCTCTATAACCAGGAGTTTGCTCTCCTGAGTATGGTATGTTCCGAGGATGGGGTAAGCAAATTTACGATTAAATATGAGCTTACAGAGACTAAGAAACAAGATCTATGTTCCCGGCCTATAAATGAGCACGCGTCACACGAGACAAGAGGGAGTTACGTTCAAGAAGAAAGTGGCCCGTTTGTGACATTAAACAAAAGTCAGTATCACGGAGAAGCGGTGAGATAAGCAAGGAAAAGTTCATGATCCAGTAATATGACAAGCCTGGAGTATTATAGTGAGTTCAGAAGATCTTGAGGTGCCATACACTTTTGGCAAACTCTACCATTTATCCCTTACGCTGCTCTCCATAGGGTCCCATCGTCTTACCAAATAATGAAGACTTTTTCGAAGCGCCCGCAAGTGGGTGCTTTGGATGGTCCCCTCTGCTTTGCTATCGGGCCATCTGAGAACTGTGGCGGTTGAAACTAAACTCGTACGATCCCAGAACGACATCTTTAGTGCACCTATCGCGACTTGACAGGCAGCCCTAAATTTATCAGTATTCATTTAAACGACCCACAACCACCTGAGAGAAAGCCTCATCAAAATGTATTTCAGGAGCAATTTGTGTAGCCAGTTGGATTTCCGTCTGCTGAACATTGTGGATAAGTTGTGGGTCGAAACTCCTCCTTTCGTTCGCTCCGTACTCCTGTACGCCAGTGCTTGTCAACCTTATTCACTTTTTTCTCCTTCCTTCAACAAGCCGCCAAGCAATTTTTGGGCCCATAGTGATTCTCTCAGAACATTTGCTGTAGCTTCTTAGTGCTTCTCACTTAGTGTTGTTGTTCCTTGGCTTCTTCTTCCATGGATCCTACATTGAAACCAGATGACAATACCCGCTCCAAAAGTAGCGTCCACAGCACGTTCATGGAGCCTGCCACCTATGGCCTCGTCTGTGACTTATTCAGCTTTAGGCACGTTTCCACTGACGGAAGATAACCTCTAAGACCACCACGTTCCCATATACTGTGACATAATCCCCCACCGAAATAGCTTCCGAGGTAATAGACCTCACAAACCTTATGCAGCCTGTTCTCCATATGACAAGTTTGAGGCTACAATACTCGAGAACGGCCTGGTTAGACGAGGCTAGCCTCAACAGTTGTTGGTTGGCGAGGAGCTGAGCGACCGTACTCCGTCGCAACTCCTGTTTATATGTGTTTTCCTAATGAATAACATTGGGGCCGGTGAGACCCGACTCCGACAGCTGTGGACAAACCGATTACCGGCTGACACCACATGTATCGTGCTGGTACATGCTATTGACATCCCGCCGGAAAAGATGGTCAAAAAGATGGACAACATACACGAGTGCCTCTTAAGCCAGCCGTGAGTCACTTGGATGCCATACACACCAATTCCGGTTAGCCGGCCGGCCTTACAATGCGATTGCTTTAGATGCGACTTTAGACTGACGTTACCAGCCGTTCAAGAAGGCGCCGTCAACCAAGACCCAGGTTTATCCCTCACTCCAAGTGCAAAGCCGATCAAGTCGAAGAACGGCACACGCCTCTATCGCCGTCGATTTGGAGAAAGTGCCTATGGAACCTTGCACACGAATCCCTACAGAAAGAGAAAAACCACCGAGCTAGCGGGTGGTGGCGACAGTTGTGGATGACACACCGGAAATACGCTTGTTCTTCATATACGACAAATCAACCAACGCAGCCTTCCTGTAAGTACGGGTGTTGAGGTCAGCATTATCGCACATCCCGGTGGGAAAGCCACCTCCAATCATCACCCTCAACGGTACAGACGGCAAACAAATCTGCCATGTCTGCATATAGTGAAAAGCTGCTCACTCACGATCTCGATCTCCAAAGAAGCTTCTCGTGAATTTCCACTATAACTGACTTTACAAAGCTCATTTTGAGAATCAAATTTTTAACACTACTTAGTTTGGTGGTTGGTGTGAAACTCCAGTGCGTTGTTGGTCCGGGGCCCAGGATAGCATAAGTTCAGTAAGGGAGTTCATAGGTTGTTGCTCCACGGAAATGTGCAATCCCCCTCTCGTCAGCCGCTTTCATCAGCGTAATTCGTAGGAGTCGGTGAGTGTTCGCGGAAGTAGGTGGAAAAAATATGAGGGCTTTCGGAGTTCGCTACAAATGTTGGACAACCGGAAGCTCTTGTGGGTAAGTGAGTGAGACTGCGAGCATGTGTGAAAAATATTTACAGCTTGTGAGATCGTCCTAGTGAATGTTAGACGATGATTGGGAACCCATAGTACACCACTAAGATCTAACAAATTTCAGCAACGAACAAGCCAACCATTTAGAGTGGGTATTATTTATCCAATGTGAATGGACGTGCACTATTTGGAGAGAATTGTTATTATATACGCGCGTGCAATAGTAAAGCTGTGGTTGCAAAATGATACGCATCACAGGGCTAGCAACTTAGCCCCATGTATGTAACAAGTGCTTTTCAAGACGAATTCGAAAGAGGGGAATGGATAGTTTGTATGATGCATGTTTAGAACTGGCTACAAAGAGTGTGCAAAAATTGCCTTTATTTTGTTAAATGAGGTAGCGTAATATTAGACTTGTGAGTTCGTGGTATGAGGCCGTCCGTTTTCACCCCCATGGGGGCCAAAACTAGGCAAGTTATTAGTCAGTTTTCCTTTTGTGATCTTAACCCTTGCCTTTCTTACCAGACCGTCATAGCAAACAGCGATTTTTGCAACAGCCCCCAGAGACCATGAATAATTTGGTGTTTCCTTCAAAGGTCATTAATACATCATCAGCCTTGAGGGGCCTTCCTTTGATCAGCCACTTTTTGGGTCCGTACTGTCAGCAGATACTTGCGTAGCCAACATTTTCATAACACACAAGCCAGATAAATGGACTGTTTCCATCAATATGGGTGGCTATCCCGGAGGCTAACCGGGCCATAAAATCCGAGGTTTGAACTTACTGCTAGCAAACCTTTAGAGGTTAGAGATATGTGGATGGGGTCTCCGGAGGAGGCTGGCTTCACAGGATGATTGTTGAGAATTCTCGCCCTCCGATGACATGGCTTTCAAGTTCTCATTTTCATGGGTTACCTTTTGAATAGGGACGGTAATAGTTTTCTAACCGAGTTGATTAACCATTCGCACACCTCACCAAGTTGGCTATCCCGCAAAGGGCTGAAGTACCACTGAATGCCGCTTGTCGCTGTTTGGTTCCCAAGGATGCAGTGTCTCATCTAACCACCATCTACCGTAAACTATAGCCCAGTAACCAGCCTCAGAAGCATCGAAAAAAGCCTGCATGTCCCCAGTTCGGTTTGGAAGTTTCAGAGTTAAGCTCAAAAGGGTTCGCATGTTCCCTAGTTCCTTGAAAGCAGCAGTGGACGTTTCTCTGCCCAGTCAGTCGTCAGCTTCAAGCAGTTCGTCCCAGCCAACTTTCCTCCCACAAGGCTGCTGCGGTAAAACTTTTCCGGGAAGCAACCAAGGAAAATTAACTCAAGAGGATCATACAGGCCAGAGAAGAACGACAAATTTCCTCAGCACATGACTGGAAGATCAAGAATATTCAGTTGAATAAACGAATTCATCCGCTTCCTCATTTTACCGTATCCCTAGAATGCTTTCCACTGGCAATAAAGATCTATTGGGCTTTGAAACCCTTTCTGTTTTCTTGTTTCACGAAGGGGCTTCTAGAACCTCAGGAGCTTATAACACCCATTTTTGTTGGGAGCTCGCAGTTCTTCAGAAATTCCTCAGGCAAAAGTTGTGACAAACTGGAAAGATCTTGAAAAGTAATCAAAAGCGCCAGCGAGAAAGGAATAATGAAACACGTAATGCAGTCAAACGCAATGTAGAATACTGGAAACCGAGGAAACTCAAACGATCGGACGGTCAGGCTTTGCACGCTTACAAAGAATTAGCTAAAATGGGCAGTCTCTTTAGTTAACACCTTCTTCACTCCCCTATACTCGTAGACCTAGAAGAACGAGGTGTGCTATGGTAGGCTAGCACAACCTTTCTTCACTGGAAATCCGGGATTCCATGGTGCACCTGAAACAAACCACGAATTCCACTGGTCTACTACTAGCACTAGTGGTTGCCTTTTCCGTACTTCGGAGTAGAA
Source organism: Fasciola hepatica (assembly GCA_948099385.1). Lineage (NCBI taxonomy): Eukaryota > Metazoa > Platyhelminthes > Trematoda > Plagiorchiida > Fasciolidae > Fasciola > Fasciola hepatica. Next base: position 8,290,158 of record CANUEZ040000075.1, on the reverse strand, counting down.
AGCAGCCAATCAAAGGCAGCAGCCTTCTGGAGACCACTTTGGCACCAGGAGCCGTATCCAAATTAGATCAGACAGGATAGTGACTTATCCGAGCGGTATTGAACTGCCGAGGAACCATATATTCTGTTTGGAAGCGGGCTGTATGGCTCCGTGAAAGGCCAGTTGATTTTGGCTTGAAAGAAGGCGTGAGAAGACTGTTGACTTAGATCAACTGGCATATATCTGACTCTCACAACAGTACCCATCCCAAGGCTCAATCTTTTCACATTATGAGCAATGATGACAACGAGAGTGGCAAAACTAATAATAATAGTAATAATAGTAATAGCAATAATAATATAGGTTTATTTAGGAAACGCCCGAAGCATGACATGTGCATGATCTTGTTGATACAGGCGATGGAATGGACAGATATAATTCACGGAAATATGGAAACTGTCATGAAAATAATCGATAAAATGGCTCGGAAGGGAGAATAAAGTAGGATGAAAATAGGATAAATATATGCACACCATAGAGATTGTGTGGAGCTTAAATGAGCTCAAGAGCGGATTTGAATGGACGCCCGGTGAGTTTGAAAGTCAAGGTCAGATGGACTGAATGTCTGGTCCGGACGATTACATATGGAGGCCGACTGGTAAACATGAGAAAGGCTGGAAATCGGTATAAGGAACTGCAGTAGCGAGGAAGGATGGAGAAAAAGGTGAGGTGCACTGCAATGGATTAGATATCAATGAAGCATTGGTACTCTGCCGTGGATTGTCGGCGGACAGGACACAAAACTCATTGTAAAACAGGCAGCGAGCAATGCAAGGCGTAGAGGGTTGTCCAGATGACGAAAACGATTTAGAAGGATTGGATACGGCAGGTGTGAAGCACAGATGTGGAATTGATGGATGCATATGATGGCGGTCGTTGGGATGATAGCAATAGAAATGGCCGGTGAGGAAGTGCAAGATGCTGAGCGCGTGCACATAGATATATATGCGTAAGTTTATATATATGTATATGTGTAGATATATTATATATGTATAGGTATAAGAGAGGCAGGAGCAATAACAATGGGGTCCTAGAAAGAAATTATCAGTCACTGGCAGGGGTAGGTAATGTTAGATCAATTGGTCGTGGAATTAACTTTGGAATATCGTGGTGGACAAACTTCATAACAAATGCACATGGCAGCCCAACGGAGAGAAAAATAGAATGCGGAAGCACAGAAGTGATGAAAAATGTGAGGAGCAGTTCATGGAGGAGTGAAGATGTAAGACATGATCAAGGAAAACAAGTAAGAATGGGTCTACTTAGTTGATCAATGCAGGTGCGGCATGTAGTGACGGGCCAGAGGTAGATGGTCAGCAAACAGGGCACAAAACTCATTGTAGAACAGGTAGTGGACAGTGGAGTAAGCAAAGGGTGGTGCGGATGGCAAGAATAATCTGCATGGATTTGATATGGTAAATATGAGCTGCAGATGTAAAAAGAGTGGACGCATATCGTGAGGGTCAGCGGGATGATAGCATGAGAAATAGCCGGCAAAAAGGTGCAGGATGCAGTACAGATATATATATATATATATATATATATATATATATAAGTGCATAAAAAGATATGCTAGGAGCAGAAGCAAAGATCAGTGGGGTACTAGAAGAAAAATGTATCAGTGATTGGAAGAGGGAGGTAGGATTTGATCAAAGTGTGCAGGATTGACTTGGGAGAGTTCAGATGAAGTTTTTCATGACGGGATATCATGGTGGATCAACAGATAGAAAAGACTGAAGAAGCATAAAAGTGATGCTGGCCGTGAGGAGCAGATAATAAACAAGGGAAGATGAAAGATAGAATCGAAGAGATCAGGTAAAAATGGGTCTAATTATTTGATCAGTGCAGGTGCGACATATAGTGGCGGACCAGAGGAATCGGGCAGTGACAGATCAAACGGTTTGGAACTGTAAATGAACATCATGACGTAATGCTGTCTTTACAATCGGTGGGACATGGAAAAGCGGACCACACTGGAAGGCACATAAAAGTGCCCTTAGCGAGGAATAAATGGATCAAGGTATGAAAGCAATGACCGAGGAGACACATGTAAGAAATCACCAATCAGATCATTTTACTGCAGACGAAACACGAAGGAGGCGGACAAGGAAGCAGGACGCCCCGAGATAAGTGAACCAGTAATAGAACGAGAAGGCCACAAAAAATGAATGCGCAACGGAGTTGGGGCAATGGAGCTGGAGAGCTGTGTGTCAGCAGACAATTGAACAGGTGGATACTAATAAGGACACTGGAAAGAACCACAGAGGAATCGCGGAGCCAAGAGAGGAAAATATGGTGGTGGTGATTAGATAATAAATACGACTGTAAAAGATGTGAAGTTTGGAGCGGCAAGTTCTAATATGCGGATTGGTCATGGGTGCGGGTGCGGTTGGGGCATCATGGCACTGGGCATGAGGAGGGAGAACAAGGAGGGATTTAACAGAACGACAGGTATAAGAATGCTATCAATGGGCGTTCTGAGCAGAGGGTAATACCAAGCGCATAGAGGATAGAAGCCAGCAATAACGGCAGGCAGGGAAAGATATATTGGCGAGCGTCGACAAATAAGAGTGGTTAGGACAATAGTGACTGAATGCAGAGAAAGTTGATGTAGAGAGAGGCGATAGGAGGAAGGACAAAACGAGTAGGTGTGCATACCGTGTTAGGGCGACAAAAATGGGAAGTAGTAACAGATGATATGAACTATAGGTGAACAAGCTGTGTCGGAAAAAGGATGAGGAGCACGCAATTTTCAACCGACAGCATTGGATTCGGTAGTCTGAGAAAGGTTAGGGCGTGCCATCCGCAACCGGTGCTAGTGGGTGGGACTGGCCGTGCGCTGGGCACACAACCTGAAAACACTTCGTGAAGTGAACACAGGAGGCGTGATCCACCAGTCTAGTTGCGCTCGCACATCGTTGCAGACGGCCTGCACGCCCGATGTGCGCCGGCCATAGCGGTGGATCTGACCGTGCCCCGCACTGTTGGGAGTGGCACGAGTGTTCGTTGGTAATTGTACAGGGGACAAAACGACCGCAATGAGGGTGCGTGAACCAGGAACAACCATAGATAGGAGAGCCATCGGAAACAGCGGGTGGTAGCCGACCGCGTAGCAATAATATCCAGGTGCACCTGCCACGGAGATGGTAAGTACAGTGCCCGAAGTGGTTGGCCGTCACTGAGAATCACTGGAAAGGGAAAAGGGATAGAGAAGCGCAGTAAGGGTGTGCCCTCGCTGAGAACCAACGGATACTGAGGAGAAAAAAGTGAATATGATGGATAAGAGATGAACGTAGGTGAGCAATAGGGTTATCTTATGATGGCAGGAGGTAGGTTCGCTATGGATTGGTGAAGGCAATGGCCTTGGTTTGCGGCGCTATAGAAGGGGGAGGTGTCGGGCATGGGGCGTACCTAGTGACCTGTGGCGCAGAGGCAGTAGGGTCACAGTGGGGGGCCTTTTTCAAAGGCAAGGTCGGAGGAGGCGAGCTCGTTGGTGAGCAATATAGCATTGGGGACTGTTAAGTATAACACAAGTGCGCGCCTAAAAGCAAACATTGAGGAGGCACTGAGTACGCTAAGGTGGAGCTAATCCCAGATTTTGGAATAGGCTGACAGAAAAAATAGGACTTCAGACTGAGATTAGTATGAGGGACAGAGAGAAGGCAAGGTTTTGGATCGGGTGGGAGCAGGGCGCAGCGAATGAGATGGGATAAGAGGTGTAGGCCAGGTTAGGGATTAGCTTAAAGAGGAAAATCAGGTTGAGCCTCATGCGACGAATCCATAGAGGCTCAGTTTGCAGGAGCTCACAGCGCTGGCGGTAGGTTAGGGCTAAGGATACGCTTAACAGCCTTTTGGTGAAAGTACGCTGAAAGTTCTCAAGAGATACAATAGAGGAAAGTGGCCAGAGGCTGGAAGTAATGGGACAATATTCTAGGAGCGGTCTCACGTGTGAGAGATACATGAAGAGGCGACTGGCCGGTATTAGGAAACACCGATTGATCAGGCCTGGGGTTCGCTTAGCCTTAGCGATTTGGAACGATGCCTGCTCTGGGAAGTTAAAGGAACAAGAGCAGCTTACGCTAAGATCGGTAACCATGGGGTGTATGGGGATGGGCAGGCCCTCCAGACAAATTTTTCTTGGTAGTACACTGCGCTTGTATGGTAGGAGGGAGCTTTTCTCCGCAGAGAATTTCAAGAGCCACGAGAAGCACCAAGTTTGGGGAACGAGTAAGTCATGCGATATGTTGCACAGACTCACGGCTAGGTCACTAGGGAGGAAGGAGTACACTATTTTTATATCGTCGGCAAAAGGGAAAGGAGTGCCGTGTCGAATAGAAGAGAAAATGTCATAGATTTAAACAAGGAATAGTAATGGACCTAGGACACTGCCTTGGATGACGTCGCTAGTAATGGGTTCGGCAGAAGATAAGTGGCCGCCAACAAGCAAAACTTGTGATCTGTGAGAGAGATACGAGGATAGCCAGGAGAGGAGAGTGTCAGTAATACCAAGAGACCGGATTTTGGTTAACAGATGAATATGGGGAAACGGTCAAAAGCCTTAGACATGTCGAGGTACGGGACGGTTACAGAGTTGCCGGTGTGGACAGCAAACGACAGGACACTGAAGAAGTCCAGCTGGCAGGAGGAGCAGGAGCGGGATTTCAGGAGACCGTGCTGACCAGGGTTCAGAAGGTTGTTGGATAAGAGGCACTGAACAATGATTTTGATAATTCTCTCCATAATTTTGCAGACTATTGGGGTGTGATTAATGGGCCATTAGTTATCTGGGTCGTGTAATGCGCCTTTTTTGAGGCGCGGAACTATAACAGAAGATTTCCACTGAGGTGGGACGAAACTGTGAAACATGGAGGTGGTGTACATATTAAGTAACGACAAAGGGAGATCAGGACCACCGAAATGGAGGAGGGCAGGTGGGAGATCATCTGGTCCCGGTTTTGAGGAAGGTTTAATAGAGGAAACTGATTTTTCAATTTCTAGGTGGGAGAAGGGAATCGATGGAAGAGAGGCAGAAGTGCAGGGGTGGATTGTAGAAGGGGGAATGCCAGGACAGCTTATAAGGGAGGAAGAAAAATGCTCATTGAAGGCCTCAGAAACAGATGCTGGAGTATTGGCGGTAGATGAGTCACTGATGAGGAATTTGGGCGACGTATGATTGGATTGATTGGACCTTTCACTAAGCAGGTTAAACATGTAGCCAGTTTTGTTTTGGTGTGCTAGGGCGATGGCCTCTTGCCTTCTCAGATGCGAATCGGCCATGCAAGGCAGCTTTAGTTATAGCTGGTTTATGCGCAGGAGAACTGTAAAGTCCTGTGATCTAGCGAAGGTAAGTTGCAGCTTAGACAGCTTACGCTCTAAAAGTGACAGGCGTGAGCTGCTGGATTTGGGGCGTGGATCGGCACATGGGTTGGCGGTATTTAAGCAGTGTAGGAGGTTGGAGTAGAGAGAGTTCTTAACAGTGAGGGGATCAGATGATAGAGAAAATGTGTCCCAGTTAAGGGAGCGGATTATCATTCGCACTAGGGGCCAGTTGTAGGAACCGTGGGAAGTCGGAACAGAGGGGGAGGATTGCATCGGATGAGAACAGCTGAAGCAGCTGAACTTGCACCTGACAATACGGTGGTCACTACCCGGGAAGTGATCAGTAGTCTGGGTGATCATATCAGGAACATCAATGGAGAATACTAGGTCCAAGATGTTGTTCCCTCTAGTAGTGCAGGAGACATGTTGGGTCCATCCACCAAGACGGACACAGGAAAGGAAGGTGGAGAGGGTGCGAGGGCTAGTATGGGAGGACCAGCAAATTGGAGGAAGGTTAAATTCACCCGCAATAATTTTTGCACTGGCAGGGTAGTCAAGCGCAGCGTTAGAAATATCCACGGCAGAGCCAATCTTTGCAGGCTCCAGACCCGGGGGGAAGTAGACGCAGCAAAGGAGGAGGTTCTGGCCGGAGGCGTGAATGGATAGCCATAACGAATCCTCGATAAGGAAAAGGGAGGGGTGGTCGATAACTCTAGCGTGAATAGTGCATTTGACAAAGGCTAAACAGCCCCCTCCCAGCCTGAACTGGTGAGTGTTCGAGAAGCATTGATACCCAGCTATGCGAACAAGGTCAAGCGAAGCATCATCTGACAGCCAGAATTCAGTAACTAGTAGAGTGTCAGCGTTTGAAGTAAACGCCAGAGAAGGCAGGTGCGATATTTTTCTAATTATTGATCGAGCTTTAATAGGAACCAGTAGGAATGAGTGCAGTGTCGGTGTGCGCAAAGCATGGATGCTAGGTGCAAGACTACTGGGATCGCTGTGGCGATAGGAGTTGGGTCTCAGTGGGGATAGAGCGTCGGTAGAAGGGGGAGGGCAGGCGCTATTGGGTGGGGGACGGAAAGTAGGAGAAGCGTTAGCATTAGGCGCAGCCGATCGCTGTGGGTGATCAATACGGTGGGTGTGCAGCACACCTCTGATGTGGGCCGGAGGGGTGTTACGCGGTATAGGGGAAGGGGCTACCATATGTCAAAGTGAGAGGTTAAGAATATCTGTCGAAACGGGGTGGACAGGAAGGAGTGTGTATGTAGGGTGCTAAGTGACATGACATCGAGTGGGGGGCGATCAGTGATATGAGTCTGTGAAAGTTTATCGATATGGTCCATAGGGCGACTAGCAATATGGCCACGGGTTCGGAGGGCACCGGTCAGGAAAAAAACGAGATCTTGATTGCAGGTAACCTACCTGTTTGGCAGAGTCAGTATAGGTAGGTCGTGGTGGGGGTGAGAGCATGTGGAAGAGTAACTGGGACGTAGTATGGGGTGGGGGCTGGAAGAGAGTGGCGAAATTTGGAAAGGTTTGGAGGCTCATGAGGGCCAAGGGAGCCGGTAAGTGGGGAGGTGGGGCGAGGGGGCGAGATACAGGTACGAACCTGGAGTATCTGCTGGGGTATTTACGTGGTACTTCAAGGTTAGATGAGGGTTGGTGGAGGGGGACAGGGTGGAACAGCGGAGGCATGCTGGGGCTACAGTATGGAGGGTTGGTATCTGGGGGGGCAGGGAGGGATATAGGTTAGCAACGGAGATGGAGGATTGGTGTGACCCATGCGATCAGAGAGAGGGAAAGACAGTGGAAGGGGGTGCGAGGCAGTGGAAGGGTGAGCGGCTCTGGTAAGGCCATGAAGGTCACTGCCACGTAGAGGGACGAAGGCGTTAGACGAATCCGGATGGTGATCCAATTGGTTATCACCTGGAGGATCCGAGAGTACGCTATAGGCAGAAGCCGATTGATAGTGGGGGGTAATAGGTGGGGTGATTAGTTGGGCAAGTGCGGACCTGGCAGGAGTAACAGGTAGGCTCATGGGAGGCTTAGAGCGGCACTTATGAGGATAGAAACTAAGTGTCGCGGCTGAGCTAGCAGCTGGTGGGTAGTTGGTAGAGTCGTTAGAGCGAGAGCTGCGGGTGACAACACTTGTCAACGGCTCTCAGGACGGATTGGAAGTAGTACGGTAGGGGTTGATGGTTGTACCAGGGTCTTGTCTTGGCTCTGAAGCTATGATGGGGGAGCGCGGCTTTAATACTGAAGTGGAGTGCCGCTTAGGCCCTGTGGTCGGGGAGCGAGGGCTGCAGAAATTCACGGGGTCTCCATGAAGACGAAGGTCGAACGTCACTGTGAGATGAAGACAGCCGCAAAGGCTGTGGAGATTTCCAAAAAGAAGAAACCACGAATGGCGACCCTGCTGTCGAATCGTGGGTGCACTATGTTTTACGTTGGAAGTTTGCTCGCATATATCAGTCATTTTTTGAAACTCAAGTTGTGGTTTTTCGTCTACCTTGACGGGTGGACGGACTCTGTTGCCCTCTTAATCTAAGGCTACAGCTCCAAAGATGAAAACGAGGCACTAGATTTGATCTTTCCTTAAAGACCCAAAACAATACGGCTCATATTCTCCGTTAACCGAACCACTGTATGTCACAAAGTTATCATAATCTTACCTTACGACTTGCAGACACTTGAGCCGATTACAGAACAAAGAGAAAACTTGCCCAAAAATTTATCCAGGGTCAGCACCCTCTCGGCGAAGGATAGGGATCAAAGCTGAGCAGAAAAGATGTAGTTGGTATGTTTGACGGGCGCACCTGGATGCGACCGCCTTAGTGAAAGAAGAGCTTTGGTTTAGTGTCTCTGAGCTGAGGGCGACACGGCAACAACGTACTCAAGGCTTTTGCACCATGGTTAAGATGCGGCTTTGGCCCCTCCCCCGTATCATGAGAAAAATAGGGGGCATTGCTTGTGCGGGCATCAGCAGTCGAGCAAGTTCCCATATTAGGTGGCCCTGCCTAGACTCGGTCCATTGAGCGCATCCGGGCCTCCATAGTTTCCAAGTCTTTCTCCGCTGAATCCGTTTTAGCACTGAGGCAGTTTTTCCTCCTCCACATGTGTTGTGTAGGTTACAACAGTATCTAAATGTAGCATCCTTTCATCGAACTAACTACAATGGAAGCTCGAGCGCCACCCGTGGGCATGCCAACACAACAATGGGTTGTAGGAAGGCAGCTTCTTCCGGCAAATAAATGTGGTGGTCAAAGCTGAACAATCCACTAGCTCCAGTGAAAACACAAGTATCTTGTCGACCGGCATAAGTTTACCGTTTTGATGGGCAACCTTGTCGTGTGGTTCTGAAAGCTTTGAAGGTGGCTGCTTACATAAGTTCTAGTAGAGTGGGGCAAACAGACCTCAGGAATCGGTGGGCAGCCAGGGCAACAAATAGATTAAGAGGAAACAACATGTATGTTACCCACGTATCATGGCACAGGGATACAAATTCAAATTATCTAATAAAAAAATAATAGGGTCAAATCGGAGAGCAAAGCATTTGGAAGCAAACTAGTTTTGCCATTGTCACTTGTGCCTTGACACAAAGGAAGTTGAACAGTCTCCCCAGCGGAAGTTTATGACAGATATGTGCACACAAATAGGCACGGAGGGGATTTGCAATGAACACAGCACTAAAATCAGGTTAGATGTCTGGCGTACTTGAAAATCATTGTCAGTTGGTGAAGTCTATGATTTGGTTCAAGGTTGCCGAAGACAAGGGGTTACAGTTGAGAGGTTTTGGAAACGGGTTGAAACAACTGGGTTAATAGAAGTTGCTAAGGAATAGTTTGTTTTCGTAAAACGGGGGCAGATTATTGATGAAGATAATGTCAAGCGGCCGTGCGTTGCAGCAGAAGGTGGGATCAGGATGTAACACTTGATGCCTAACTGGATAGAACTCTAACAGATGAAGAAAGGTGGATCAGTAAGCAAGAACGTTTGGATAATTTGATATATAGTAGCGCCCAGATACAGACCCGTTGGGAATAAAAGCACGTCAAAAGAGAGGCTTATTCGGCAGCGAATAAAGCAAGAAAGAAACTACTGCGAAGGTGATGGGCGGAGAAAGGGAAATGTGGAATGGATGGACTAGAACCACAGGAAAATCATGAACTGTCATTAACCACATGACAGGTGGAACGTAAAACCGGAGTACGCGAAGGATTCACTTATTTCCGCGGGGGTTGCTCGTTTTCTATCTGCAAAACACAAGGTTTAATAAGTGCATCAACCGTGTCCTCCACTGATAGTAATCGAAAACCAGTGTGATTGCCAACATCCTGCCCACTACGCTGCTCCTCCAACTAGAGAACATTGTCCAATGTGTTATATACTCCGTTATCACAAGCAAAACCGGAGTATTTGGTCCATCGAGAACACTCCTGGATTGGGCCATTTCACAAAATCACAATCGGCCACAACTCTTCAAAATCAATCACATTACAAGGCTTCTGACTTTACGTGGCTCCACTGGCTGGGTTTCCCAATGGTAGCACCCCAAAGAACTCTCGAAGTCTTCAATTAAATTTTATCGCGAAACACTTAACAATACAATGGGGAAAAAGAAAGTTGGTAAAACAAATGACGTCGTTACGCGAGGGACGAACTGTCCTGGTTTTCACACCCAATATCTTGCGACATTGACTCCAACACAATGCACTTAGAGTGGACCGAAATTGCGCGGGAAAGGAAACGGTTGACACTAACTAGAAATATCTGTTGCTGACAGCCTTTTCTTTCCGTATGTTATTTCACGTCACACTAAGTGCTTTGTGTTGGACTACGTGCAGCAAGATATTGAGAGTGAAAACCAGGACGGTCCATCCCTCAAGCAACGATATGGTGTGTATTACTATCATTCCAGCTTCCTATTGTGTAGCTACGTGTTTTATAATAAAAGATCTAATGAAAGCTTTAAGGGAGGGACAGATCAATCCGGGAAGCCCGGAGAAGTTGGTGGCCGTGACGAGAAGTATATGAAGGGGAGAAGATGAAGAAAAAGATAAAAGCGGGTCACGGTTGGCCAGTTGCTTTTCGGTGCAAACACTTCATGCGCTGACGGCCACGAAATGGAGGGAGCACCAGGATAGGTACATTTGTCACGGGACGGTAACTGGAAAAAGTATGAGTAAGTGATTCGACACTACGAGCTGGAGCTCTTCGTGTCCGCAGGCAATAAGAAAGATGCCGCAGTCTAAGAGACTCTAAAGAAAACAATACCTCGTGGAAACGACGGAAGAGATTGACGGAGCCGAGAAGGGAATACGGGGCGGACCAGCACACCAATAATAGAAGTGGGCTTGAAAATTAAAAGTTGGAAAAAGTGAGTTCTGGTTTTGGCCATGCCCGTGATCACTGATGGAGCTGATAGGTGTTGGCTTGTGATGTAGCAAGAGAGGATGAGGAGAAATACGCCAAGGGGCTAAGCAGCGGTGACATAAGAACAAGAATAATAACCCGTGTGAGTAAAGGGTGGTAGAGGTATATTAGAAATATAAGGCGAACGAGATGATCGTGGGTGGAAAGAAATATAAATATTTCCGGGAATGGGTGGAGTAAGTGAATACGGAGGTAGGGATGTCATGCACTGGTAGCTATCACGAAGATCAACATAAGAGTACGGACGTAATGGGTAGGTGTGCTTACAGCGGCAGAGCGAAAGATATAGAAAGCAATAAAAGCAATGATAAAATCCTCTGGCGAGCATACTGTGGCTGACTGAATAAGGCGGAGGACCGCGATCCGGAACCGGATCCAGCTTGGAGTTGCAAAAAGATAGCCATAGAAGCTTGCCAGCTGCAGGTTATTCGGCCATCTGCCACTTACGGCACACACCCCAGAACGGAAGAAATCGCGGTTTCCACAAATCCTTAACTTTGGTTTTCTGATTCCTCCTGGTAGCTTCAAGAAGAGGTCCCTGCCACCATTGAACCATCTCAGTTGATTGATACAAAATAAATCGTTTAAATAGAACGGGCGGTGACCGTGGCCAAATCCCCGCCTGCGAAATTGTTGACTCAGTCCTATCGGTAAGCAATACTCCTGGCTCACAGATCTGGTCGCAATCCGATTGGCTGGTTCTTGTCCAGTCAGTTCAGATGACGGTTGAGCCTCGATTGGTCCGTCAATCGGTTTCGCTGGCCCTAATCTTGCCCTCGATCCTAGTTATTCTGTGGCGTACTGCCTGTTTGACAGATTACCAATCTGCCTCGCACAGTCAAACTTTGTCCTTGCGTGTGGACAAGCGGTGTGCTGTCTAACCATTGAACCAGCACCATTTTGTTCGTGTCTGCTTCTAATCTCGCTTCTCCTCGTTGATAGATGTGGCCGCTCCTTGTCCTCCCGAACTTTTCGCGCCTCATTTTCCGGGACGCTAACCATTCAACGGTGCAGGCGTCATATGTTGCCTCCACTGACTGCTATATCTACCTCAACCTCTTACGACCGGTCTCCCGGTTAACTAAGGAATTTTCCTCCTTTCCATTGATGAGATCGTTATGCCAAATCCTTAACCCATATTTTCTACACTTTCCTCACTCACGGAGGGTTCTGTGCCCCAAGGTGGCGTTAGGAACTCGTCTTTTTCCCTCTGTTCTGCCTGCTGAAATTTACCTCACTGGGAAGTTAGGCCTTGAGTTCGGGGGGATCACGGAAGGAAAAAAGCACTTTTTTCAGTTCTCCTTCCGTAAAATCTATGAAAAGGATGAGTTTCCACAAAGGCACTATGGGTGTTCCTTTCTCCAAGAGGCATCAGATACGGGCCAGTATCGCCCTCTTCTGCCAGCGCCAACATTCTCTTTGTTGATTTCACTTCCGGCTCGACCTTGCCGCTAGAATGAATGCAGCGAGGACGATTTTGTATTGTTTGAATCCCTGCCGCCAGGTGAGCCACTGGGACCCTACGCTGACGAACAGGGGCTCGCTGTCAAAAAGTAATGCTTTCGGGAATACGTGCCGGGTGGATTGGACGCGTAATCGCATGATCATTTTGGATGCGACTGTGGTAAACAGCAAGTCCAATGCAAAAAATCTATTCCATGATCAACCGGCGACAGAACTATTTTTTGTCTCATCCCCCAGGATGGCTGTGGCGAAAACCCGTCAGTAGAGGTGCGTAGTCCTCAATGCACAAATGCTCTATTTCCCTTCTTTGTCTCGTGGGTTCGGCAAAGTGTGTAACGTGGTAAGTAATCTTTGATCTAACTGACCATACCACGCCCGCAGAAACCTTAACCTGCCCGTTGAATGCAAACAAATTCACTCACAAATCTGCCCCTGGGTTGTTCTGACATAAATAGCCTCTTTCCTTTGAAAAGCAGCTCACTATCAGCGGAAAGTAATACCGTTCCTTTAGAAACAGGACTGGCTGCTTTACCAGTTCTTTCTTCTTGCGTGTTATCCATCGGAATCAAACTTTACGGGTTCATGGAGAACAGTGCCACCGACTATCGCCTTCCGTATTTTGATGGGATACTTACTATCTGCTGAGGTACAATTAATCATCGAGACATGTTTAAACTCTAGTAGCTCACCACCGTTGGTCTCCACGTGATCCCGGGATAATGTTTCTTCAGTGACCGTCTGAGTCCTGGGTAGATAAACCAGTTAATATCGGCACTCCCGGAGTCCAGATTACATTCCTCGTAGACTCTTTGGAGCTTCTTTTATTTGTTCCGTGGCAGTGGCTGTGAGTGGCTTGTGGTCAGTTCAAACTACCACATTCTTGCCCTAAATACAGCTGCTGAATAACTCCAAGGAAAACTAAGGCAAGCAATTCTTCTTCCACCTGAGCTTAGGTCCTGCCAGCTGGGAAGAGACTGTGACTTCAAACATCTGTGAGCCTTCAGCCTTGCAGAAGATCTGCCTCCAGGTCTAACTCACTGATGTAGCATTGAACGGATAAGGAGAACTCTGGTTGATTACAGACCAGTACTGGTGTTGTCATCGCGGTCTGCTAAGCCGAAACCAAATTTTAGTTAGCCCCCTTGTCTGTCTAATGACCGGTCGTGGAAAACACCCCAAAAACACTGCAGTCCTATGTTTTCCCTAACATAACTCACTTATTTACATTATTGGCTTGTTTTTATGAACCAACTGGTGTTTTTTCGCGTCCAGCAAGCTGCTCTGTCGTATCCTTGCTCTGGACCTGCGTGACGCACGTGCTCCTTTCTCTCACGCCACAATTTAGTTCTCGCTTTCTGAGTCCTTGTGATCACATAATCGAGGTTCGTATCTGTTTCATGTCGTTGATCGTTTGACAATCTAGTATCGTAAAATTTCGCGGATAATCGCTTTCTGATTTCGGGATCCGTTTCAAATTTGGCTACGTATTGCTCAAAGGCGTCTGACCATACTCAACTGATCAAGTGGGAACGACGAAATACGCAACAGGCCAAGAAAGGGATCGAAACCATCGGAATCTGGACGGGAGGTAATACGGCAAGTCACTGGGGGGATTTGAGGTACTTTCGATTCTTTAGTCAATGCTAGGTCACCTAGTGCCGGCTCGGCTAGCTCATGTATTATTGAGGGTAATATGGGCTGAAGGGATGTCGATCTATTTAAGTTGGGCTTATAAGACCCAGAACAACAATTGTTATGGGTTAGGTAACAGGCCGAATAAGCAGAAGAGTAGTGTAGACAGGATAAGCGTGAGCAAGAGGTCAACGAATTTGATCTATCTGACAGAGCAGGACAAACTAAAACAAGAAACTGAGCCGGTTGTCGAATATAAAACATCGACGCCAACAACGATCGATCTGTTAGGAGTAGAATTGAGAGTTTTTGACGGGCGATCTGAACACTACTGCAGGTTCACCAGGCAGTTTGAAACTTTCGTCAAAAACAAAATAAACCACTCCGGGCAAAAGCCCCTCTACCTGGCTCATTGCTGTCGAGGCCAGGCAAGAGGAGCTGCCAATGGGTGTAGCATGCTCGACCCGAAAGAAGAATACACAGGAGCAAGGAAGGTTCTGAGGGACCTATTCAGCCAGCCATCCAATGTAGCCCGTAGCCTAATAGAAGGCGTGAAGTTAGAGGCCAAAAGAACCGAGGCGGCTTCTGTGCAACGGCAGACCTAGTGATCAAAATGCAGATTTGTTCAACGGCCCTTGAACAGTTAGGTTACAGGCTGACCTTGGTGCAATGCATACCTTGGAGGGCATAGTCCGTCACCTCTCTCTCGAACTACAGGTTCGGTGGGCGGAAGAAGCGGAACATATAAGCCGAGGCAACCGTTGGTCTAACTTCGAAGACTTGACCGAATACTTCGACGGGGAAACCAGGATATCCGACAGTAGATTCGGTCGACTCATCCGGAATAGCAACCGGTCCAATGAACCTAGCTCCAGCCTAGATCAAATAGCTGCACCGCAGCATCCGAAATATCAGCCTTGTGCTAATACACACGTCATTCCACGCCAGGCTGTAGCGCATCCAAGTTGCAGGCTATGCCAGGCTAGTCATGGGCTACTAGAATGCCCGAAGTTTGTCAAGGCTACAACAGAGGAACTTTGGGAATGGCGAGGACGGCTGCAGCGTGCTTTATATAATTCAGCACCACGCCCCGGGCGGTAGATTGTCCAATAAGGACCAGATGTTATCACGAGGGTTGCCAGGGCGGACACCATCGGTTGTTACTCCAGGTGAAATAAACCACACCAGAGGAGAACATCAAGCCCAGCGTAAGTTGATCGAAGTCGCGGTCTGCCAGTAAACCAATACGTTTAGGAGTAGTTGCCTTGGGGGGTGATGACCCCAGTTGGGGTGATCAAAGTGTTGGTCTCCGTCGACAGTGGGTCGGGCGCTACCCCAGTTTGCCGACAAAAACTAGCTCGCTCAAAGTTCGACTTCGTTAGCAGTGAACACAGTGAGAGGAACACAAGTGGTGGCTGCCGGCCGGTTGGGGTTAGAGCTCATCCCCTTAGACAATAACGAGAAAAACGAGTCAGCGGAGGCACTTACATCAGCTGATCTCCCCATGCGAGCACCACGGTCGGTGAACGCCATTTTAACTAGGTGGCCCCACCTGCAGGATGTTACCGCCGTAGATTGGGAGGAAGACGAAGTGAACCTCCTCACCGGCTGCTACGTGCCAGAGGCACATTGGGTACTTCACCAGAGATTGGGCAACCGTCAGGCACCCTTTGCCGTACGCACAGCTCTGGAATGGATATTATATGGTCCAGTAGAGGGACGTGGTTCCGTGAATCACGTATCAGTCGGAACAGACCGCATGAGGTATCGCCTGCAGCGGCCGTATGTGAAGGAATTTCACTACATTGGAGACGAAGGACTATCATCGTCTCAAAAAAGCCTCTTTGCTCTGCAAACAATGCGGCAGGGAACCGATAGCCTTAAAAAACAGTTCAAGGTTCCCCTCCTATGTCGCACACCAGCTGACCCTCGGGTTGATAACAGAAACTATGCTCTGCAAAGACTACTACAACTGGAAGAAAGCTTCTTTCGGGACCAGGATCTGTGGTAAGGATATGCAGAAATAATGAAGCGAAGCGAGTTCTCGGTTACGTTGAAAGAGTGCCTGCAACCACCGGCGGCCGGAACGGGGTCTGGTATCTACCTCACCACCCGGTTATCAACCCCGAGAAGCCCGAAGATCTGCGGGCGGTTATTGACTGTGCAGCCAAGTTCCAGGGCAAGTCGTGAAACGATCGCCTACTACAGAGGTCTGACTGGACCAGGCCACTAATCAAAGTTTCATGCCGTTTCAGGGTGGGTAGAGTGGCCTTGCCCGCCGATATCAGAGAGATGTTTCATCAGACGAAAATACCGGTAGAAGAACGAGAAGCGCTGCGTTTCCTGTGGTGAGAAGGGAAAAACCGGGACAAAGCAGTGATAAATTATAAAATGACCGTCCACCCCTGAGGAACGATATCATCACTGTTGTGCGCAAAATACGCCCTTCAAGATTCGACGAACAAACATGGAGCTCCATTCCACCGGTCGGTAGTAGATAGCATCAGCAGAAACTTCTACGTCGACAACTATCTAGGGTCATTCGATGATATAGACTCGGCCCCAGTGCAGTTCAGAGGCCTACCAAGATTTCTGGAAGAGAACAGCTTCCATCTAACGAGATGGATGTCCAACGCTTCAGAAGCGCTCAAAGTCACTCCGTACCACGAGGCGGCCGAAATGGTTGGAGATTTTGACAGCTCTCCACTCCCTGCCGGAAGCCTGCTAGGATTACAACGGAATGCTGAAACTCGCGACTTTGTTTTCGAGCTAAACGTTCCTGAGCTGTCAGTAACCCGTCGTGGCATACCCTCTGCCGTCTCTGGTTTTTTCGATCCACCCGTTTTTGTTTCTCCCTGGTTGTTGCCCGGAAAGATCCTGCTGCAGAGGCTCTGCCGTAAGAAAGTTGGTTGGGACCAGCCACTGCACCCAGAGGACCCTTTGGACTGTGAGAAATTTCTGAACACCCCAAAGAAATGAGGGGACGTGCGGATTCCGCGATGTTTGTCCCCTGGTCATACGACGCGGACGGGGGGAATGCACGCCTTATCTGACACATCCGAAGTCGGTTACGGAGCTATGGTGTACGGACGATGGTGCACGGCAGATGGACAGTATACTACAAGGATCCTGTTCGCCAAAGCCCGCGTTGCCTCACTGAAATCGGTTTCGATCCCACACCTCAAACTCAGCTCAACCATGTCAGCAGCCAGGGCGGCACGAGCGACAAAGTGGAGTCTCGACTTCTACATCTAGTCAGCTAGTTTCCGGACGGACTCGACTATAGCACCGTACTTCATTACCGAAGTCAGGAGCCGGTTTATTGCTTTCCTTACTAACCGGTTCACTATCGTCCACGACGAAACGGCCATGAACCAGCGGAAGCTTGTCAGGTCTGGCGATAACCCAGCCAATCTGTGCTCCAGAGGCGCGACAAACTTCCGGCTACTCGACGCGTGGATGGGAAAACCGAAATTCTTACAAACGCCAAAACAGGACTGGCCCGTGTACGAACTAAAACCCCCTCTGGAATTGGAATTGGAGATCAAAGGCGCAGTGACGACGGCCACAATCGTCGAAGCTACATTCATTTTGTCACGACTGGTCGGAATTTCCTCCTGGTTGAAGACACTTCGTCCATTAGCTTGGTTGGCTAGGTCCAAAAGACATTAGCTAGTCACGGAAGGGATCCGCCCCCTACAGCCGGTTATGAGTGGGTCCGATAAGTCCCAATGGACTACTAGCCGCAGAACGCGTATATTGAAGATGGTACAACGAGAGGCTTTCACCCAGGAACTTGAGATGGCGGAAGAAATGGGACCAATCGGCAAAAGAATATCATCTTCGAGAGGCGACTTCAAGCATTTAAACCCTTAACTCACTAATGGTCTACTACGAGTAGATGGTAGGCTGACCAACTCTCATCTGAGCCTTGACACGAAATACCCCGTACTGCTATCGACTGGACAACCCGTGGTACCACTAAGGATTCCACACACCCACGCCGTGGACGGACATGCAGGGAAAAGTCACTTGACAAGCGCCATTCGAAAGCGCCTTTGGTTTCTGAGAAAAACAGTTACTGTAAAACGCGTAATCCGACGTTGTGTACATTGTAGGAGACGCAACGCCGCAGCAGGCAAACAACACATGGCCCCGCTGCCATGATGTAGGGTGACTCCGGGTTGGTGATCTTCCAGCGACACCAGGCTGGACTATTTCGGGCCCTTGTGGATCAAGTGTGGGAAGAGGTTAGAAAAACCATACGGGTGTAACATGACGTTCGTGAACTCACGCTCGGTACCCTTAGAAATTATGCAGTTGATTACAACTGACGCTTTCCTCCGGGCCTTGCAGAGCTTTATCAACCGAAGGGGCACACCGGCAGATATATACTCCAACAACGGGTCGAACGTCGAGGGCACTCATCGGGAACTGCGGCGTTGGAACAAAAACGTGGACAGGGACGGACTGCAGAATCGAACCGTGGCCTATGGTATACCATGGCACTTCAATTCCCCACAGGCCAGTCATCGCGGCTGCGTATGGAAACGTCTGATTCGGTCTACCAGGCGAATATTGCTGTCGATCATTGAGCAACAGCTATCCGACGACGAAAAGTTAAGCACTGACGTGACTGAGTTAGAGGGAATTCTGAACAACTCCCCACTGGTTCCAGTAACCAACGGCGGCCCCACCCATCTGGCGCTCACCCCGGACGACCTATTGATGTTAGGATCAAACGAGGGTTTCCAAGGACCGATGAACCTTACTGGGAGCTACCTGCACTGATGGAATCAGGCCAGCTATCTTGCCGAGGTTTTTGGAGGCGACGGCTGCGGGAATACCTACCGGCTCTGTAAGCTCGACAGAACTGGTTGACCAAAGCAAGACCTTTTAGGGTTGGGGATGTAGTGATGATCGCAGACGAACACTCGCATTTTAGCTCCTGGCCTTTGGGCGTGACCATGGAAGCCATCGAAAGCTCTGACGAGATGACAGGAACTTCAAAGGTGGAGACCTCCAGTGGAACGCTAATCCGCAACGCACGCGGTGTCAGCCTCCTCCGGAGTGAAGGCAAAGAAGCCAATAACACAGAAACCCAGTAGACTATTCTTCATTTGACTTTGAAGTGGTTAAAGGAACCTCCCATGCGTGGGAGTATTTACGACATACTGACGTACTGAGCTAGCATACACCCTGACACACACGCTTACATAATACACCTTTATACTTCATGGCCCCCATCAAAGCACGCCCCAGGGCTGATTGTTCCTCGTTTATCACTGGCACTATGAAATATACCTCCTGTAGGTGGTAGCCGTCATTATTTGCCCATATACCAGAGCGCTACCCCACCCATGACACCCACACGCACACGCACTCACACGAAGCACGCAGCCGAGGCACGACTGCTCTCCCGAGGACGGCACCTGTTTCTCCCTCACGCCCGCTATCGGTCGGCCGTTTTCATGGACGATGCGGGGTAACATCGCGTCGATGTGGCCGCCGGAACACGTGCGATCATGAGTAGAATGTTGACAACAATGTATAAGGTACGCGCACCGACTGCAGGGTTTAGGTAGGTAGGAAGAATCAGTGCCCTTTTTCCAAACCTTTGATTCTGCTAAGAGTCGGGAGGATTTTGGTGGGCGGTGTACCGACCTGTCGTGGAAAACACCCCAAAAACACTGCAGTCCTATGTTTTCCCTAACATAACTCACTTATTTACATTATTGGCTTGTTTTTATGAACCGTGTTTTTATGAACCAACTGGTGTTTTTTCGCGTCCAGCGAGCTGCTCTGTCGTATCCTTGCTCTGGACCTGCGTGACGCACGTGCTCCTTTCTCTCACGCCACAATTTAGTTCTCGCTTTCTGAGTCCCTGTGATCACATAATCGAGGTTCGTATCTGTTTCATGTCGTTGATCATTTGATAATCTAGTATCGTAGAATTTCGCGGATAATCGCCTTCTGATTTCGGGATCCGTTTCAAATTTGGCTACGTATTGCTCAAAGGCGCCTCACAACGGGTGAGCTGCGGTATGGAATGCAATAGTCCAACAAGGCTTGGCGGAAACCCACTGAAACAGTTGACCATGTTATTTCGGAATGGAATTCCTCTTGAGAATTCGGGGGCGAGCATATTCGAAATGGCCCTGACTTTTTTTGTATCTTCCGTCAGACTGCTGTCTATCAGTAGAGGCCTGTAGAATCTGACTCGCGATAACCGGCTTTCACGGTCACCTTTGCTTATTTGAATGCTCTGCTGAATGCAAAGCCTTGGTAAGTTTTCCAAACGAACACCACGTTCTTGTGACGTTTAACCTTAAACGTGCACATCTTCTGCAACGCTGATTACTTTATTTAGATAGTTAGGGCCAAAATCTGGCTTTTTTGAAAGATTTTGCCGGATACTTTCCCTCCGGAAAGCAGACAGTGTCAACCAAAACAACCAAATGGGGTGCCAGAGTTGACTAGAAAACTAAACCCACCATCCAATTCTACTGGTAGAAAGCCGCGCATAAGTCATACTTCGTAAACAGAAGTGCTTGACTCTTATCCAAGAAATTGCTTTTCAGATATTTTAAATCTTTACACAGGCGGAAGGCTCCTGAGTTCCTTACCGTGGCCCTTATCTGGCTGATGCAATTCGCTGGCTGGCCCACTACAGCAAATAACTTGAGGTGCACCAACGACCGATCCAGCTAACACCGCCAGCTTAAGGTGACTAGCACAATCTGGGATCGCGATGCAGCAGGCAAAACTGATAATCCCTAAAAAATACGACTTTCTCGAGAACAGCCCAGGGCGAGGATCGGAAACCTATATATGTTGAGTGAAAATATCTGTTTTGAAGCTACTGACAAAATTTCCTTGGTCCCCTAAGACAAACACTTACTCCCAAAATGCATCCAGTCCCGGATTTAGTGGTGACTTGGTCTCTAATGAAATGGGGTTGTCTATTTATTCAGCTGTTTTCTCGGTGGTTTGGATTCCGGTTGAACCTCTCCCTGGACATCTATTTGAATTCCATTCCAAAATAGTGAACTAGTGGAACAAATGAGGATCTCCGCTGGAGGCTTGCCACTAGTTTTCATTGTAACAGACTGTTCTTCAAGCAGCCACACTTGTTGCAGGATTCGAAGTACGCTCCTGGCACAACAACAACCATCGATAGTTTAATTCTCAAGGTTTTCTCTTCAGGAAAACTGAAACAGCTTGAATACTTCTTTCGGCTGGCTCAGACAACATTCATCCACCTTTGGCCTCAGTCCCGTGTGTTCTTATTGGTTTTCGTTAAAATCGAAGGAGAATGTCCCCAGAACCCAGCAGGTATTATCTTCGAGGCAATGATGCATATTCGTCACTTTACGACTTTTTGACTCAAAATACAGAAAGGCGATCACAGAGGAATTTTTGTGCACTTGCCCCGACACTCTCAAGAGTCCTTCGGGTGCTGCCTGCGGACAAGTTTTCAATGAGGTCTTATGGCCATATACCGATAAGATCATATCCGTCGAATAAAAAAGAGGAGACCCGAGTCAGTCGGCTGATGCCAGAGTGCATTCTGTGTACCATAACACCGAAACAGAACCGATACGAGAATTACGTGGGATGCAAACGAGTGTGGCGGCTAAACGGGAAGCAAATCAAGTGCGCGCACAGTCGGCATAAACCAAAGGAGAAAGTGATCCTAAATCGGGGCCGACGGACCCCTCAGGAAGGTCAGTTTAGTTAGGCGTACACAACCGAACAAAACGGTGGGGTTGGAACCCGGCCTCAGAAAATACTGGAGGGGAAATAAATCCAAAATTGTGTCCAGAGAATGGTAACTTTCTCAGCATTATCGGGGTTGCCAGGGCAGTTTCTCATGGAAAGCCTGCTAAGATTTCGGAAAGTGCAGGAGAAGGGCCTACAAAAAGCATTTGTGTGCGTGAGCGAGTGAAAACTACTCGAATGTAGCCGTACTGTACGACGGTTACCGGTAGAATCAGCGGTATGCAGGAACCTATGAATGGTGGTTGCATGTAAACCAGGTTCTTTGTGAGTGACGTCGGCAGCTTGAAGAGTCATCCAGGTATGCCACGACTACGAAGCCCAGCACCGAGTACCCGTAAATTAGCACGATATGCAGAGGCCAAATCAGTAGGTTTTCAAGACCTTTCCGCGAAAACGTGCTGGGCAAATGATCTTCCCCCACCAAAGCATGAGGCGAGAGTCTCTTTTGCGGACGGTTTACGACCATGGGCTACAGCCTAGGACGGAAGATGGTACTCTCATTCAAAGACGTAGCAGCTCCGATTGGTTACTGTCCTGAACACGAAACCAGGGCCCCACTGAAAGTTGTAGCTTTCGGCGCTAACCGACAGCCCTGATGTGACACGGAAGTGTCGTCGGCGGTCATTGCGGGGTTGGCAAAGAACTTCATCAGCGAGCAATACGCTTCCGCCAATCAGCGCGGCCCTGAGATGTTCAATGTTAACAGCATAGAAGCAGCCGTTTTGATCAAATTTTAAGGTCTAACCTTGACGGGAAACCACGTGATGCTGTTGTGATGATTTGAGTACCGGATCAACTCGGTTGAATACATGTTGACTAGTTTCGAGCTCGACCAGAACAAGAGCTTGTCGTCGCCGCACCCGGTTGAAGCCGGAGAGTGATTTACCATGTGTATAGACAACCGGTTAAAGTGGGTCTGTGTGGCAAACTGTTCTGCAGTCAGCAGAGCATGGAACTGCCAGGCAGTCATACCGTCGAGCGGTAGACGAGTCCTAGAGCGGAATATTGAATAACTGCTATACGTGGTGCGCGCAGCGCGTGTGGTCCAAAAGTCTCCTTGAGTAGTGAGCAGATTGGAGGTTGCCATTTCGTTGTTCGATTCGGATAGTGCATTTGCAACTCCAACAGAAGACACTGGTCTCGCATGCTATACCTGTTCGATTTTTGACGGATTTTCCACGGCCGAATCTTTCACTCTATTCAGAAGTAAAGGATTGCAGCAAAGCAGAAATTTCCCTCACTGTCCAGCGATCCGTCTCCCAGATTGCCGACCATAAAAGACGCAAGATACAGTCGAGGCTAGTGTCCTGAACACTTTCACATAATCCAGTTGTCTATCTTCCAGTTCGCCAACAATGCTAGATGCTAGAAACTGTCAAGATTCGTATTTTGAATCCTATACATTAAACCACACTACACCGTTTCCCCTTCATCCAGTGAACTATCTCCCAGCTCGCTGGTGACATTAAGATAACGAGATAGCCATAAGATCTGGTAACATTTGGGCTCTAGCTTGTACCCGTGTACCACTTCAAGACTTCAAGAAAACCAAGTCCTGGTACTAAGCATAACTAGTGGTGACGTTTCGTACCAATCGAGACTTCTACGGTTTCATAAAACCGCATTGAGTTAGCCATGAATGCTTTTACTTAACCCACTCTCTGGCTGGTGTTAGGCTGTGTCTCGAATGCCTTTCGGGGCCAGCATGTAAATAACTAAGCAGGAAAGATGAGGCCAAAATTCTTTCCCTTCGCCTGTAGTGATTGTAGGACAAATATAAAAATATATTCATATATTTGCACCTGCCTGTGATCAATCCAAGTGCCAACGCGACAGCTACAATTGAAACAAAACAGATAGTTAGTGTGACGCATAGGGGAGAGTTGCCATTATTCTTAACATCCGCTGTACATTCCTAGACGTTTTTTTTGTCCGTTAAGAAATGATATTATATCAATTACTGGACATGAGAGTTTGACAGAGGGACCGCCCAGCTTCGGAACCACCGACTTTTATTATTAGCCACGTCCTGTGACGTCTCTAGGCAGAGGAAATTGTCGTCCCTTTGGCCCTAACCGGGAAGACGAGAAACACTAACTAAAGCCAATAGTGATGCTGGTTTCTTCACACCTCTAAGCCAAGTCATGGCCTGACCGCCTTTCGCCTCTTCCAGCTTTTCCCAGTACGCGCAAAAGATAACGAAAATATGGACTGTTGGCGGTTATTCGTGAAACATGGCGAAGCCCATGAAGGCGGTGTAGAGTGACCACTTTGTTAAGAGGCTGGTTATCCATGAATAAAACAAGAGGGCGCACCTCATCACTGCGCACCCGAAGAGAGCTTATTCCTACTGTGGGTAGCAAGTAGCCAAACTCAAGGACCTCAGAGTCCGAACAAGACGAATCCACAGGTTCCGCGGCATTGAATTGCCAAAATATACACATAAAAATTATATACTGATAAGAGCTGTATTGCCACAATGTTTACCAACTGGAACCAGATTTCGGAAAAATTCGCTGTCAGTTTGGACCTTCGCTGCAGTCAAGGGTCAAGTCATGGTTACTCCGCGGTATATACGGGTGAAACATAAGCCGGTGCTCAAACTCAAAGTTTACCGCGTGCTTTATTTGTCTGAGAACGAACAAGAATATACCAGGGTCTAAGCAGTACAAGTATGTGGCGACCATTGAGGATGATTTCCACAAATTTACACTACTTCCTGTGTTCCCACCAAGCTCCAGTTTTTGGCAAAAGAGGACTTCCATCTCTCTAAGCACGAACAAGCCACATCTCTCAGTCTTGCAGTGGAACACCACTAAGTGCGGTAAAATAAACCCATCACTCAGGAGAAAGTCGAATTTGACTGCGACGCCACGAGTGTCGCGCGTTTGCGAAGGCTGCTATGGCTCTCGCTGTACGTGAAAAGACCTCCTCTCCAACACCACTTTCAGCTGCTATCAAGTCCCCGAAGTACTTGAATTTTTCGACTAGCTCCAGCTGACCAGCACAATAGACAGCAGGCTCCTGCCAAAAGCCTCGAAGCACTTTGTGCTTGGGAGGCTCCAAGGGCATTCCATGTCTGATTACTCCAGTCTCTAAGCGGTCCGAAGCATGCTGCATTGCCTGGGCACAACCGGTCATCGAAGCGATACCACCGACATATTCCAAGTCAAAACTCTTTCCCCGGGAGAAGTCCAACTAAACCCTTTGAAAAGTCAGACAATGTATTCCGTAGAACATCTACTACGGTAAAAGCAAAGAAAAATGGGAACATAGGGCGACTTTGTCGGGCCGAATTGGAGCGAACGCAGATCCTAGGCCCATTATTAACCTGGAGTGTGGCGATTCAGCCCCATGGGGACATATGCATACTTCTCAGATACTTTGATTTTGAACAGACAGCTCCATAATTCGGCTCTATGGATAGGATCGAAGGATGCTCGACTATCCAGGGACACAACGATTGTTCGTCTTTGGGTAATGTGGTGGGGCTGTATAATTTACGGGAGGGTGAAGATTTCACCAAAGTTCCCGACCGGCACGGAACTCTGCTCGCTGCCCTCGAGTCCGATACTTACGCGCCCGATGCAACCTGCGAAGCCTGAGGGGAGCAAACAGCACAGTCGCCATTTGGAAAAATTCGAACCTCTATGGTTCGCGCGGTCTCTGCTCCAGTGTAACGGGCAAGGCGAACCTGGGCGAACGGGCCAGATGGCGATTGGTCTGAAATGGATCCGAGATAGACTCGGTGTTAGTATATGATAAACAAACACCCAGCCGACGTCCAACACACCCGTCTCTGGCAGTTCATATACAGGAATAACACAGACACCGGCAAAGAGTGTTAATTAGGCAAAAGTCCCTTGGCATCATGGGCGAAGTGAGCCCCACTGACAGATCGTGAATAAGGGAGATAACAAGGATTCATGGAGCCCAGTCCGGGTTAACTGTTACTTTATTTCGGACTTCATGGCTTCCAGGCCTGGAAGGCAAGTGGTGAGAGACAGAATGTGAATAATACAGTGATACTGGGTGAAACAGAATTGGGTTTCTGTCTGGAGACAGCGATTGTCACTGAACTAGCTCCACTTGAATATGGAGGCAACAACAGATTCCCTCACCAGGACGGATCCCGCTTGGAATTCCAAACATTTACTGAAGGAACACAAAAGTTCTCATCTGCGATGGACTCCACAGTCCTGCAGTAGGCCTGGGGGAATGCTGTCAGCACCCGACGATTTGTAACGTCAATAATTTTGTGTCTGAAATTAATGGCAAACACAGTGCCCAACAGTTCCGTCCATTAGCGCATTAGCAAACGTGCAGGTGAGCCGGTGGGCAGACTCACGCCCATTCATGAAAGGAATATTAGTCGGTGGTTAGCGTGGTGTGCTCTACTCTAACCAGACACGACTTCACCTCTCCTTTCCCAAAGTAGAATGCCTCATGAAGAGCAACTTCTGACAGTATTCGTAGCATTACCAGCGGCGGTACTAGGAGTAGCAGCAGCCTCAGTAGAGCTTGTCACCGTCGTATCGAGCCCGGCAGTATTATCATGAACAGAATTCGTGACGGCGGTAAAATTTGTGGCTTTTGCCGAGGATGGTGCAAAGCAGAGGTGTGTCTAACCATGAGAGAAATGTTGATCGGTTGCTTGCTTGACTTTGACCCGACAATACAAGGAGGCCTAGATTTCTTCAGAATCTTCACCTCGATTTGTGGCTCCGTCGAGAAGCAGCACAGGAAGTGAGACGTAAGAGCTACAAGAGGGGCCTGCATTGATGTCCAGCTGAATTGCGCTGAAAGAGCTCCTCCCAGCTTTCAAAATGCGAATCTGATTGTGAGTTATTGAGCCGTCAGCCTGAGAGGTTGTTCAACTCACTCCTAGTGGCTTCCTGCCGGTGACTTGAAAGGAGTGGGGCTGCTTGCATGAAGTTTCCATTAGGGCAGAACTTTTCAGCAAAGAGGCGATTTGCGACCACGGAGTTTCGAGGCCCCCAAGCAGACCCGCGTTAGGTGCAAGTTTCATTGCTGCGTTATACTCGCTGCCAGCAGAAAAAGGCTGGCTTTCACCTAGAAGGTCCGGGGATTTAGGAAAAAAGAGGGTCTCGCCGCACGACGAGGCAGGTCGCAAGTAGCTACGCCATCGGAAGTCGAAGCTTCCTTGATATGCTGCCAGCTGTTCACTTAGCGCTTTTTGGAGGACATTATCAAGCTGGATTGAGGATCTTACCTCAGTCTAACCGTTTTTGCGGCATGCGTTTTAAGCCTCCACTGGGGCACAAGGACGGTTTAGTGAAAACTCATGCATGGTCGGAATTGAGGGGGTGTTCCAGCACCAGCGAAAATCCTATATGCAACTCCATCAACGGTGACTTACAGTGGTATGGTCTACCCGGTCTACTGTTGACTCGGAGAGGGCGGATGCCACGTGGCGTACCGAAGGTTAGAAAGCCTGAAGTTCTTACTGGACAGAGCACGGAGGCAGAAACCGTTCCCCTTTTCACCAGGGACAGGAATCTAGCCCTAAGGGGCCCTTCGGATGCGCCCCGCCTAGTGGCCCACTATGACACTCTGGCTTCCAGGCGAAATTAGGATACCTGCCCTGCTTTTTTTGTATAATAGGTGGTGGGCGTGTGGTTGAGAGTGACTTCGGTTCTTGTGTGTAGCAATCGGTGGATGTATATACCGAAATGCGAAACCGATGGGTCCATCAGAGCGGTGAAAGCCCACTTTGCTAGAGCCCTCGGATCCCATTGCGCAAAATGACTGTCCGCTGGGATCTCTCCTAGCGGCCCTGTTTCAGCTCTTTCACCGATAGCGGTGCCGGAGCCAGTGAGGCAAGGAGCCGCAGCCTAAGTATCCCCAGAAATTAGTAAGCCCAACTTCGAGGGAGGATTAGGCGGGAGAGACAACCAAATTCTAAAACTGAAGTCTTTACCAATCTCTTGATTGCAATACACGTCGACGGCGGGGGGTTAAGGCATAGGGGTTAACCCCTCCTGTTCTCCTATAAGCATCAGGGTTTACACGCTGAATGGGACAAAGCAGGGCGTGAGCCGATGGTAGCTGGTTCGGTGAGACTCGGAAGCTGAGCAAAGAAGAATAAGGAAGAGAGTGGCCAGGATTTCCATTGACTGCACCACAGCAGGCACGGTCGACCGAAGGACCCGTGGAGGACAAAATGGAAAGGGAAGTGGGAAGAAAGTGGAAAAGGGGAACAGGTTGCATACAGTTTGGGCGAGTGTTCATGTGATGACTTAAAATTGCAGTCAACCATAGCGGCACAGCTTGTCATTTTTGTTTGCGTTGCTGGCTATTGTACTACTCGGTTGTCCAATCCAGAGCAGGCAATTTTGTTCGAGAATGCTCCTTTGGCCTCCTCACAGCCAGACACTCTCTGGGCTGCAGCTTTGGTCTAGACTAGCCACTGACAAATTGTCCGGTCCATCCGCCTCCTCTGGAAACCACTGTGAGCTGGGCTCTGAATACCCAGTTCATTGGCCCTCGAGCTGGGCCGGGCTTCTTGGATACCCATTGCCCCCCGGCCCCAGGTGCTGCTGAACATAGTGTTGTACGCCTAATATGCCGCCCGTGGTTGGCTTGGATTCAGGGTTCACCCATATTCCCTGGGCTGACTCTTAGTCAGCCAGGCCAGGGCTAAGCTCCCAGTACTTGCTTTTGTCCTTCCATTTTTGTGTGTTCACCTCCGCAACGAGAACACGGTGAGCAGGACTATCTCAGTGGAGGTAGATGCAGAGGCAATGTCATCTAGGAACCTTCTGAAAGGCATTTAGGACGAGCAGTCGTCTCAGAGCCGGCGACACCCACACACGGCCATACTGAGGCACCAAGAGGTCGGCCATATAAAGGTCTTCGTGGCCCCGCCGTACGTCAAACCACTGATTCGACCTAGAGGACAGAGATGGGAATAGCCTCGGGCCACCGCGTTTACCCATCAACTAACGTTAATAGACTGATATATCCATGTGGTAAAATCGGTGAATCCACACTGTCTACGTGGGTATGATGAAAACAAGCACCAGAAGTAGCGGGATGACCGATAGCCTTAGTTACGTGCTCCAACAACTCAGATCATTGACATTCTAAGTATTGCTTTCTCCTTATAAGAACATCCTTATCCATGGGCTTCCAGAAGTATCTTGCAGCGACTAGTCGAAGGCTGGCCATGACGCTTGGATGCGTAATTCCATGTGAGATGTAGGGCAAGATACTCCGATGTGAAGAGGGTTCGACTGGCTTAGGTAGGCGGGAAGACCCGAAGCGGTGTATAGCACGGGCACTAGGGGCGGGAAGCAAGGACTAGCACGGCGGCGCCAAGAGCTGGTACGCTACCAAGCATTACTTATCTCGTGCCTACGCCACAGCGGTAAAATGTTGACTCTCGACTGACCGGTGAGAATATTTGGCGGTTTTATGTGCGGCCATTAGCTGGCTACCAGAAGCACCATTTTTCTCTTCCGTGCGACTGAGGCCTCGAGAGAAAAGGTTCTAGTCATCGCCATATACCAGAAACGAGGGGGTACAGACCGATCTGATGGTAAATTCGGACGTTTCCACCCCTACATTAAGAGTGGAGGGCGAAACTGGGTGCATTAGGAGAGTGGCCTGAGCTAATATGATCTTGAACTCCGAGAAGGCTGCTCGTGAGGCATCCGTAAGCGACAACCTAAGTGGATTTCCAGGAAGTAGGTCAGTTGGTGGAAGTAAATGTTCAGCCTCTAGGGGTACGAAGAGAATAAATGCCTTTAGCTCCTTGATTGAGGACGGCTCGTAGAGATCCAGAACAGTGCCCGCTTTGCCCCTGCAAGATATAATACTCCCCCGAGTTATCTCGCGGCCTAAGAACATGACGTCCGTTTTGTAAGGTTCACATTTATTGGGAGTGACAATTATTCGATGTTGGAGAAATGTTGAAATATCAGCACCAATCAATCACGTATTCTCTAATCTTATTGAGCAACTTCAGATGCGGGACTCTGTCGAAGGCTTTTATCATATCTACGTAGATGATGACGAGTGCTCTGTCTTTGTCGGCAGCTGTTGTTATCAAGTTCAGAAAGTCGGGTCGGCAGGTTGAACACACTGAGACATCCGTGCTGTCTTAGACTGATGAGTTCATGTGCAGAAAGGTAGTCGGTCAGATGGTTTTTCACGACATATAGCAGCCTCGAGATCATTGGCCTAAGATTAATCGGGCGGTAATTGGTGGTGTCATGCACTGGGCTTTTCTTATGCTTCGGGATGACGACGGACTTCTTCCATTGGCCGGGGAAGGTTTCCGTTTGGAGAGGTAGATGGTTTAGGTTTAGTAGTGGGGGGATATTTGAGGCCTCCAAGAGCGAATACTGCTGATCGTAGGCCGTCAGGCCCGGGGTGGTAGGTCGGTTTTAAAGCGCGGATGTATCTATTTATATCCGTAGTGGTGGCCGTGACAGAAGTGAGTGAGGAATTTGTGGTAGACAGGGTGGCAAGCTGGGTACTAGCTGAACTGAGTGACAAGGCGGTTGTGAAGAATGTGTTAAATTTGTCAGCTATCTTTCGAGGTAAGGTTGAGAGATTATCGAAATGGGTGATCTGTTTTATGCCTTGAGTTGATTGTGGAGCACGAGCCCCGTGCAGCCGTGCTAGCTCTTGAGCTTTGTGTGCGTGGCATGATGCTTTGTTTTCTTGCCTTAGTTGTGGGTCGCGGGCCTTGAGGTAGATTTCGCGGGAGAGGCGTACCAGCCGTAAGACCGCAGAAAGGTCTTTATTTCGTTGGTTCTGCCGTCGAAGCCTGCCGTGTTTCTGCTTTAGCCTGGTTACATGGTAACCTGCTGGTCTGGATGGATAGTAGAAGGGTGATGTTTTTTTTCTATGCATGAGTGTAAACTTGCTTATAGGAGGTCAGTAGCGTACCGAGGACTTACTGTTGCGAAGAACTCATCCCAGTTTTTGGGGCGAATCTGCGAGGGGATGTGGTCTTATTTAAAATGACAAATGGAGGGACCGTTACACTGTAAGCTACTAGTGTGTGACTTGGCCTGAACTCTGCAGCTGACGGCTTCATGGTTTCTACCTGTGTAGTGGTCCAGTACTGAGGCAGAAAAGTTTGTTACACCCAGGGTAAATATCGGATCAAGAAATCTATTCTTCCTAGTGCGCTTTTTTACTTTGTAAGCCCAATGGCCCAGACGAACGCATGAGGCGAATGGCAAACTTTTGGGGGAGGAGGCTGCAAAGGAAGAACAGTTTATGTCCCTAGCGTAGAAGTGGCGTGCTATAAAATTTGTCCGCAAATGGCAGGCCGGCAATATAATTAAATGCATCCATGATGGGGTTAAATGTGAAAGTGTCATTGCTGGGGGTCGATATATACAACCTTAAGCTATGGTGATCTGAGGTCGACGGAAGCCTCGGAAATATCAATTCGGTTAAAAGTAGGCAACCAAACAAGATGATGGGGTCGCAACCTGGCGTCAGAATAGATAAGAAGAGAAATAAATCCGAAAATGTGTCCAGAAAAAACCCTTTACTCAGCTCGATCAGGGTCCCTACAAATCTTCCAACTGACTCCGACCTTCCGTAAGCAATGAATCCGGCAAGGGCGTCGCAGGTGTTCTTGACGTAAAAGTTACCAAACTTTTGCAGGGTTCGTCTAATTTCTGTCGCCATGTTCCGGTTTGTCCTGGTAGCTTCCGGAAGAAGGCCCTCCGGCCCTCGAACCATCTCAGTTGATTGATACAAAATAAATCGTTTAAATAGGACGGACGGTGACCGTGGCCAAATCCCCGCCTGCGAAATTGTTGACTCAGTCCTATCGGTAAGCAATACTCCTGGCTCACAGATCTGGTCGCAATCCGATTGGCTGGTTCTTGTCCAGTCAGTTCAGATGATGGTTGAGCCTCGATTGGTCCGTCACTCGGTTCCGCTGGTCCTAATCTTGCCGTCGATCCTAGTTAACCTATGGCGTGCTGCCTGTTTGACGGATTACCAATCTGCCCCGCACAGTCAAACCTTTTCCTTGCGTGTGGACAAGCGGTGTGCTGTCTAATCATAGCTTTTTTACCATCTTGGTCGCGCCCGCTATTGGTCTTACAGTTGGTGCACGCCACGCATTCAGGTTTTGATCGGCTTTCATCACTTGAGATTTGCTATTTGGACTGCTCCGTATTTTACCACGGGCTTTTGGCAGCTCCCGTGGGTGCATTATCCTGAATTTAATGCACGGGCGTGCGCTTGCAGTATAGTTGACTAACTGGCCATGGGCTAAGATCTGGAGGCAATCGCCCCAGCGCAAGCAACAGAGCCCAAAACAACAGTTCCGTGTATCTAGTGCAAATGGCACTTCCAACCTTGAAAGTAATCATTACCTGCAACCTCTCATATTGTCCATTTTGAACACTTGTTTCTGCCAATTTTCACTCTCAGACTTCTGGCAGTTTCTGTAGTCACGGCATCCTGACTGACGGCCTCAGCACAAATAATCGAAGTAAAATTTGTTTGGCCCTGCTTCCTATGCAGCTCATGTCTCTGGGCCCACTCTAGCTTTCGGTGCCAAAGCTTTAAAATATGTCGTCTCTCTGGATATGCCTCAGGCGTATCCTGCCATACAGACTCCCTTTTCATCACGGGCATGTAGATCTTGTGGGGCCCCTCTCACCATCCAACGGTTGGCCTCATTCACAAGTTTGCAAATTGTTCCATTGGCCAGTCATGAGCAATAAACATTTCTCGTCCTACCTCAAAGGAAGCATTTCTGAAGGGTTGAGCGACCACAACCACGGACAGCGGTCTTTATTTCGACAGTGCCTTCCACAATTTAGTGAACATTTTAGGTTAACATACAAGGCGACAGCTTGTTATCATCACGCTGATGACACGACGGAGCCTTTCCGTCACCAATTGAAAGCTGTTATTATTGCTGGTAATAATCTTTTGCCAGGAGAAGTTTTACCTCTGATTCTTTCAGGACTTCGCATCATTAAAACAGAGAGGCGTGTTGCGCCGGCCAAACTTGTATATGACTAAGCATTACGACTTCCGCGTCAATCGGTTTCTTCATCACCACACGTGAGTTTCAAGTGCTGGGACTACGCAAAACTTTTGTCCCGTCAAAAGCTGCTGCTGAAGCCCACTCTGTCACAGGAAAAAAGCCTTAGCAGTACGTATTTACTACTCTGGCGGCGGTTAGCCGTAAGTTCATTCCAGTAGATGGGGTACGCTCGTCGTTACAACTGCCTTGATATGGCCCCTTTCAGCGTGGCCTATAGAAAAGAGGAGAGAAACAGCAGGCGTTGGATGTAGGAAAAGTGACCGATAATGTCTTTGCTATTATTGATAATGGTATATTTGTCGACCGTGATCGAGGGGCACGCATGAAAGCATGATCAGAGTTTACAGTGTCACTCAATGAGATAAAAAAATTTAAATTTTTGAACAGTAAGTCGCACATTTTGACAACGGAGAAACTAGGCTATGAGAGTTCAAATAAGGTAAAGCAACAACGGAATAAGCGGCGAATGTGATTCAATTTCAGGCCATTTGGGGACATAGCAAGGAATAGGCCGGATGTAAGATTTTTGAGACCGCCATTGTCTTAAGAAGCAGAAAATACAATGTTCACAAGGATGATTCAAGAAAACGGTTGGGGTTGCATACTGGAGTCCAGTCAAAAAGACATTTGGTGATGAGGCAAGCAGACAGGTAAGAATTTCATGAAAATTCGCTGAGGAATACTGAGTTTCCTAGATCTATGGATGTAAAAGAAATGGCACCCCCAGAGAAGGTGAGGTCATCTTCACAAGAAGTAGACGTATTACCTAATTTTGGGAATTAGCAGCAGGTGAAAGAAGTATGAAGTTCTAAGGAGAAATAATCAGCAAGCCGAGTACCACGGGGAACAAAATGAAGCATAAGAGGTTAGTGAGGACCTCTGCAACGGGCCAGGTCAAGCTGTTAAAATGACAAAAATTTTATTTTGTGGAGCTTTCTTTGGCCTTTCTGTGTCTGTGTTGGGGGTCTCGGGCTAGGGTCGGCTGTGGTTTGTGGTCGCTTCCCCATCTTGTGAAGGGGGAGAGAATCACCGAATCTGGACGGTCCTTCATTTTACTAGGAACCCTTGTGCAGTGGTTTAAATGTCTCCGACGTGGGGAAAGTCTTGTAGTGGGAAGTTCACAGTAAGCCTCAGCGAGGCCTATGCTGTAATATTAGGGCTTCTCTTGGGTGGAACCTGGTAACCAGATGGTATTCGCGGCGGCCAGCCCCAGGCTTGGTTGTAAATGGGCAGAGAACATTAGCTGTCTGCACGGCCTATCACAACCGAGCAACACGGTGGTCGGTTGGTTCTAAAATTTAAAAGTTAGGGGAAGCAGTCTGGAAGGTCTTTAAGCTGAGAGTTAGCGTATGAAAAATAATGGATATGGGTACGCAGGTTAGAAGTGAGGCCTAATGCTCCTGGTGGCTTGAGAGGTCTTGGGTATTTTAAGTCGGTTTTCTTAAGGACTAACTGCGATTGAACTGTTAGGCCTGGTTATTGCTTACCAACTCGGCTGTGTACCGGGAAATCTTTTCGTTCTGGGCTAATAAAGCCGCGGATGTGCACTGGGGCTACTGGGTGTGAGGGCTTTGCTAGGAAGCAGCTGGGATGCAATAAGAACCTAAATGTCAAGTTTACTTAATAGGTCCAGAGGATATATGGCGCATTTTATCGCTGGAGATTTTCCGGTCTAGGGCTGCAGGTTGGTGTTGGGTCTTTGTATACGGAGGGTTACTGTTAAGTTGGGCTGTAAACTAGGGAATGCGTTGGACGCAAGAACACAGGAGGCGCTGCCTTCTTGAGGAAAGGAAGAAAAATATATGAGAATGAGTGAAGAGTACGGGTGATTTCCCCAAAAGTTGCTACACATATGATCATATACACATTCATATTTACAGATAAATATTAAGTGCTATGTTGAGAATGTAGTAACCTCGACCTTTCTAAGAGGGTAACCTTTTTCTGGACACCATTTTGGATCTACTTTCTCTGCGATCATTCCTGACGTTTGATTTTTTTCGTTGGCGCACTTTTAGCTGGGCCGAATTCTCCGGAGCTTCCGTAGGCCTAGCTTTTGAGTCACATTCGCCTCCGGTTCTCCGCCGGCTGTACTCCCCCGCAGTTCTCTGTCCACCCATCCTTTGCGTTCGTTTCCATTCAATGTGTGTTTCTCGTATTGGCACTGTTTCGGTGCCAAGATATAAAGAATACATTTTCGCATCTGTCAACCGACTTCCTCCTTCTCTATAAGGCGAGTTTGTCTTCTGGTGCATCAGATTGTTGTCCACAGCTGTGGAATAAGAGTGGTTCTTTAACCGGCGTCCGCTTAAATGCCAGGCTTGCGTGAAATGGCTTTAGGTGGATGGAACTTACGGCGGGAGGTGTGTAATCATGTGTGGAGGGCCCAACTCTCTATCGCCCCAGACAGCCTCGTGCGTGAGAACAAAAGCATGTCATCTGTACTCTGGGAAAACGACCTACGCGGGAGAAAACGCAGGTTACCGAACCATGAATCGACAAGAAGGGTTATGAACGTAGCCAGCATTAAATGTTGAAAATTTGGCAAGCTTTCGTGGACAACGGAGTTTGGCATCAGCGAGCCGGTCGGAAATGGAGTAAGGAACCCGAGAGGGTTTACACTGAGGAAGTTGGAGTCCGTTTTCATGTAAAGAGCTGAGTCGGCACGCCATCACACAGCCCAGGGTCAGACAAGATTACTGAAGGCTTAGCTCATACGTTTAGTTGTTTTGGGGGAGATCCCATAAGCCGGGTCTGGTCGTGGATGTAGCGGGTCCGTTACTGGAGGGGCGTAAAGTATCATTCAGATGCCTTTGCAGTCAGAGGCACTTTTGGTACCTTGGCGTTTTTAGTGTTTTTCGATCAGAAGAGCCTTGAGGCATGCCCACTTCATGGTGCGTACTTCTCACTTCTCCTCCGCCCACCACTCTTTAGGTTTGACCCATGGGTCCGCCACTGCTAGGGTTGGCTGTTTTTCCCGCCTAATAAGACAACCACAGGCTTGCTGCAGTTTTCCGATCGGCGGTGTCACGACTCTTATCTACGTTGGAGGGAGAGTGTGGGGAATAAACACACAGAATGATTCCAGCACTGGGGGAATGTGTTGTTGACCCCTCGCTCCAGACTGGGCCGGAGTCCGGCGACTTTCGGTTTAAATATGAACCAGCCGCTGTCAGAAAAACCTGTAGTGATACACCAGGATGACCCACAGGTCGTTATCCGGTTTGGTGACTAAGCATTAGAGGTTTTACAGTTGCCAATCATAGGAGGACGTTGTGGTGATGATAATAGATGATGACAGTTTGCAATGAATTTTTTGGGTTTGTGTATATGAGGCAAGCATAACGTTTCATTTTGACCTTCAGCCGTACCGTTTTCTCACTGGGGTTTCAAATCACAGGTACGAACAGTGTAGGCTTTGAAAGGAGTTAGCTATAATACTACAGGGATCTGGATCTGATTGCGACTCAGGAGTGGAGGGTAGTATGTTATTCAGTAAACTGTGTGTGAGGAGTGGTTAGTGATCTTCGCTAAATATACTGATGGGATATTATGGATTAGGTTGCAGTGGGACTTGGTAATACGTTAGTAATGAGATCAAAATACGACATTTTACTTGGTTGTCAGCTGAAACAAGAACAGCGGTGTCCAGTTTAGAAGTACGGTGGCAACAAGGGTGGACTATGTGGTCTAGCCGCAACACGATGGTTGGGCTGTTTGAGAGATCATGAGAGCTTTAAGGTTGAGTGCTCCTTTCAAAAGCGTGGTCCATGGAAATATATTCATCAGTCAGGTTGACTGCGTTAGGGACACTGAGAAATGCGCTTAATGTTCGCTTAAAAGATGGAAGACTGGACAGGATGCGTGTCCCAACTGAGATTTTACTCCATACTTTGTGAAAACGAGTGGGGAAGAAATACGACATGGGGTTTAGGCCCGTTGGCGGTGCGGGTGAAGGTAAAATGCGGCTCCGCAGCGAGTACGCATTGTAGACAATACAATGTGGACTAATGGTGGAAAAACTTGTTTGTACACGGGTTTGCATAGCAGAATGACGTTGATTTTCAGGCGTCGTAGGCAAGATGGACTGAGTCCGGGTTGGTCACTCCACTCACGATAAGACGGGAGTAAGGTTAGTCCGATCAAGCTTTCGATGAAGGAGCTTTGGAGGATTTTATTTGCGGCAGAGGTGGTTTTTGTTGCATTAGAGCTAGTGAGAGACCAGTATTCGGGAGGTGGCCCGACATGGAAGCGGCTTAAGGTGAGGCTTCTTGCTTTCAGTTTAAAGCACCGAAAATCAGACCAATGAGCCGTCTTGCTTTCACTGTTTGGTAGGAGGCCTGTTTGGAGAAGTTGAAGGAGGGCGAGTAATGTAGGCCTAGGTCTCTTACTAAGGGAGAAGTGGGGATTTGGTGGCCACCCATCGGGAAGCACCCGGGGTGTAGGTTGCGTGAATGGGTAAGTAAAGAACTTTTGGAAGACGAAAGGGCATACGCCACATGTGGCACCAGTGACCATGGGAGGCCAAATCATCAAAAACGTTAGTCAGGGTAACGGAGAGGTTGCTTGGGTCAAATGTATATGATATCTGAGAAATCGTCGGCAAACGATAAAAGTGCCGTGATGCACTGCGGCGAAGACGTGATTTACATTCGTGAAGAAAAGTAGGAAGCCTAAGACACGTCGCTGAATCACTCCACTTGTAACGGAAGTGAATGAGGACAGGAAGTCATCGAAAGGAGCAGCTTGGTGGCAGAAGGACGAATAAGAAGATAACCAAGAAAGAAGAGGGTCTGTAATACCAAAAGGAGCCAACTTAAGATGGTGGACGGATAAGTGAGACCTCGTCAGAAGCCTTAGTCATATCCAGAAAAAGGATAACGACCGCTTTCTTCATGCGCTGCAGTGGTATCGTTAGCAAAAGCTTAAACTGACAGGTGGTGCAAGATCCGATTCTAACAAAGCCATGTTGGGAGGGGCTAAATAGACCGTTTTTACCCCGATGATCGAGAACCTGCTTTTTAACTATCCTTTCCACCATTTAGCGCATAACAGGAGTGTGGTTGCTAGGGCTATGATTGTCGGGGTCATAGGGAGTTAGTTTCTTTAAACACGAGGTGACGACGAAGATCTTCCACTGCTTTGGTACTGGGCCATTATTTATGGACAACGTGTATAAGTTTGTAAGATAGAGGAAGAGACCAGTATCGATGAAAAGGAACGGAGCATGGAGAATTCCGTAAGGGTCAGGTCGAGAAGATGGCTTAGACAAGTCGGCTATCTTTTAGATACGTTTACCGCCAAAAGAGATGCTAGACAGAGTGGCTTCAGTAAACAGTGGATTTAAGCAGGCCAGGAGACTAGATTTGGATGGTAGAGGGAATGCGAAGTGAGTGATAAATGCTTCTGCTACAGTTTCAGAGGACTTTGCGAGTTCAGAGTTGCAGGCTATAATCTTGCGGTTAGTGCGTGAATTATGCCCAGAAGGTGAGTTTGGCAATCTTGGCAAGCTTCCGAACTTTTGTGGATTGTTGAAGACGGCACTTTCTTGATGGATGAGCTGTCTTTCCTTGAAGCGGATAAACGTCGCTGACAGTGGCTTTAGGCTAGCTAATGCGGAGAGTTCCCTGAATTTCAAATAGCTGCTCCTCAGGACCATGACCTTGAGCATTAATTTCGATTTCCTGGTGACGTTCGGGGATTGCGCGCAAAGGCAGACGGAGGCTTGGACAGGCTCTCAAAAAGGAGGGTGTACAGACAATCAGTGGCTAATTAAGGCTTACCTGTCAGGAAAAAAGTATCTAAGTTTTACAAACGGATAAATGATAAAACTGGACCCCTGTTTGTAACTTGGGACGATAAGGAGGCCCGGGGTTGGCTGGATAGTGGTAGGGCACATCGGTGTGCAAATGACCATTTATTGGTCACTACCGGGGAAATGACGTAGTACCTGAGTTGTAGCAGCTGTGAGGCCAAGGATGAAAAATAGGTCGCGGTTGTTTCTCCTCTTGCAAAGGATTTGACTATCTGGCACCAAAGATTCAGAGGTATACGGGAGAGGAGGTTCAATAAATGATAAGGGCCGGTGTGTGTTTGGAACTAAAGTCCCCTGCAATGATTTTGCGACTGGAGGTGAAGTCAGTAGCAAAAGTTGAAGGCATCGATGACGACTTTTTTACTACGTGGGTCGGTGCAAGGGGAAGATACATGAAACCTGGTAGGCCGCCACTGTTATTCCAATCCGAAGACAGCCACGCGGAGTGCATGAACTGGTCGGGGGTCAGATGGGGTATAGCAGATGCAGGAGTGGAACGCCGCCACCTCTTCGGGAAGGAGTCGGACTAGAGGTTTGATAGCCAAGGATACTTATGAAACTAGTAGGTGTTTGCTCGGACGGCCAAGCTCCAGTAGCTGAAATACTACCTAGGTTGGCATAAAATTATCATGAGCTTTAGTGAATTGATTTTGTCTACCGGACAGCGTACATTTTTAAGCGGAAGGCGGTAGCCGCAGTCGCGGAAGAACAGTGATTCTGATGGGGGCTTTTTGAGCAGGCTAAGGAACGGCGGGGTGAGCAAGATTGAAGTGAGACGGATAAAACGTTATGGGTAGAATTGGTTGAGGCTACAGGCATCACACAGGGCACCATGTATTGAGAGCGAGGGGGTGGAACGGTAGCGAAAAAGCTATTTATAGGGGAAGCTTTGATATGAAGGGTCAGTTGACATGGCGCGCAGGGGGATCGGAGCAGAATACGGAGATGTTGGAAGGTGTGGGGCAAACGGGGATGAAGTTGCGGAGAGATGGCATGGAGCTTGCTATGGGGCGGAAAAGAGCCACCTGTGGTCCACGTGTTGTCGGTCTGGTTGGCAACTACGCTGGGAACTCGTCCCAGGTGATTCAGATTTGTTTGAGCTAACGATGGAGTTAGTACAATTTGAGGAAAGTTTGTGATGTGATACTGCTTCCATAGACATGATGACGGCAGTGTCGGTGTTAATGGATCAAGCTTGTGGAAGTTGGGTACGCGGAACCCAGGGGGACCGAAAAGATGCGCTGGCGGGCCAGTGCCAGGGAGAGCGACGCTATCCCGTGTGTGTGCCCGCCATGGAAGACGCGGATGGGTAATAGGCTGGTCAGCTGGGGCGCAAAAGATCGTAGATCGGTTGTCGATTAAAACCGGGAGCGTGATGATGTCAGTGCAGGGAAGGTCTTAGCCATTAGGAGCGACGGTTGAAGTGGATGATGATGTGACTGAAGCACCTGGAAACTACGTTGTGGCTGACTGGATGATGCTGGGTGGCGAGTGGGAACCTGGCGTTTTCTTGGCTAGTTTGGCAGATGAAACGGGACTTGAATGGCTGCTGGGTGAGGGGAGGGGCTGTATTACCCTGCTGTGGGTAGACAGTGGGTAGAGACCGGGGTGTAACATGGAGCTGTTTAGGGGGACTTTGTGGTGTCGGAGGCGAAAGAGAAAAATCGAGGTCCACAGTTTGCGCTTGTGCGCTGGTCATTGAGAGTAATGACGAGTTACTGGCGGTGGTAGATTGTTCAGGGGTGTTGGATGGCGCCGGCCCAGAGGGTGGTGGTAATACTTGATTA
The DNA here is from genome assembly GCA_948099385.1 of Fasciola hepatica. NCBI lineage: Eukaryota > Metazoa > Platyhelminthes > Trematoda > Plagiorchiida > Fasciolidae > Fasciola > Fasciola hepatica. The sequence goes on along the minus strand of CANUEZ040000075.1, from coordinate 8,249,828 downwards.
CCGGATGTCGATCTAAGGAGCCTCCTCCTCAGCGGGGTTTTGTCAGGAGCAAGTTCTGTATTTCTAAATGAAGTGGACTTTGCGATGGGCAGTCTTTCTCACAAATTCAGTGGCACAGCCTCCCTTCCAGGGTTAAAGCAGTAGCCGGCATATGCTCCGCAGTGGCCTTTCTCTGAGCCTTTTTCAGTAGCCCTCGCGGAATGACGTACCGCAGGCCCTGGACAGTGACTGGTTGATCGAGGAAGGGGGAAAACGTTTTGGAACAATAAAAGCCATTGCTTATTGGAATTTTTCCATTCCGTGGACCACGGACTCAACGGAGCCCAGGAAGCAGCCAGCCGATGGTAGACTTTCAGCTTACTGATGTTTTCAGGGACCGACGACATATGCGAGTAGCAACAACATGGTCAGAGCATTACCCATGAAAGGTCACTGATGCTCTATGGACATTAAGTTTTGCTGAAAAGCGTTACCTTTGTTATGGGCTTCACTGTGTGTCAAGTAGTGGTACTGAATAATGTACCAAGTAGGTAGGAAGTTGAGGGCGGTTTGTGCTTTTGGATTGAGTGTGGCTAGCCTTTCGGTGAATAAGGCGACCGGTAGTCGATTAAGACATGTTGAGGCAAAGGTTTCCCATATAAAAAGATCCGTATGTCGGTAGCTAAGCTCAGATTACACTGTCCAGAAATAAAACCGATTTATTCTGGATTATAGGGCTATCCTGAGGGGCTGTTTTGTAAGTTATTATCCTAGATAACTCAGTAGAAACTGTATCAACGACAGGTTGCTTAGGGACGTGTTGTAGGCATCCACCCATACTTCATTCAAAGGAACTCAAAAAGACTGAAAAGAGGAGGATATCTGCCTCCACTACTGGCATTTGGTTATATGCTCTCACCAAGTCTACTCGGCCGAAAATGGTCTTAGCCGCTAAACCAGCTGTGAGGTCCGTTATGTGCGGAACAGGATACAGGTCGGGCGTAATCACTCGGTTGAGTAAGAAATAATCTTCGTACGGTCTCCGGTCATCATGCGACTTCTCTGGGTCCATGTTTAGAGGCGATGCCTGCGGACTATTGCGAGGCTAGATAAGTCCCAAGTTGAGCAAGCACTAGAACTCGGAGCGGGCTACACGGAGCTTGTCTGGAGTCAGCCTGCGAGGTCAAGCACAGACCGGGGGCACTTGTGTAAAAACGTGATGAGCCATGACCGTGGTGATTGGAGGCAGGTTGTTGTTTGGGTGGAAAAGATTCGGGTATCCCTTGAATAAACTACCAAATTCTGCTTCGGAAGTGGAAAAGGGCGTCACGGTTGCCGGTGATTGGGCTTGAGCCAGGGAGCCGACCATTAAACTCGATGTTACTCGACCTACTAGCTGTCGCCCACCGGGATTAGTTATCAAACCACAACTTTCCAAAAAAATCTAAGACTTGGAAGGTTTGGAGCGCCTGGGTGAATAAGAATGCCCGCTGGAAAGGACGGCGCAGGACAAGGTCTAGAGTGAGAAACCGACTGTCGTATGACGGGAATAAAGTGCCGTTGGAGGTTTGCAGTGTCCGGGCTGTAAAAGAGATAGCTGATCTTTTTGAAATCAGTGTGGTACCGACCTCCGCTTCCTTGTCGAGTAGGAAAGGCATAAAGTTTGTCTTGTCTTTCGGGTAAATGAGGCGACTAGGAACAGGGCCGCCGGTAGGGCTTGGCGCCATCACCTGGTAGGGGCGGAAACTGAGGGCTTTTACACTTGCGAGCTCTGAGTCCGAAACGGCTGCGGAAGTAGCACTTGCCTGATAGGTAATTTGGCTCAAGGCTTAGCAATTACATATTTACATCCGGTCACTTCTTCCACCATCACTCCGTCCGCCTCTCCAGGCGAGATGTCCACTTGGTTCATCACTGACTCCACTCACATCCAGCCGCCCAACTTCGTAACGGTGTTCGTCGGCTGCTTGTTGTTTTTTCATATCCGGTATTCTATCTTGATAAATCCTCTCAGACAATCTCGACGGCTGCGCTTCTCTGGTCATCGTGTTCAGCCCTTAGATAACGATAACTACTACGTAAATACTAACTTTTCATTTAAATACTCATCTCCTTTGCAAACCGTGTATCTACTTCTATCATGGCTACTTACCGAAAATTGATCTGTAGCTCAATTCTCATTTCCACGTTGGTGCATCACATTCCACTTTTCTGAAAGTAAATAATCTGTTCAACGATTACTTTTTTACGTCCGGCCACTTCTTCCACCATCGCCCAGGCCATCTCTCACTACAGATGAGTCCTTCACTGGCTATTTAGTTGACTCAGCCGATATTCGGTAGCTAAACTTCATAAATGTAATCTTCCACGGATATTTCTTGTTCTTTGTTCGCAAGTTCACTCCTTTCGTCGTCTGATTTCCAATCCCAAGGCCTTCCACACTCCGCGAGGCTCTATGGCTGGTTCACGTCTCCATTGGAAACTTCTTTTTCCTCACGGGGAACGAACTTTCCGTCAAGTCTATCAGATTATTTCGTTGCGCAGTCCCTTTTTTGTAATATCTGAGTAAGATTCTACTACCTCTAACCAGCTACACTCTGGCCAGGCCGGCTCGGCCACCCAACCTTGATTCCAAATTTGCCGGATGCCGCCATAAAGAGTAACTCAAATATCTGAATCACCCTCTTGGAATTCGGATTCTACTCCCGAATGTACCATCTGCTTTTGCGCCGCAACATGCCCCGGGTTGTCCAAAATAAACCGTTATCATTATCATTACTATCATTATCAAAATGACCGCTGGTTGGGCTTTGTTTGTGAGGGATGTTGACTGTGCCTTCTTATTGTCCAACCACTTGCCTCAGAACGCGAAACTCCTGAGGCAACGTCTGGATTTCAGGGTTGCTACTTGGTGCCTTGTGGTAAATGCTTTTCCACGTAGGGTTGACGACTTCATCAAGCGGAGCGTTGATGGTGGTAATGAAGGCGTAGGACTGCAAGGCAAATACCCTTGCATGATCGAGGGCTTTGTCTGCAGCACCTGTACACTTATCTAAACTGTCGATTCGCAATGAAACAGCTACTATGCTTTGGGCATGCAGTAGGAGTCGTTGCATCCATATCCGAAGCAGGATTGCATTGTCCATGGACATCGTACCCACCAATGAATGCTTTTTCTGTAACAACTATGGTAGTGTCACATCTTCCAGTTGGACTTCGGAAAAAAGGTGCTGGATAAGCTACTCCTCCGACGCCATTGCGTGCTTATAGAGAGCTTCTCAGGGTATATCACACAAGTAGCGTTCCGGGGGGTTCATAACGATATCCCAGGCTGACAGGATCTCTTTGGCTGGGGTTGCCGAGAGCAGCTTACCGTATCTAGATCGATGGCTAGATATGCAAGACTACTGAAAGCGAACCTCTAGGATGACAATGAAAACTTTCGGGCGTTCCGGTGTGAAGTCCGGGATTTTCACGGGCCTTGCGTGGCACGCCGGTTCACAATCCGGCATATGACCTGTGTTTTTGGGAAAAGGGTATTCATTGTGTAAACAAACTAGGCTGGGATTCTAAAGTGTTGGCTAGGCCCTATATGAAAAATCATGAAAAAAAGGGCAGTGAAAATTGACTGGAGCGATGGCTATCACCAAAAGGAATGTGGCTTAGCCTAAAATACATGTGTGCCGTTGAAGGTTTCCAGCGGGAATAGCCATCTTTTTATCCGACGAAATTTTCATTAATTTTGGAAAGAGCATGTCACCGAAAAAGAAAAAACCACCGTGAACTTAAACTGGGCAAGTTAACTTGGGTGGAGTTATTATAAAACTATAAGTGAAACGGGCTCGTCGACTATGGAAGTGCACACCCCCTCAGCTTCTGCGATCTCGTTCTTCTGGGAAGTCAACCAGAAAGTACCGTGGAGTGCCAACCGCATGTATTCTCACAGGGCCTGAGTACAGAGACCGCACGCTGGCTTGTGCCGAGAAAGTGTGTTGGACATGGAGCCAGCGGCTGCAGCGTGCGCGAAGTGTACAGCCAAACAAGTGGTAGACAGTGGGTGATGGGCCAATCACTATAAAAGTGATCGCTTCCGCGTCGAGATCACTCGGTGCATGGGGCAATCCGAGGTAACTGGTTAGGAATTTTGTTAGTGCTGACATAGACAAACTTCGCACTAGAGCGGCGGAGCTGATGTGGGAAACGTTAGATGATACTACTATCGAGGGACGCTGGAATGTAATGAAGAGATCACTAAATGCCCACCAGGACGAGCTCACACCCTCGAAACGAAGTAGTGGAGGAGGAAATCCAGTATGGTGGAAGGCTGCAATAGCCAAGGCCGTCAAGCGTAGAAACCGTGGCTGGGGCCTTCACAAAGGGTCCGACAGTCAGTTAGCTGAGCTCACAATACCAAGTTTCTCAATGAGACGGTGAGCCCTCATGAACTGCTAAGCGGGATTTTGGGCTTAAATTTTCCAAACGCGTGAGAAAGCGGCCAAAAGCAACTCGGTAGAAGAGTACAGTCAAAGGGCTCAGTAAAGGATGAGCTAGGTCCCCTCTCCACTGCCGATCATGGTATCGCCACCTATGATCAGAGCAATGCAGGTGCCCAGGGTGCATACTTTGGCAGCGCACAAAAGGTGAATAGTGGGGCAGTAGTCGACCTGAAGCTGCTGCACCCTCCGCCAGATTTAGACGAACGAAATTTTTCGGAGGGAGTCTTGATTTAGTATCTGTAGCTGTCAAATATCCAAGAGTGGGCCGGCCCCGACGGCATCTACTTGTCGTCAGTCAGTTGGTGGATGCCGTAGCTCCACCGGTATGTAATCTGTACATGTTCACCTCGGAACAGGGCAAGTTGCCTCAGGACCGGAAACCGCGGTGGTCATGGCAATATATACGAGTGGATATAAGTCAGCCATGGGTGACTATAGACCGGTAAGCCTAACCAGCCTCCTTATGGTGATTCAGCAGCTGTCACACGTGATACGGTCAGATACAGCTTCGCAACTACACACACGGATCAGCCTCAACCAATCAGGATCGTCGCGGGCACGTTCGACAAAGGCTCCTCATGATTGGTCATCTTCGAGTGTATCAATCATATTCCCTAATTTACCACATTTATACAAACCCGTTCTGCAATACAACTAACGTGCTATTTCGCGGCCCCGGTCTTCTTGCTACTTAGGTTTGCATGGTTCTGGGTGGGGGCAGCTTCAATCCGGACCGACATTTCAGTTCAATAAGACCAGTAAAGTTCTGTGCAAAGAGCTAGTAAAGATCTTACGGGCTCACGTCCTCAATCACCTACTACAGAATTCTATGCTTCTCCCAAATCAGCATAGATTTTTAAAAAGAGACCGTGCTTGACCATTCTCCTGGGCCTCCTAGAAGAGGTCACTCGAAGAGCGGATGATGGAAAATAGATTGAAGTGCATTATCTCGACCTCAGAAAGGCATTTGACTCAGTGAACCATCTTACTTTACTGATCACTTTGCGGTCATTTAGTATAAGTAGATATATCCAGAAATGGCTAAAGGACTCTCTTACCAGTGGAGGGTTTTTACCGTCAAAGCAGGTAACAAGAGCTCGAAATGGGAAAACGCCACCGGTGAGTACCCCAAGTTTCCGTACTGGGACCACTGCTGTTCCTTCCGTTTATAAATGATTAGGCCTTGGACCTGAAGTCACCAGGCTTCTTTTTGCAGACTGCGTGAAATTAGTGGGGGCTCATGGGGAAGAGTGGCTAAGCAGAGACATAGTTACCGATCTTAACTGGACAGACAGGTGGGACTCACCTCTCAGCGCTGAGAAACGCCACTTGGTAGCTTGGATGGCGATAGGCCTGACGGTTGTACACGACCAAGGCCCATTTACTGTTGCGGCAGTAAATATGGTTGAGGGCCTTGGGCTTTTGGTGACTTCTCATATCAAGCGAACGGATCAGTACGCAGCAGCTGTACAAAAGGCACGCCGTAAGCTCACCAGGTGGAGATCAGAGTTGTCGTATCGAAAACAAAGGGTTTTCATGCCAGTGTATGTGTCCATATTAATAATAGTTTATTTCGGATAACCCCGAATCATGCTGCAATGCAAGATCAAACGGTACAGTTGAAAGCTGAATGAAAGTTACAGTGGGACTGTACAATTATAAGAACGCGATTGAATATATGAGAAGGCATTCAAGTCAATTGCTGCAATACCACCCGGTGAATTTAAACTGAAGGTCAGGTGGTTGATCCGGCTGGAGGTAGGCGTAGTTATTCTGCCAAAATGTGGGGTTGATGGAGAGTGGTACAAAATCACACAAATCCTGCAGAAGGAAGACTGTCCTGTCGAAGAACTAAACTAGATTGACGGATACGTGGATATCGTGAAGAATAAACATTCCTGAAAGAGACGTATTCAAGCAATAGAGCTTTACAATGTATGAGAGGAGTTGCGATGAAAAATTAGACGATAACAAATTGTGGCATAATACATAAAGACCAAGAAAATCGGTCGAGGATAGCAATTTTGGGGTACAGTGACCGTATACCGATTGAGCCAGTTGTAATACGAAACGGACAACACACTGGACTGTGGGTGTAAAATTGATGGTGAAAGAAGTGACCGGATAGAGCATATAGACTTTGAGAGTATTGTTTTGCTTTAAGAAAAAATGAATGTAATGCATCAGCATGAGCTAGGAATTATCGAGAAAATCGTTGCGTGGTGCTCAACTACAACAATAGGATGGACAGAGCTGGAAAAAACGATGAAGTGATGGGCAGAAGACTATCAGTTTATGTTTGATACAAAAGGTGGACCACTTTGTGGCGACAGAACAGAAATCTGCGACACAAGAGCTTATCAGATGTGCAAAAGTGGGACACGATACCTTGCAAGATGAGGACATTGCAATGCAACAGCCTTAAGTGGGCAAACAGCGGAGCTGGCAGAGAAAGCAAGCAAACACAGAGTCGTTGATTATTGGGAATCTCAAGAGATAAATTTCGCAGTGTCATATACTGTCTGGAGATTGTGGTACGGAATTTAGTGACAGCAATAAATGCGTTGTTTCTCGAGTATATCGGTAAAAGTAGCAAAAAGAGGTGGGCCTTGTCTTAGAGAGTGGTTAAGTTTGCAAATAAGACTGGTGAGTAGTTTGGCATGAAACCGCGGGAAGTGGACTGGGAATAATGAGCCAGAACTGTTGATGGGTTTTTAAGTATACGATAATTGTGCACCAAAAAAAACAACTTTTGCGGACGAAAAAAGCGTTAGGTTATGAAGGCAAATTTGAAGCGACCACGATGGAGAGTCAATGTTGGCTGGAGGAGACAGCAACATTTTGAGTATATGAACGGTATTCCTTTTGTTCTGTTTTCTTGTTTTTTTCAATCCGCAACCGGCGCTAGTGGTTGGGGCTGACCGTGCGCTGGACACCCAACCTGAAAACCATTTCTGGAGGCAGGAGGTGCGATCTACCTAGTTGCGCCCGCACATCGTTGCAGACGTCCTGCACGCCCGATGTGCACCGGCCAAAGCGGGGGATCTGTCCGCGCCCCGCACCGGCGGGATTTGCACAGGTGATTTTGGTCGAGATCATACAGGCGTAGAGATGGCGTAGTCTAAGAGATTGTGGGGGATCCAGATTTAAAGCCGGACGGTTGGGCCAGATATTTCGCTGGTGTTATCTCCGGACCATTCCAAGACATCAAATGGGAGATGCGGGCCGGTTGGTGTCTGGAAGCATAAGAGTAGAGCGGCGCATTCTGGGATGCTCCCAGCTGAGGATCAATGGTCAATGGTGAAAAGAGAAATCTAGTAATGTAAACACAGACTACTTTGGGAAGAATGAGGACTGTGAGCCATTGGGAGTGAATGGAAATACAAAAATAATGACCAAAACTAGGAATAAGAATGATGATTTAGAAGGTAAGTGGTGGTCACTGGAACTGGATTAAGTGTTGGGACGCTGAGGCAAAATAAAGGAGAGGAATGGGGTCAGTTCGGACCGAGTAAAGCGAATTAAGTATGATATAGATAATATGTAGGAGACGTTGAAGCGCGTGAATTGGGGAGAATCTAACAAGAGCAGTGTCAGTGATGTAAGTCATTCTAAAGGGTACTAATATGCTGGCGATGGAGAAGGCATATGGGGTAGGTGATGTCGACGTTGCAAAGGATGTTAACCGGGTTGTGCTTTCTTTCTCTATTCAAAAATCTAGGTTACCCTCATAAGCTTGTTCCAACGTGGTGCACATATGGGTTAACTGTAGTACTTTTGGCGACATCTAAGTATTTTGTAGGGACAATTTTGAAACGGTCTAGTGTCTGGCAGGCCCGAATGTCTTCGGGCAGTCGGTTCCAAATGCGAGAATAAACGGTGATGAAGAACCTCTTTTAGAAAACAGTGTTCAGGCATGATCACATTTCTACAGGACTTGGCCAGTTTCGGGAAGAAACAAAGTCTTGCAAATTGCATGGCTGAGGGGCAGGAGGGCAAGATGTACGAGCGGAGACTCCAAGACCCCGAGCCCTTATCTCCATGGGAAGTAGGAGACTAAGAGGAGACCTCATAGAGAGATTTAGGATAATAAAAGGCTTTTTGGGCTTAGATTCGAAGGTCTATTCCATTTGGCCACGGACTCCCGAAAAAGATGTCGTGGGAAGAATTTGGTGAAAGTTTAATCTCGGTTGGTGGCGAAATCTCACTTCTTTAGTAACAGGGTGGCCAACCGCTGGAATAAACTGACAGAAGAGGCAACAGAACTGGGAACGGCCCAGGTTTTAAAGGAGGGCCCTAGATCGTGAATGGAACGAAATCATTCCTGACTGTGACCTAGAAGAATGTGTTTAGACGCACTGATGTGGATGTAAAGAACAAATGTTGAAAATCCTTCCAAACGCTCCACTTGCTTTGTGAAGCTAACTATATTTTACATTACTTTGAAAAGCTCTTTCATACACCACACTTTTGTACAGTTGTTTATTTATGTGAGACGGTTGACTTTGGCCTTGAACCGTTTCCGACTGCAGTGCTTGAGCCACCGGGATATGAACCTTTGGGTTTTACTGTGGAGTCTGCTTGACCGCATATTGGGGTTTGTATGTATTTGTCTATTTTGTGATATTCAATTTAGTGCCGCAGAAACTACTGACCAATCTTTTTCTGGTTTTGGGAGTCGCTTGAATTGGCCACGCGTTGCTCGATTTATGAGTAATGATTTGCAGTGAACACTAGTGTCCTTTGATGTGATCTATTGTTGAAAGTCTCCCCTTGTTGCAGGTTCACCCAGTGAAGGCCAAGAGGCCGTGCGGGGCACGGTCCAAAAATCTTGCTGTTTGAAATCCGATGGGTTTTCAAGACAAAACCTTTCGCGTGACTCAAGCTAAAGGGAATGCCCTCCTGCACTGTCCGGTGATCTACGTTCCAGCTCACTGGCATTAGCAGATATAAGGTAGTCAAGATTTGTATTTTTAACACACTCTCCCTTTCCCATTGCCCAATTATTCAGCAAACTACCTCCCAGCCCACCGGTCACTTTCGGCTAACAAGATAATCACAAGATAAGGGAACGTTTAGGCTTCAGCCTTGTACTCATGTACAACTTCAAGACCTCAAGACATAATGCCCCTCATAGTTGACGTACGATGAGTATTCAAGTTTTCCACCATATTTTAGTGGGGATTCGACGAAATAACCTGCGCCGAGGTGGGTGCTTATCCGGTGTGCATACGGCCTAAGGAATCCGGGAAGCTGCATTTGCCTTGGGACACACATCTCGTCCTTTCAATTTGAGTCCATCATTATCTGTATTGATTTGATTCTGAATAATGTCAATTCCTTCCACCATTAATATAACCACTTACTCAGAAGAGGCTACTTTCCCCATGATGGAATGTGGTTTCCATCAGTGGCCAAAGTCACACTGCTCAATCTGGACATGACAGTCCTTCACAATGCGCTGTAAACGGATGCATCAAAAAGTGCAGTCCAAAGTGAGGCTGCACAGAAAGTCGAGGTAAAGGCTATCGTCCGCACCCTTAAGGATGAGTTAACCAGCCTGAGGAGCTCGATTGTCAAAGCCCTCCCGGTATCCCAAGCAACCGGTCAGGTGTGCAGAGTATCTGAGCAGCAAGTTCTTGATGTCGTCAAGATTGTGCAAGCCACCGAGAAGTGCTCTAAGCGAGTCATACTTTGGGGTAGCTTTCTCAACTTGAATCACCTCCACGACACCTTTGCCAAAGTTTTTAACTGCCTTAGGCTCCCTCTCCCACTTAAGTTGGTCCACTTGGTTGGTAACCAAAAAACACCAATCGGGTACACGGCATTTTAATTGAAGTGGATCCCACAGACGCAGGCAGATGAACTGTTTCCTCAGCCGCGAAGCTGACGGAGGAAATAAAAGTGCTCAACGAATTATCAATTGACAAGCCACTTCACTTAAGGCTCCGCAGTGAGACGGCTAAGCCAGCAACTCCAAAGAAAGCCGTTCCCAAGCTCACAGTGCTTGTAACACACGTTTGAGCAATGCATAGCCAAATTCGCAACCGATCCCGAAATCAAAAGGCGATTATCCGTGATATTCTACGATACTAGATTATTGAATGAACAATAACACCAAAAGGATACAAACCTCAATAATGAGATCACAAGGACTCAACAAACGAAAACCCGAATTGCAGCGTGCGAGCAAGGAGCATGTGCGTCACGCAGGTCCAGAACAAGGATATGACAAAGTAGAGCTCTGGGCGCGAACAAACAACAATTGGTCCATAAAAACAAACAGTTCGTAAAGACACGTCAATAGTGTAGGCAAGTGAGTGATGTTAGGAAAAACACTGAATCGCAAAGGTTTTAGGGAGATTTTCCACGACCGGTCGGTACGCCGCCCACAAAAATCCTCCCGAATCCTTAGCAGAGTCAAAGGTTTGGTATAAACATGCTGATTCTTTCTACCTGCCCAGGCCCTGCTGCCAATGCGCGCGCCTAATGCTCGTCGTCAACGTTCTACTCATGGTCTCACCTAGTCCGTTGGTCACATAGACGCGGGGCTATTCTACAGCTTCCACGAGAACAATTGACCGATGGCGGGCGTGTAGGGGAAACATAGATGCTGTCCTTGGAAGGGCCGTCCTGCCCTGGCCGCATGTACTTGCGTGAGTGTGTGTGTATTATGTAGTCTCCGCTATTTCCGCATATGCAAGAGACATTTCAGTAACGTCAACAAAGGCAAATTGCGAACACCATCACAGGTTTGATAGGGGTTGCGTGACACAGCGTGCATCTGGTATGTGCGTATGCGTCTGGATGTATAATGGAATCAAAAGTATCACCACACATCAAAAGAGGGCCTTCTGCAACGTCAACGAAAGACTGTGAGCACTGTAACGGTTTTGACGGAGACCATGTGGTACAACGAGCACAAAGTAGGTGAGTTTGTGTCGGGATGTATGATGGTTCGATACGTCAGTGTGTCGAAATTGCTTCCATATATGGGGTGTCTTTACCCACCTCGACGACTGGTGTGAAACAGTCTACTGGGCCTCTGCCTTATCAGCTCCTCCGCCTTTGCTCTCGAGTAGGTTAATACTGCGTATGTCACGAACGGGCACTCCGTTAGCCGTCTTCATCTTCACCGTCCTTACCATTCCGTCAGTGCTTTTGATGGTTTCCATAACTACTCCCAAGGATCAGGTGCTGAAAAGCGCGCGTTCGTCTTCGATCATCACCACATCCCCAACCTTGAACGGTCATGTTTTGACCAGCCACTTCTGTCGAGTCTGCAGAGCCAGTAGGTACTCCCACAGCCATCGCCTCCAGAAAACCTTGGCAAGATAGTTCGCCTGCTTCCGCCCGTGGAGGTAGCTCCCACGAAGGTTTGCCGGCCCTTGGAAACCCTCGTTCGACCTTAACGTCAATAAGTCGTTCGGGGCGAGCGCCAGGTTGGTGGGGTCGCCGTTCATTACTGGAACCAGGGGGCGGTTGTTTAGGATTCTCTCTACCTCAGTCATGACGGTGTTCAGCGTCTCGTCGTCAGGCGGCTGCTGCTCCATGATTGGCAGCAATATCCGCCTGGAGGACCGGATCATGCGTTCCCCTACGCCGCCTAGGTGGCTGACTTGTGGGGGGATGAAATGCCATCGTATGCCGTAGGCCACGGTTCAATCCTGCAGTTCGTCCCTGTTTATGTTCTTGTTCCAAAGCTGCAACTCCCGGCGAGCGCCCACAAAGTTCGATCCATTACCTGAGTATACATCGGCCGGTACGCCTCGTCAGTTGATAAATCTTTGCAAGGCCAATAGGAAAGAATCCGTCGTCATCGAATGTGCGACTTCTACGTGTACCGCGCGTGACTTCATGCAAGTCATGATACATCCATATGGCTTTTCTAATCTCTTCCTGCACTTGACCCACAAGGGCCCGAAATAGTCCAACCCGGTGTCACTGAACGGCCACCAGCCCGCAGTCTCCCTGCATTCCGGTAGCGGGGCCATGTGTTGTTTGCCAGCCATGGTATCGCGTCTCCTACATTGCACACAACGTCGGATTACGCGTTTTACAGTCTCTCGTCCTCTCAGCAACCAAAGGCGCTTTCGGATGACGCTCGTCACGTGACTTTTCCCGGCATGCCCCTCCACTGCGTGGACTTGTTGGATCATTAGCTCTACTACAGGGTGTCCCGCAGGCAGCTGTATGGGGTACTTTGTGTCGAAGCTCAGGCGGGCGTTGGTCAGCCTACCATCCACCCGCAGCAGTCCGTCGATGAGTTTGGGGTTTAAACGCTTCAGCTCGCCTCTTGGAGATGGCATGTCTTTATTGGTCGGCCCCACTTATTCCGCCCTCTTGAGTTCTCGGGCGAAAGCCTCGCGTTGTATCATTCTGAAAATATCGTTTTCTGCGCTTGTAGCTCATTGGGACCTATCGGGCCGACCCCTATCCGGCCTGAGGGCCGTAGCCCTTTCATGACTAGTAAATTTCTCTTGAACCTGGTTAACCAAACTAGCGAACGAAGTGTCTTCATCCAGGAAGAGAACCTGACCAATCGCGATAAAATGGGTGTCGCTTCGACGACGTTGGCCACCATCACGACGCCTTTGATTTCCAGTTCTACTTCCGTAGGAGGTTTTAATTCGAAAGCGGGCCTGTCCTGTTTAGGCACCTGCAGGAAGTTTGGACCTCTCGTCCACGTGTCTAGTTGCCTGAAGTTGTTCGCACCTCGGAAGCACAGATCGGCTGGATTGTCGCCAGACCTGACATGATTCCACTGGTTCGTGGCTGATTCATCGTGGATAATCGTGATTCGGTTAGCGACGAAAGTACTAAACCGGCTCCGGACGTTGTTAATATAGTAAAGTACTAGCGCTGAGTCCGTCCAAAAGCTAACCGACCAAATATAGAGGTCAAAACATCTTTTCACAGCTTGCACCACCCTGACTGCCAACACGACTGCGCTGAGTTCAAGGCGTGGGATCGAGACCGACTTCAGTGGAGCAACGCGGGCTTGGCGAACATGATCCTCGTAGTATATTGTCCATCTCCCGTGCACCATCGTCCGTACACCACAGCTCCATAACCGACTTCGGATGCATCGGAAAAGGCATGTAGTTCTCCAGTCCGTGTCGTATGGCCAGGAGTCAAACATCGTGGGATTCTTATGTCCCCTAATTTCTTCAAGGTGTTCAAAAAGTCTTCCCAGTCCAACCGGTCCCCTCGGTCCAGTGACTGGTCCCAATCAACTTTCTTACGGCACAGCCGCTGCAGCAAGATCTTTCCGGGTAGCAGCCGTGGTGAAACGAAACCGAGCGGGTCGAACAAACTTGAGACAGCAGATAGTATGCCACGGCGGGTTATTGGCAGCTCGGGAACGTTTAGCTCGAAAACAAAATCGTCCGTTTCCGCGTCCCATTGTATTCCTAAGGTGCTCTCGATAGGAAGTGGAGAGCCGTCCAGATCTCTTACACTTTCGGCCTTTTCGTGATACGGGATGGCCTTCAGCACTTCTGAAGCGTTCGACATCCATTTAGTTAGATGGAAGCCGCCCTCTTCCAGTAATCTTGTCAGACCCCTGAACTGCTCTAGAGCTGATTTCACATCATCGAATGACCCAAGGTAGTCGTCGATGTAGAAGATCCCGCTGACGCTTTCTACCACCGTCCGATGTACTAGATCGCCATGTTTGTTCGTTGATTCTCGGAGGGCGTAGTTCGCACAAAATGGTGACGATATGGCTCCGAAAGGGTGGACGGTCATCCTATAATTCACCACTGCGTTGTCCCGGTCGCTCCCTTCCCACCACAGGAAACGCAAAGCATCCCGTTCTCCTACCGGAATCTTCACCTGATGGAACATTTCCCCAATGCCGGCAGACAAAGCCACTTTACCCAATCTGAGGCGGCACAAAACATCGATCAGTGGTGTGGTCCAGTCAGGCCCCTGTAGTAGGCGATAGTTTCACGACTTGCCCTGGAACTTGGCCGCACAGTCGAAAACCACGCGCAGTTTATTGGGTTTCTTGGGGTTGATGACCGGGTTATGAGGCAAATACCAGATGCCCTTTTTGCCGTCGGTGTTGGCAGGCACCTTTTCAACGTAGCCGAGGGCTTCGTTTTGCTTCATCAAATCCGCGTATCGTTCCCACAGATTCTGGTCTCGAATGAAGCTTTCTTTCAGTCGTAGTAATAGTTGGAGAATATGATTTCCGTCGTCAGTCCACGGGTCGGCAGATGTGCGCCATGGGAGGGGAACCTCGAACTGTTTTTTGAGGCCTCTAGTGCCTTGCCGCACCGTTTGTAGAGCGAAGTGATCCTCCTGAGACAACGATGGTCTTTCGTCGCCAATGTCATGAAACTCCTTTTCATACAGCAGCTGCAGATGGTATTCTATGCGGTCCATTTCGGGGGATAAATAAGTCACGGAACCACGTACACTTACTAGACCGTATAACATCCATTGCAGTGCCGTGCGTACGGCATAAGATGCCTGGCGGTCGCCCACTCTCTGGTCAGGCACCCAATGCGCCTCTGGCACGTCGCAGCCGATGAGGAGATCCACTTCATCATCTTTCCAGTCTACAACGGTGACATCCTGCAGGTAGGGCAACCTAGTCAAGACTGCGTTGACCGGCCTTGGTGCTCGCATGGGGAGATCCACTAACGTGAATAACTCCGATGGTTCAATTTCCTCGTTAGTGTCTAGAGAGATGAGTTGCAGCCTTAATCTACCGGCAGTCATTACCTGTGTTCCGCCCACCGTGCTCACTGCCAACGACGTCGCACCCTCAGCGAGTTGGTGTTTGTCGGCAAACCGCTCTTTCACCAGAGTAGTGTCGGTTCCACTATCAACGAAAGCCAACGCTTTGACCACCCCAGTTAGGGTCACTACTCCCATGGCCACTACGCCTAAACGTACCGGTTTACTGGCAGATCGTGACGCTGAACAAATAACACAGGGTTTGGTACTCGCCTCGGGTAAGGTTACTCTCGCCTGGTGCAGCAATCTATGGTGTCTGCCCGTGCAGCCCTCGTAACCACACCGGTTCCTTATCCTACAAGCTGCCGCCCGGTGCGTGGTGTTGAGACAAATAAAACACGCTCCTGCCATTCTCGCCATTCCCCACCGTTCGTCTATTGTGGCGTTGCCGAACTTGGGGCATTCTGGTAGGCCATGGCTAACACCACAAGATCTGCAATTTGGTATTGCCGTGGCGCTGCGTGAAATGGCGTGCGCACTGGTCCACAGTTGATATTTTGGATGTTCCCGTGCAGGGGTTTGAGCCTGGCTAGTACTGGGCTTGTCTGCCCGGTTGCTGCCCCGGATAAGTCGGCCGAACCTGCTGTCGGCTGTCTTGGTTGGCCTGTCCAAGTGTTCGGTCAGGTCTTCGAAGTTAGTCTCCCTGTAGCTTCGGCTTATCCGTTCCGCTTCTTCCGCCCACCGACCCTGTAGTTCGGGAGAGAGGCTTTCCAACGTGTGCACGACATCTAGGCCAGCCCTGTAACCTAAATGGTCGGGGACTATTGAGCAGTTTTGCATCTTAATCACCAGGTCGGTCATTGTGTAGACGTCGCCCTTGGTTCTCTTTGCCCCTACCATCACGCCCTCTATTAGGTTACGGGCTACTTTGAACAGCCGGCCAAACAAATCCCTTAGAATCTTCCTTGTTCTTGTGTAGCCTTGTTCCTGGTCGAGCATGGTGCACCCGTCGATAGCTTCTCTTGCTCGGCCTCGACAGTAGTGAGTCAGGTAGAGGAGCCTTTGCCCGAAGTCGGTTATCTTATTTTCGACGAACGTTTCGAACTGCTTGACGAACTTGCAGTAGGGTTCAGATCGCCCGTCTAAAACCGTTAGTTCTACCCTTGGCAAATCGATGGATGTGTTTTGTAGTCGGCGACCGGCGCCCCGACCTACCGGAAGTGTCACAGTCGTTGGTCTCATGCTCGCGCTCTTTCTGTATACACTTTTTTTCTGCTTCCTGGGCCTGTTGTCTAGCCGATAGTAACTGTTGTTCTAGGTCTAATATCCTCAGCCTATATTGATCAACATCTTACAATCCATATTGCACTCATCAACACATGAACTAGCACTGACGGGACTAGGCGATCTAACATTAACCAAAGAATCAAATGTACCCAAAAAACCCCAGTGACTTGCCGTAATACTTTCTGTCCTGGTTCCAATGTTTTCGATCCTTTCCTTGGCATTTTGCGTGTTTTGCCTCGTTCCAAATTGATCTATTGAGTATTGTAACACACGCCTGAGCAATGCGTAGCCAAATTCGCAACGGATCACGAAATCAAATGGCAATTATCCGTGATATTCTACGATACTAGATTATTGAAGGAACAATGACACCAAAAAGATACAAACCTCAATAATGAGATCACAAGGACTCAACACACGAGAAACCGAGTTGCAGTGTGCGACAAGGAGCACGTGCGTCACGCAGGTCCAGAACAAGAATATGACAAAGCAGCGCTCCGGGCGCGAACAAACAACAATTGGTCCATAAAAACAAACAGTTCGTAAAGACACGTCAATAGTGTAGGCAAGTGAGTGATGTTAGGAAAAACACTGAATCGCAAAGGTTTTAGGGAGATTTTCCACGACCGGTAGTTACAGTGCTGCGCGTCGTCAAGGAAACTCATCTTGAGGATCGAGCTTCATGCCCACCATCCGTCGTTGCCCTATTCGCTCCATCCCCCGTCGCGGAAAGTATCCCCAGCAGTAGACCCAGCAGTATTAAAAATTTGGCTCCTGGAAAATGTATCCCAGATCCCAAAACTGCTAATAGGCCCGTTTTACCGGACGAAACTCACCCATCTTCGAGCCGGGACATAAACCTGCAACCTGTTTCCGCTGAACGCTGCATTGAGGAGGTTAACTCTTAGCCGCAAGCACGATTTTCGGACTCGATTCCCGTCCAGCGAATGGAGACGCAGAACGATAGCAATTGATGGGTTTTAGTAACTATATTGGTTGCCCTGTATAAGTGATAGGAGAAGGGAGAGTGAACGAGCTAATGGCCAGAGCTGATGAGCTGGAGCTCGCCTTGCCGTTTGTTGCGTAGCGTGAAGTAAGTTTCAATGAGCTCGACTTTTCCGGTACCAGATGGACTTAAACAAATCAGACTTCAAGCAACCAGTCGATTGAAGGAACCGACGCTAGACCGATTCCTGACCTAATAAAAAGCCTGGTCAACATTTGCTAAGCCAATTGCATACCTCAGCGGATGACTGCTGAGGATCACCCAAATGTCCTAAAGGGTTTCTAAGATAGGCTGACGTGTCCGACCGAAGAAGATTATAATACCGCACTGGTTAAATCGGGTTTGGATGAGTGAAAGTGCTTTAAAGTACTTTTGTCCTGATTATAAGCCACTTAATGTGACTGAGAAGAAAGATTGGAAAAGGAAAATCGCTCGTAGCTGGGGGAGGGCCTGACACCGGAGTTGGCCACTTTTGGGGAGCGATTGTCAATCCTAAGTAAATCTAAGTGAAAATACCTACTCGTAAACAAGGCTCGCCTAAGCCCTCGGCTCGCAATTGCATTTCAATGAGTTTGGTGCCTGCGAAGCCGGGACAAACGCACCAGAAGAGGTCTCTGGTGTGCTGATGCAAAACAGGATCACGAACAAGGAGGCTCAGAGTTGTCAATCACGCAGTACGCACGAAGGTAAATCTCAAGGAGCAGCCCACCCTTTTCGGATGCTGAAGGATGAAGACTATCCGCGTGGCACGATACCTCCCAATTACTAAACGTCAAAACCCACCAGTCCCCCAAAAGACTGTTTACCCTCTAGCCCCCCAATATCTTCATCTGTCGACTACCCCAGGGCCTCCTTTGCACCCCAACACTCGCATTCGCCCAAATCCTCAAACCCAAAATCAATTGTCTCTGGCGATCCGGCAACAACTGCTGAGCATGTGCTCAAGAGTTTTTACAGCAGCTGCCTGAGTGTGCTGGCCAAAATCCCGGAGCTTTGGCAGTATGCACTGGATAAGGCGCCTCAGATCACAGCCCTAGCAGAAACCTGGCCTGCTCTGATATGCTTGATGCATAAACATCCATTACGGGACACGTCACAGTAGGGCAGGACACAAGCAGAAGTCGTGCCGGCGAGGTTATCATATATTAGGATATCTCTGTCCACCCAACAAAAAATAAAAACTCCTAAGTTTCAAGCATTGGTGGTTTCTCGGTTCTGTATAAATTCTAAAGGACGGACACCGTCTCGCACGCAATTCGACCGATAGCCTAAGTCTCGTAGACCTATTAGGCTCCCCAAAAATCTACATAGAATTCACCTGTCTGTTGTCCACTGGTGACTTCAACTCACCCAGTATCGACTAGCAAGGAGGTGATGATACTGATATCACCTTTGGTAAGCCACTCCCAGATCTCGTACTGAAGAACGCGTGGGCAAAGAACGTAAAAGATCCTACCAGATATCGCACAGGACATGCCCATCCCTAATAAACCTGGACATCACCAACGAATGGTTCCAAATAGACGTGGTGCACTACTTGCCACATCTCGGCAAAAGTGATCACATTATCATTGGGTTCGATTACATTGTGAAATGGCCTCCTACTTCCTCAGAAATCAAAACTTCGGGATCCTTCAAAAGGACCAATTTCGGCCAAGTCTGTGCATTTATTCGCTCCCGGTTAAATTCAGCTAACCTAAGTAACTCTGCTGATGAAATGGCAGAGAACCTCAGAGAGTTGACCTCCCTAGCTGATAGGCTATTTCTCCCCAGAATTCGTCTTTCACAGACAGGCAAGCAGCCCCTTCCTCTCCCCATTGGGGGCATTCTAGACCAAAGCTTATGCTTATGGCTTTTGCCAACACATATAGCAAGGACCTGCTGCTAGACCCGGCACCAAAAGTTGAGCACGCCACAGGAGGGTACATCATGATAATGGTATTGTTACATTCCTCGCAAATGGACGAGATGCATGCAGTAAGCATGATCAGAGTTTACAGTACACGCAAGTATAAAGAAGTGGACAAAACTGTGTCGATAGTGTACAAGGCAGAGTAAGGTGAAAGGCCAAGTTAGATTTGCCACCGTTTGAGGTAAATTCTGGAAGGTATACCCGGCAAAATAGAGGGTCAAGGTCCTCGCAGGAGAATGAATTGGTGAGGTGCAGCCGACTAGGAGGTGGAAAGGCTTCCGTGGGAAATGTTAGAAATGACACCAGCGGAGCGTTTTTCCCCCTTCGTGGGTCTAGCCGCTTGTGGAAGTTTTTCTAACACACGGCTCGTTCCCCCATTTAAGGAACTGTGCTGCGGTACACCAGCGGTGCGGTCGTCTCCCTCGGTGAGTGTAGCTGTTTTTGAAATTTTTAGAACACACAGCTCGTCCTCCTCCATTTAAGTTTATCTTTATCTGTGCTGACTACATCCTGAATAATGTCAATGCCCCCCACCATTGATATCACCGCTTGCTCAGATGAGGCTACTTTCCCCATGAGGCAGTGCGATTCCCCCTCCGTGGCCAATGCCTCACTCCTCAATCCGGACGAAACGGTCCTTCATAATGCGCTGGCAACGGATGCACTAAAATGTGCAGTCCAAAGTCAGGCTGCAGAGATAGCCGAGCTAAGGGCCACCGTCCGCACCCTTAAGGATGAGCTGTCCAGCCTGAGGAGTTTGGTAATCAAATCCCTCCCGGTGTCCCAGGCAGCCGATCAGGTTTGTAGAGTTTCTGAGCAGCAAATTCTTGACGCCGCAAAGATTTTACAAGATACCGAGAATTGCTCCAAGCGAGTCATCCTTTGGGGCCGCTTCCTCAGTTCAGATCACCCTCATGACACCTACGCCCAGGTGTTTAACCGCCTTAAGCTCCCTTTCCCACTTAAAGGTCGGTCCACTTGGTTGGTAACCAAACGCACCAACCGGGTTCACGGTATTCTCATTGTAATGGGTTCCGCAGATGCAGCCAAACGAATTGTTTCCTTGGCCGCAAAGCTCAAGGAAGAAATTAAAGGGCTCAAGGGCGTATCCATTGATAAGCCACTTCATCTGAGGCTCCGCAGTGAGAAGGCTAAGCCAAAAATTCCACAAAAAGCTGATCCTAAGCTCAGAGTGCTGCCAGTTGTCCAGGTAACTCGCCTTGAGGACCGAGCTGCATGCCCACCATCCCTCGCTTCCCTACTGACACCATTTCCCGTCGCCGAAAGTACTCCCAGTAGTAGGCCTAGTGCCACTAAACATCTGTCGCCTACGAAAAGCATCCCAGGCCCCATCATAGCCAACAAGACCGTTTTAACGGACGAGAATCACTCATCCTTGAGCCCAGACATGAACCTGCAACCTGTTTCTACTAAAAGAAGCAGTGAGGAGGTTAAAGCACCAGATAATATATCTGGTGCTGAAATGAAAAATAAGCTCACCAACAAGAGAACTCAGAATAGGGCATCAAGCAGTGCGCAGAAGGGCAAACCACAAAAGGCAGCCCACCCTTTTCGGAGACCGAAGGATGTAGGCCGTCCACCTGGATTGATACCCCCCAGGTTACTAGACATCAAAACCTACCGGTCCCCCCAGCAGTCTGCTTACCCTCTAGCCCCCCAATATCTTCAGCCCCCGACTCTCCCAGGACCTCCTTTCCATCCTCAAATCCCCCTCTTTCCCCCTCCTCAAACCCAAAACCAGCTGCCTCTGGCGATTCTGCAACAACTCCTGAGCATGTGCTCAAGTGTTTTTACAGCAATTGCCTGAGTGTGTTGAATAAGATCCCGGAGCTTCGGCAGCTTGCAGTAGATAAGGAGCCTCAGATCATAGCCCTCAGAAACCTGGCTCACCCCTGACATACTTGATGCCGAAATATCCATTCCGGGATACTTCACAGTAAGGCGGGACTCCAGTAGAGGTCGTGCCGGCGGGGTCATCATATACTACGATAACTCGATCCCTCCTCCCACCTTACTGACAACACCAACCTTTTCATGTATTGATTGTCTGTGGGCCGTGTTTAACCTCTCTAGGACAGATACTCTATTGCTTGGTGTTGTCTACCGTCCTCCCGCATGCAATCCAACTGACAGCATAGGTCTCATAGACTTATTAGGCTCCCTGAAAAGCTATACAGACTTCACCCATCTGTTAGTCACTGGTGACTTCAACTCTCCCAGTACAAACTGGCAAAGAGCTGATGCCCCGGATATCACTTTCGAAAAACCCCTCCTTGATCTCGTACTGAAAAACTCATGGGTGCAGAACGTAAGAGATCCGACTAGATATCGCACAGGCCACGCCCCGTCCCTACTAGACCTGGTCATCACCAATGATCGGTTCCTAATAGATGTGGTGCATTACTTGCCGCCCCTCGGCAAAAGTGATCACATTCTCATTGGATTCGATTATATCGTGAAATGGCCTCCTCTTCCGTCAGAAACTAAAATTTTGAGATCCTTCAAAAGGACCAACTTTGACCAAGTCTGTGCATTTATTCGCTCCCGGTTAAATTCAGCTAACCTAAGTAACTCTGCTGATGAAATGGCAGAGAACCTCAGAGAGTTGACCTCCCTAGCTGATAGGCTATTTCTCCCCAGAATTCGTCTTTCACGGACAGGCAAGCAGCCCCTTCCTCTCCCCATTGGGGGCATTCTAGACCAAAGCTTATGCTTATGGCTTTTGCCAACACATATAGCAAGGACCTGCTGCTAGACCCGGCACCAAAAGTTGAGCACGCCACAGGAGGGTACATCATGATAATGGTATTGTTACATTCCTCGCAAATGGACGAGATGCATGCAGTAAGCATGATCAGAGTTTACAGTACACGCAAGTATAAAGAAGTGGACAAAACTGTGTCGATAGTGTACAAGGCAGAGTAAGGTGAAAGGCCAAGTTAGATTTGCCACCGTTTGAGGTAAATTCTGGAAGGTATACCCGGCAAAATAGAGGGTCAAGGTCCTCGCAGGAGAATGAATTGGTGAGGTGCAGCCGACTAGGAGGTGGAAAGGCTTCCGTGGGAAATGTTAGAAATGACACCAGCGGAGCGTTTTTCCCCCTTCGTGGGTCTAGCCGCTTGTGGAAGTTTTTCTAACACACGGCTCGTTCCCCCATTTAAGGAACTGTGCTGCGGTACACCAGCGGTGCGGTCGTCTCCCTCGGTGAGTGTAGCTGTTTTTGAAATTTTTAGAACACACAGCTCGTCCTCCTCCATTTAAGTTTATCTTTATCTGTGCTGACTAGATCCTGAATAATGTCAATGCCCCCCACCATTGATATCACCGCTTGCTCAGATGAGGCTACTTTCCCCATGAGGCAGTGCGATTCCCCCTCCGTGGCCAATGCCTCACTCCTCAATCCGGACGAAACGGTCCTTCATAATGCGCTGGCAACGGATGCACTAAAATGTGCAGTCCAAAGTCAGGCTGCAGAGATAGCCGAGCTAAGGGCCACCGTCCGCACCCTTAAGGATGAGCTGTCCAGCCTGAGGAGTTTGGTAATCAAATCCCTCCCGGTGTCCCAGGCAGCCGATCAGGTTTGTAGAGTTTCTGAGCAGCAAATTCTTGACGCCGCAAAGATTTTACAAGATACCGAGAATTGCTCCAAGCGAGTCATCCTTTGGGGCCGCTTCCTCAGTTCAGATCACCCTCATGACACCTACGCCCAGGTGTTTAACCGCCTTAAGCTCCCTTTCCCACTTAAAGGTCGGTCCACTTGGTTGGTAACCAAACGCACCAACCGGGTTCACGGTATTCTCATTGTAACGGGTTCCACAGATGCAGCCAAACGAATTGTTTCCTTGGCCGCAAAGCTCAAGGAAGAAATTAAAGGGCTCAAGGGCGTATCCATTGATAAGCCACTTCATCTGAGGCTCCGCAGTGAGAAGGCTAAGCCAAAAATTCCACAAAAAGCTGATCCTAAGCTCAGAGTGCTGCCAGTTGTCCAGGTAACTCGCCTTGAGGACCGAGCTGCATGCCCACCATCCCTCGCTTCCCTACTGACACCATTTCCCGTCGCCGAAAGTACTCCCAGTAGTAGGCCTAGTGCCACTAAACATCTGTCGCCTACGAAAAGCATCCCAGGCCCCATCATAGCCAACAAGACTGTTTTAACGGACGAGAATCACTCATCCTTGAGCCCAGACATGAACCTGCAACCTGTTTCTACTAAAAGAAGCAGTGAGGAGGTTAAAGCACCAGATAATATATCTGGTGCTGAAATGAAAAATAAGCTCACCAACAAGAAAACTCAGAATAGGGCATCAAGCAGTGCGCAGAAGGGCAAACCACAAAAGGCAGCCCACCCTTTTCGGAGACCGAAGGATGTAGGCCGTCCACCTGGATTGATACCCCCCAGGTTACTAGACATCAAAACCTACCGGTCCCCCCAGCAGTCTGCTTACCCTCTAGCCCCCCAATATCTTCAGCCCCCGACTCTCCCAGGACCTCCTTTCCATCCTCAAATCCCCCTCTTTCCCCCTCCTCAAACCCAAAACCAGCTGCCTCTGGCGATTCTGCAACAACTCCTGAGCATGTGCTCAAGTGTTTTTACAGCAATTGCCTGAGTGTGTTGAATAAGATCCCGGAGCTTCGGCAGCTTGCAGTAGATAAGGAGCCTCAGATCATAGCCCTCAGAAACCTGGCTCACCCCTGACATACTTGATGCCGAAATATCCATTCCGGGATACTTCACAGTAAGGCGGGACTCCAGTAGAGGTCGTGCCGGCGGGGTCATCATATACTACGATAACTCGATCCCTCCTCCCACCTTACTGACAACACCAACCTTTTCATGTATTGATTTTCTGTGGGCCGTGTTTAACCTCTCTAGGACAGATACTCTATTGCTTGGTGTTGTCTACCGTCCTCCCGCATGCAATCCAACTGACAGCATAGGTCTCATAGACTTATTAGGCTCCCTGAAAAGCTATACAGACTTCACCCATCTGTTAGTCACTGGTGACTTCAACTCTCCCAGTACAAACTGGCAAAGAGCTGATGCCCCGGATATCACTTTCGAAAAACCCCTCCTTGATCTCGTACTGAAAAACTCATGGGTGCAGAACGTAAGAGATCCGACTAGATATCGCACAGGCCACGCCCCGTCCCTACTAGACCTGGTCATCACCAATGATCGGTTCCTAATAGATGTGGTGCATTACTTGCCGCCCCTCGGCAAAAGTGATCACATTCTCATTGGATTCGATTATATCGTGAAATGGCCTCCTCTTCCGTCAGAAACTAAAATTTTGAGATCCTTCAAAAGGACCAACTTTGACCAAGTCTGTGCATTTATTCGCTCCCGGTTAAATTCAGCTAACCTAAGTAACTCTGCTGATGAAATGGCAGAGAACCTCAGAGAGTTGACCTTGTGAGTTGCCGCGTGGTTTGAATTTTCGAATTGCTCTCAGCGTTAAGCATTTTTGCAGTGATTGGTGGAATAACACACGTTATTTCGCCAAACTAACGTATCGTAATTAGTATTTCGGTACGCGTACTTTTTGAAGAGTTCATTTTCTTCAGAAGAGTTTATTCTCTTCAAAAACTGAGTATACCTTTTGGTGTCCTTTTTGGTGTTTTTTGTTGGTGTCAGTGCAACTGATACCGGCTAACATCTTTTTGTGGCGCTTTTTCTAGTGTACTGTTTTTTTGGAACTTTTTAGTGTGCGGGTTTACTGCACCTGCCTTAGTGTACCGTTTGTGTCTGTTCAAAAGTTGTGTTATTGTCCCACGGTGTTCGAAACGAAATGAATGGGACAAAGGTTGATCCCATTGGCCAGGCAGTAAGCTGTGGGAACAAGGAATGCACGGACCTAGTGCAAGATGAGGGAATTCAGTGCGACCAGTGTTGCATTTGGTTTCATCAAAAGTGCTCCAAGCTGGAAGAGAAAGACTTCGAGCTGCACATCAAGTACCCATCGCTCAAGTGGATATGCGCCCATTGCTTTGCGTTTGCAAGGGAGTGCTCGCGTATAATTCGAGGCGAGCTGGGGAAAGGGGACACGAACGTAGAGATGGAACCAAGACTAGAGAGAGCCGTTTCGATCCATAGCCTAGAGGGAAAGGTAAACCGAGTGCCAGAGCGCAAGAATAAAAAAAGGCAACCCAAGCCAAAGGGCAAAGAAGGAAAAGAGGTAGCAGGATTCACCAACGTGGGGAAAAGCCTCCTGACGGAAGTGGAAGCCCTCAAGGAGCAGGTCAAACGCCTAGATGCTGAGGTGCAGCGCATGAAGCGTGACACCGAGGTCATGGCAGACAGAAGTAGAAGACTGCTACTTCATAACCTTAGGGAGAACATTGTAAAAGACGGTAGAATCAGGAAGGAGGAAAACCGCCGGCATGTGACTGAGGTTCTTAGGATGGCTGGCCTACCTCCCACGACACCAATAGTCAAGTGCCATCGAATAGGACTATGGCGTGGAGCACAACCAGCGCCGCCACGACCCCTGGTAGTTGTATTCCACAGTGTCTACTGGAGGGATATGCTGCTGTCCAGGGCGGGAGCAGTTGAGGGCAACACGCAGGGAATGGTTAGGGTAACACCTGACAGCCCAGCATTTGTGAAACCGGCTAATGCCATAGTCTCGCTGAGAACGGGCACACCTGATCTTAAGAGGCCGAAGCTACATATAGCGAAACTGGAGATGACTCCTCTTGGGAAGTCAACACCTAAGGCCCAAGGAGTAATCCAGTTACCAAAGGTGGCTTCAGGCTCCGGTATACAAAAAGCCAAAGATCAGAAAGTTCGAATGACTAAAAAGAAGGGGACTCACAGGGCATTTAGTCCGGTTGGTGTTGAGAACGTGCAGCCAGCCAGCCCGATTCTAAAGGATACCCCCAAGAAGTCCTCTCTGGTGCACCCAGCGAAGTTGGGGGTATCAGAGGGAAAAGCCGAGGAAACCAGTTGGGCTAAGGTGGTCGCAAGACCATCCCGGGCCATCGGTACGGCGACTCAAAAGGGAGGAACGTCCTTTGTGCATGTCGAGCCTGACACTGGGGCGACGGGTGGAAAAGAAAAAGCCACGACACTCAGAGTCTCACTCGATATGCAAGATGCTGCACCGCCGACACCCTTAGAGGCAAAAAACGGGGCATCACCTCGGAGATTGCGCCCGAGGATACCCTAGCCCTAGAATTAGCAATGAAGTCAGTAACGAGGACCAGGGAACCGTCAATATGGTACACCAATACCTGCAGTCTCCCGGGAAAAAAAGGGGAGTTGACGGCTAGGATCGCAGAGTCTGAGGTCGTTGCGTTGACGGAAACTTGGATAAAGCCATATACTGACATGCGCTTCCAGGGATACGCTGCCTACAGACAGGATAGAACAGATGGAAGGCAGGGGGGCGGAGTGGCACTTCTAATACGGACCGACATAGGCCATTGGGAGGCCCCGTTCAACTTAGTCTCCGGTAATGTACAGGTCAGATCCTGCTTTATTAGGATCGAGGCGCGAACAGTGTACATTATCTGTATCCACAGGGCACCGCTAGCCACAGATGAGGAAGATGTTGAGCTTTTCCAAATGCTGGATGCGGTGCTGGCACAGACAAAGGAGTTCATCTTATTAGGGGATCTCAATCTACCCGAAATTAACTGGGAAAACGGGATCGCACCAAGGGGATCAACGGGCGACAAATTTCTGCAGTGGGTCCAGTTACATGCACTTACGCAGCATGTGACACAGGCCACTAGACACAGAGGTGGACAGCACCCGTCTCTCCTTGACGTAATCATAACGCGGCACCATCAGGACGTTAAGGAAATTAAGTGGGAAGAGCCACTTGGAAAAAGCGATCATGTAGTCCTAAGGGTCACACTAAGACTAAGCAAGGCGCCGAAGGAAATCGCGTTACGTCGGCGCTATGGGAGAATCAACATAGGTGAACTGAAGAAGGCGGCGGAGGAAATTCAGTGGACACCGAGACACACAAATGCCTCCGTAGAGGAACGTTGGGAGACCATCAAGATGGGGCTACTCGAACTTACAGATGAGTTCGCACCCCTGATGGTGGCAAGCAGTAGAAGTCTACCCCCATGGTGGAAGTCGAAGGTCCGCAAGGCCATAGTTATTCGTAGGCAACGATGGGCGGCGTACAAGCTGTACAGAACTCAGGGGGCATGGAATAGCTATAAGATGGCTAGGAACAGGGCTCAAGAGATCCAAAGAGTGGAGAAATATGCTTTCGAGCGTCGGTTAGCGGCGTCGGTCCGCACAAACCCAAAGCGATTCTACGCCTACGTGCAATCTCACAAACGTATGAGAGAGAGCGTAGCAACTTTGGAAGGAGCACAGGGACGACTAGCTCTAAACGACGAAGACAAGGCTGACACGCTCTTGGAATTCTTCAAGAGCATATATCGACCTGAAAATAATTTGGAGGAAAGAATGGAGGGCCCACAGGCGCCTCCAATACCCGAACTTACTGTAAGAGAAGAAGAAGTGTACGCGGAGTTGCAAACTTTGAACAGGAACAAAGCAGCAGGTCCAGACGGGATTCATCCAGCAATCGTTCAGCCTCTGGCCGAGGTCCTGAAGGATCCGGTGACGAAGCTGTATGAAACGTCACTTAGAGAGGGAACTGTGCCGGGAGACTGGAGGAGAGCAACAGTGGTAGGCATTTACAAGAGTGGGCCCCGGCAAAAGGCGGAAAATTACCGGCCGGTTAGCTTGACTTCGGTACTGTGTAAGTGCCTGGAGCGAATAGTCAGGAAGCAGATCTCTAGGCATTTGGTTCAACACAACCTCATATCAAATGCTCAGCATGGGTTTGTGGCAGGGCGATCCTGTCTGACGAATCTCCTGCTGTTCCTCGATGAGGTAACCAAGCGTCTGGACGAAGGGCAATCGATTGCGGTCTGTTACTTAGACTTCAGCAAGGCATTTGATTCCGTGAACCACCGATTTCTGGACGTCAAACTGCAGTCCATGGGAATTGTTGGAAAGGCCAGACAATGGATAAGTAGTTTCTTAGCAGGGCGAACCTTTAGTGTTAAGGTGGGGAACCATGTTTCAAAACCGGAAGATGTAACGAGTGGGGTGCCACAGGGCTCGGTGCTTGGCCCTCTGCTCTTCCTCATCTTCATCAACGACCTAGCACGAGGGCTTACAAACCCCACCTTTATGTTTGCCGATGACGTCAAGATAGCTGGAGTAGATATAGAACTTGACGTGTTAGCAGTACAAAACTGGTCACGCAAATGGGACCTTCCACTAAACCTCACCAAGTGTCAATGCTTGACCACAAATACAGGGGCTAGTGAGAATAGTGTGGGTTCGTTGCAAGTGGTCTCGCAGGTCAAAGACTTGGGCGTTATAATGGAAAACAGCTTTAAGCAGTCAAAGCAGTGCACCTCAGCAGCCAATACGGCCAGGAGGGAACTCTTTCGAGTTAGATCCATTATGTCGTGTAGAGATCCGGAGATATTCGTTCCGATATATCAGGCCATAGTTAGGCCGCATATGGAGTACTGCGTGCAGGCCTGGGCACCGTACTACCAGAAAGATATCGACCGTCTGGAGAAAGTGCAAGGGCTAGCCACTAGAATGGTGGCTGGGCAAAGGGGGTTTAACTACACAGAGCGTCTCCGTGCCCTAGACCTGTTCTCGATGGAAAGACGGCGCATTCGCGGGGATTTGATAGAAACCTTCAAGGTAATGAAAGGACTGTCAGGAGTAAGTCGAGAAGACCTTTTTTCGCTGATCCCCGAGAGAGGCACAAGGGGGCATAGCCTTAGATTACAAAGGAAACATTCGAGGCTCCAAATTAGGGCGAAGTACTTCTCAAATAGAGTGGTACCCTATTGGAATAAGCTCCCGGAAGAGGTCATAAATACCACAACAGTGAAGGCCTTTAAGAAAGCACTAGACCTATGTTGGGTGGCGGTATACCCCGAGTTATGCTAAGCAGCTTATAGGGTCAGATGCAATTTACTTATTGTTTCCACCTTACTCTGCCAGGGCTGATACTGCACAAAATTTCTGCCTTTCAGAAAAAGAAAATCACGCAGTGTTGGGAGCTACGGAAACGCGCCGACAACACAACTATCTGGACACACGATTGGCTCTAGCCACACCAAGTCCTGTGCAAACTGAACTGAACTGAACTGAAGCTGATAGGCTATTTCTCCCCAGAATTCGTCTTTCACAGACAGGCAAGCAGCCCCTTCCTCTCCCCATTGGGGGCATTCTAGACCAAAGCTTATGCTTATGGCTTTTGCCAACACATATAGCAAGGACCTGCTGCTAGACCCGGCACCAAAAGTTGAGCACGCCACAGGAGGGTACATCATGATAATGGTATTGTTACATTCCTCGCAAATGGACGAGATGCATGCAGTAAGCATGATCAGAGTTTACAGTACACGCAAGTATAAAGAAGTGGACAAAACTGTGTCGATAGTGTACAAGGCAGAGTAAGGTGAAAGGCCAAGTTAGATTTGCCACCGTTTGAGGTAAATTCTGGAAGGTATACCCGGCAAAATAGAGGGTCAAGGTCCTCGCAGGAGAATGAATTGGTGAGGTGCAGCCGACTAGGAGGTGGAAAGGCTTCCGTGGGAAATGTTAGAAATGACACCAGCGGAGCGTTTTTCCCCCTTCGTGGGTCTAGCCGCTTGTGGAAGTTTTTCTAACACACGGCTCGTTCCCCCATTTAAGGAACTGTGCTGCGGTACACCAGCGGTGCGGTCGTCTCCCTCGGTGAGTGTAGCTGTTTTTGAAATTTTTAGAACACACAGCTCGTCCTCCTCCATTTAAGTTTATCTTTATCTGTGCTGACTAGATCCTGAATAATGTCAATGCCCCCCACCATTGATATCACCGCTTGCTCAGATGAGGCTACTTTCCCCATGAGGCAGTGCGATTCCCCCTCCGTGGCCAATGCCTCACTCCTCAATCCGGACGAAACGGTCCTTCATAATGCGCTGGCAACGGATGCACTAAAATGTGCAGTCCAAAGTCAGGCTGCAGAGATAGCCGAGCTAAGGGCCACCGTCCGCACCCTTAAGGATGAGCTGTCCAGCCTGAGGAGTTTGGTAATCAAATCCCTCCCGGTGTCCCAGGCAGCCGATCAGGTTTGTAGAGTTTCTGAGCAGCAAATTCTTGACGCCGCAAAGATTTTACAAGATACCGAGAATTGCTCCAAGCGAGTCATCCTTTGGGGCCGCTTCCTCAGTTCAGATCACCCTCATGACACCTACGCCCAGGTGTTTAACCGCCTTAAGCTCCCTTTCCCACTTAAAGGTCGGTCCACTTGGTTGGTAACCAAACGCACCAACCGGGTTCACGGTATTCTCATTGTAACGGGTTCCACAGATGCAGCCAAACGAATTGTTTCCTTGGCCGCAAAGCTCAAGGAAGAAATTAAAGGGCTCAAGGGCGTATCCATTGATAAGCCACTTCATCTGAGGCTCCGCAGTGAGAAGGCTAAGCCAAAAATTCCACAAAAAGCTGATCCTAAGCTCAGAGTGCTGCCAGTTGTCCAGGTAACTCGCCTTGAGGACCGAGCTGCATGCCCACCATCCCTCGCTTCCCTACTGACACCATTTCCCGTCGCCGAAAGTACTCCCAGTAGTAGGCCTAGTGCCACTAAACATCTGTCGCCTACGAAAAGCATCCCAGGCCCCATCATAGCCAACAAGACTGTTTTAACGGACGAGAATCACTCATCCTTGAGCCCAGACATGAACCTGCAACCTGTTTCTACTAAAAGAAGCAGTGAGGAGGTTAAAGCACCAGATAATATATCTGGTGCTGAAATGAAAAATAAGCTCACCAACAAGAGAACTCAGAATAGGGCATCAAGCAGTGCGCAGAAGGGCAAACCACAAAAGGCAGCCCACCCTTTTCGGAGACCGAAGGATGTAGGCCGTCCACCTGGATTGATACCCCCCAGGTTACTAGACATCAAAACCTACCGGTCCCCCCAGCAGTCTGCTTACCCTCTAGCCCCCCAATATCTTCAGCCCCCGACTCTCCCAGGACCTCCTTTCCATCCTCAAATCCCCCTCTTTCCCCCTCCTCAAACCCAAAACCAGCTGCCTCTGGCGATTCTGCAACAACTCCTGAGCATGTGCTCAAGTGTTTTTACAGCAATTGCCTGAGTGTGTTGAATAAGATCCCGGAGCTTCGGCAGCTTGCAGTAGATAAGGAGCCTCAGATCATAGCCCTCAGAAACCTGGCTCACCCCTGACATACTTGATGCCGAAATATCCATTCCGGGATACTTCACAGTAAGGCGGGACTCCAGTAGAGGTCGTGCCGGCGGGGTCATCATATACTACGATAACTCGATCCCTCCTCCCACCTTACTGACAACACCAACCTTTTCATGTATTGATTGTCTGTGGGCCGTGTTTAACCTCTCTAGGACAGATACTCTATTGCTTGGTGTTGTCTACCGTCCTCCCGCATGCAATCCAACTGACAGCATAGGTCTCATAGACTTATTAGGCTCCCTGAAAAGCTATACAGACTTCACCCATCTGTTAGTCACTGGTGACTTCAACTCTCCCAGTACAAACTGGCAAAGAGCTGATGCCCCGGATATCACTTTCGAAAAACCCCTCCTTGATCTCGTACTGAAAAACTCATGGGTGCAGAACGTAAGAGATCCGACTAGATATCGCACAGGCCACGCCCCGTCCCTACTAGACCTGGTCATCACCAATGATCGGTTCCTAATAGATGTGGTGCATTACTTGCCGCCCCTCGGCAAAAGTGATCACATTCTCATTGGATTCGATTATATCGTGAAATGGCCTCCTCTTCCGTCAGAAACTAAAATTTTGAGATCCTTCAAAAGGACCAACTTTGACCAAGTCTGTGCATTTATTCGCTCCCGGTTAAATTCAGCTAACCTAAGTAACTCTGCTGATGAAATGGCAGAGAACCTCAGAGAGTTGACCTCCCTAGCTGATAGGCTATTTCTCCCCAGAATTCGTCTTTCACAGACAGGCAAGCAGCCCCTTCCTCTCCCCATTGGGGGCATTCTAGACCAAAGCTTATGCTTATGGCTTTTGCCAACACATATAGCAAGGACCTGCTGCTAGACCCGGCACCAAAAGTTGAGCACGCCACAGGAGGGTACATCATGATAATGGTATTGTTACATTCCTCGCAAATGGACGAGATGCATGCAGTAAGCATGATCAGAGTTTACAGTACACGCAAGTATAAAGAAGTGGACAAAACTGTGTCGATAGTGTACAAGGCAGAGTAAGGTGAAAGGCCAAGTTAGATTTGCCACCGGCCGGTTAGCTTGACTTCGGTACGGTGTAAGTGCCTGGAGCGAACAGTCAGGAAACAGATCTCTAGGCATTTGGTTCAACACAACCTCATATCAAATGCTCAGCATGGGTTTGTGGCAGGGCGATCCTGTCTGACGAATCTCCTGCTGTTCCTCGATGAGGTAACCAAGCGTCTGGACGAAGGGCAATCGATTACGGTCTGTTACTTAGACTTCAGCAAGGCATTTGATTCCGTGAACCACCGATTTCTGGACGTCAAACTGCAGTCCATGGGAATTGTTGGAAAGGCCAGACAATGGATAAGTAGTTTCTTAGCAGGGCGAACCTTTAGTGTTAAGGTGGGGAACCATGTTTCAAAACCGGAAGGTGTAACGAGTGGGGTGCCACAGGGCTCGGTGCTCGGCCCTCTGCTCTTCCTCATCTTCATCAACGACCTAGCACGTGGGCTTACAAACCCCACCTTTATGTTTGCCGATGACGTCAAGATAGCTGGAGTAGATATAGAACTTGACGTGTTAGCAGTACAAAACTGGGCACGCAAATGGGACCTTCCACTAAACCTCACCAAGTGTCAATGCTTGACCACAAATACAGGGGCTAGTGAGAATAGTGTGGGTTCGTTGCAAGTGGTCTCGCAGGTCAAAGACTTGGGCGTTATAATGGACAACAGCTTTAAGCCGTCAAAGCAGTGCACCTCAGCAGCCAATACGGCCAGGAGGGAACTCTTTCGAGTTAGATCCATTATGTCGTGTAGAGATCCGGAGATATTCGTGCCGATATATCAGGCCATAGTTAGGCCGCATATGGAGTACTGCGTGCAGGCCTGGGCACCGTACTACCAGAAAGATATCGACTGTCTGGAGAAAGTGCAAGGGCTAGCCACTAGAATGGTGGCTGGGCAAAGGGGGTTTAACTACACAGAGCGTCTCCGTGCCCTAGACCTATTCTCGATGGAAAGACGGCGCATTCGCGGGGATTTGATAGAAACCTTCAAGGTAATGAAAGGACTGTCAGGAGTAAGTCGAGAAGACCTTTTTTCGCTGATCCCCGAGAGAGGCACAAGGGGGCATAGCCTTAGATTACAAAGGAAACATTCGAGGCTCCAAATTAGGGCGAAGTACTTCTCAAATAGAGTGGTACCCTATTGGAATAAGCTCCCGGAAGAGGTCATAAATACCACAACAGTGAAGGCCTTTAAGAAAGCACTAGACCTATGTTGGGTGGCGGTATACCCCGAGTTATGCTAAGCAGCTTATAGGGTCAGATGCAATTTACTTATTGTTTCCACCTTACTCTGCCAGGGCTGATACTGCACAAAATTTCTGCCTTTCAGAAAAAGAAAATCACGCAGTGTTGGGAGCTACGGAAACGCGCCGACAACACAACTATCTGGACACACGATTGGCTCTAGCCACACCAAGTCCTGTGCAAACTGAACTGAACTGAACTGAACTGAGGTAAATTCTGGAAGGTATACCCGGCAAAATAGAGGGTCAAGGTCATCGCAGGAGAATGAATTGGTGAGGTGCAGCTGACTAGGAGGTGGAAAGGCTTCCGTGGGAAATGTTAGAAATGACACCAGCGGAGCGTTTTTCCCCCTTCGTGGGTCTAGCCGCTTGTGGAAGTTTTTCTAACACACGGCTCGTTCCCCCATTTAAGGAACTGTGCTGCGGTACACCAGCGGTGCGGTCGTCTCCCTCGGTGAGTGTAGCTGTTTTTGAAATTTTTAGAACACACAGCTCGTCCTCCTCCATTTAAGTTTATCTTTATCTGTGCTGACTAGATCCTGAATAATGTCAATGCCCCCCACCATTGATATCACCGCTTGCTCAGATGAGGCTACTTTCCCCATGAGGCAGTGCGATTCCCCCTCCGTGGCCAATGCCTCACTCCTCAATCCGGACGAAACGGTCCTTCATAATGCGCTGGCAACGGATGCACTAAAATGTGCAGTCCAAAGTCAGGCTGCAGAGATAGCCGAGCTAAGGGCCACCGTCCGCACCCTTAAGGATGAGCTGTCCAGCCTGAGGAGTTTGGTAATCAAATCCCTCCCGGTGTCCCAGGCAGCCGATCAGGTTTGTAGAGTTTCTGAGCAGCAAATTCTTGACGCCGCAAAGATTTTACAAGATACCGAGAATTGCTCCAAGCGAGTCATCCTTTGGGGCCGCTTCCTCAGTTCAGATCACCCTCATGACACCTACGCCCAGGTGTTTAACCGCCTTAAGCTCCCTTTCCCACTTAAAGGTCGGTCCACTTGGTTGGTAACCAAACGCACCAACCGGGTTCACGGTATTCTCATTGTAACGGGTTCCACAGATGCAGCCAAACGAATTGTTTCCTTGGCCGCAAAGCTCAAGGAAGAAATTAAAGGGCTCAAGGGCGTATCCATTGATAAGCCACTTCATCTGAGGCTCCGCAGTGAGATCCTTAAAAAGGACCAACTTTGACCAAGTCTGTGCATTTTTTCGCTCCCAGCTAAATTTAACTAACCCAGGTAACCCTGCGGATGAAATGGCAGAGAATCTCAGAGAGTTAATCTCCTTAGCTGATAGGCTTTTTGTCCCCAGAATTCGTCGCCCACAGACCGCTAAGCGACCCCTCCCTCGCCCCATTAGGCGCATTCTAGACGAACGCGCACGCCTCTTTGCTAGATATAAAGCCACAGGCCTTGCCCGTGATGCAGAAGACTTCAGGATCATAAGGAACATATGCAAAAACAAGATTAGGTCCTATCAGAACGCAGTCCAGCGATATGTACTTGATCGAGCACGGACCAATAAGGCATTTTTCTTTCACTACATGCGCCGTCTAAGGGGCACAGCTCCGACGCCATTAGCTCTCAAAGATAGTGCCGGATCTCCAATCACTTCCCCTAGCCAAGTAGCCGAGGCATTCAGCTCCTACTTCCGTACAATTTTTAGCTCCTTTCCCATATCATCCCACCCTACTATGCACCCGTTATCTCTGACCACTACCCTTAACTGCGTAACTATTCCCATTGGCGCAGTCGCTCAAGGTTTCCGACGGCTCAACCAATATAGCTCTATGGGTCCTGACCTAATCCACCCCCGTATTCTCAAGGAAGCCGCGGATACATTAGCTGCTCCTTATGCCTCGCTTTTTCAGCGATGTGTTGACGATGGAGTTTTCCCCCGTAACTGGAAAAAAGCAGTGATCGCACCCATCTATAAGAAGGGTAGTAGACACCTTGCTTCTAGTTACAGACCCATAAGCCTCACTAGCATCCCTAGCAAAATTTTTGAGGGAATTCTTAAGAGTGAGATTCTTTCCCATCTTCATAGAAATAAGATCCTCTCCCCGTCCCAACATGGGTTTCTTCCTGGCAGGTCATGCATCACCAATATGCTTACTGTCATGGATAGTCTAACGAAAGCCTATGATGATGGCCAGCTCTCACACGCTGTATTCATCGATTTTGCTAAGGCCTTCGATAAGGTCCCACATGCCCCTCTTCTTTATAAGCTGCAGACGTACGGGATCACAGGCTCCATGTTGGCCATCCTACGTAGCTTCCTTACCGACCGCACCTTTGTGGTTAAAGTCGGGAATGTTTCGTCTCAACCCTCCCCAGTAACAACTGGGGTCCCCCAAGGGTCTGTCTTAGGTCCTCTTCTTTTCCTGATCTATATAAACGATCTACCGACAGCCCTTCCTGCGAACATTGCC
This sequence comes from Fasciola hepatica, assembly GCA_948099385.1. Lineage (NCBI taxonomy): Eukaryota > Metazoa > Platyhelminthes > Trematoda > Plagiorchiida > Fasciolidae > Fasciola > Fasciola hepatica. Next base: position 8,213,461 of record CANUEZ040000075.1, on the reverse strand, counting down.
ATGTACGCAGATGATGTAACCCTCTGGAGTTCAAGCGTTGAAGACCTGCAAATTGCAGTTTATGAAACAAAACGCTGGTCCGAGGATTGGAACCTCCCAGTTAATGATGACAAATGCGTGAGCATGTCTTTCGGCAGAGAGACTGGTCACACGTTTTCCATTAATGGAGCAGCCACTCTGCCAAGGGTTGACCGGCACAAGGTGCTCGGTTTCTGGTTAGATTGTAACTTATCCTTCTCTCATCATCACGAACTTGCGAGCAAGTCTGCCTTTCGAGTTCTAAACATGATTCGAAGGTCCTTCCCGCGCATATTTAAGGATGATTTCCCCATAATTTTCGGCACTTATATCCGACCTCTGCTGGAGTACGGTAGTCAGATAGTGCACTCTGGTCTTGTCCGAGACCGTGAGATCCTAGAAAGGGTTCAGCGGGCCTCCACCAAGGCAGTAAGTGGTCTATCCCATCTACCTTATCCCGTCCGCCTCTCACTCCTCAACCTGTATCCCCTTGACGTAAGACGCGTAAGAGGTGATCTGTTTTTGATGTTTCACCTTTTTGAAACAGGTCAAAGCGATTGCTTCTTCTCCGTCTGTCCAGCCTCTTCTCTCCGTGGTCACAGCAAAAAAGTTTTCAAACCGAGGCCACGCACTTCACTAAGGATTAACTTTTTTAGCTATAGGGTTATTACCATGTGGAATGCACTTCCGGAAGATATTGCTCTCTCGCAGAACAAAGCTATCTTCGAAAAAAAGTTAGACCTCTACCTGGGTCTCTCCCAGTAATTCCCTTTGTCAAAAAAAACAAACAAACAAAATAGTTGTCTTTTATCGCATATATGTTCATGAATGCCGCACCCCCACTCAGCTTAAGGCACTGTCCACAGTGTGACACTGAATGAGGTTATATGTATCTTGTTTTCGCTGCCACCCCCGCCCCCCCCCCCGCTTCTTTTTACTCTCGTTTCAGCTCGGTGAATCCGACAGAAGATCAAAGATTTCCTAAAGAACCGGGACAATTGGGCTCAAAGCCTCGAACCCGTGTAGTACTTCAAGACTTCAAGCCAATCTTTATCTGTACTGATTTGATCCTGAATACTGTCAGCTTCCCCCGCCGTTGACATGACCACTTCCTCAGACTGGGCTACTTTCCCCATGAGGCAAGGCAAGCCCCCCCCCCAGTGACTAGTGTCTCATTCCCTAACCCGGATGAAACGGTCCTTCATATTATATATATATATATATATATATATATATATATATATATATTATATAATGCGCTGTAAACGGACGCATCAAAATGTGCAGTCCAGAGTGAGGCTGCACAGAAAGTCGAGGTAAAGGCTATCGTCCGCACCCTAAAGGATGAGTTAACGAGCCTGAGGAGCTCGATTGTCAAAGCCCTCCCGGTATCCCAAGCAACCGGTCAGGTGTGCAGAGTATCTGAGCAGCAAGTTCTTGATGTCGCCAAGATTTTGCAAGCCACCGAGAAAATTTTGGGATCCTTTAAAAGGACCAATTTCGGCCAAGTCTGTGCATTTATTCGCTCCCGGTTAAATTCAGCTTACCTAGGTAACTCTGCTGGTGAAATGGCAGAGAACCTCAGAGAGTTGATCTCCTTAGCTGATAGGCTATTTCTCCCCAGAATTCGTCTTCCACAGACAGGCAAGTAGCCCCTTCCTCTCCCCATTGGGGGCATTCTAGACGAAAGCGCACGCCTCTGCTAGATATGAAGTCATGGGTCTTGCCCGCGATGCAGAAGATTTCAGGATTCTCCGCAATATATGCAAAGATAAGATTAGGTACTATCAGAATGCAGTCCGACAGTCTTTGCTTGCTCGAGCACGGACCAATAAGGCATTTTTCTTTCAGCACATGCGCCGTCTAAGGAGCACAGCTCCGACGCCACTTGCTGTCAAAGATCATGGCGAACCCCTAATCACTTCTCCCAGCCAAGTAGCCGATGCCTTCAGTTCCTACCTTCGTATAGTTTTTAGCTCCATACCCATATCATCCCACCCCGAGATGCACCCGATATCTTTGGTCACTACTTAACCACATCCCTATTCCCATTGGTGCGGTCGCAAAGGTCTTCCGTCGGCCCAACCAGTACTACTCTAAGAGGCCTGGCTTAATCCACCCCCGCATTCTCAAGGAAACTGCGGACACATTAGCAGCTCCTTATGCATCCCTTTTTCAGCGATGTGCTGATGATGGAGTTTTCCCTAGCAGCTGGAAAAAAGCGATCATTGCACCCATCTATAAGGAGGGTAATAGACATTTGGCTTCCAGTTACGGACCCATAAGTCTAACTAGCATCACCAGCGAAACTTTCGAGCGAATTCTTAAGAGCGCGGTTTTTTCCCACCTGCACACAGATAAGATCCTCTACCCGTCCCAACATGGGTTTCTTCCTGGCAGATCATGCATCACCAATATGCTTACTATCATGGATAGTCTGACGAAAGCCTACGATGATGGCCAGCTGTCACACGCTGTGTTCATCGGTTTTGCTGAGGCCTTGGACAAGGTCCCCATTGCCTGTCTTCTTTATAAACCGCAAAAGTACGGGATTACAGTCTCCATGCTGGTCATGTTGCGCAGCTTTCTTACCGACCGCACTTTTGTGGTTAAGGTGGGGAATGTTTTGTCTCAACCATCCCCAGTAACAACCGGGGTCCCACAAGGGTCGGTTTTAGGTCCTCTTCATTTGTTGATCTACATAAACGATCTTCCGGCAGCCCTTCCTGCGAACATTGCCATGTACGCAGACGACGTAATCCTCCGGGGTTCAAGCGTTGAAAACCTGCAAATTTGCAGCTGATGAAACAAAACGCTGGTCCGAGGATTGGAACCATCATCATCATCATCGTACAGCGTTAAACAGTAGGGCAAGTCCCACTGACCACTGCCTTTCTCACCATGTTGCACGGTGAACTAGAAAATATGAATATACAAGATGGACAGGAACTGGACCTACATGGATGGGAAAAGGAAAGAATGCCCTAGTAGCCAACACACGAAATACACAGTCTAACTGTACAAACTTACACGAGCAGCCATTCTGATTCGATAGAAAGTGACAACACGATTGCCACTGTTCACGGTTCGCTGCCATATCCTTCAGTGTCTCCAGGCAACTAGTAGACGCATCTTTTGGACCCCAACCACGAAGACGTGAAGCACCTACTTTTCCTAAGTTTGTTGTACATTTCCTCATTCCTCGCTGCCACATCATCTGTTGACCTCCACGTGGTTTTTTCCACTTCCTAGGAGGAACGGAGAATAGGACGCGATACGGTAGACGTGTGTTTGACATACGTAACACATGCCCCAACCACCGAAGTCTACTAAGTTGGATACGCTGTGACAAAACGTTCTCCGAATTAGTACCCAATACTCGATTTCTGACCTCAGCATTGCCTACTCGGCCAATCCACCCGATCTTAGCGATACTGCGTAAACATCTGTGGTCGAAAACCTCAAGACGACGAATATCTTCAGCACGCAGACTCCAAGTTTCGCAACCATACAACAAAACTGGACGTATTGCGGCACAGTATACACGACCTTTCAACTTCAGTGAAATATCACATCGACGCCGCAAGTGCTTCAGTCCAGCGTACGCCACTAGACCCTTGGATATCCGCGTTCTCACCTCTACTACTGTGCTCCCATCCGTCGTCACGCTGCTGCCGAGGTAGGTGAAATGGTCGACAACTGACAGCACCCCCCCATCGAGCATCAAGCTCGGAATCGTTGACGTCCAGTCCTGTAACATCACCTTGCACTTTGAAGGTGCAAAGCGCGTGCCGAATGGAGCTACAGCTCTTGAGAGTCTATCTAGTGCACGTTGAGCATGTTCCGTGGATTCGAACAAGCAGACAACGTCTTCCGCGTAATCTAGGTCACATAGCTTTCCACTATTTCCTAGTTCGACGCCTACATCCTAAAGATCTCCCAAGGCACTGTCCATTATTTCGTCCATGACGAAGTTGAACAGGAATGGAGACATGGGACATCTCTGTCGAACACCACTGGTCGTTTCGAACCGACCGGAAATTGGAACCTTCTAGTTAATGATGACAAATGCGTGAGCATGTCTTACGGCAGATCGACTGGTCACACGTTTACCATTAACGGAACAACCGCACTGCCTAGGGTTGACCGACACCAGGTGCTCGGTTTTTGGTTAGATTGTAACATGCCCTTCTCTCATCACCACCAACTTGCGAACAAGTCTGCCTTTCGAGTCCTGAATATGATTCAAAGGTCCTTCCCATGCATCTCTAGGGCTGACTTCCCCATAATTTTCGGCACTTACATCCGACCTCTGTTGGAGTATGGTAGTCAGATAGTGCACTCTGGTCTTGTCCGAGACCGTGAGATCCTAGAAGGGGTTTAGAGGGTCTCCACCAAAGCAGTATCAGGTCTGTCCCACCTTCCTTATCCAGTTCACCTCTCACTCCTCAGTCTCTATCCTCTTGACTTAAGACGTGTAAGCGATGATCCGTTTTCAACGTTTCACCTTTTTGAATCAGGTCAAATCGATTGCCTCTTCTCCGTCTGTCCAGCCTCTTCTCTCCGTGGTCACAGCTGTAAGGTTTCTTAATCGAGACCACGCACTTCACCACGAATTAATTTTTTTAGCTATAGCGTTTTTACCTTGTGGAACGCACTTCCGGAAGATATTGCTCTCTCGCAGAACAAAGCTATCTTCGAAAAAAAGTTAGACCTCTACCTGGGTCTCTCCCAGTAATTCCCTTTGTCAAAAAAAACAAACAAACAAAATAGTTGTCTTTTATCGCATATATGTTCATGAATGCCGCACCCCCACTCAGCTTAAGGCACTGTCCACAGTGTGACACTGAATGAGGTTATATGTATCTTGTTTTCGCTGCCACCCCCGCCCCCCCCCCCCGCTTCTTTTTACTCTCGTTTCAGCTCGGTGAATCCGACAGAAGATCAAAGATTTCCTAAAGAACCGGGACAATTGGGCTCAAAGCCTCGAACCCGTGTAGTACTTCAAGACTTCAAGCCAATCTTTATCTGTACTGATTTGATCCTGAATACTGTCAGCTTCCCCCGCCGTTGACATGACCACTTCCTCAGACTGGGCTACTTTCCCCATGAGGCAAGGCAAGCCCCCCCCCCCCAGTGACTAGTGTCTCATTCCCTAACCCGGATGAAACGGTCCTTCATATTATATATATATATATATATATATATATATATATATATATATTATATAATGCGCTGTAAACGGACGCATCAAAATGTGCAGTCCAGAGTGAGGCTGCACAGAAAGTCGAGGTAAAGGCTATCGTCCGCACCCTAAAGGATGAGTTAACGAGCCTGAGGAGCTCGATTGTCAAAGCCCTCCCGGTATCCCAAGCAACCGGTCAGGTGTGCAGAGTATCTGAGCAGCAAGTTCTTGATGTCGCCAAGATTTTGCAAGCCACCGAGAAAATTTTGGGATCCTTTAAAAGGACCAATTTCGGCCAAGTCTGTGCATTTATTCGCTCCCGGTTAAATTCAGCTTACCTAGGTAACTCTGCTGGTGAAATGGCAGAGAACCTCAGAGAGTTGATCTCCTTAGCTGATAGGCTATTTCTCCCCAGAATTCGTCTTCCACAGACAGGCAAGTAGCCCCTTCCTCTCCCCATTGGGGGCATTCTAGACGAAAGCGCACGCCTCTGCTAGATATGAAGTCATGGGTCTTGCCCGCGATGCAGAAGATTTCAGGATTCTCCGCAATATATGCAAAGATAAGATTAGGTACTATCAGAATGCAGTCCGACAGTCTTTGCTTGCTCGAGCACGGACCAATAAGGCATTTTTCTTTCAGCACATGCGCCGTCTAAGGAGCACAGCTCCGACGCCACTTGCTGTCAAAGATCATGGCGAACCCCTAATCGCTTCTCCCAGCCAAGTAGCCGATGCCTTCAGTTCCTACCTTCGTATAGTTTTTAGCTCCATACCCATATCATCCCACCCCGAGATGCACCCGATATCTTTGGTCACTACTTAACCACATCCCTATTCCCATTGGTGCGGTCGCAAAGGTCTTCCGTCGGCCCAACCAGTACTACTCTAAGAGGCCTGGCTTAATCCACCCCCGCATTCTCAAGGAAACTGCGGACACATTAGCAGCTCCTTATGCATCCCTTTTTCAGCGATGTGCTGATGATGGAGTTTTCCCTAGCAGCTGGAAAAAAGCGATCATTGCACCCATCTATAAGGAGGGTAATAGACATTTGGCTTCCAGTTACGGACCCATAAGTCTAACTAGCATCACCAGCGAAACTTTCGAGCGAATTCTTAAGAGCGCGGTTTTTTCCCACCTGCACACAGATAAGATCCTCTACCCGTCCCAACATGGGTTTCTTCCTGGCAGATCATGCATCACCAATATGCTTACTATCATGGATAGTCTGACGAAAGCCTACGATGATGGCCAGCTGTCACACGCTGTGTTCATCGGTTTTGCTGAGGCCTTGGACAAGGTCCCCATTGCCTGTCTTCTTTATAAACCGCAAAAGTACGGGATTACAGTCTCCATGCTGGTCATGTTGCGCAGCTTTCTTACCGACCGCACTTTTGTGGTTAAGGTGGGGAATGTTTTGTCTCAACCATCCCCAGTAACAACCGGGGTCCCACAAGGGTCGGTTTTAGGTCCTCTTCATTTGTTGATCTACATAAACGATCTTCCGGCAGCCCTTCCTGCGAACATTGCCATGTACGCAGACGACGTAATCCTCCGGGGTTCAAGCGTTGAAAACCTGCAAATTTGCAGCTGATGAAACAAAACGCTGGTCCGAGGATTGGAACCATCATCATCATCATCGTACAGCGTTAAACAGTAGGGCAAGTCCCACTGACCACTGCCTTTCTCACCATGTTGCACGGTGAACTAGAAAATATGAATATACAAGATGGACAGGAACTGGACCTACATGGATGGGAAAAGGAAAGAATGCCCTAGTAGCCAACACACGAAATACACAGTCTAACTGTACAAACTTACACGAGCAGCCATTCTGATTCGATAGAAAGTGACAACACGATTGCCACTGTTCACGGTTCGCTGCCATATCCTTCAGTGTCTCCAGGCAACTAGTAGACGCATCTTTTGGACCCCAACCACGAAGACGTGAAGCACCTACTTTTCCTAAGTTTGTTGTACATTTCCTCATTCCTCGCTGCCACATCATCTGTTGACCTCCACGTGGTTTTTTCCACTTCCTAGGAGGAACGGAGAATAGGACGCGATACGGTAGACGTGTGTTTGACATACGTAACACATGCCCCAACCACCGAAGTCTACTAAGTTGGATACGCTGTGACAAAACGTTCTCCGAATTAGTACCCAATACTCGATTTCTGACCTCAGCATTGCCTACTCGGCCAATCCACCCGATCTTAGCGATACTGCGTAAACATCTGTGGTCGAAAACCTCAAGACGACGAATATCTTCAGCACGCAGACTCCAAGTTTCGCAACCATACAACAAAACTGGACGTATTGCGGCACAGTATACACGACCTTTCAACTTCAGTGAAATATCACATCGACGCCGCAAGTGCTTCAGTCCAGCGTACGCCACTAGACCCTTGGATATCCGCGTTCTCACCTCTACTACTGTGCTCCCATCCGTCGTCACGCTGCTGCCGAGGTAGGTGAAATGGTCGACAACTGACAGCACCCCCCCCATCGAGCATCAAGCTCGGAATCGTTGACGTCCAGTCCTGTAACATCACCTTGCACTTTGAAGGTGCAAAGCGCGTGCCGAATGGAGCTACAGCTCTTGAGAGTCTATCTAGTGCACGTTGAGCATGTTCCGTGGATTCGAACAAGCAGACAACGTCTTCCGCGTAATCTAGGTCACATAGCTTTCCACTATTTCCTAGTTCGACGCCTACATCCTAAAGATCTCCCAAGGCACTGTCCATTATTTCGTCCATGACGAAGTTGAACAGGAATGGAGACATGGGACATCTCTGTCGAACACCACTGGTCGTTTCGAACCGACCGGAAATTGGAACCTTCTAGTTAATGATGACAAATGCGTGAGCATGTCTTACGGCAGATCGACTGGTCACACGTTTACCATTAACGGAACAACCGCACTGCCTAGGGTTGACCGACACCAGGTGCTCGGTTTTTGGTTAGATTGTAACATGCCCTTCTCTCATCACCACCAACTTGCGAACAAGTCTGCCTTTCGAGTCCTGAATATGATTCAAAGGTCCTTCCCATGCATCTCTAGGGCTGACTTCCCCATAATTTTCGGCACTTACATCCGACCTCTGTTGGAGTATGGTAGTCAGATAGTGCACTCTGGTCTTGTCCGAGACCGTGAGATCCTAGAAGGGGTTTAGAGGGTCTCCACCAAAGCAGTATCAGGTCTGTCCCACCTTCCTTATCCAGTTCACCTCTCACTCCTCAGTCTCTATCCTCTTGACTTAAGACGTGTAAGCGATGATCCGTTTTCAACGTTTCACCTTTTTGAATCAGGTCAAATCGATTGCCTCTTCTCCGTCTGTCCAGCCTCTTCTCTCCGTGGTCACAGCTGTAAGGTTTCTTAATCGAGACCACGCACTTCACCACGAATTAATTTTTTTAGCTATAGCGTTTTTACCTTGTGGAACGCACTTCCGGAAGATATTGCTCTCTCGCAGAACAAAGCTATCTTCGAAAAAAAGTTAGACCTCTACCTGGGTCTCTCCCAGTAATTCCTTGTCCAAAAAGTGAAATAGATGTATTTTATTGCATTTCCAATCAGCTATATGCTCATGAGAGTCGCTCCCCCATTCCGCTTAAAGCACTATCCATAGTAGGACACTGTATGATGTTATGTATATTTTGTTTTTGTTGCCGCCCCCCCCCGCTTCTTTTTGCTCTCGTTTCGTCTCGGTGAATCCGACAGACGATCAAAGATTTCCTCGAGAACCGGGACAATTGTGCTCAAAGCCTCGAACCCGTGTATTACTTCAAGACTTCGAGACTGTCCTGTGCAAACTGAACTGAACTGATCTGAATATTATATATATATATATATATATATATATATATATATATATATATTCAATATGCTGCACCGCAGACACCTATAGAGGCAAAAAACGGGGCATCACCTCGGAGATTGCGCCCAAGGGTACCCTAGCCGTAAAATTAGCAATGAAGTCAGTAGAGAGGACCAGGGAACCGTCGATATGGTACACCAACACCTGCATTCCCCCAGGAAAAAGGGGGGAGTTGACGACTAGGATCGCTGAGTCTGATGTCGTTGTATTGACGAAAACTTGGATAAAGCCAGATACTGACATGCCGTTTCAGAGATACGCTGCCTACAGACAGGATAGAACAGGTGGAAGGCAGGGGAACGGAGTAGCACTTTGAATACGGACTGACATAGGCCATTGGGTGGCTTCGTTTAACTTGGTCTCAGGTAATGTACAGGCCAGATCCTGCTTTATCAGGATCGAGGCGCGAACAGTGTACATTATCTGTATCTACAGGGCAGCGCTAGCGACAGATGAGGAAGACGTTGAGCTCTTGCAAATGCTGGACGCGGTGCTGGCACAGACAAAGGAGTTCCTCTTATTAGGGAATCTCAACCTACCCGAAATTAACTGGGAAAGCGGGATCGCACCAAGGGGATCAACGGGCGGCAAGTTTCTGCAGTGGGTCCAGTTACATGCACTTGCGCAGCATGTGACACGGGCCACTAGACACAGAGGTGGACAGCACCCGTCTCTCCTTGATTTACTCATAACGCGGCACCATCAGGACGTTGCAGAAATTAAGTGGGAAGAGCCACTTGACAAAAGTGATCATGTAGTCCTAAGGGTCACACTAAGACTTAGCGAGGAGCCGAAGGAAGTCGTGTTACATCGGCGCTATGGGAGAATCAATATGGGTGAACTAAAGAGGGCGGCGGAGGAAGTTCGGTGGGTACCGAGACACACAAAGCCTCCGTAGAGGAACGTTGGGAGGCCATGGCTACTCGAACTTACAGAGGAGTTTGCACCTCTGAGGGTGGTTAGCAGTAGAAACCAACCCCCACGGTGGAAGTCAAAAGTCCACAAGGCTATAGTTATTCGTAGGCAACGATGGGCGGCTTACAAACTGTACAAAACTCAGGGGGCACGGAACAGCTATAAGATGGCTACGAACAGAGCTCAAGCGATCCAAAGAGTGGAGAAATATGCCTTTGAGCGTCGGTTAGCTGCGTCGGTCCGCACAAACCCAAAACGGTTCTATGCTTACGTGCAATCCCACAAACGTATGAGAGGAAGTGTAGCAACTTTGGAAGGAGCCCAGGGACGACTAGCTCTAAACGACGAGGACAAAACTGATATGCTGTTGGAATTCTTCAAGAGCATATATCGACCAGCAAATAACTTAGAGGAAAGAATGGAGGGCCCACAGGCGCCTCCAGTGCCCGAACTTACCGTAGGAGTTGCAAACCTTGAATAGAAATAAAGCAACAGTACCAGATGGGATCCATCCAGCAATCGTTCAGCCTCTGGCTGAGGTCCTGAAGGCTCCGGTGACGAAGCTGTATGAAACGTCACTTAGAGAAGGGATTGTGCCGGGAGACTGGAGGAAAGCAACAGTGATAGGAATTTACAAGAGCGGACCCCGGAAAAAGGCCGAAAATTACCGGCCGGTTAGCTTAACTTCAGTACTGTGTAAGTGCCTAGAGCGAACAGTCAGGAAACAGATCTCTAGGCATTTGGTTCAACACAACCTCATATCAAATGCTCAGTATGGGTTTGCGACAGGACGATCCTGTCTGACGAATCTCCTGCTGTTCCTCGATGAGGTAACCAAGCGCCTGAACGAAGGGCAGTCGATTGCGGTCTGATACTTGGACTTCAGCAAGGCGTTTGATTCTGTAAACCACAGATTTCTGGACGTCAAACTGCAATCTATGGGAATTGTTGGAAAGGCAAAACCATGGACAAATAGTTTTTTAGCAGAGCAAACTTTTGGTGGTAAGGTGGGTAGTCATGTCTCAAAACCGGAAGGTGTAACAAGTGGGGTGCCACAGGGCTCGGTGTTCGGCCCTCTGCTCTTACTCATATTCGTCAGTGACGTAGCACGTGAGCTTACAAACCCCACCTTTATATTTGCCGTTGACGTCAAGATAGCTGGAGTAGATACATAACCTGACGCGTTAGCAGTACAAAACTGGTCACGCAAATGGGACCTTCCAGTAAACCTCACCGAGTGTCAATGCTTGACCACAAATACAGGGGCTAGTGGGAATGGTGTGGGTTCGTTGCAAGTGGTCTCTCAGGTAAAAGACTTGGGCGTTATAATGGAAAACAGCTTCAAGCTGTCGAAGCAGTGCACTGCAGCAGCCAATATGGCCAGGGGAGAACTCTTTTGAGTTAGACCCATTATGTCGTGTAGAGAGTTGGAGATTTTCGTTCTGATATACCAAGCCATAGTTAGGCCGCATATGGAGTACTGCTTGCAAGCCTGGGCACCGTACTACCAGAAGGATTTAGACTGTCTGGAGAAAGTGCAAGGGATAGCCAACAGAATGGTGACTGGACAAGGGGGGTTTAGCTACGCAGAGCGTCTCCGTGCCCTAGATCTGTTTTCGATGGGAAGGCGGCGCATTCGCGGGGATTTGATAGAAACATTCAAGGTAATGAAGGGACTGACAGGAATAAGTCGAGAAGACCTTTTCTCTCTGATCCCTGAGAGAGGCCCAAGTGGGCATAGCCCTAGATTACAAAGGAAGCATTCGAGGCTCCAAATTAGGGCGAAGTACTTCTCGAATAGAGTGGTACCTTATTGGAATAAGCTCCCGGGGGAGGTTATAAATACCACAACAGTGAAGGCTTTTAGGAAAGCAGTAGGCCTATGTTGGGTGGCAATATACCCCGAGTTGTGTTAGGCAGTTTTTAAGGTCAGACGCAATTCACTCATTGTTTCCACCTTTCTCTGCCAGGGCTGATACTGCAAAAAATTTCTGCCTTTCAGAAAAAGAAAACCACGCAGTGTTGGGAGTTACGGAAACGCGCCGAACACAACTATCTGGACACACGATTGGCTCTAGCCACACCAAGTCCTGTGCGGCAAGGTCGTAAATAAGGGAATTTGCTGTAAGGTCTGCCATAAGTGGTTCCACCAGAAAAGCAGCCGGCTCTCTTTTGCTGAACTAAAGCTGTGTACAATGCACCCTAGTTTAGAGTGAGTTTGTACGAGCTTCGTAAGCGCATGTAGATCAGTGCTGAAAGGGGGTCTAGAAGAAAAGGAATCACCGACCTGCTCTGAAACCACTGTGGTCCAAAATGGTTTGCAAAACACAATTTTGGCCAACTCCGCCTCGCAGTCAAACGCCGACACAGTTACCGTGCGTTAGTCGAAGAAACTACCATGGCAGTCCAAAAAAGGCATTATCCCAGCTGTTGATGAAAACTATGTCCGCTCAGAATCACTCCAAGCAAGAATAATAGTGCTGGAATCTGAGCTGGCCCATCTCACAGCCCTTTTAATGAAATCATGGCCAAGTGTAACCGCGGGAGAAACTGCAGTGTAGGTCACGGGCCAACCGGTGCTGTATGCAGTCCAGAAACTAAAGGCGGAGGCAATTAGAGCCAAACGAATAATAATCTAGAGCTCTTTCCCAAAAGGTTCGAACCAAAGCGGGACAGCCAGCACGCTCCTTGGCGCCCTGGTAACCCCCGAGGTTCTAAACCCCTCTAAAAGGTTCTGGTTATTCTCCAAAACCAAGTACAGGAAATTGGGCCTCCTGATAGAGTTTAACACCAAGGATCCGATCAGAAACATCCTCACGCACCCGGAAAAAATCAGGAATCATTACCAGTTAGTTAGGGGGGTCTCCAAAGACAGCCCCCCTCCGTGTGAGACAGACTTTCAAGGCCCGAAAAGGAAATCTTGAGAACTCGATTATGAAAATAGGCCAAAAGCCCTTGAGGTTGCCTGAGGTTCGCCTGACTAAAATAGAAACGGCAAAGGCGAACCCCACAGCCAATCTCCCAAGGAACCGTGTGCTTTGTAATCCAGAATCACCTGGAGTTACCAACTGTCGAAGCATAGTTCTCAGCAGCTGTGAAGTAGCTGAGCAGGGAGAGGGTGTAGATATCGGTAGGTGCAAATTACCTCGCCCTCAGAAATGTAAGAAAGCTTCTCCGAGACTGCGCTTTAAGACACGATGTGGGCTTACTAGGACACTATCCCGTCCACACCACGCCACTTGACACCACCTTTACGCCCCATCATCCCCTCCCCACCAATATCACCCCTCCCGGTAACCTGTTAACGTTCGAAAACTATCCTGCGCATTTCCGGAATGTAAGAAATACGATCCGTCCTCCGCAGGCAAAAAATGAGAAAAACTAAACGAAGCAGCCTTCCCGGGGGTCGGAACTGCCAGAAAACATCTCGCTCACTAGCACAATCAGAACATTATCCAACAGTCCCTTCCTCTTCTACAAAAGGTTCTCGTGAGTGTGCTCTGAAACTTTTAGCCACCAACTGCTTAAGTATCTCCAACAAGATGCTAGATCTTAGACAACAAGTGGCAAGCAAGAACCCCCACATAATGGATATCACAGAAGCCTGACTCACCCAAGATAAATCAGCCGGATAAATAGGTATTAACGGATACTCAGTGATCCGAAAAGACTCCAGCCGAGGTCGAGTCGGTGGTGTTTTATTCTGCCTGAGTGAAATGCTATCCACAGTACTCATCCTCTCTTTACCGCTGATCCCTCTCATTGACTGTCTCTGGGTGAAAATGACGCTTAGTAGTAAAGAAGCACGTGGTGGGTGTAATATACCAACCGCCAGTGCCAACAGGAAGAATCGGCAGAACTCATTGGACAGATAAAGGAGCTAAAGAATACCCACCAATTCACCCACCCGTTGATAATGGGGGACTTCAAAGCCCCCCAGTAGACTGGCCCAGCTATCACTCCACAGACCTAACGTCTGGCGCCCAGCTACTAAACATACTATCTCAAATGTCCTGGACGCAACATGTCTTGAGTCCAACTAGGTTTCGCCCCGGGCAAACACCCTCACTTGTTGATCTTGCCATCACAAACGAGCCGCACCAGGTGGACACAATCTGTCACTCCTGCCCAGTAGGTAAGAGTGATCACGAAGTCCTCAGCTTTGACTATCATCAAATAGTCATCGTGCAGTTCGTCACTGACGATAGTAAGATCTTTTAAAAAGACCAACTTCTTCCACCTTAGGGAGTATCCAACACCCCAATCAGAATCCATTTCCTGGGATGCTGACGTAAATACACTTAACCAACATTGAACAAAGCATTTCGTTTCGTGCCGAGGGTAAAGATAAAAAACAACAACAGGCGTATTCGACCACGTCCCATCCTTCGCCTGCTAGAGCAGCGTGCACGTCTGTCTGCCAAAGTGAAGTGCACTCAGCTGAAAGCAGATAAAAAAAATCCAAACGGATTCGAAATGAATGCAAGTCGGAAATCCGTGAACACTTTAAAGAGGTGCAAAAGGGTTTCCTCCAACGGGCCCAATCCTGGTCGGCTGCACTCGACAATCACGGAGAAACGCACATGGTGTCGCTCGACATCTCTAAGGCATTTGACCGAGTTTGGCACAAAGGTCTTCTGGTGAAACTGCCCTCGTTCGGGTTCTCCGCACCCGTATCGTAGACATCAAGTTTCCTCAGTGAGCGAACCATCTCGGTCCAAGTTGATGGGGTTCTATCCCAGCCATTTCTTGTGAATGCTGGTGTTCCCCAAGGTTCAGTACTTTCGCCCACCCTGTTTCTTTTAATTGTTAATGATCTTTTATCCACTACTTCCAACCCAATCCATTCATTTGCCGATGATGGCACTCTTCATTCTTTCCTTTCTTACCGCACTACCCGCCATGCGTACACCAACATCGACCGTGACTGCAGCGAAATCAGTTTGTCTTTAGAGTCCAACCTCGAACATATCTCCTCATGGGGATCCCACAATCATGTTGCCTTCAGTGCTTCCAAAACCATTCTTCTCTTAATTTCATTGAGACATCATTCATTCTCCCCTTATTTATCCTTTGATTCAACTGTGCTGCCTGCCACAGATTCTATTTCTCTTCTTGGCTTATCTATAACTTCCTCTCTATGTTGGTCCGCTTTCATATCTCATTTCGCCTCTCGTGCTGCGCGCAAAGTTGGTTTTCTTTTTCGCGCCAGACGCTTCTTCACACCAGCTCATCTTCTGCTGTACAAAGCTCAAATCCGCCCCGCACTTGAATACTGCAGTCATGCGTGGGGTGGAGCTTCGTCTACCTCTCTTTCTCTTCTTGATCGGGTTCAACGAAGGGTCATCCGGCTGATCGACGACCTCCAATCTGCAGTCACTAGCCCATCGTCGGGCTGTTTCTTCGTTGTCTCTTTTCTACCAATACTATTTTGGGTTTTGTTCTTCTGAGCTTGCTTCGGCAGTTCCTCTTCCCAAAACTTTTTCCTGACCATCACGTACCCAGGCCACTGGTCATCCCTATCAAGTTTCTGTTACTAGATGTCGTACTTCTATATTTCAGTCTTATTTCTTTCCCCGGACCGTCAAGTTATGGGACACTCTTCCTCTTTCTGTCTTCCCACCCACTTACAACCTTTCCCTCTTTAAAAGCAGAATCAATAAACTGGTCCTAACTTGAATGTTCCCCCTCAACCCATTTTTAAAAGTGTCTTCTGATTATGGGGTTTATCCCTTATACTGTAACTCACTATGTGTAATGAAAAAAAATATTCGCCACACTGGAGACCAAACCCTTTGCGCTAGCCTTGCACCCTCCTAACGGCACCCTAACCACTTCGTCCAAGCAAGTGACTGGGATCTTTGCGGATCACTTCCGCTCTATTTTCGATTATTCGCCAACGTTAACCTACCCTACTGTTCCTCTGAAAGCTGTAGAACGAAACCTGGCCAGCATCCACTTCTCGGTCCGGGACGTTGAACTACAACTCAAACATGTCGACCCGTATAGCTCAATGGGCCCGGACGGCGTACACCCCAGGACAATAAAGAGATCTGTGAATGTTCTAGCTCCCGCATATTTCATCCTATTCAAACGTTGTCTAGATTGCGGCACTTTCCCAACCTCTTGGAAGAAAGCCATAACCAAGCCTATTTTCAAAAAGGGTGACCGGCACTTTCCATGTAGCTACAGGCCGATAGGTGTAACCGATATCCCTAGCAAGGTCTTTGGGCGCATCATCAAACGCGCGTTGTTTCTGTCTAACCAGCGACCTCTCTTTCTCATCACATCACCTGAAAACTAGCAGGGCTGCCTTCCCATATATCCAAGGAAGATTTTCAGATTGTTTATGCCACCTACGTCCGCACCATCATAGAACACGGCAGCCAAACCGCACACACGGATCTCGTCCGTGACGGTCACTATCTCGAGCGCGTTCAGAGAATGTTTGGACACACGAACGATATATGCGGATCCGATTCCTGTCCAATGAATGAAACGTGCAGATTGATAGAAATTGATGGATTTTGGTAGCTGTGTTTGTTATCCTGTAGAACTGACAGGAGATGGGAGACTAAACGAGCTGATGGCCGGAGCTGACGGGCTGTAATGCACCTTGTCTCTAGGGGCGCGTAGACTAAGATGGCGATGAAGTTGTGTGCCGGCACTAGGTGGACTTAACCAAACAGACTTCAAACAGCTGGTCGATTAAAGAAACTGAGACTAACCTGAATTCCTGACCTACCGAAGGGCGTGATCAACGTTTGCTTGACCAGCTACGTACGTCAATGGATGACTGATGAGAATCACCCAAATGTCCTACAGGACTTCTAAAATAGGCCCATGTGTCCGGGATGTGGGAAAATACTTTGAAGTACAATTGTCCTAACTATGAGCCACTTTATGTGGTCGAGTAGAATGATTCGAGAAGAAAGACTGTCCATAGCTAGTGGAAGACCTGGTACCGGAATTGGATGCTCGTGGGAGCGGCTATCATTCCCAAGTAGACCTAAGTACAGATACCTATTTGTAAACAAGGCGCACCTAAGCTCTAAGCTCGCAATGGCGTTTTAGTGAGTTTGGTGTCTGCGAAGAGCTGCTACAAAAGGCCACCAAAGCCGTGCAGGGGCTGACCTACCTTTCTTACCCTTGAAGACGGACTGCACTCAACCTTTATCCCCTGATTGTGAGGAGTATTCAGGGAGGTATCTTCTTGCTTTTCCACCTTTCCTCCTCCGGGCTAGTTGATCGAGTCTTCACGCGATCACACTCAGACATTCTTAGAGGACATACTAAGAAACTATTTAAACGTCGCCCGCGGACATTGTTACGGCGATATTTTTTCACGTCAAGGTTATTTCCTATTTAGAATAAACTCCCGTCACGACGAGACTGCACCTTAACGTGGTGTGGTGGCTTGCGCACCTCTGCGACCCAACGAGCTATGCAGGATGGCTTCTTTAAGCCGGAGATGCAATCATGCATGAAAATTCAATGGATAGAGGCCAGACAAAGTCTAGTCTCCTGGTCCTCTAGGTTGGGGATCGATTTGAGCTGGCAACTCAATCGGCAGAATCAGTGGAAGAATAATTGATCCAAGCAAAGGAGCCTCCACTCAGCTACTCCGCTGCCTTGCGGATAGATTCTCGTTAGAACTAAAGGCTTTGGATGAGAACCCTAGTCGTTCTCCTGCTTTGGGTTTGAATACCCTAACAGTACTCGTCTGCCATGCAAACTCTCTTCTCGTTCTATGGTTTCATTTTATGCGCTGTAATTACGTTGCTGTTTTTTTGCGTTTCAGCCCATGTACGCTTCTTACTAGTAGAGTAAAGCGTTACATTCTAAATCGGTGTCCCGAAGTCCTTTGCATTCAGTACGTACATAACCGGTGACTGACGTTACAATTTACTCAACTAGCAAGAGAAAGAAAGAAACAAACAAATGGATCGTTATCTGCTCCCGGATAAATTTGACACTGACGTGAACGCTCCCGATGCATCCAAACAGTGAACATACGGGCTGCGGACCTTCAATGCGTTTCTGAAACGAGTGCAATCCGAAGAAGCCGACAAACTTGACATTCTCGTTAATTTTCTCTCTCCAAACGTTTACGAGCATGTTTCTGAATGTTAGACTTTTGACAGTGCTATTTCAACCCTTCAGTCCCTGTACGTCCGCCCCAGAAATGTGGGTTTTGCCCGTTATCTGCTCACTACATGCAAACAAGAGATTGGATAGAGCATAGACCAGTTCGTCCAGAACAGGAAAACACTCGCAAAGGACTGTGACTTTCGTCCTATATCTGCTGAAGAATATCGTGACGATGCCGTGCGTGATGCATTCATTACTGGTCTTCAATCCAACTCCATTGGAACAAGACTATTAGAACAGTCTACCCTAAATTTTCAAACGGCCTATGATATGGCTAGATTATTAGAGGCTGCTCCGAAACAATCTCAGTCAACTGAGAATGCTCCCTGTTCTTCTTCTATCCCAGTGTGCTCTCCACCAGCGACAAATCAAGTCAATCCAACGATCGAAACCGAACCAATTATGTCCGCTGTTAACAAGGATAATTGCTATTTTTGTGGTTATTTTAAGCATCCTCGTATAAAGTGCTCTGCCAAAGATGTCATCTGCAAGGCCTGTGGGAAAACAGGTCATTTCAAGCGTGTATATCGTTCAGAACCGATTAACTCATCCGTTACCTCGGCTGTCCGTCCACTACTGTCCTCTGTTTTGACGGCTGCCACACCTCCTTGTCTGTCTCGCGCGGCCACTCGAGTCTACGTGAATAATATTGAACTTCAAGCACTCATAGGCACTGGTAGTTCTGACAGTTACATTTCGCAGTCTGTTGTAGACTCCCATCGGTGGGAGGTCCGACCATGCGACTCCTGAATAACAATGGCCTCTACGTCTCTCGTGTGCCATTACAAAATATTGCTTGGCAAATATCCGCTACCAAAGCGTTTCGTATGACAATTTCAGACTCTCTGTCATGAGTAACCTCTGCGCTGATATTCTACTTGGCCATGATTTTCTAGGGTTACATGACAAGGTGGAAATACCATTCGGCGGCAAACACGGTACGTTTTTCCTGCGCGGTCTGGATGCCGCCAAGGTACAGCCTCCTCCTTTATTTGCCCACCTATCGCCTGATTGCAGACCCATCGCTACAAAGTCTCGCATACATTCTGCTGAGGACGAATACTTCATACGGGCTGAGGCCCAGCGTCTCCTGAATGATGGCATCATAGAACCGTCCAGTTCCTCTTGGAGAGCGCAAGTTCTTGTAACTAAGAACGCGACCCATAAGAAAAGAATGGTTGTGGATTACAGCCAAACTATCAATCGCTTCACTCAGTAAGATGCCTATCCGCTACCTCGAATCGAAAAAATGGTTGAGGCTATATCTCGTTATTCAATATGCAGCAACCTGGATCTAAAGAATGCATATCATTAGATTCCCATCGTGGAGCACGAGAGGCCATATACTGCATTTAAAGCATATGGTGCTCTCTATCAATTTAGGCGTATACCGTTTGGGGTAACCAACGGAGTTGCCTGCTTTCAACGCACCATTGACGAAATATTGAAGGCTGAAGGTGCCATACATACATTCGCCTACATAGACAACGTGACAGTATGCGGCGTGACCAAGGAAGACCACGATTGAAACCTTGAGCGTTTCCTGAAGGCTGCCGCGAAATACGGCAAAACATTCAATACGGCTAGAACTGTGACTGCCACAAACAAAATTCAACTTTTGGGTTACTCGATATCGCAAGGAGAAGTAAGACCTGATCCTGACCGGATGAAACCCTTGCGCGAGATCCCACCGCCAAACGATATGAAGTCCCTGCGTCGTGTCATAGGCATGTTCTCCTACTGTTCGCAGTGGATACCATCGTTCTCTGATAAGATCAATCCACCTGTGAGAAACAACTTTTCCTCTGCCAGAAATGTAAAACGGGCCTTCAAACTCATCAAAAAGACGATAGAAAGCACTATGGTTGTGACAGTGGACCAAAATGCCCCGTTAGTGGTTGAAACAGATGCTTCGGACGTCGCAATAGCCACCTCACTGAGCCAGAATAATCGCCCTGTAGCCTTCTTCTCTCGTACCCTAACAGCCAGCGAAAGGCATCACTCTGCTATTGAAAAAGAAGCATGTGCAATTGTCAAGGCCCTTCGTAAGTGGCGACACTATCTTCTAGGGCGCCACTTTAAATTTATTACTGACCATCGGCCTGTGGCCTTTATGAACGACGGAAGGCAAACAAGCAAGATCAAAAATGATAAGATTCAACGATGGAGACTCGAACTATCCGCGTATTGTTATGACATAATTTACAGGCCCGGAAAGGACAATGCAGTTGCTGATACGCTATCCCGCAACATATGTGGTACTCTTTTTGGTGCGGCTCAGTTAAGAGAACTACACGATTCTCTGTGCCACCCCGGAGTTTCCCGAATGGCCCACTTTGTACGATCTAAACATCTGTCCTATTCAATTGAAGAAATTAAACACATGATCTCGCGATGCAGCGTTTGTGCGGAAATAAAGGCACGATTCTATAAACCTCCCATCGGTCGTCTTATCAAGGCAACACAACCGTTCGAAAGACTGAGCATTGACTTCAAAGGCCCTTTGCCTTCGACAGCTCGTAATCGATATATGCTGACTAACGTTGACGAATACTCGCGTTTTCCCTTCGCGTTTGCTTTTGCGGATATTCACTCATCTACCGTTATCGACTGCCTATGCCAACTTTTCATCATATTCGGCATGTCGGCATACATACACTCTGATCGGGGAACGAGTTTCATGTTGATTGAGTTGTCTGGGTTCCTGCAGAATAAGGGCGTGGCTCTCAATCATACGACTGCATATAATCCCCAAGGAAATGGACATGTGGAACGCCTGAACGGCACGCTTTGGAAAGCGATCACTCGCTTTAAAAACCAAAGGTCTACCAATCTCGCAATGGGAGACCGTTCTCCCAGATGCCATCATCATCATCATCATCATCATCGTACAGCGTTAAACAGTAGGGCAAGTCCCACTGACCACTGCCTTTCTCACCATGTTGCACGGTGAACTAGAAAGTATGAATATACAAGATGGACAGGAACTGGACCTACATGGATGGGAAAAGGAAAGAATGCCCTAGTAGCCAACACACGAAATACACAGTCTAACTGTACAAACTTACACGATCAGCCATTCTGATTCGATAGAAAGTGACAACACGATTGCCACTGTTCACGGTTCGCTGCCATATCCTTCAGTGTCTCCAGGCAACTAGTAGACGCATCTTTTGGACCCCAACCACGAAGACGTGAAGCACCTACTTTTCCTAAGTTTGTTGTACATTTCCTCATTCCTCGCTGCCACATCATCTGTTGACCTCCACGTGGTTTTTTCCACTTCCTAGGAGGAACGGAGAATAGGACGCGATACGGTAGACGTGTGTTTGACATACGTAACACATGCCCCAACCACCGAAGTCTACTAAGTTGGATACGCTGTGACAAAACGTTCTCCGAATTAGTACCCAATACTCGATTTCTGACCTCAGCATTGCCTACTCGGCCAATCCACCCGATCTTAGCGATACTGCGTAAACATCTGTGGTCGAAAACCTCAAGACGACGAATATCTTCAGCACACAGACTCCAAGTTTCGCAACCATACAACAAAACTGGACGTATTGCGGCACAGTATACACGACCTTTCAACTTCAGTGAAATATCAGATGCCTTGCATTCTATCCACTCACTGCTGTGTACAGCAACGAATTGCACTCCGCATGAAAGGCTGTTTAGCTATTCCCGACGATCAACTAACGGTATTTCATTGCCAACATGGCTTACAGTTCCAGGCCCCGTACTTCTCAGACGGATGGATCGATCCTCTAAGTTTGAACCCATGGTTGAAGAAGTCGAGCTAGTCAGTTGTAATCCCCAATACTCCCGCGTTAAACTGCCTAGTGGCAAGGAAGAAAATGTTTCTGTACGACGATTGGCTCCGACAGGCGATTTTCTAGTGCCAGAATCAGAACTGACTGAGATATCGGAATTTCCCCCTGGTACACCACAAACAAATCCGCATTCCATAAACGATTCGATGGAACATGATACTAAAGATCTACCCATAATCCCATCCACACCCAACACTCCTACTCCCGACACAGTGTCAGACATTCTTACTCGACAACAGAGAACTCACCCCTATAATTTACGCAATGTAGAAGCCTGAGTTAGTCATTTTCCTCTCCTTACCATGGTCCTATTCCTACATACTACAATTGGTTGTTTTTTTGGTGGGGGTGAGTGCCATGCAAACTCTCCTCTCGTTCTATGGTTTCATTTTATGCGTTGTAATTACGTTGCCGTTTTTTTTTGCGTCTCAGCTCATGTACGCTTCTTACTAGTAGAGTAAAGCGTTACATTCTAAATCGGTGTCCCGAAGTCTTTTACATTCAATACGTACGTAATCGGTGACTGACGTTACATCGTCCAACATCTGTCATGAACTGCACGACTACAAACAACTCCATACTTCGTAGGTCGTCGCACAGGATAACCAGGACCGCGCTGCTCATTGCATCGAGTGGAGTGGGTAGTGTTAAGTGGGATACTGCTCAGAGTTCCTTCTCTTTTATTCAACCTTTGTCTTCTGTCCCCAACCACCTCTCTTTGCTCACTCTATCCGACCATGATTCTGCTACTGATAACACGGCCGATACTCACAACGGTTCATTGTCAATAGTGTCGGGAATAATCCTCTATCTTGTAACTCACATTTTCTCAGGCCTCGTCAGCCTCTGAACCTCGGCTCCTTTAACGTGTGTATACTCATGCATGCGGGTCATCAGGCGTGCCTAGCCCTCAAAGTAGACTCTCTGAAGATTGATGTCTGCTGCGTAAGTAAAACGCGCGTCCAAGATTCGAACAGTGTAATTCAACCTACTGCTCCTGGTATCTCATCGAGGTATTTTCTGCGCGCTTCAGGAGACAAAGCAGCTGGAGCTGTAGGTCAACGTGGTGTAGGAATAGTCTTGACTGACAAGATTGAAGCTGCCCTTTTAGACTGGGTCCCGGTTAACAGTCGTTTGTGTGCTTTAGGACTCCAGGGGTCAGTTGGCATTCGAAAGGATAGTTGTGTTAACCGCAATATGTTTATGATCTCGGCATACGCTCCAACAGATTGCAGTTCTGACTCCCAGAAAGATGGATTCTATGATGAACTCGCTGTTCTCGTTCGCAGGAGCAGACTGTGACACTGTAGTGCTAGCAGGTGATTTTATTGCACAAGTTTGCAATTTTAGTGCATCGGAAGCTTTTTAAGGGGTTATTGTGTCTTACATGCTCAGCGTACAGATAACAGGGATAGGCTTCTTCAGTTTTGTGCAGACAATCGGTTATTCCTGTCCAGTACTAATTTCCGACGCAGATGGCGCCGTACAGCGAAATGGCGCTCTAACTCTACAGATACTCTAAGTCAGGTTGATCATATCGCAGTAAGCTACCGGTGGCGCAGTTCTGCTCAGAACTGTAGATCCTACTGGTCCACGTACGTGGAGCCGGACCATACATTAGTTTTAATATGGTTATTTCTCCAGCTGCATGGTAATCGTCGCAAACGCAAAACTGGTTAGCTGTGCAACCTGATCTATCAGAATCTTATGTGGTTCTTCGCCACTCAAAGTCTCAGGGTTCGGTTATCGGTTATCCCCATTAGTGCAATCTGCCATCGTGGCTGTGGGATATATACCCCTTCCACTGCACTCGTGCGCAAACATGTAATTAAAAAACGTTTGTCTGATGCAGGAGTCCGCAGCCGTTATGAAAAGAAGTTAGCACGTGAGCTGGGATCTACGACGAACAGTAGTGTAGGTGAGCATTGGGCCCATACCCAGCAGGCGATGCACGTATCAGCAGGTTTTGCCTGTGGCCCTAGATCCGATGTCCATCAAAGACACTGGATTTGGCAAGAGTCGCTGAGTATAATGGAGCAAAAACGTCAGTTCATGAATTATGGGGAGATGAATATGATACGAAGACATCTACGAAAGCAAGTTACAAAAAGCCTTAAGAATGATCGCGAAAATTGGTGGGTCAAGGAAGTCGAAGAAATGGAAATAGCAGCTGCTTCAGGTAACAGTCAGTGACTGTTCAAACTTATTTGTACCACCGGTGGACGACGCACTCAGGTCAGTGAAACGATATGCGATAGAAATGGAGAGCGTGATCATGGTATATATATATATATATATATATATATATATATATATATAATTATATATAAACTTCGAAGGCTCACGACACTCCCTGGTCCAAATCTCGTTACACAAGGCATGCTGCACAGGTATGGCCCCCGACTTTAGTTAGGGATCAAGACGTTTCGGAGAAAGTGCAGCGGTTAACAAAAAACACTACAGGCCTTGAGAACTTCACTTACAACGATATGCTGAGAACCCTAGGACTGTTTTCACTTGGACGGAAACTCACCAGAGCGGATTTAATTGAGACTTTCAAACTGCTGAAAGTGATGTCAAAAAGGAAAACTCCTCCGTTTACTCCCGGTAGTGGTCCAGTTGTTTACAGCGGTTGATTTCCGCCTCGGTGGTTAGATTTTCGAATCCCTGCCATCACCGGTTACGTTTCTGGCAGACAGTAACGCTGTCATCTAACTCGTTACCATATCTGACCTACTGGAACCTTGTGTGGTTCTCTATCCTTCCAGTTATCAGGATCTGGCCGGCAGTTATTTCTAACTATGCAGTGGGTCTTTGTGGTTATGGGCTGTACCCCTTCCATTGCGTTCATGCGTATGCATATAATGAAAAAAGTAAGCTTGGCTACGGGAGGATACAGCTTGAAACCAAACAAACCCAGGGTACTCAAAAGCGTCACAAGAAGCTTTTTTTATAGACTAATAAACTCATGGGACAAACTCCCGGATATAATGTCATCTCTCGCCGTCACGCAGTTTAGTTCTAGCTTGAACCAGGCATAACCGACAGTAGTCCCCACCCTTCCTCAATACCCGATTGCCTGCATTGTATCTACTTTTTTATCCAAGGGTGTCTCTTATGAGTCACATTTTATATCTCATTACCACTCTGCCTTTCGCTCAGTTCATCCATCCTGAAGCTATACTACTCCACTTACTTTAATGTTCCAGTTCTTGTTCCGCCTGCTTAACCCAGCGTATATCCAAGCTGTGTTGTAGCTTTCAGCCTTTTCGCAACCATTAGTCCCTGCATTCGCAACCTTAAAAAACAAAAGGTGCCAAAGAAGTATTCCTTCGGTCGAAGCATGGTGAGATACTGAGGCTCACTCGCTCGTGAATCTAGACTCTCGTTGACGGAGCCTCAAGTCCTGTCATCCGAATTGGCCTGACCCGACTACACCGAAAGCCTAACTCAGCGTATGCTTGATCTGCACGCAGCGTTGGATAGAGAACAAATCAAACCTTAGAAACTGTCCACATGCACGCGTTTTATTGGGTGAAGATAATACACGACACTCGATCCAGGCTCCTTATGCAAACACATCATTTTTGAGCGAAAAGTAGTGTTTCATCACAAAGCCTAACGACGAACGAAGAACGATTAAAGCCAGCTTTCATGGAGACAGAGAGGCCATTTGACCAGTGGTGGTCGAGTAGTTAAGAGCGTTTGCTTACCACAGATCAGGAGTTGGAATCCTGCCGCCATCAGCCATTTTGGTGGTAGACAGTGGCCTACTGTCGTCCGGCTCGTTACCACGGCTGATCTATTGGGTCGTTATGTAGATTATCATGAAATCAAGTCTCGATTTGGCTTCCTGCTATGCCTGATAGCGCAATGGGCTTTTCAGGCTTAAGGGTACTCCAATTCCACTGCACTCATGCGGCAGTATGTAATAAAAATTGCTTCCTTTCAACCGTGTCCAGGATTTACTGCCGTGCCTGCAGTTAGGTCTACAGCACGCACAGGCAGGGATTCAAGAAACCCTAAACTCCTGGCACAGCGCTATCGTCGCGGTCGGGTCTTGCACAAACCTAGTCGTGAGTAAGATTTTATTCTATTTTCTCGAAAACTAAACTGTCGGTCTGTGATGCCCGACTTTGGGAGAGAAACCAGATTGCGATTCGCGCCGAACTTGCTTCCAACCGCCGCGCATGATCAGTTGTAATCTACGATATTCATGAAGCCGACATCCTCCTGCAGGAGGTAGTTGCGTAAAAGTAAGATCAATGTGGTGTTTAACGAATGAGGAGGATACCAAACGAATTCGTTAGATGTACACACTGAACTCTTCGCCGACGAAAGTTATGATTACTGGGACTTCAACCGCCCGAACATAAACTGGAATAACAGATGGGCGTCAAGTGAGGGGTTTCCCGCAAACCTTACTGATTTTGCCAACCAGTCCTCGATACAATTTGTGCATAAGTCAGTAAAGTGTAAGTTGATGCAATCAACAAGCCTGTTGGATGTGGTGATCACAAAGTATCCCAAAGACATCGAGAACTTGCACTTCGTCCCTCTAGGTAGGAATGAGAGAGTAATGTTACGGTCGGGTAGATCGCCATACCCATCTTAATTGATACAAGTGCTGATGCCTGCTAATAGACTTACTGAGCTCCAGCTCACCGAGTTTTCATTCTTTCTGTGTCCCTGCAGATCAACCGTGCAACCCCTACAAAAGAGCGTTTGTCCCAACATACTACACGGTGGTCAATTATTGCGTGTCGTTTTTGATCCGGATTCTCAGCTTATTTTCTATTTGCAATGAGTATTCCTGTTGGTGACCCAGAAAGAGGAAAAAGGTTGTTTATCCAGCGTTGTGCACATTGTCATACGGTAGATAAGGGCGCGGTGCACAAATCTGGTCCTAATTTACACGGCATCTTTGGCCAGAAAGCTGGACGGGCTCCCGGGTATGATTACACTCCAGCAAATAGATCCAAAGGTAATGGGACACACGCTTCCATTTATGGTATCAGTCATGTCGTATATCGCTGTTTATGAATGTTTGTGCCAACATTTTCCAATAGGGTCCATGTCCTGAGATGCACTGCACAAGGCTTCGAACCCGGTAAATGATTATACGATGTGATGATTCTATAACTGCTCAGTAGTTCTTGTGATTAAGTTCACGTAATTTCTGGCAGTGGTACTAGTTATTCAAAAATGATGGAAGTTCGCTTAGGAGTGCTGTAACACAGAACTAGGAATAACGAAATGGCAGAATAATACACAGTAGCACAAAGTCAAACAGTGCTTAGCAGAAATTGTAAGAACAATGAGCAGTGGACCCAATACAGGGGACAAAGTTCACAGTCTATCTACAATATCACCAGCCACTTTGGAATGATTCTCTTCCAAAATAAAATCTTAAAGCGTTGGACTCCGTGAGTCCGTGAAAATATTCCACGGGCTCATGAAGCGTAACAGGAATGATGCGATGTTTCATGGGAATTGGAAAACCAATCTCCTCAAGTTACACAGAAGCCATCCTGATACCACCGAAAACAGTTATATGAGAGTCAGACAAAATTCATTGAATCACGTTATTCCCTTATTTTTAGCACATAGTGGAAAATCCAGTTCGAATACGTGGCCTGTTCATAGGTAGGACTAATTCACACGATCGAAGTACATGTAACCGATAAGCAGTTTGCTTTTTCAATGAGTTGAAGCTTTACGAAAGGATTATTGTTCCGAAAACTTGTTGAAGATGGGTGGGTCAACGCTACCAGTGTCCATGGTAAATGAATATCGAAGAGGCGAATGGACGATAAGCGAACGAGTAGTATGGCAGGTACGCCACATGGTGCCTACCCTCTTGGAGGTAGCCATGAATCTAGATTGACCAAATTGCATTAAGCCACAAATGGCGGGGCTGTATGTAAGATTATCGATCATAATGGAGCACCCTCCCTCTGGTGGTCGAGTGGTTTAGAGTGTTTGCTTACCACCTCGGAAGTCAGAGATTCGAATACTCGTCATCACCAGCTATTTTGGTGGTAGGCAATGATTTGCTGACGTCCGGTTCGCCACCATATATATATATATATATACACCATGATATATATATACATAGTACAATGTTAAAGAAAAGGGTAGACGGAGTCCGACTCTATGATTCGTTTCGCGTGTGGGTGCAATACTGCCAGGTTGCCCTGGAAGAAACAGGTGGTTTTCTTAAGAGTTCACAACCGGAGCCTTTGGTTATCTAAAGCCTAATCCGTAGGGCAGTGAGATGCGTGACGTTCGTAATCCACTGGGGGCCCGGTGACTGATTGCGCACTTCATACGCACTTCGAATGAGGCTACACATCCTGGGTGCCCAGTGCACCCACAGATACCGGTGGGCATACGGTTGTACGCTTCATGCGTTGTTCGTGGTTGGTTCGGAATTGAGGTTTAGCCATCTCCCCTAGACCGATTATTAGTCATCCAACCCCGTGGAGGGCGCCGCGCATTCGCCCTCATCCTCATACTTAGGTGAAAACACCGTCACTGGAAGGAAGTGTACAGGACCTTCTCAGCAAAGGCTGTAGCAGACAAATGGTCATTCGGGAGCATTTCGGGAGGCTTTCGGGACGAGTAGCCATCTCAGGGCCTGAGACACCCACCCCGACCATGTTGAGGGATTTGGAGGCTCGCACCCGCATCTGGCCTATTGAAACATACGGTTCTCTGCCACCCTAGGTCTCAGGGTCAGGCTGCCGGTTATTTCAAATGGTGCAGCGGGCCTTTCTGGCTATTTAATATACTGCTTCCACTGAATGCAATAAAACACCGTGATAACAACAACTAGCGCTTTTCGCTTGAAAAGAATATTTTGCATTTCACTGGCCTGGTAAATTGTGACCTGTCTGGCCATGTCCTGATGCCGTTGATTTCTGCCGAATCTCCGCACCGCCCGATCCCATTTGAAAGCGCTTATGAAGAGACACGTCCCTTAACGAACGCATCACACTTTTGGCTTGTGGTTACGGTTTGTTGAATCAAAACTGACTCAAACGTAGTGATAATAGAGAAAAAAGGTATGATCCTGCGTTTCCGTTTCTTTAAGAAGATATTTTACTTTCAACCACTCTGTCATCGGTTTAAACTTGCTGCTTCCGATTCTGTTCTCTCGCAAGTCGAACGTGCGGCATGCGAAATAGATATCATGACTGTAAGCGCACGTGTGCTTCTAAAATTGCAGGAGCTGCCTCATCAGTCATGATGTAATTGGTGTAATCGGGGTTGGTCAGAGTCTAGTTAAGTATCGTTGGAGAAGCATTGATTGATGAAAGCAAAGTTTTCATTTAGTTTCCCATCTGGCTCCTTGGTGTTTTACATCACAGGTTGATGCCGAACAAGATTGGAGTACTTCAACGATCGGAATTTGTTATTTCGTTTTGTACAGTTTGATGACCACACCAGTAGTGTTTGGATAGTATTTCGGTCGCATCTCCGTTTCATTCGAGACTAAGAGGTACAAAGTGAATTAATTACAGAAGAAACATTGGGGTTGTCCGAGGCACTGTTGCGTTAGTGTTACCGAGTCGATTTATCTATATTGCAAAAGGTGCTCCAAGTTTCTTGCACCGGTGAGCTTCTTGGGTATCCCAGGCTCTTTGGTGAGGTACTAAGGTACTCGGACAAGGATCTGACTGTTATGTTCTCATTCAAAGAGTGTACGGGGCCATTTTTACATTGTTATTCACGACTGGGGGCCATCCATCCATAGCGACAGTAAGTTGAAAATGGTGAGTAGATTGAGGGAAGCAGCTAGTGAGACGACCAATTACTAGAGTGATCAGAAGAGAAAATAACAAAACGAAGGAGTGAATGAGAATGAGGAGGAAAGACAGAAGTAAGGATAAGGAGCCATTCAATGATTCATTTTCGCTAAACACTCCTTCAGATACACTTTGACTATTCCTGAAAAGCCCGAAAAAGTTACTTCACAGGGGTGTTCCTGATGAGACTCGGTATTTATCGAACCACTCACTGTAGGTCAATAAATTATTCAAAGTCCTCTATAAGGTCTATTCTGTGTCGTTTACTTATCTTTTCCAATGCTTGTATGCAAACAGCCAAAGCCGAGTTCGTGACTGCGGCGATCTTTCACCCGAGTTCACCACTGAAAGTGGTGTTCTTCAGGGTTGCCCTGTATCGTCCTCCCTCTTCAATCTTGTAATTGAATTGATTCTTGAAATAGCCTTATCCTCGGGCTCAGGCGGTAAACTGTCTGACTTAGAACATGCGGGCAATATTGTTCTTCTGAATGAAGATCCAGGTAAATTGTAGGCTTTCTCAGGTAGCCTAAACAACAGCGTAGCACTGTTTGAGATTTGTTTGGCACCTTCAAAGTGTGAAATGCTGCTGCAGGGCTGGGTTGGCTCAACACCAAACCTTGTTGGCAGGAGAAGCTCTAGCTGAAGTAGATAAGTTTTTTTTACCTGGGCAGTTGCATCTCACCAGATGGACAGATATCGGATGAAGTGTCGTCGCGCACAGAGAAGATGCGTTTGGCTTTTGCCAACCCCAGCAAATTACGGCCTCGGCGTGACATCCGATTGTCTGTTAAGGGTAGAGTGTACACTGCGGTGTTTAGGTCCGTTGTTTTATACGGTTCAGAAACATGGCTGTCGAGGGTAGAAGATAGACAAAGACTGTCGATTTTCGAGCATCGATGTCTCCGTAGCATTGCCCGAGTATGGTGGAAACACCGTATCAGCAATGCCGAGTTGAGGCGTAGGGTGGGAACCAGAGGTCAATTTGTGGATCAAGTACTGAATCTAAACAGGTTAAGGTGGCCGGGATATGTGTTACGCATGCCCACCGATAGAATTCCTCGGCGTACACTGCTCTCTGAGGCAAGTGGTGATTGGAAGGTAGGTCGAGATGGACATGGCAAAAAGGTATGAAAACCTTACTCAGTGGACTTGGCTGAGTAGGACGTGTAAGACTTCTAGGTTGGGGTCCACGTGATCCGTTTGCTAAATGGTTGGAGACATTAAGTGATATGGCTTGGTGTCATGGCCAGTGATGTAGCTGCATTCGAACTCTTTTTTTGTCTTCGTGATTTCCGCTCAGTACTTCGATTTCCATATTTTCACTTGATGCTTCTATTCTTTCTGCCCTTCACTGAACGATACTGGGAGGTGGCAACCAAAACCAGAGCACAGAAGTGCGAGGTTAGTGGTTGTATAAACTGAAACTGATTCTGCGTCGTCTCTCCAACGAAAATACAATATCCTCCAAGCACTGCTCGCGGTTTAATTCCGTGCTAGAATATCGTGGATGGGAATCGCACCGAACCTAATTTGGGACCCTTTTGTCATTTGCCGGGAGCAGTCGCCATTTCTGGTCTGAGTTCTTTAGGTAGATTTAATTATTAGATTGCAGGAAAGCAGTCGTGCCACGGAACTTCTCAGACGTCACTTCTTCCCTGAGCTTGTAGTGTCTTCACCAATGGCTTTCTGACCAGCCAGGAGGTCAGTACGTGTCATTTTGATGTTCCACTTTGCCATTGAGCTAGACTACTACATGAGTTCTCGTCACACCAAGCAAGCTTTGAGTGCCACACGTTCTTACCTATTTACGAACTGGCTTCGTGAAGTAATTATTTTATCGCCAAACTGCTAAATTTTGTTTCGTTATCGTGTTGAAACCGATGTGCGTTGCTGATCGTTCTCTGAACGCTTCTCTTTCTGATCTCAGATGATAACACGTTTGCGAAATTGGGTGTACAAAGTTTCCACTTAAATTCATGGAGTGAACGTAGCGCTATAGATCATTAGGCAGTTTGGCCAACTATGCTGCATTCGATTAGCTACCTCTCTTTTGCTGATGTCTACCATCAGTTGACCCTTTTTGTTGCATTTCTTCCAGTTTTATTTTGTTCAGGCTAGCATAAAAACGAGTTAACTATATAACGTTCAACTATTATCAGAAACGCGATCATTTCCCTGATTGAAGTCGTTTCGTTTAAGAGGAATTTTTATGCAACATCGTGGAGATATATTTCCTTTCATGTTTTGCTAGGCTTCCCTGTTTTAACTTTTTGGAAATGTTTTTGTGTCTCTCAGATGTCACTTGGACTGAGGAAACACTCTTTGCGTACCTACTGGAACCTCAGAAGTATATTCCTGGAACCAAAATGATTTTCATCGGTTTAAAGAAAGAAACTGACCGTGCGGACCTCATTGCTTATTTAAAGCAAGCAACCAGTTGAACAACCGAACCCTTTCGACTGTAGATTGCAACGTGGGAAAAACGGATCAAACCTGCTCGTCGTAGATTTATTCGAGCTTTTTTGTTTAATCTTTATGTATCATGCTTGTGAATAGTCTTCCTAATGGTATTGTTCTTTATGGAATAAACCATGTCTCACCGCATAAAACAATCCCGGGTATTGTGCACCCCTGTTTTTCCACCATGAAAGCCGGTCACCAGAAACGTTGACTCTGCTTTTTTCGTTAGCTTCTTATATTTTCACAGTTGGCAGTGCCGTGATCCACGGCACACTTAATCACACCCAGGAATTCCCCTCCCGCAGACTGAAACCCCCCTAATTGCAATGACTTCTGTAAGAAACACTTTTAATGTGCAAGAAAATTCCCTTGATGGAAAGCCTCCAATCATGCAATAAACCGCCCAGAACCGAACAAAGAACTCTTTCATTGGGATTTCATACACCAACAAGAAACATTTTCGCGTCAAGAATATTTGAAAATTTCGTTTCCCGAATAAAATTGGTTATACACTTGTCTAAAAATGTTATATCAGCTTTCTGGCGGGCTGCCACACCTGTTTTATCGGGTTTCTACGTGGTTTTCCACTCCAAGTCCCAGAATCTGTTTTTTGATGACATGCTTGCCCATGAAGGGGGTTTATACCTCATAGCCACAAAAGTCCACTGCACTATTAGGGATAACCGGCAACTAAACCCCGAGACTTGGAATGAAGAACCACATAAGTTCCCAATAGGCCAGGCGTTCTAGTTAACCGGTGGTTGCCCACTATCCCTGATAGTACAGTGGGTCTATGGGGCATGCCCCTTCTACTGCAATCATGCGCAGCTTTGTAATAAAATGAGTTAGAATCACTAGGCCACTGCGTTTGATGAGTTTTAATCATGTTAACTGAGTCTTATCTGCGTCAGTCAACAACAATGTTGAAGACTTCAGTTGCTTGGGTGTGTGTAGGAAGGGGGTTCCGTCCCGTGCTATAACGTAAGAATTATTCGCGTGTCAATGTGACCCAGACGCTGAAAAGGTGAACAGTACACCTGATGGTAGTAAGCAATTTTTGTATCAAATTTTGATCAACTTTGAGGCGACGCATCTCAACGGCGCAGTTCGCTCACAAATCGCACTCAGTTCTTAGGGTTATCAAATCGACACAAGTAGCGGTCATTCCGTTTCATTAATGTAGCCACACGCGCATCATGGGTCCACCAAGCAGGAACTTTTTGTCCTTGAGTCAAGTAACTGGGTTCGAATACCACTGTGGTTAATTCAACGAATGGACAAGTCTAAATAAGCTTCGGTGCAACAGTTTTTCACATGCTGAAAGGTGCCCGAGTGCTTTGGGGTAAATGTCTATGTCTGCTGTTTTTTCGTGAAAGTGTGTCGAATGGTGGTGGTTTTATGTGCAATTAGTCATTCTTCCTTTGGGTCTAGACAAACGGCCATAGATTAAAGCCGTTGGAATATTTAATCCTGTCCTAAATGTTTAGCGTCAGTTCATATAGCGACTTCACAGGGAGATGGTTTTGTTGAACGTTATGTTAATTCTCGTTGCAACACCTAATCTGTATGTGGACATGGTGTAGCTCGATATGAAAGACGTCGCATCTTCGCAAAGACGATTTCATCCACATTTTTGCATGAGCCAAAATCATAAAAGTCTAGGATACTGCTTAATTCTCGTGCGAGTTATTTACGGCTTATATGTTGTTACTCTGATAGTAAGAAACCGTTTCAAAAGTAAAAGATAAGAATACCTTATATTAACTGGTCCTGGTGAATTTTACTCTTGAGAATGGGTAAATAACATAAAGTGCATATTTTTCTTTAGAAAATTCTATGGTGAAAGTGGTACTATTTGCGTAACTACTTTAGACTACCTAACTTCCTGAACGCAATACCTCTCAGCTGGATTCATTAAACACCTGATGATGATTATGATGACTAGACCACAATTGAAATAAGAAGACAGAAAGCCTTGGTGGTTTTTAAAGTTGTATTGTTCATCCTGATGAACTAACAGAGTGAGGAACTTGAATAGCTAGAGACCGCATCTGACGAACCAAGGTGCGGCGAACTTCCGAAGCCAGAACCACGGAATGGCAGTGAGCCAAAGCCGGACGACATTAGATGGACTTAAGCGAACTTCAAGCAACCAGTCGATTGCTGATCTGAAGTACGGACCTATAAACGACCGCTGAGCAGCGTTAGAATGACCAATGATATGTATATTAAGGCGTGACTAATGAGATTCACTCGTATATTAGGTAGGCGTTCCGTGTCGGGACGTCGTGATTTCCAGAGGGCAGTGAAATAAACGCAGTTGACGTTGTGCCACACAAACCCTTCGCTAGAGGAACGCTGGGAAGCAACGAAGGAGGGACCACTCCGATCCGCGGATAAATTTGTTCAGCTGAGTTCGTTCACCAATAGAGGTCAACTTTAACGGTGGAAATTCAAATCTTGTGACGCTATAGTCATTCGCATACGACGATGGGTGGCGTAAAAGCTGTACAAAATTCAACAACACACAAAAGGAACAGCTATAAGATAGTCAGGAACAGAGCTCGAACGATCCAGAGTATAAACAACTTTCTTTTGAGCTTAGGCTAGCTACATTGGTTCGCACCAACCCCAAGCGGTCATATGTTTACGTACCATCCCAAATGCATATTCGAGAAAGCATGCAGCCATAGAAGAAACACAGGGACGTCTAGCATTAAGAAAGGAAGAAAGAATCGGTATTCTTTTGGCATTTTCAATAGCATACACCGACCAACACATAATATAGAAAAAGAATGGAGGGAACACAGGGATCTCTAATAACGAAAATAAGGGTAGACAAAGAAGAGGTGTGTACCGCGCTGAGGCTTTTGAAATAGTACAAAGCCTCAGGACCAGCCATCATCCAGCCTCTGGCTGAGGTCTTAAAGGCTTCGACGAAGAAGCTGTACGAAACATCAGTTAGAGGGAGGCGTGCAGGGGGAATAGAAGGAAGCAACTGTAGTGGAAATATACAAGACGGGAATACGACAAAAGGCCGAAAATTTCACGCCAGTCGGCTTGAACTCAGTACCTCGTAGGTGTTTGCAGCAAATAATTAGAAAAAAGAATATTCAACACCTGGTCCAGAATAATCAATATAAGGTACATAGCAAGAGGTTGTTGCAGGAGGATCATGTCTAGCGAATCTGCTGCTTTTTCTTGACGGGGTCACCAGGTGGCTGGATGAAGGACAGCTGTTTGACGTCTGTTAGATAGACTTAAGCAAGGCGTTTGATTCTGTAAATCACAGGTTACTGGAGGCCATACTACAGTCTGTGGTAATTGTTCGAAAGACAAGACGGCGAGCGAACATTTAGTGTGTAGGTGAGTAGTTACGTCTCGTAATCAGAAGAGGTATCTAGCTATGTGCCGAAGAGATCGATGATCGGCTCCCTGCTTTTCCTCATCCTCATAAAAGATCTAGCACGTAAAACTAGCAACCCTACTTATATGCTTCCCGACAACGTAGAGGCAGATAGAGTGGAGATTGCGGACAATGTATTAGCTGTACTGAACTGGCTGGGCAGATGAGTCCTTCCACCTAACCTCGCCACATGCCAATGTATGATCCTAAATGCAGTGACCGGTGGAAGTGGCATACGATCGCTGCAAAAGGTCTCCCAAGTCAGACATCTTGGTGTATGGCAAAAAAAAAGTTTCAAGTCGCTGAAACAATTCAGCATGGTAGCAAATATGGCCCTTTCGACGTAGAGCAACCACGTTGTTGCCTCACCATGGTGATTGGTTTTGCATGCTATGATTTCCCCCAGGGTTACGTCGATGGAAATACAAAGCGCTCCCTCAGGATCATCCATTCCGGACAGGCCGACGGCAAGTAGTCAGAAATTTTTGTGCATCCTGGATCGTCACGAGATCCGAAGGCGTTTGAACCCTTGGTGGTCACTAGTTTCTAACTAAAGAAGGTGGTTTCCTGGTAAAAGAAAGCCTAGATAAGTTAGGTATGTCCTTTTGAAAACTATTCCCAAGTATCTACATGAATTTTCCCTCTAAACCGGGCACTGATCATGCTACAGCGTTCCCAATAAGGAACACATTGTGCTCTACCAGTGGACAGGGATGGCCCAGAAGCAGGTTTGTAATCTTACCACTAAATGATGTGCACAAGCAACTTAATGGAACGTTCAAACTCGTTGGGACACTCGTATTCAGCGCATAACCACTCACACTCACCATGATTACAAAATCGAAATAGTCCGTCTGTCTGAGGTACGTCTGCTCAACTCCGACATTGGATGAATTCAAGTTCTTCATGTGGAATCAACCAAGTAGATTTATCATCGCGGGAAACTGAATAATTCCGAACTTCATGGAACTGCGATCTTCATGAACAGCCAAGTACACAACGCGCTGATCTCTTAGGAGTCAGTTTTACAAAAGACAGTTGTAGTGCGGTTCATGGATACTCCATTAGACGTAAACTTGATTGCATCGTTAAAGTTTTATTGGTAATAACACAGCTTTGTTGGTAGATATAATACGCCAACTTTTCAGTTGCTGTGGGCAACCTTTCTCATGGCATTCTACGCTCCGACCCTACATTCCAGAGGCTAGAGCGATCGGTCTGGAGATAGACACAACAAAAACAGGCTCTTCATGATTTCCCCAGATCTAACAGGCCCCATCCAAGTTAGAGGCCAAATCTTGGGACTAGTGTGCGGATTCAAGTACCTTGCACAAATCATACGATCAAACGGCCAGACTAAAGAAGGAATCAAAACTCCGAGTCAACTGCACACGAGGAGAATTCCTATGACTTCGAAACTCACTGTTGTCACGCGGTGGCATTAACCTACGCACGAAACTTCGCGCTGACCTTGCAGCCATCCACTCTGCTCTCACTCAAGCTTGTGAAACCTGGCCTTTCAGGGTAGAACATATGAATAAAGTTGAAAGGCTTCGTCCACTGGTGACGCCTGTATGTAGCCAGAATCTAATCTCAGACAACGCTGCTCGAATACAGATGCGTTATCCTCTTTTCTTCAATGGCGCCGTCTCCTTTGACTCGAAGTGGAACTCACAAACAGAAGCCTCCAAATGGTACCTAGTCCAAGCTGGAAGTGTCACCCTGACGACCAGCTGAAGAAGTGTACCTATACAGGCAAAGCGAACGTAGGTTATCCCGCCCTCCGTCGATCTTCGGACTTATTGTGGGGCGCAAGAATTGGATTTCACTGTGCGTTGACCTTACCGCTCACTTCAACACTGAATGTCACCCTCACAGACATTCATGAAGCCAACTCATCCTCTACCACGAATGAGTCGCACAAAAAATGTCATGTACTGGACCAGAGGTCTTCGTACCAATCTACAAAAACAACAGTCAGACCACATCTGGAGTACCGAGTGTAAGCCTGGGCACCGTACTACCAGGAGGATATAGACTACCTATAAAAAGTGCAAAACCTAGACACTATGATGGTGACTAGTCAAGGGGACTTCCCAAGCAGCACAATACCTAACGCTGTTAGGCGGTGGTAATGGGTAAATAGACTAAGAAACGGGCAGTTAAGATAGATTAGGAAAAGAAGAGGAACTCATTTCCAGCGACTTTTTGAGCGCTGGGCATAGCTCAGTGCGCTCCCAATTGGGCGCGAGTAGCGCTGCCCAACTTTTCTAATGATGTAGCCCGAAGTTAGCCCAACCTGGCCCATCACGCGCCCAACTGGGAGCGCGTTGGGCGTGCTGCTTGGGATTTATACACAGAATGTCTTCAACCCCGGAGCCTATTTGGATGGGATGGAGTCGTGTGCACCGGGATTTGATAGACACGTGCAAGGTAATGATGAGATTATCCGGCATACATCGAGAAGAGCTTTTCTCTCCGATACCAGAGAGTGGGACAAAGAGG
This sequence comes from Fasciola hepatica, assembly GCA_948099385.1. NCBI lineage: Eukaryota > Metazoa > Platyhelminthes > Trematoda > Plagiorchiida > Fasciolidae > Fasciola > Fasciola hepatica. Next base: position 8,175,293 of record CANUEZ040000075.1, on the reverse strand, counting down.
TCCAGCCTAAGACTGCAAAAGGGGCACTCAAGGACATAACTTAGGGCAAAGTACTTTCCAAATTGGGTGAGTAATCTTCTTGAGGGAGTCATAAACACGACATTAAAGGCTTATTACAAAAAAGTAGATGATTGTTGGGGGGGGGAGGGCAGGACGCTCCAAAGTATGTTAGGCAGATTTAGGGTCAGAGATAATACAGCTAATAATTTCCACTTACCTCTCTGAGGACTAATACCGCATGAAATTTCTACCTTTCAGAAGAAAACATCACGCAAAGTTGGGAGCTGCGGAAATATAACGACAACACATCTAACCGAAACCACGATTGGCTCTATCTACACAAAGTCCTGTGCAAAATGAACTAAACTAAACTGAAGTTTTGAAGTCACAACTGAGAGACTTAGTTACAAAGTACGATATCTCATTAGGGCGAGTAATAAAACAAGATCTTTTTATATGGAGTTTATGGAACATTATCCGATGAATACAGTTACCGTCGTTCCTGGAGACATTGTTTGCAAAAGCTACTGTAGAATAAGTTCATTTCATAGCAAGTCAAGTCAAAGGTGGCTTTATTCATCCCAAAGCATAGTTTTTCAGTGACACATTCATCGGAATATTATTTGCTGGTCATACTAATAATCAGAAAAGAGGAAAATAAATAATTGGCACACACATCAACAAAGATAAATTTGATAGCAAAATGTAATTAAGACAGATTTTTGAGTTCATCCGATACCGGTGATGGGTTATTGAGGTACGTTTCAAGAGAGAGAGGGACAGATTCGCGGTTAACGGTTGCCCGGAAGTATAACATATTATATTTACGACTGGTAGATGAGAAAGAGACACACTCAGGCAAAGATGTGTGTGCAGTGGATGATCTGATTCCGATAAGATATAGGAGCAAACTTTGTCACATGAAGAAAAGCGCTTCTCTGTAGCTAGACTGTTGAAACTAAGACTGCCGATGCCACTGGATTTTGATATAACTTTAATAAACCTACCCAAGTTGACAAAATCTTCCATTTGGGGAACGGAAGAGAATACAGGAGAATAATAAATGATAAGTGGCAACATGCAAGAATTTCCAAACTTTTAGTTTGGTATTGTGCAAAATGCAAGAATCTCAGGTGTAGAATATAAAACTATGGATGCTGAATCTCTGTGGCTATACTGGTTATGTGCTGGGACCAAGTCAGATCTTAGGAAATGGTTATGTCTAGTTATTTCAGTGAAAAAAACTTGGTGTTGCCCTTTTATCATTGTCTAACGAACAGCAACTCATTTTGATTAAAAATAGACATCTTACTTGGCACTCGAAGAGAGTGTCATTACGCCTCGATAGATGAAGATATAAATTTGACTACGAGGATCAAGCAATTAAAAGATAGGGAACCATTGACTTCAAAGTTTTAAGTGATTTGATCGCGATGGCAGCTTACGTAGTCAGATCATCAGAAGCTTTGCGAAAGGTGCAAAGGTAAAATGAAAAAATCAAGGGAGACATTATGCACTCTGGAGTGGTCCTGTACTGATAGGCAGAGAGTCACAGATGGGACATTTGAGGGTCCTGAGTAGAGTTCTATCAGTGATTTAGTTTCAAAACAGTGGCTACAAAAGTGGAGGTATTCCTGCGTCCTGTAATGATGATGATCATAAAGTCCTATGGACACAGTTGAATACACTGTTGTAATCAAGAAGAAAAAGGCTTACGGTCTTTTGAGAATAAGATAAAGATGATGGAACATGGTTGAACGATTGTTTCGGTAGGCAAACTGGTAGTTGTCACGACTGACGTTGCTCAACTTAACGCGTTTAAGAATACGGTTTTTAAGGAATAATCTTAGAATAGAAGTGCATACAGTCGTGCAAGGTTTACCGATCTTGTTTTACTTTTCTGCTCACTTAGTAAAAGTACTGCGCGAGATTCAGCCGAATACGAACCACATTCCTTGAGGACGTTGCATTTACGTTCGTCAGTCCCCGCAGCATTCCTGATTTTGAGTATTTTCACCTCGGTTAGCAATTGATTTGCGTTGTTCATAGCCTTAGTCAAAATCTGTGCTGGGTTCAAAACAACTGTAGCCGTATATTGGGTGTCGATGGCGCGGTGACATTTGATCGAGCTCTTCAATCATTTTTTGGGTCCGCGATGTGGAAGCCTATATCTCAGAGCTTTTCATCATATTCCAAATTTGGCGATTATTGGAGTTGCCAAGTATCGTTTTTTCCACACAGCCCGTCCATTTTCCATTTTCGAATTAAATCGGTAAACGATATGCTTCATTGATTAACGATTTCCAACCGTGGAAAACTTTATTTCTCTTGCTTTATCGTTTTCAAAAAAGCGATGGAAAAACGGTATCGTGGGCTTAAATTGACCCTAGTATGCAAAACATATCGTAATAACAGTTTCAGTAACTTGGCAAGTGGTCACGGTGTATTGAGATATCAGGACCGTAGGACTGACCAAAGTCATTCCCTAGCCATGTTTCGTAGAATTATAGTTCACGAAATGCTGGTAAACTCACTAAGTTATTCTGTCTTTCTCAGATTAATTTTTATCCAAGCCGCTTAAAGTAATTAAATGTGGCACTATGTGGTAATCTTCAAATATGCCAAATAGGCACACGAATGTTAGGCATGAAACAGATAATTTGATTTATCCCGAGAAACTTGCGTGAGAGTCCGAAATGCCAATAAACCCACCCCTAAACCAATGGAAAGTACAACCAGCTGGTTAAGTAAAATAGTGATAGTTGTGTTCAGTCTATACAGTCATGTGCTCACACGCACTTATGGTCTACACCTCGTGCAATCATGGACACGCCTGCAATCGTGCACACACGTACACAGTTGACGTTTGTCGTGTTTCGTCCAATCAGATTGTATCACGTGTTGCACGACCTTGCGCAGCCTAATCCGACTGTACAATTGCCTTGCATTTTCGATCGCATACATCGCTGACTCACGCAGTTGCACACGTTTTTGTGTTTTCAATTGCTTGCCTGTATTTGCGTTCGCCGTACGATGCTGCCGAATATATATATGGTTACTGAATCCCGGGTCACAACTGTGATTTTTATTATTGACGATTGAATCACTACGTCCAGGCACGCTTTCAATTGCATTCCCGATTGTCTTGAGTTATTATCCAATTCATGGCGAATGACGAGCGTCAACCAGTACAAAGTGTCGAAGGCTACCATTCGCATAGGCTTCGGTAGTGTTTTAATTGGTATACATCTCACAATTGCGAGAATTTTCTTGGGATTGATGAAACTTTGCTTGGCTGACTGTCCTTTGGACTTCAGGTTTCATGCACAAACCTCAAGTCATCCGACCAATCCTGCACTCGGAAGTACCCTATTCGAGTTTCTTCCTTGTTGGAGTTCAACAGTGGTGCATATCCTCCGCCGCACCCAGGGTTTGAACTGGTTCCTCTTCACCTGGACGGTGTGTTTGGGGCCACTGCTATCCGGTGTAAGGTTGATCAGATGACCTGGGGTTTATACATGCAAGGTGGAGTCTTAAGGACAGTCAGCCAAACAAAGCATGTCCAATTGGGTTCGTGTCTTAACTGTGAGCGGGCCAGTTCTTAGTCTTAATGTTCCCGTACTGTAGCAACATTCCGGTGAATTCGGCTGAAGACATGGAGGGATTGACATGTAGTTATTCTGTGGTACTCAGTCAATTCTTCGGAATAGTCGGGAGTAAAAATTCACTTTTTGTTATAATGTATGAATAAGAAGTCTTCCTCCCTTCCGAGGCTACTATCCGGGATTTTCTATCTCCAGAAGTCCAAAACCTAGACCATCATATAGCCACCATTGAAGGCTTGACGAGTGAGGTATAGCTTGCTTTTTCTGGAGTCATGTCAGCAGTACATGATTCCGCCATAGCCGTCTAAATTTAACATTTTTTATGAATAAATATCACGTTATTCCATTCAGGAATCCATGTGTTGTGATTTCTGGCACATTCATTTTTATCTTCAGAAGGGTGGTCAGTCACACAAGATACTGATCTCGTCTCTCAGTACCGTAGGTGTGGTTCAGACTGCTCACATTTAGCTGCAGGGGCTACTGCAGCTACGATGCGCTCTTAAGCTGATTCGAGGCACCATGCAAGAGTCCTCTGGTGGCTATCTCAAAGAATGTTCTTCGAATTCTTCACTTTCTCCTAATAACATATTCACTGGAGTCCCTCAAAATGCTACAAATAACTATTTTCGATCCGGAAATTTTCTTGGAGATCTAGCGCATGCTTATTCCTGAGTCTTCGTATGCCAGTATGTTTCCTTGCTCCAGCTCAGAGAGCTTTGAGCCTCGCGCCATTCCTGTTTTACGCAAATGGGAGATAACTGCTTCTAATCAGAGTGTATACCTTGAGTCAACTTTACCCATGAATCCAGTGTAACGTGATTAGTGTTCAATACTTCATCCCAATTTGAGTCGCTAACGATCAAGGTCTCTGTGTTTGCAAGTCAATTCGATGTTTTTGCCATTGGCTTGGGGGTGGGTTCAGTGGCATTTCGCACGTTTCGTGTGCGTATTTGGCAATATTTGTAGATCGCCACAACAGGATGCCACATTTTTTGCCCTAAGTGGCTTGGATCAAAAATAATCTCAGGGAAACAGAGAATAACTGGGTAGGTCCAATGACCTTTTGTGCACTATAATTGTTAATGTGGGTTTCGCTTACTATGAAGACTCTGTGGTCGGAAGAATGAACATGTATAACCAGATTTTACCGGGAATGAGTCTTGGGATAAACCTTAATAATACAGCAATTAGAGCTGTTTTCTGGACGGAGATGACTTCTTCATCGTTCCGAATGCGAAAACCGAGTTGTACATTATTTCTTGTGTACAAGTTCACAATATCTATCGGAAATAAGCTGTTTAGAACGTTTACCGCGGCGATGCGAAGCAAAGTTTCAAAATATTACATTATTTCTTATGTGAATTTGTCAGCAAATACAGAAATATTATTTGATTAGCAAGATGATGAAATATAGACATTCGTAATCGACCGACCTACCGACATTTGCTGATTATTCTTGGTTTACATTTTTAACAATGAGCAAGTTAACTGTTTGTCACTGCGGGAAAACAACGTTCTTGAAAACCGCACCGGGAACTTTCAAGGTATACACAAAAGCCACCTTCGCGATTTCAGCCTTGAAATGCACAGTCAATCGGACGAACGATATATCATTCGAGTTTATTTAGCGAATTATTAACATGAGAATGTTGGCACTTGAGGTGCAACAATGTGACTCCTAAAGCAGAAGCATCGGACCGTTTTATGAAAATTTCCAAGTTGATAGTTTCTTCCAGCAGTGAATGCCTGTTGGTCGAAAGTGTAAATGGTATTGATGATTTTTTATGGTATGGGTGACGCAAAGCTGTGGCCTGCCAGCGCGGTGCCTTTTAGTGATACTGTTTTGCTTCCGCTGTAGCCTTATATATCCATTAATAACTTGTCCAGAAAAAAGGTAATTCCACAGCCGCGCAATAATGCCTAACGTCTATGAGATTTTACAATCCCCGGGGAGTAAGTAAACACAAAAGTTATGAGATGATATAGATTTAAACGATAATTCCAAGGGGATCGGTGTAATTAATGGTAAAACCGACGAGTAGCATGATCGCCATAATCAAAACCAAATGTGCCGCTTCCAAAGTAACTCTGGGTGCAGAATAATATTGAGACATCTGCACGTGCCCAGTTGCTAACTTGAATTCCGGGAGTCAACTCAGTACAGTTCCTCAAACCTATTTATGAGTTTATTATTAGCCACGAATCAAGACTAGGCAAAAGTTAAGTTGGTCGTTTGCACACTTAAAGAATATATATTCTAGACCGACTTTTGGTATTAGGAGCAGAATGACGATAAACGAAATCCTAGTCGCTTTGAAGCACACGTCTCTCTTGTCAATAACTTCACTTGCCGAGTCTAGCCAGTCAACGGAGAGTACTTAGAAAGTGCATAGGAACACACTTTTGTGTATGTGTGCATGTAACTTATCTTTACCAATCTCAACTGTGAAATGTGTTCCCAAGATGGAAAGTGCCTCGTCGAACAGTTTCGATCGAGGTGAGTTAGTTCACCCATTGGGATTGAAATTATCGATCGTTTGAGCGAGCAAGAGATAAATCGAACGTTATATGCTAGAATGAGGTCGATTAGAATTGTTTCACGTATCAACTCCTTCATGGCCATGCCCATAACAAACCAACTTATCGTACTGAAGTTTGAAGACATTACAGAAGACTACACGGGTTTTAAAGCAACAGTGTGCTGTGTTGTGCTTACCAATGATAACGGTTTTGTTAATGAATAGCTATACTATAGCTGCATTGCATTTCTTCTCCGTAATGTGTCACGGGTTTCCGAACTCCTCGGAAAGACAGGTAGAACGCATTGTTTCATTTGGTAAATCAAGTTTTTATTGAATGCTAGGGATGTAGGTTTACCCACTCAGCAATTCGGTTACAACATTTTATTTCTTCGTATCATTTGTTTTTGTAATGGTGCAACCATTTTAAGCTCAGATTCTTATATTTTAATCAAAATTACTCGCCGCATTTCATCGCATTCATATTTTAGGGAATACATACGAAACACACTGCAAGAAAACAACGTTAAGGCAACAATATTAGAATTTACTTCAGTTGCTACTCGGTCTAGGTGCGGTAATATAAGATTTGGTTATGGAGCCGTATATTTATTTTAAGTAGGAATGGTACAGGGGCAACATCGAAAACTAGAACGTGTTTTCAAGAGAGAGAGAGTTTTCCGAAAGAAAAATCGGTGTGCAACAAATGTGCATTATTCAAAATTGGCAAAATGCTGTGCACGATTAACAGTGCTCATCGGGAATTTCAGAGCTCAATACTTGGGCAGCAGTTTAGAAAACGTAACTAATCAGCTATAGACGGCGAAAAAGAAATTCTGGGTCTTTTTTCAGAAGTCCACGGAATAGTACTGCAGATGGATCAAGTACGACGGGGAGAACACCTTGACAAATGCAATTAGAAAGAGTTGGTTATGGGATTTGTAATCGTCGGAGTTTATGAATGTATGACGAAGAACGTGACAGTTTCCAATCTCATGACCGATTATGCATAGACTACCGTTAGTTATTGTTGTTACCGTTAGTTACTTTTATCCCTAGGTACTTGCCGGAGTCGAATTATTAGGATTTTATTCGTTTGACCGTTAAAACAGAACAGTAAATCGCTGTCCTTAATTCAGCAGGAGAATTTCTCGGGGCACTTTTTCTTCCTTTGGATGAAAAGCGTGAGGGAGTTTGAAATGCTGACATGAAACCTGTTTTCAACGCCCAATTTAGAAGGACTTGCACTAATTTAATCAGAGAAGTCAAACCACGAAACCTATCATTTTGGAGACTTGTTTATTTTGTAAGCGAGTGCTTGGTATGTGATGGTTCGTGGAAGTGTCAGGAAAAATTCAATTGGGCCAAGAAATTCACCCAACAAAGCATTCTTTCGACTAGTAAGATATCACACTCACCAATATTACCGATCTATGTCGGAGTGAATCGTTAGTACACCTGAATGAGTGTGAAAATTCTCACCGTTCTGACTGAAATTTCCCCCAATTTAACGAACAGATATCGGCTGGATAGGTGAGAATTTCTCAGGATATTGTTACAGGCCAGTATTCACAAGAGGTTTTGAATATGTTCGCATAAAGCGACTTGTCCGTCCATTACCCACTTTTAGATTTGTGAAAGTATGCGCAAATTCAAGGTTCAGTGCATATAATTACCCCTAATAGCCCAGACTTAGACGAAATCGACAACCCATTCTGACTTCTAAATAGTTAAGTCAGTATACTTCTGCGCAGCGGCCATTAGGAAGAAAGTGGAGAATTCGGTGCAGTAAAATATGAAAAACGATTTGATGACCAGTCTTGTAAGCTGTATGATGAAGAGACCGAAAAATCCTGGACAATTAGGGCGTGCCCATTGATTATTACTGTCCATGAACGTTCTGCCTCCCAATATTTGGGTTACTTCAGTATAAGTTAGTCTGATATAGTATTCCGTCAGAGGTTCTTTTCCTGCAGTCTAAACCTTTTTACTTGTCAGCAAAACTGGTATTTCGGAATCAAGTCATTGTTGCTTGTACAAAATTGCAAACGATGCAGTGTGTGCTCTACGCCAGTCTCACACTCCTGAATGAAATGTTAGTTTTTCAACACTAATAAGCCTACTAAGTGCCATCACAGTAGTCCGTTTGACAATTCGATTCCTCAGCTAGACAGAGGAAAAAGGTGTGCAACATGTAATCTTGGTATATCTTGGTGTAAGTGAGAAAAAATTCTTCTGGAACAGTAGTCTTCAAGAGAAAAGAAAATTTTTAAGAAGTGGATTCACACTGAATAATGGAAAACAGCTTACGTTTAAATGGTGTTAGCATGACATTGAATAAGAGTCACTGGTGGACTGACTCAGTGCTCTATGCGCTCGTCACCACCAAACGGTTGGGCATATTGGGAATACGATTACGTCAAAATTTGGCGGGTACTAGTTATCGTGTGCGCACAGCGTGCGCAATACTCCAGTCCAATCAGATAGCGCTGGGTGCGATGAATGTCCGAATCTCACTCGTATGAGAGTGGACTTCAAGACTCCAGACAGGGTATTCTTCAAGTTTAGTTTCGACGGATTAGGGCTATATTTATTACTCGCCGAATTATCAGAAAAAGCACTCGTCAATCTAATATGGTTCACTCAGTTCCGTCTGAAGAGGTCGATAATGCTGAAGGTCATATCAGTTCTATTTCTGTGGATGATATCTACACGAAAATGGAGAACGGCGTCATCCAGCCTACTGATAAAATCACCAGTGAAATGCTGTGCGAGTTGCTCACTCCCGTGAAACTCGGTGGGTATTACAAATGTATTTATTTATTTATTTAGTCACTAACGTTCCAATATGCAGTTAGGAAGCGTGCTTGCTTGATAAGCAAGAAGAAAATAATAAAATGGGAGTATGTTGAAATATTAGATGACTAACTTTAGCAACAAAACCGTCATTGAATACGTCTTCGAGCCGTGTTGAGCAGGGTTTCCAGTCAAAGTCACCGGAGTATTAATGACACGCTAACTGAGGATGCAGCACTTCCGCTTCCAAAAACCGCAAATGAACTGAGGCGAAACTGATTTGACTTTGCACCCAAACTCGCGAGATGCTTCCCGGTCAAAGGTGATCAAAGACCGGTCATTATCGGTCCCTCAGACATACCTTGTTCCTCAGACTTATATGAGGATAAGGCATAAAGGAGAACTGTATTTTCTGCTTTCCAAACCGGACAAAAGGCGAAGGCTGATCAGTGCCGTTTCAACCTTCATCTTTCGACTTTTGGCATCATATTAAACCATCACAACAGCGCTTATACAATCTGTTAGTCAAGCAGATATCTTGACCGTCTTTCACCTCTAGCCAACAACAGTGAATGTGGGGGTGGGTCTCTGCTATTCTTATACTAGCACTTCCCTGTCTGAAGGTAAGAACTACATTTAAAACAGCAAGCTGGCAAAACATGACTGCACAGAAGGCAATGTGCAGCAATAAAGTCATCACAAACTGACGCAAAGCCATCTACACAATCCATGTCTAAAAGTCCGCTACCAGGTGGTAACTGAACCTCTTCATTACTCCAATTGTCTCGTCCTTTCCTTGGGATATGGTCCATTGCAAAGTTAAGGAAGAAGGATGTGAGTGAACACCATGGCTCACGCTAGTTTCGAATGAAAAGGAAGGCGATGATGAACTGTCTGAACACTCTTGGTGTGACGTGTGCTGGTAAATCATCACTTGGGTGATTTTGATTCGTATATCAGGCTCTCCCTAAAGAAGGTAACAGTCCCATAGGGCCTTCTCTTCAACGGAGTCCAAGGCTGCTCGGATGTGTAGAAATGTACCTCTGTTCTGCCATTTATGTGGCTCCGACCAGTTATTCAATGAATAGTAGAAAGGCGATAAAATCAACCGCGATCAGGAGGAAAACCTATCTGTTCCTTGCGGATCTATCGTTCGCGAACTGGGGACAACCTACGGATAATCGGTAAAGGAGACTTTCTGGTAGTTCGTCAGATCAGGGTGAGATCCAGCGACTGGCATTTAGGTGTTGTACGGTTGTTGTTAAAATTCAATACAAGAAAGTTTTTCTTCGTAATTAATTCATATTTCCTGAGTTTTTCGTAGTATACCACAGCGCAAGGCTGAAACACAAAACTATATAGTAACTGATGTCAATCAAGTTAATTCTGCTGTGGTCTGTTGGTGGCTGAAATTGTGTGACCTTAGTCGCTTTGCTAAATTAGTCTGATGGTCATAAGTTCGAAATTAGGTAACCGTTGAGTATGGCTTGTTGTAAAACAAATGTAGGTAAAATTCACTGTTGGCGGATTTTGTCATTGAGAAATACACGTTGATCTTACTAGAAACATTTATTTTTCTAAATCGTTTGCCACTTCTCTGCAGAGAAGCAAAAACAAAGGGAGCACATTTCGAGAATTCCGTGTTGTCTACCAGTTCAACAATAAACTCACTTTGGTTGGTAGCCTTACATGAAGAAAACATTTGGTTCACTTTGAATGCGTAATCTGGACATCAAGGTAATATGAGTGCCATCCGTTAACTATTCCTTGTTTCGCCACTTTGAAGAAAGATTTGCTGAGAAACAAAAAAAAATTCTTATTGTGTAAAATATAAGTTGGAGGATATTGTTTAGTCCATCAAGCATTTGTTCCTGCGATAGATAAATTTCTCATCTCTGTTGTGCCTGACCACAAGAGTTTTTGCAAACTCCTTGTTAACATTTTGTGTCACAGCAAGATGGGCTGTGTAAAAAACGAACATATCCAACATGGATAATCATGTTGACTGCACTAGGATAAAAATAACCTCTAGAGAGCAATAAACACAATCAAAGGGAAGATTTGATAACGAATCCCCATGTTCCATTGTAGACAAGGGTGCAGAAAGGTAGGTTGCTTTAGGCTTTAGCCGATCGAAAGCCAATATTATACGAACAACAAAGGTAGGTGTTGTGTCGGCAATTATTGAAGAACACAATAGACGATGAATCCGTTTATTGCTGCCACGGTAAACCGGTAAGCCAGGAAACGTGCAAGCCTCGCACCAGCGCACACAATATGTACAAAAAATCGGCACGGTCAAACAAGACCGTCCAGTGCGTACTGAAACGCGATTGGTCAAGTGGTTCAGTCACGTAATGTGCATGCATGCGAGTAGTCATGGTAGCCGATAGACACGGACCAATGGGCAATTGATAAATTACGCTGAAATCATTCGGCTGTCGATCCGAAAGCAGAGGCCGAGCCGAGGGGCGTTTGATTTTTTGCATATGGATCACACACTATACCAGCCCAAATTACAGTAGTACATGGCATCCACCACAGTGAACTAGCTTGTAATTTGACTGCAAAAAATCACGGTCAACCTTATTAGTGGAACTTCAACCCAGTTACTCTGAACCACCGGACTCAAAAAATTAAAGTTCTCCTTCTGTCAAACCAGAAGTTATTTTATGAAAACTCTGTCACCGTAGAGTAATACGCCAGGTCATGTCTCACATAAAGCTATGCACCGTATAGCCGTATTCAAATCTATTCATTTGATATGGGTTTTACGAATAATGAAACCGATGGAAATTGCCATGACTCGATGTTTAGAACTGCCTGCTAAGATCCTAAACCTTAATAAGATAGAGGATTTGTTCTTGGTATTTAAGGAAGGAGTTATCCCGACTTTCCCAGGTTACATAGGAAGATAGATTTACTCAGAAAATCACGATATCTTGGGGATTACGACAATACCTGCAGTTTTTCAAGGAAAACACTTTGGCCATTATTCGAATCACATTGAGTTGTCTGTGATAACACCGAACAAATAGCGGTTCTAGGCACACCCATATTTTTGCTTGAATGAACTATCTAACGAATCGCACATATGTATATGTTTCACAACTACTTGCGAGTAGTGCGTGGGACTGATGATACATTGACAACCAGACAAACAAAGTATCATCAATCCCATACACTACTCGCAAGTAACTGTGAGATACATCCAAATATCAAAAACGCGAAGCAGGTTTAAATATGGGTACGTATCCATCCTGCGGAGAAAACCTGACTTGATGGGAGGCATTCGCTTGGAGATAACAGGATGGTTACCGTGTCTCTCTACCAAGCTGCCGGGCTTTTCTGGCTGTCATAAAAGACGACATATGAACATACTTAACTCGGTGATTCGGACCAACCCGGATGGGAGCGGGGTGGCACAGTGGTAAAGCACACCTTCCAGGTAAAAACAACCCAATTCAAACCATGGGTGCAGCAGGGGATACTTACCGCTAATGAGCTCTAACAAGAGCGAATCTCGAGTCTGGTGCTTCCGAGTACGGGGTGGGTTGGATGGCTTGACATTTGTGTATGAAAGTTTGGGGTTCGAAGGACAGTCAGCCAAGTAAAGTATCGCATATAGTTTACTGTTTGCAAGAATCGACTAAAACAAAGCAGACTCTGCTCTAGCACTCAGAGAAATTTAAGCACCCGTGTGACCGAATTTAAAATCATTGTTATCCGTTGCTGTGGGCATTAAGTCACAACAATCGCAACTCAAGCAATACGTAACCAGAATGACGAATCCCAAAATTCAGAACAAGACTAATTTCCAAATTCTATGGTATTCTATTATAATCGTGATAAATACACATCATATACGAACTAATTCCAAACGAGTCAGAACGAGAGCCAAAGTTCAGTGTAACAGGTGCGTGCACGAGAAACCAAGTTAAACGTGAGCGGTTTTGTTGTTTAAACTGTCATGTGCGCATTGAGAGCATCCAAGTTTCATAATGATGATAGAGTCATGTTACATGAGAATGACGATGCTGTCAGCAAATGAGGATTTTAAACATATCACTTACACCTCCGGCCAAAACCTTTCAGTGGTAGATTCTGCCTAAGTTTTGGTTAGGGGTTATGTTTCTCAGCCTACATTTCTAGCTCTATTGTCAGTGCTCATTCATTTCCGTCTGCTCGGTTACCATTCCTATGCGTCGGTCTACCATTTACCGAGGTCATTCCAGTGACTTAGAGCTTTTCGCTTTCAACTTTTCCTTCAGCAGCTTCCTAAGAATCCATTCCAAACATATCATTGTGCGACTAACGGCCGGTTTGTCCACAAAAATCGACCCGCCGGCGTAGGCACAAGATTAGAATGCAAGAAGGTAACAGAAGAGGAAGTTTGCTGTGCAAATTTATGCTACTATCTGAAGCGGAAAACTAATTACTTCACCAACATGTTGAAGTAATTTTGATTACGATTTCCACTTAAAAATTTAGTAAAGTTGCAACGTCAAAATAGTTGTGAATCTCAGATATTTAAGTTACCCACCCCTAGTTTCTGTAAGTTTTGCTTTCCTTAACTTCCAGTGGTGAACGCTTTGAATGAACCAAGTAATGTGATCGAATTTTTGGTGGGAATTCCATCTGGTCATAGTTCACTGTCTGTGCCGCTAGAATGAACTTGTTGACTGTTTCGATTTATGTTGTTCTTACATGCCTTGATCTGACAAATATCCACTGTCGTTAATACACGTTAACCGTTTAATCTGCCCTATTTTATGTGACGTTTATCAAGAATATTCCAGCATGTTGTGTGTGGTAATACGCTTTGTGCTAGCAGGATACTGAAGTTTGTTGCTTGTGACACTAACATTGTTATTCACTCTAGACGATTTACGCCTTGGACTATTGTCATACAACTTCTCACCCAGTGGCTACACTGTGCAACGTACGTTTCATTGTCATACCGGTCACCTTCCTGGTCGGCACAAACTGGCAGTGAGATATCGCGCAGTCGGAAAAGATCAAAAACAAGGGCGTTATATAAAGTTAACTCTCCAACTTTCTTGGAAGATGTGGAAACCGGTTTCTAAGACTAAGTTAACTTTAAAATGTTCAATGGATGAAATAGAATGAAACCCCAAATCAGCCAAAGTGAGATTATCAGCAACATTTCCCCTCTGGTTTCTGTTCGATTATTTTCATTCCAACGAGATTACGGGGCCACTGGCCTCCTCAAGACACTCTTTGATCACTTCGGTAGGCAGATCACCTCAGCGAATGTTCCCAATCTATGCACTGGCTCTGGATATGGTTGTTCCCTCTATGTTGGGCTTTTTTGTCTCTCAGCCGCGAGGTACGAACAAATACTCACGAAGGATGAGGAAGAAACGAGACAGACAGGATAAAGGAGGATTACGGTTTGAAACCCGCTTGATACAGGTGTGCAGTACAGGACAATCAAGTAGCTCCGATTTCGGTCAAAATCTCTCACTAGTCGGAATGAACTTACCACTCTACCACACAATATTCAGGTCTACCAACGGAAATGAGGAAAGGACTTGATATCACGTTGTAGGGAATAAATACCTGGAGAAATCTGCTATGTATGGCAAGCCAGATTGCAGCCTACCATGGTAATTACTCTGACCGTGGAGTAAGGCAGGCTTAATTTGGCAAAAGGGTCAAAGGAGATAAGAAGCGGGGAAGGAGATGATTGTAAAAGGTTCCAAAAGAACACGATAGACAAGGTGAAAGGGGAGTATGGTTAAAGACCCACAAGACAAGCCTGGGATAGAGACAAGTCAGTGTGGGACGGTTGGTAGCACGTATAGCCTGTATTCAGTGCTCCAAGGCTTACTTTGTCCATAGACCCAAGGCCGATATATGCACGCATCATCACAACATATACCCCACTAAGTGATGGTTTGTTGCGCTCTCGTTCTTTTAAATAGCTCAACCTTTGTCACACCATTTCCTTGTTATCTGATGATTGGTCTCTCGGGGGCCTCCCGAATATGGGTACCTCAAATCGGTCATTTTTTAGGTTATTGTTTAAACAATTGCTGGTGTAATTTGATTGTCTTGGGAGACAGCCTCACGGTCATCAGTTCCATCTCGAACCCCAAGATCATCCACGCCTTTCGGCTAAGATTCAGTACCATTGCTGGCGCGGTTTAGGAAACTCACGGAGGCCAATCCTTGGACGTCTTTACATAGTGGGTCGCACAGTATTCATCCCAAAATAGTCCAAGTCGCATTTGGTTCTTTACTGGCCTCAGATACGTCGCAGCCAGTGGGTATGTCCACTTGTGTATTTGTCACTTCTTCAAATGGGGTCACTAGCAGATGATACAACTGGTTTCCTTTAGCTTTGATCTCATCGGTAGGCTTTTATGAAAAAAGCCTGCGGCAAGTCCATCATTTCTGTATCCACCAATAACCATAGTTGTCTTTTGATCTGGCTTCACATCCTTTCAAGCAGATTCTTTCGGTGTCCTCACTCGGGTGATTCTGAAGTTTAACAGACAGATAACATACAACGGCTCAAGCGTATGCAGGGTGTTTAGATCCTAACAATAATTCAGGTGGGAAAATTTTATTGGCCAGTAACACAGAGTAGTTGAAGTCGTTGGTAGGTTGTCGACGTGCCGGCCACCAATGATAATCTTTCTCAAGATTGGTTTTACAAGCGAAGTAAGCTTGAAAGGCAGCTTAGAGTAATTGGGTGTTAGTCACAGTGTTCGTATGCTGGTCCGTCTGTTTGTGGTGCTGTTTATTGCAAGAGTTGGTGTTGAATTTCCGTGTTTACTATGCACACCCAGCATGTGCTCCAACATCATGTGTTACAGCAGTCCATTATCTTGCCTCTTCTTTTCTCTTACCATCCGATGACAGTGATATGGGCAACTGCTTTGCAACCGGGTGAGCACCAAGAACTTCAAAACAGTTTGTCTCCAGCCCAATTCAAGACACAAGTTTCACTGTTCGTGTTCAGGGTTCCAAAATAACAGATATTCGAAATGGTATTGGTATAACCAAGATTCCTGTTTCAGTGTGACCAGCCATGCACTTTTCGACCATTTTCCTCACAGACAAAAGAACTAGCAGGACCATAACGGCGAGGACTCCAGCTGACTCACCGAGTTCGAGCCACTTCTTCCATCTCATTGATTACAAAAGTGACCACCGTTTTCCGATAGACAGAAAGACGTAGACCAGTGTGTATTTTGATATAAATAGTACCTAAAGGTGGGCGGACAAAGTTTCTCAGAAGCATCAAGACTGGTTTCCCGGTTATTGCCGCTCATCGAGAATGCGTACCCTGCACTCCTCAGTCCGTCCATTTGTTCTGATGCTTGTACACTTTGTAAGTGTTTCTTCACGGTAACCGAGAAACCTGTCTTGTTTTCCATTTGTAGATACTAATTATATCTGAAATTTCAACTCGCGACTACAGTGTCGTCTTTCTCGTCTAACCCACATATAAATACCAGAGGATCACCGTTGTGAGTCCTCAGTGGACTCTCCTCAGGGGAACATCCGTTCACACTCGTGAGGCACAGATTAGATTGTAGTGAAGATCAATTGGTGGGATTTCATCGCCAATACTCAACCACCTTAAGCCGTCTGCAACCATCACTACTCACTCAGCATGTGGAACTTAACACAACAGTAAAAACACATGGTCAGCCTGTTTTCACAATTGAACTGGATTTCAAACATCGAACCCACTGTTTTTCCAACTTGGCAGACGTTCACACCTCGATCATTAATGCGAACTTGCCGTCGCACTTTGGTCTATCGTTTGACTTAAAGCACCACCAGTTGGTAGATTCTCCCAGTAAGATGTACACCACTGACAAGGAAAACCTCGTACAATCCTTTTTTTGTTTGGCCACTTCAACCTCATCCGTGGCTGATATCTTGGAGAATTCTTCCTGTCTCAGTGAAAACTATCAGTTAAACGACACACCACCACGTCACTCTTGCACCCTCGTCGTTTCTTCTTCTCCCTTTCCAATAAACAGAGGAACAGGACATAAACTCGAGCGTAGAATGAGTCTTGGAATAATCCGGCCATCATCAAATTCATGCATCTAACCTTTACATGCAGCTTCGAAATCACCAAGTAAGTGGCGACTCGGATGCGACGATGGTGCTCTCACCAGAGTGATATTTCGTGATAGTCACTTTACTTCATATATGATTCCTCATACTAGTCATTTCGAAGGTTATTCTTGTGTCCATGTTAAAGTGGAAATTGTTTCTAGTCGTTATGTGTGATTACACGAAAAAGATCTGGGCTTCCGAGCCAAACCCGTATCACATGTTGGCGCTGTAAATGCCATCGGTATGAACTTTCCTGTCCATAATTACCTTCTGGTGGTACGCATCCTTCCCAAGTTCACCTGAGCATAATTTTGCACCATCAGTAGGTGGACTCTGCTATCTCTCCACATGTATTGGTATTTTCACAGGTTGTTCAAGTCCCGTCTTAAAAGCGTTAAAGTGTCGTTGGATTTCTCCCGTTGGCGTTACTTACAAAAGGGATATCATTTATAGTCCATTAGTTGTGTTCTTTTAAAGTAGGCGTTTCCTACCATTAGATTGAACATCATTTCTCTGGGTAAATTCGTCGCTAATTTTGTAGCGGAAAGTATACTTAAAATGTGAGCTGCAAATAAAAATCGACTAGAAAACACCGAAATGTTATACACTGTGCAAAGCATAAATCATTCCTGAATTTCATAGCCTATTACTGAAGAAAGAATTATCTGGCTTCATACTTGAGCACCTTGTCGTCCAGTATCCCAATGACTGCTCATGCGATTTAATACCCTCTGATCACAGACTGACAGGTATTCTGCGGAACTCTTCCATTTAAATTAATTGAACTTCTACAGCCCAATCTCTCCGCTGTCTCCTAATCCCATTACCCTTAAAACCTTCCGAGAGTAAATACTCTTTCCGAGCAAACGCCGCGATCGGGAGGCATTCCTAAACATTGATAGAAAACACTATCTGATGCTGTGCTAAAGAAAGCTGGTAGGCCCTTGTGCTTTGACAACTGTCGAATGCTGCATCTGGGTCTATATGTGTGAAAATCTTAGGAGCCTCAGATATTTCACGGACGGTCATTAGAATCATTTTACAGCGTCAATGGATAATCAGGAAATCCGCGTGTATCGTGTGTGTTGTTAGGTGCGCTTTGATGTTTGATACCGCCCACGAGTGATGATTGGACGGCTGACGAGAAAGTCACTCTTAACATTTGGTGATAAAATAAAGCTAATTATTTGCACGAGAATTTCTGGAATTTCTGTGAAGAGTATTACTTTCTATTTCAGGTGTAGGTGGAATGCAAGTCCACATGATTGTGAGAAATAAGTTCAGCATTAAAACTAGTTGGGACCAAAGAACTTCAAATCGGCTAAAAAATATTGCTTTCATGTATCGGTTGTTTTTGTAATATCAACAGCACTGCAGGTGAATGGTTCCTCATTGATTGTCAGAAACACCTGCCCACACCAAGAGTGTTGTTTTAGGAGAAAGCAATAAAGGTGGTACATAATTTGGAAAATATTGGTTTTCGCAAAAGCAATGACTGTTCGTACGAATTCAAACATCCCCATAATATTAGCTCAATACTAGTGAAAGGCAAGGCGTGGTAAATTTCAAGTAAATTCAGCAAACTGGCTCGATCACTCTTCTACTTTGTGCATAGATTGATTTGAAGGATCGTTTTCAACTGGGGCTGAGACTGGTCTTTTTACAGAATCGCTCTAACACTTAGCTTGGTTGGCAATGGTGATCCATGCCCAGCGTCACTCGAAAATGCAGGGAAGGAGACAATAAAGCAGGAAACAGTTAACAATGGACTCCTTCCAGACAAAATACTTTGTTGTTGAAATATTATTCCCTTTCTTAGTTTCAGATCGATAGTACCAGTAAACTCATTCTAATCTCTTGGAAGTTTTTTGGGTGCTGACAATTTAGCTTTGTATTTTTATTATATATAGAAAACACACGAATAACAAACAAGCTCGTTTTCGGCAACATCATCTTCGTGGCTAATACAGTTACATTTATAGGTTAAAATGCATAAGTTATGAACAATATCTGTGTGTTAAAGTGTGACTGGGTAGTCATCAAAATTGGTATTGCTTTGCTAGGCGACATAGAAGGGGACGTTTTGTTGTTCTGTGGTTGGGAAATCTATGCTTTTCTAACCTATAAATGTAAATGTATTGGTCACGAGGACGGCGTTACCGAAAACGAGCTTGTGCGCCATTCGTGTTTTGTATTTTTACTATGTTTTGTGCTATTTTCTGTACGTCCCTCCCAAGAGCGTACATAGCCGAGGAGAAAAACAGTCTGATCGGTCCGGATGATGTTTGCTCCAGGAAAGGGGCCAGGTCACTGTATTCGTTTTAGGTAAATCATAAATGAACAATGATTTCAAGGAGATGAATGCTGGCCGTACATGCGGGAATGAAAGTAACTACGGCTTGGTGATACGACAGCAGACTTGAAAAAGGGCAAGACAGTAGAATATTTCATGTTCTCAGACACTAAGGAATGAGAACTACAGAAAGATAGAATCGGCGGAAACTACCTGTTTTTTTGAAATAGAAGGATTTAGAAGATTTGACAGGATTATCATTCAAAGCTTATTATGAGGACACGTCCTGTAAATTCAGAGTGAAAATTTTTGAAAATGACACTGCTATTACTGGATAGTACTATAGTAGTTGCATAATTTATTTGCCAAAAATAATTCATTTAAATGTCCTAACTGAGAGTATGACACACAAAAGAACAAGGGGAGTAGAAACCTTCGTAAGACTTGCTAGATCATTTACCACTGCCGTTTAGAAACTGAAAGATACCAAGTTTGAGGAGGATAAAGCAGTGCTTTCCATCGACGTCATGGCACTCTTCCTCTTAACTGACTTGAACCCAGCAAAGAGCGTACTGAAGGAATTCCTTCAAAACATCGCCCAGAAAACCCGTTAGAAACACAAATAGTTTGTGAGCTATTGGACTAGTGCCTACACACATGACTCAAATTTGACAAGGAAGTACAAGAATAAATCAAAGGAACGCCGATGGGGTCACCCACATCCAGATTTCTTGCAAAGGCGGTAATCCAAGACCTTGAAAACATTGTATTATCAAAGCTTGGATCAAAACTTCCGGTAGGATATGAGCATGATACATTCGTTACCGTCGAATGCTCAGATGTTGAAAAGACATACGCCACAATGAACAACGTCTTCAAGGACATCAAATCCACTAGGGAAAGGGAGAAGGATAACAAACTAGCGTTCCTGGACGTTTTGGTAAAACGAGCTAGCAAAGGCCAAATGAAGACATCAGTTTATCGAAAACAAACATATGCGGACCAAATACTGAGCTTTCGCAGCAATCATCCAAAAATAACCGCAAGAAGACTTGCGTAAGAACCTTGCCTAATGGAGCTTCAACATATTGCAGCACAGCGGAGCTGAGAAAACAAAAAGAGGTTTATCTTTTCATGATGCTTCAACGAAACGGGCGCCCAAGCAACTTCATACGGAGAACCATATTCGGAACCAAAACCGAAACCGACAATAGAGCTCAATCTAACACAAGAATAGAATGGCCGTACTTCAAAAACACACCCGAAATGATTGCAAGACTCCTCCAATTACAAGACATTGCGGTTGCTCGTATACCAACCAAGACCATGAAAAGAATCATATCAAGACAGGAAGGGTGACTCAAAACAGAAGAAAGAGAAAAAGTGATATACAAGGTGAACTGCAACGGCTGTCAAACTTTCCCCATAGGCAATCAGTGAGCACTCGAACTCCTTGGATATCTCAATTAGACCCAACTTCTCTTGATCAGTACTTCTAAGCAGACGGATGCTCCTTTCTAGATGCGTTTCACGGGCTCACTGATTCTCGAGATCACTTGTCACACTCCTGGTCCGTTGACGACTTGGAATTCGCCTGGATTGTTGTATAGTCTAACGACGGGTGGTTCTGTTAGAATTTAACGGAGCAACTAACACCGAAGTTGACTATCGTTTCTGATACATACTAAATCAACGTTCAAAGTTTTCTCCGTAAGTTGCCAGTATTGCGTTGTATACGGGGAATTAGGTTGCACAGAGCACTGTGCACAGGACTCGCTCTGTGAAGCAGATTCGTTGGTTATCATCTGGAGGGAAACGTGCTGCACGGTTGATTTTAGCGTTGGGGTGACCAGAAACGAGACACAAACAGAACGAACATGAATGGAAGTCGGGTCTGTGTCCGCATAAGCAAACCTGAATAGGTCGAACTACTTTATCACTCAAGATCATCCATTGACGTTGACAAAATGGTCCAAATGCGTCTATTGTTGTACGGTCAGAGGAGGACTGTGAGTGAGTCTGCTCAACGTTCATAACAAGAATTCGTGCTCATCAGAAACAACCTGTGATCAGCATAAAATCCAGTGAAACGATCGCCGTTCCCAGTTCGAACAACTGTTATTACAGATGTACCCACTGGTAGTCTTTCCGCCTCTCCAAAAGGTAACTGGATATGAAAATTATCAGAGAAGCCTGCAATGTTATTTAAATGTGCATTACTTTCGACTCATAAATTTATTTCACTTCCTTTTCTATCACACTGACGTTTGGTCTGTTACCTGGTAGCTTTTAAACGCAAGCTTTCGGTGTGTCTATGGTTTGCCCCTGTAAAAAATAATATCGACCGAATAAACGCGACATAATGCCGGATCATTTGAGGCATGACATGGTGATTTTTCAGGATGCCGTCAACAGCAATTCTCAGTCAAGGTCACATTCAGCGTCAACCAGCGTAACGAGTTTTGTGAACTCGAAATCACAAGAATGAGCTTGCGATCATTATAGTGCGCATGAAGTGGATTGACAGCGAAAAGGAACTGGCATGTGCTCCAAATGATTTCGCGATTGCGACATTTAACCCCCTCATTCGGGAGGTTGAAGCCGGTTTCAACAAGGGCAAAGGATGACACAACTCCAATTAGATAATCCAAATCCGCAAACTGGTGCAAGAATTTCCCGGAAATTCTTCTCATTGGATATAGACACATATGAATGTGTATCATATACCTCCTTCGTTTTTGGACTTGTCTGTAATATTCGGACCTTTTTTCTATCACAGTACTGGAAGAAGTGCTTTTTCTCCTTCGGTTTCTGCAAGAACAATGAATAGCTGGAGTGTTATGGCTAGTGTTTTAGATGCAAAATGACTCAAGTTCAATTTTATTTCTCAAGAGAAATTTTACGTTAGAAATCTAGTTCACTGACCGTACACTTGGCATACGTAATACTCATTTTCAGTTCCTTGGAATCTTCACAGACTAATCACAATCGTGACACGCGGTAGCAGCCCGAACATTAATTTTCTGTTCTAGTAGATGGATCATCTACGATATTTCAGAGTGGATTATTCGAAGTGCGTATGTTTCGAGGGCGAAAAGAATGGGTAGCAGACTCATTTAGGCAAAAATGTGTTTCCTTAGAGAACATTATCCTGTGCAACTTAACTGAACCAAATTTGAGATACTTTCCTCTTTTCTGATTTCACTGAAACCTGGCACACCATCCACCGAGAAGATTTTTCTTTCTAGGCTTCTGTTAACCGCCATCGGTACACCAGGGGATGTTGGTGTCCTTAGGTGGTCTCTAGACAACTGACCTCTATGTAGACTGGGTAGTCTCACGGTCACTGACATCCAGCAGCAGATGTAAAGCAGAAGATGAAACGACCCGGAAATGACTGAGTTTTCTTGTGTAAATTCACTAACTGCAAACAATTTAGATAGAACTACAACGATTTCAAATTTATTTCTAGACATTTCGTATGTTGTTTGATGCCACGAGGCACCTTGTCGGTAGTTCACTTGTTCTAATGACGATTGGTCTTTACCAACTAAGGAACACATTTTGGAATTCCATTCTTACGTTTGTTTGAACCATAGCTTCAGTCAACTTACATTGTGCCCCGTGCTGGGTTATGCTCAACACGTGAATAAAAACTTTACTCTTTCACAAAACAAAACCGTTCGGGCATCTTGCGAGCTTTTCACGGTCAATTTGCAATCGCTGGAACATGTGACTGGTTGTCTGTTCAATAAATCGTTTTCGGGATCTCCCAGCTCAGGATGTCAGACATTTCTTTGAAAGATAGCTATTATAATTTCATAGCGTTGGATACGAAGTTGGTTTAAGATAAATTAATCAAAGTGCACGGATTTTCAATTGTTTTCACATACTGAACTATTTAGTCAAAGCGTGATATTATGTTTCAAGCTAACGAGTGGCGATTGGATCGTGCTTTCAAGATTCATGCACATACCGGGAAGGTCGGTTACCATCCTTGAGGATTGCACCTCAGTTATATCCACACATGCCTGAAAAAGACCGATCCTTGGCCCTATCTTTACAACGAGGATTGTTATCAACCCGATGAACTCTGGACCTGTTAGTCCGACTAGCATCGTCACAAACTGCATACTGAAACGTGTCACACTGGTGGGGCTGCGCAAGAACGGGTACAAGTATATTCAGTATGGCTTCCTAAGAGTTAAATCATGCATTAATAGAATTCTAGGCGTTACGGACAAGCATAACGAATAGAGGAATGAAATTCCACTTCCTTTGTTCATTATAAAACAAAATTAAACCAGTGTGAGTGGGCCCCGGTTTATTTAGGGCCGTCTTTGGGGAGGTAACTCGGACATCAATGTCTGACAACCAAGAAAATAACCAACTGACCACTGTTCGTCAGTTTAGGAGAATGGTCCAACGACTCGGCCCCACGGGTGAAAGCTACACACCCAAGCATTTCCCACTGAGGATCGTCTCCTAGGGTGCAATGAAATGTT
Source organism: Fasciola hepatica (assembly GCA_948099385.1). Taxonomy (NCBI): domain Eukaryota; kingdom Metazoa; phylum Platyhelminthes; class Trematoda; order Plagiorchiida; family Fasciolidae; genus Fasciola; species Fasciola hepatica. Next base: position 8,151,466 of record CANUEZ040000075.1, on the reverse strand, counting down.
AACCGGGAGAGATTGAACGAATTCAATAAAATAACCTATGAGTAGTAGTACATGGGATTCTATATCATGCCATGTGATTGTTCAGACCACGGAAAACTATGAAAGCACTGTAGAGCTGTTTCATCCTTGTTAGGAATCATCGACAGTGCACATTTCCCAGGCCCCAGCTGACAATTACACTCCGAATGAACGATTGTGCCTTAAACATCCTAACCGTAAAACTATCTGGGCTGGATCTCAACCCATTTTATTGAACTTATACACTACAATTTTTCTCTGATCAGTTCCAATTAGATCACGTAAGCCAATCGGGACAATAATTAGTCCAGTATCTAACATCCATGTAATCGAAACAACATTTATTATTCCTTCGGACAAGATATATTGCTAGATCACGTTTACTGTCGAGCTTGAGGAAGAATTCTTCCGAATTCGCCTCACAAACCACAATAAGCACTACCCGGCACTTGCTATCCTTGTACAGAAAATCACAACCAAGTCAGGCTGGTATTGAATAGCGATATTTCCATGTCTCACAGACACGAATTAAATGGCCCAAATGAAAAAGAAAAGTGAGTGTGTGTGGAGAGAGTTCAGATAGAAATGGCACTCATTCAGAACTCAGATGCACACAGTGGTTGTCTGTATTACATCAACTGTGCTGAAAAGCTTAGTCGGTATGCAGTTGAAAATTAGTCAAGAGTCAATGAACAAGATGTAGACAAGTGGACCACTTCCTGTCAAAATGGTCGAATTCCTGTAATTAATGCCTTTCTAAGGTCAAGGTCATGTCCAAAGCCAGCTCCATATACATATCCATATATAGATAAGTACGGGCACCCTCACCCGTGTCCTGATGACGTCACCTCGATTAGTGATGAAACGTTTGCAACCTAAACGCCAAGCTCAGCTATTGCCAACCAATACAAACCATCACTGGAAACCCTTGCCCTAGACACCTTAGCTTGGTGAGCATAAATTGTGTACTTAAGAATGCGTGAATAGCTTCTATGTTGCATATATGAAGTTCCGACCAGACCTTAGGGGTGCTATTCAGAAATTTAGTTTTCGAAGACCAATATTCACAACATTATATTATGTTGCAGTTAGGTTAGACACAGGGAAATCGCATTTGGGTATGTAACCGTTCGGAGCATGTGGCCACTAGGCTGACCAACACATATTTTCCAACCGATATCTTTCACCTCAATTGTTATATGCCTTCACAGTATATCTGGGAACATGTGCGACCTAATCCTCAAACAATAGAGTCAGCGCAGACTCTGTGGTTGAACCAGGAAATGGCCTCTGTTTTTCGATAGCTTATGACTAGCCTCATTATTACTGACACCGTGCTGTTATCACTTCCGAGGAACACTGTGAATAAATTAGTACTCAAACACGAATACAGATGGCTCTTTTTTCCGAAAGCTGTATGAGCAATTTGCCAAAACTTAAACTCAGTGACACGGTTAGTGACAATGAAGTGGTGACCCTTACGTTTGAATTCATCAGATAAATTACTATCCTAAGGATTCAAAGTCAGCTAGCTTTCCTGACTGAGACGTGCACTGGCTACTTCGGAAGATCCTCTACCCCATAAAATATCGGGGTGTAAGGAACCATATTGTGACCAAAAGGTGCACGGAAAAAGCATGAAAATGAGCTGCCTGATCTTCCTGTTTTGGATCCGAGGAATTCCTTGACTGTCTGGTTGGAGATATAAAATGATGCAGCATCAATGAATGAACAATGGTCATCCTTTTGTCTCTTAATATCAACTCGAACGGTCAGAATGTATATTCCGCAGAGTGGCCAGTTGCATTTCCTTGTCAGCGGATACCTGCTTACTCCCTCTCCTAATTCATCCAAAATTGAAATCACAAGTGTGCAACATAGTATTCAGTAAAGTACATCCCACTGTCTCGTCCCATCTGTTGAGGAACATGCAGGTTTTGATCTGCAAAGCGAAAGTAATATAACAACCACAGCCCAGTCTCGACTCTCGGTTGAACAAGCAGAAGCCACATTGACGCGACAAACGACTAAATTTAGAAGATCACGAACCCGGCGTTCTACATAGAATAAAATTGTTTATACTCGAAGAAACAACACTGGTAATCGCTTGAAAGCAGCCGTGCAAAACGGTGGCTCTGGTGTTCAAATGGACGCCAGAAGAATCGGTTTCACTTTTGAGGACAAAACGTTAACTCGTGAGGAGTGGATTTTACTCAGTACACAACTCTATGCAAATTCGTTGTCGGTTTGATATGTCGTAACGGCGCTTGGTGAAAGGATTTTAAATATACAATCTCATCATCGACTCTTTCTATCCAGAATCAGCCTTAGAAACACAAAGCGCCGTTCAGCCACCAGCAACCCCCTGTCGGCAACCTGAGATTGGACTCAGATAGATCACGTTGCAACGAGGTATACATGGTGAGACTGTATACAAAACTACCGTTCATTATGGAGAAATAGTTTCGATTTTAATCACACACTGGTTTGTGCCACACTGTCTATGCGCTTTGATGGGACAATTAGCAACATGATTTCTCGATCGGATGTCTTCAGACTATCGGAGACTACCAAGTTGGGCGAATTCCAGGGCGATATTAAAAATAGATTGAGCACCATCTTACCCGTGTCCCCTAGAACAACTTTGGACTGACGCGAAACCGGCCATGCTTTCAGCTTGTTTGGCTGTTTGCAGCATAACCTCCAGATCGATCAATCATATGATAAAGGCAAACTGCCTCCAACGTCTGGATATTCGCAGTTCAATCCCTGCGGACTAAGCTGTCAATGAAGCTCCTCTGGTCCTATAATGTGAGCTCACTGCAAGCCTAAGAAATGATCATGAAATCTGGTTGTTGTAATATTTTGCTGAGATGATTTCAGCTGTTGCCTTCGGGAACTTTCGAAAGTTGTTCCACGTTATCCTTAACATCGGTACCAAAGAACATAATATCAGTGGTAAAATCTGTGGAACCGACGGATTGTTTATTCATAATCTTGATCGAGCCTAGATAAGTGGGATGAACACTTCAACTTGCAACTCAACTGGTCTCCTGCGCAGACTATCATATCCCTTGATCAACCTTGTGCTCAGTGTTTCATGCGCTTAGATTCGCCCAGCGAAGCATTCCTCAAGCATCACAAGGCTCCAGGCCGCAACAGCTTACTAAAAGCTGTATTCAAAGAAGCAAGCTGAAATATAGCGAAAGAGCTAAAGTACACGTTCTCTCAAGTATGGGAAGAGGAGGAATTTCTTATGGATGCGATAGAATCGATCGGAGTCCATGTCTTCAAGAAAGGATCCCGAACTATCTGCGGTAATCACAGAGTATGAGCTTAATCCAGATTGTGAAGGAGATTTTAGCATCTGTTCTTCTTCGAAGACTGTCATCAAACGAAGAGGATTAAATCCGTGTGGAGCAAGTGGGGTTTCGTCCTTGCCGAGGCTGCATTGATCTGATTTTCTATCTCCGTCAGCTGTTTCAGCATTGGCGCTATCACCGATGACCGACCATCGTCGTATTCCTGGATATCATAGAGGCCTTTGAGTCAGTCAGTAACACTGTTCAATGAGAATGCCTGTTGGGAAATAGCGTGATGGAAATGTATGCACCAACCATCCAATCCCCGAACCGTTTTACTTCAAGACGAGTAAGAGCTTACGGTATGCTTCCACCCCCTTTGTTGTTTCCAGTGAAGTTCAACAAGGTTGTCCCATTTCACAGTTTTTCTTTACCTTTATAACTGACCTTGTCCTTAAGGAATCGGTCTAAGACCTCGTATGTGGTGGTGTCGAACTCCTTACAGAGCACAAGTTTACTGATCTGGAATTCGCCGACAATATCATCCTGCTCAGTTCCATAGGGAACGTACTTCGCACCATCAAAGTGTAAGGTGCTACTTCAGGATTTGCGAGAGCATGAACCCGCTTTCTACTTGGGCAAAGGAAGACTGGAGATTACAGAAAGTTTTGTCTACCTGGGCAGCTGTTTTACTGGTAGTATCTGCTTAGGAAAGGAATAATCATTCCTTTAAAGGTCGAGTGTACAAAACCGCCGTGCCCTGTGTGATTTTGTATGGTGTTGAAACATGACCACTCCGAGTTCAAGCTATCCGTCGCCAGTCTGCGTTTGATACCCGCTGCTTCCATAGCATTGCGAGTGTTTGGTGGGAGCAAAGCGTCAGCAATGACCAGATCCTCAGGTGAGTGTACGGTAAGACCGACTCCTCTCTGGAATAGGCCCTATTGCAGCATCAACTCTGCTGTCTAGAAAGTGTATTAGGGTGCTTGCCCAAAGCCTGAAATTTCACACATTGTTTGCTCTCCTTGGACCAGATTGGAAGAAAGAGCATGGAGGACAGAAGATAATTTGGCACAGAAGAATGAAGAAACTGACGAGATGTCTACCACGGGAAGGGCCGTCTTGGTCATCAAGTTGGAACAGTAGATATAATGGGGGACGCTGGTTTGTCTTACTAATAGACATGGCTCGAAACAGAAGTCGATGGTGGGATTGTATCCGTTTCTGTTGTAATCATCAAACATGAACAAAACAAAAAAACGCAAAATGTCACACAACAAAACAACAAAAACAAATATGCTTTCTCCACATTGTTTTATTTCATTCTACGTCGATGTACTTCTTCCTCCCTGATTGTACCATGTTTTGTTTAGCACATATCCTGATATCATGCACATATGTAATGACGATTCAACCTCCTAAATACTTTCTCATATCATCTAAGCCTCGCTTTTGATCATGGAAATCACCCATAGTATAAACAAAGTTCATTCGACTCGTTTTGATGTAACCTTCGTATACTGGTCGAGTTCAGTTTCGATCCCGAGAAAATGTAGTAATGGGGCTCGCGCATAAACCATAAACAAGAATGAAATGTATTGACAATGACAAGTGCAAAACAATTCAACTACCTATGAAGGACTATGGTTTGTTGAATGCACATCCATGGTGTCCAGGGTGCTTGAACATTGACCTGACTGCAAACAATGGACTTCAGACCGCTGACGCGTGAAGCGAGATTACACAAATCGTCGTTGTATTCAGAAAGCAATTGTGATTTCTGATGAAACTTCCTATGCAAGCTTTTCTCATGGAACTCATCGAACTTGAAGGTTTCAAGAGTCCAACTGAGTACCATCAGTTGCGTTATCTGAGAGAATGTATGAGCGATAAATTCAGACAAGTATAATCAAGGGTCGCATTCTAGGGAAGCTTTCAGACTCTATTCTGTTCCTGTTTTTCTGGTACCATTACGTAACCTGGCTCCAGAGATGGTATTGCACATGACATTTTCTCAGCCCTACATTAGAAGAGATAGCATTTCTATACACTTTCTCCAACTGAAGTCTGGAAGCACCCTGAAAACATGATACATGACCACCCGTAGTGCTGACAGTTTCTTCCTCTGACAGTTTTCCACCGAAGGGTCGGTTGCCAATGCGAATCCCAATCCGACTCATTCTTGATTACTACGTACCTAACATCGTCATTTATGGGTGAACTAATTGTACTGGTGTCTATGTGACTTAGGTGAATAATACACTACTGATATTTCGGGAGTAGATTGAAAACGGGCCTTTATATGGACGTAATGTCCTATTAGACATGATATAGTACCACGTTTGAACTCGAAACTGCAAGAAGCCCATCACACTACTTGTTGCAGCATCATTTTACGACTTACCGCAATCTTGATTAGTTGGAATGGACTTGTGGAGTTTGAAACATGTCTTTTTTGTATACCATAATCTACCTGTCACCCGTACCTCTATCTCACGACTAATCTCATCCCTTATTTAACGGATCATTCATGGTGGTGATCATAGATTTTATTTCTCAGAGAAAGGGCCGATGGCTTGTTCCTTTTCCACAAGGTACCACGAAACAATCATGCCCGATTTTGTAAACAGAATATCCCTGTTTGCTCGCAACTTGGTTTCCGTGCCCCATGATCGCTTAACATGCATGTCACTTTCCACAACCACGACAATTATTCCTCTTTCATCTTCAATACAATTTTCCCATCACATTATGTTTTACCAGTTAATTAACTTCCGTCTTCCAACAAATTGTCGTATTATTTTGGTAATCCGAGTCAACAAAAATCATCCTTCTGTTTGATTCCTCATACCGAATGGTTTTCTTCAGATAGACGAGTCAATTTGAAATGCACAACCCGACTGTCGAAACATTATTTTACTGTCTATCCTTCTCCCGGGCACGTTAGATTATTTCCCGATGAAAAATTGAACCCAACATACATCAAGGATCAGATGGGCGAAGAGAATGTAAGTATCGGTATCATCATTCTTCCTGGCGGATCCACAATATTTTGTAATGTCGCATTCTCCTCTTTTGGCGCAATTTCATTACTTACCATAATAATTGTCCGATTTATTCAAAACAGTCTCCATCGATATGGAAGTCAATAATCGGACTTCTGTGAATACGTTCAGAGATGTTGTTGAATGGACCAGAGAGACTGATTATTCCATAGCTCCCTGGACGTTGACATATCCCGTTTTTGAAGAAAGAGATAACCATTCTTCATTCTAACTTTGAGAAAAATATCGGTGTCTAAGAATCTATGGAAAATCTGGTGTAGCGAGTGACCATTACGTCATCTGTTTCTTTAAGTATTCGTGAATGGATAGTGTTCGGATCCATAGCAAGGTATCCAATGATAAAACGAGTTAGTTTTGTGAACCGGTGAAGGAGATATCTGTGTATTTCGATGTTAAGAGATCTATTGAATTTGGGACCACCGAGTGCACAATATTAACAGAAGACTATATCTCACAGTTACTCAAAGTAGTGTGTGGTATTGATGATTCTATGATAGACTGACCGTCCAGTGAACTCCACCTTTTACACACGAACATTGGTGATTCGGATCAGCCCGGACGAGAGCGGGGTGGCGCAGTGGTAACCCACGCATTCGACGAGAAAAGGGCACCGGTTCAAACCCTGAGTGTAGCAGGAGATATACACCATTAATGGGCCCTAACAAGATCGATTCTCGAGTCTGATGTTTCCGAGTACAGGGTTGGTCGAATGACCTGAGATTTGTGCATGAATGGTGGAGTCCAAAGGATATTCAGCCAAGTAAAGTTAGACTAAATCGTTGAAGGTAATACTGGAATAAAACAAGGGGGGTTTCTATTGGAGATGCGATTGGGGACCCGTCTGATAAACTTGAGGTAGGCAGAGTGGACCGACGCTGTGGTCAACTATTATAAGTGGTTATCACTTCGCGAGTTACAGGTTCAGGTCCCGTTGACGTTGGCTGTCTTTCACGTCATTATTACTCCACACCTAATTAAATATCGTGCGAATCACAAACTACGGTCACAAACTATCTCAAACAGCACAGTGGACCTCTGAGGCTGTCCGATAAGCATTTTCCTTTGCATTCACACTTATTGAGGAAATATTTGAACTGAATAGAAACAAAATTTTAGGTGATATCTGGGCAACTTCACCCATGTGTAAAACGGTGTGACAGTGGATGTGCTGAATACATTTTTACACACGTATCTGAGCATGGAACTAACATGTTGTCTGCAGTCTAGTGTATTCCCGATCACGGCTTTATTCAGCTGATTGTGTCAGCGGTGGATAGTATTCACATAAAAGCAGGTTGGAAACCTGATCAAGTTTCAACATGCCCAACAGCGGACACAATCCTACACGGGTGACCATTACGAGTTCCAATTCCGATCATTTTGAGGAGCACATTGGGCTCACGGTGAACAAGTATTTCAAAACGATACTTTGGGGAAATACAATGGTAATGACAGGTTCAATGTCCTTGGCCCACTTTTCCTACAAAAGTACAAATCAACACCACTGGATACAGGAACTCCAGCTCTGCTAGAAATGCATCACACAAACAATCCTCAGGCTGTCGGTGGGTTCGGTTCTTCCACATTATTGTTGGGAACGGCGCATGCCACGTGAAACCTGCTTCTCTTCTTCTATCTGGAGTGAGCTACACATTTTAAAACAAACTCACTTCGGGTCTTAGGCACTGATAGTGACCTTACTGTGCAAATAACCATCTCGAGACATCTTCACTCCGAAGACGGATCCACCACCTAAATGCGGAAACCGGATTGAAAATAAATTAAAAAACCAATGAGCAAGAGGAATGAATTTGCTGGCTCACTAAATGGGGGGGGGGTGGCGCTTTTTAATTAAATTTTCCCAGTAGTGGAACAACAGTGTCCGTCTTGATAAAAGCTAACAGCTGAGCAAACGAAATTTGCAGTAAAATGTTTCAACTATATAGCTGCACTTTATAGTAAATGGTGAGGTAAACAATCACGTATTGAGGATTTTCTTGCATAAACAAAGCCATGGTTATAGTGACCAGTTCGCCTTTGTGTTTGTAGGTTCTTTTGCAAACAACTGATTTCATTTGCTATGCTGTTTATTTCAGATATACGGTAAACTTCTCATCGAAGAATAGACCACAGGACCACATTGATTTGAGTCAAATCACTCTGATCGGGTTGATACTTGTCACAAAGATGGTGAAACTGATATTTTTGTTGATAAATGTTGGTCAGATGGGTAGAGCTGAAAAGGGGTTCCGTTCACTCCTCACTCTGGAGAACGATCAGAATAGTTGAGCGTGTCAAAGTGGTTTGGGCCTAGTACGCCATTCGGTTGATGATAATCTACATGCCTATTCACATGCAAGTCTTACTGAAATTTTCTCAGATTATCTGAGAGCACAGACAGCTTTCAAAGCAATAGAAGATAATCCATCCAACATGTGCCACTCACAGATAAAGACCGTGGTAACAATCGGCTTCCACGCCATTCCTTTTCGCAACCAAAATAAACACCCATCTGATAAGCGAGCAGTGCACAACTAGGAAAACCAGAAAATGGTCACCTTGAAAAATCTGACTCCAAAAGGTGCATTCAAATCGAATGAAATTTACATCTATTCAATGAAGTTTCTTTTTACACCATGATCGGGACGCGTAAAAGGACACCCAAGAGGACACTTTATTTGTGGCAGACATAAGCTAGAACTCTAGGTATCTTTTGATCTCATCAACATTCGCGTATCTCAAGTGATAAGTATACTCGGCACGCGAGTAAAATTGCACGTAAAATGTAGCCAATCTCACAGGAACAATAGAAATACACAACAATACCATTATCACTTCCGCTTCTGAAGGTCCATTTATAAATTCCGTTGGCACATTTCGGTAATGAAACTTTATCAGCACGAGGCATTCACATTTAGTCCAACTGCGAAATCCAACGTAGTCAATGGACCGGCAACTGCTGACAATAGCCCCATATTTCTGAGAAGCTAATCCGTTTACTGGATCAGTCACATCATAGGAAAAAAATGTGTGAGTAATTCCATTATCATTGTTTCCTGATTACTCTACCAGTCTTTCGCCATTCCACGCACTCTACTACTTAGTAATATTCTCAAATATTTCCCTTGACAACGGAGTCGGAAAAGTACTCCTTAGTCAGATTCACATTTCTTGTAATATTTGAGTGATCTCTACTAGTTTACTTTTAAGTGACTTGGGGGCATTTTATCCGGCTAGTATTTGAAAAACAAATGTTCGAAATTCCCAGGTAGGCAAGTTTGTGTGTATTCAGATGGTTCTCGAATTGGGACATTGTATTTTTAACAGCGAAGTTTTCAATCATTTGTTGGCAAACAATATATACACACATATACACACAATTGTTGAAAATGTCTACTGATACAATGGAACGATCAATTGGATTTCCTTACATAGATCCCAAATCTACGCCCCTACGCGCTTCTTCCAAACAATTTTCACTTATCCTATCCATTCATATCGTGGATTATCATTTCCTTCTCATGAGTGCATGAAATCACACTTAGATAGGAAAATAGTTTCTTATCGTCCACCAAAATGATCATAATAAATGCAGATCAAATCATTTAGATTCGTCGTAACAATATTCTTCGTGAACTGTGCATTGGATGTAACTCCACTTGTCCAGTAAAATCTTCCAGTATTGAGAGTATGCGCCTATTCATTATCACCATGCTTATTCATTCAATCGATGGTGTAATTAGAATGCACTACACTTGAACGATCGTTATATTGCACCTAAATACTTTCTTGCGATACTCACTAAGCCACTGAGCCACCAATAAGATCCTTACAGTGATCGTTCGGAGTTGCTGGTATGTGGTAAACAACGCACCTGTAATGAATAGGCTGACACGGTATGATTGCAAACGCGTGCATTCGAAATGTGAACGTTCAAACCAGTCCACAAAACGATTGCACGTGCTTGTGCGTGTGTCAGTGGAGTCAGCATGAATACGGATTGATAGGCATACCGAGCAAACGAGAATGGACGGAATAGCTGGGCTGAGAAAAATTCTAGTCGGTGAAACGTCCGCACGGAGGCGTAAAAATGAATGCACGCTCTACAGTAATCCCCTCCCAGAGCATCGGGCAAATGTGTGTAGATGCTCGTGGAAAAAAAACTATAGGAGTTGCAAACGAACATGCTTAACAATCTTGCGGCCAGAACGGGTTGTGAGAGGAGAGACGCGGTCAGTCTTTTGGGAAGTACTCAGATAGTTAGAAGCATGGGGACTGGCAAAGTTGGGGGGGGGGTGATCTGAAGCCATACAGTCCGAATCCAGGTATGCTACTGACAGTGTCTGGTCCATCAGCCTTATCAACGAAAAAAAAATTTCCGTTACGAAAAATGACGCGAAACGGGCCTGAATATGCCGGAGGCAACGAGGGTTTAACAGCATCACAACGGAGAAATCCGTGGGAATGTAAGTGAGAAGAACGGAGGACCGAGTTAGAAGCGAACAGAGTGAATTCATGTATATTTGTGATTGCCGAACAAAGTTGGAGGGGTCGATAACATCGGGACTGCGTCCGATAAACTCAACGGGCAATTGTGGGGGTGTAAGGAACACCAAATCAGTTGGACAAAACCCGAAATCCTCGTTTTAGGTAGTGCGTACGAACAACATGGGTAATGGAAGGGCGTCCATCCACTTTACAGATTGAGAGGTGGAGGACAAAGAAGCTTTTATTTGTCTATGAAAGCGTTCCACTAATCCACTGGATGATGAGTGATATACAGTGGTAAGAATCTGTTGAAATCTAAGGACAGAAGTAAAATCGTGGAAGAGTTTGCATTGAAATTGTGCACCTCTATCCGTGGTGATTGTAGATGGAACACCAAACATAGAAATCCAGTGATGTAAAAGTGTTTTGGAAATTGTTTCACTGGAGGTGTCAGCTATGGGGACAACCATGGGCCAACGCGCAAAACGATCTATATATGTGAGGAGTAAACGGTATCCGTCGGCTGGTGGTAAGGGACCAGCAATATCTAAGTGCACCTGAGAAAAACATGCATTATCTGTGGGAATTCGGACGGAGGAGTAAAGTGCATGCCGGTGAATCTTGCTCCGTTGACAGTGTAAACACGTTCTAGACCAAACACGAACGTCCCTATTCATATTCGGCCAAACATAGCGATCGGAAAAAGTCTCATGGAGGCGCATATTCCAGGATAGGGTGTAGAATGTAAATGCGTAAAAACCAAGTGACGTAGAGAACAGGGAATGAACGGATGAAGCTTGCCAGTACAGACATCACAAACAGTTGTACCATTTCCGTCAGGTAGGGGTAAGTCTTTCAGCGTCAGGCAGGACGATCAGTGGTATCTCTGTATTTCTTGGTCATTCTTTTGAGCCTGTGCTATCTCCGACCAGTTGTATGCCGTTGGTTTGGTTTGTCGGTGGATACCTGGGCGAAATAGGGTGCCAGCTACAAGATTTCTGGGTTCTTGTATATATCTTATATCGGTGGTACATTAGGAAATGTAGTCGAAGTGTTTAATTTCTTTGGGCGAATGACGGTCGCTGGTTGAAGCCAATGCAGAAGTCAAAGGCTCATAATCGGTGAAGACAATAAAGCTTCTAACTTCCAAGAAGAGTAGAAAATGTTTATTAACAAGGCAGATTGCGGGCGATCCAAGGTCAGACGTTCTGTAACGAGTCTGTGGTGGTTGCAATTTTTGAGAGAAAAATTACTACGGTTATCTAACCCCCTTAACAATCCGTAGCAATTCTGCACAGAAGGCTATTTAGGAGGCATCTGTCCGCAATACGAAAATAAAGTTGTCATCGTTGCTTAAGCGTGCGAGAGTGGGAACTAAACAACGCTTGCTTAGCCCGCTGGAATGCTGATTTAGCTTCGGAAGTCATTGAGAACTGGAGCAGCCCGTTTTCAAAGATTCAGTAAGTGATTGCAAGATCTCCAAACAGTTTAGTACGAATCGACAATAGTAGTTGACCATGCCAAGAAACGACAGAGATTATCGAAAGGCGGCGGTTTCGGATAGTTATAGATAGCATCCACTTTGTTCTAGAATGGTCGGATACATTCATTGGCAATATGGTAGCCAAGGAACTCAACAGATTTGGCACCAAAGATACATTTAGAGGTATTGACTGAGATGCCATAATCTTGGGAGCTTCGGAATACCAGGGGCAAATGATCGCGATGTTGATTTTTATCCGTCGTTTATATAAAAGATAGCAAAAATCCAGACCACGGAGAACTTGGCCCAATAATCGCTGAAATGTTTGAGCGGCTTTGCGCAAGCTAAAAGACATAAACAAGAGTTCATACAGTCCAAACAGTGTCGTGATTGCGGTCTTGGGGACATCTTCAGAGGAGACGGGGATGTAGTAGTAAGCCCTTACCAGATCAAGTTTGGAGAAAACGCATTTGCCACACAAACGGTTGGAGAAGTCCTGAATGTGTGGAATTGGGTAACGGTCGAGTACCATGGCGTTGTTAAGGACGCGGTTATCACCACACGGGCGCCAGTCACTGTTATGCTTTGGAACCATATGAAGTAAGGTGGCCCAAGGACTGCTTGATGGGCGAATTATCCCAAAGCTTAGCATGTTCTAATTTTGCTTTTGCTACCGATAGGCGCTCAGACAATAACCGACGAGGACTCGCTGAGATTGTTGGAACTTTGGTGACAATGTGATGTGGGACACTGTGTAGTGTTTGTGAGGGGATGTTTGTGGTTGGGTGGCTGCCGGAAAATGGTCCAAAATAAGGAAAACGGCGAGAGTACCATCGTGGGACGTATTCCGAGAGAGTTGAAGGAGGTAATTGTGCCGTATGTTTTAATAGATGCATGGCTGTCCAGCAGAGCACGATGTTTCAGATAAACCACAAGTAAGAAGGCAGAAAGGAAATCAACTCCGAGAATAGGTTAATTAACTTCGGCAATCGTGAAATCCAAGGGAAGTGTCGGCGTAAACCCAGATCAAGCTTCGGTAGCTTTTGACCGCATGTCTTTATTGGGGGCAGGTTGGCTGCTTGCAAATTGGCTGTAGTAGCTCGCAGATTGTGTTCACCAGAGGGAATGGGGATGACACTGATTTGAGCACCTGTATCAACCAGAAACGGCACTCCACTAGACCGATCAAAAACGTAGAAAAAGCGACCAGGTTCGGAACCAATGGCAGAGGTCGCCGTTATTGACTGGCCGTCTAGTTTCCAGAAGCCGTTGCTTCAAAGGCATATGGTGACTGGCGAAGACGAGCTTGCTACCCAAACGTCTGTGGTACTATACGGTGATTTCAAATGCGGAGTATGAAAGTGCCTTCTATCCAGTCTCACAGAGAAATTCCAACAAAATCCTCTCTACCGAACGAATAGATAAGACGCGAGTCAGTGGACAGATGTGAAAGTGTATTTTATATATCGTGGCACCAAAACCGTACCGATACGAGAAATGCGCGGAATGCAAAAGAAAGCAATGGCGAAGCAGAAAGCAAAGAGCGTGTATGTACAGTCATCGATAGACCGAAAGGAAAAGAGATACAAAATCGAGGTCAACGGAAACCT